>CM048926.1:10783112-11983112 GCA_026686955.1 Epinephelus cyanopodus | reverse complement strand
CACGTCTCCCCAACTTCCTCCATGACTGCTCTGCTGCCGCCCAGATGGGGCCTCTTGGCTCACAAACACTTAAACGCAGCATGGTGGCTCAACCAAGTCTGAGCAACTGCTGAGTTTATAAAAACCCAGTTTAGTTTAGACTTCTCTCTACTGGGACATATCCTGTTTCCTCTCTTTTTATGTGGCTTGGTTACTGGCCTGTTTGATCTCCTCCCATTAACAGCATCACCATAAAAGCAAACCCATGAACAAGAAGTCTGCCCAGCAAATTATAAGCAAACACGGGAGCCTAAACACACCACACATCTCTATCAGTGTGAGGAAAATCACGACGCTACTGAAAGCCTCATTACGCTCCCTGTTTCCCACCAAGGGCAGCATGTGTTACTTGGCTGTTTTATTTTGCACCCGTTAAGATGCTATAATATCTTTCCAGAAGTCATTTTTGTGTCATCATCCTCATCCTGCCTCCCTTGTGTATTGTGTGTTCTCCATTGTGCGTGGATGGCTGCTCCCTTGCTGGAAAGTGATTGACATTGTTTGTCTCTTTGGCGAGGCGCCTGACATTTCTAAAAGTCACAGCTCACATTAAGGCTGAGCCAAGCCGCCTTGCATGTGTTTGTGTGTGTGTGTGTGTGTTGGTGCATGAATTAGTGACTATGAGCAGAGCATGTGCAGTATGTACATGTTGTAAGACTGTGTAATTCAGAATTTAGTCTTTTAAATGTTGAGCATAAACACTTCCTGCTGTGAATGTTTGATATTCAGAGTTTAGAATATTTTGCAAATGCTCTGCTGAAACTTCTAACATTACTCTCAAACATCATACAGCTTTAATGCAGAGCTGGACAAAAACAAACTCTATATATAGTATATATGATAATGCCAGACTGGGTAAAATTAGATAATTTCTCTGACCTTAAAGCTGCATAAAGCTGCATTAATTAATTTTGTTGGCTACTTGGGGGAAGCAAAAAGCTATTAAGACAACACTTACATATTATTATGTTATAAAGTTATGCAAAATGTACACATCCAGCAGAGACATGGAGCAACATCAGCATTCATTTCATATTCTCAGGCATGTGGTCAATACTGGTCTGATATTAACTGTCGTTTTAGCTTTGTTTTGGTCACCACCAACTCCTGAGGGAAATATTTGCCTCTTAAGCTGCTAAATGCGTCACTATTGGCATTTTCCCACAAACGTGCTGGCTTAGCTCAACTCGATTTGATTCTGCGCGTCAGCCCAGTATGGCAGGGATTTTTAACTGATAATCTACTTGTCTTGAGTCGATGATGTTTAAAAGCAGCGAGCTGACACATGACTCAAGTCCCTCGTTACTTTGCTCCTAGTGTTTTTCCATCACAGCACAGCAGTAAAAGAAAAGTTTACCTGTTGGAAGTGAGCTGTTGGCACAAAGACAGCACTTTATCTAACATCCCACTGTGGCTGTTTCTAGTTGTACTCTTCTCCCCTGCAGCACGCTGTTAGTGGACTTCTTTTTATAGAAGAATAGCTGTTAAAAAAAAGTTCCACTAGCTAAACACATTTAATTTCCTATAAATTCTTCACAATAAAACACCCCCATTATTTTGTTACGTACAAGCTTTTATTGTGAGGCAGCAAAATAAGAAAATGTTGGGTTTAGCCGCTTTCCACGAGAAAGCAAATGAGAGACAGTAAAATAAAGCAGATATCTGTAGTGCAAACAGGAACGCAAGAGAGAAACTAAACTCCAAAACACAGAGATTCAGTTAGAATCTACAAAAGTACTGAGAGCTGAACACGCAGACACTTTTAAAAAAT
The DNA here is from genome assembly GCA_026686955.1 of Epinephelus cyanopodus. Classification (NCBI taxonomy): domain Eukaryota; kingdom Metazoa; phylum Chordata; class Actinopteri; order Perciformes; family Serranidae; genus Epinephelus; species Epinephelus cyanopodus. The sequence continues at coordinate 11,981,302 of CM048926.1, read as the reverse complement.
CTCTCTGGTCTCCTGCACAGACAGACGCAAGTTGAGTCTTGCAACACATGCTTGAGGGTGGACAGGATTTGGCTACAGTTGGCAAGATGTCAGCGTCACCCACCTCAAGGCATTTGGCCCAACTCCAGTGACGGACAATCTCAGGCACGCCTTATCGTGTATAAACTGAAAATGGAAACATGACGGTTTGCAGCCAAAAGTATCAATAGAAAAGCTTGTAATGGTTTTAAGCTAGTAGCTAACTTTGTCTGTCTGCCTTGGTTTTATCAACAGCTGCATGCTACATTCGGCAATGATGCTGCCATGAGTTGCGAAACTGATCCAAAACAGTAAAGCTGCAGGTTGTAAAACCAAGACAATAAGCTGAAAGACACTAAAATCTCTGTAGAGCTGAGCTGAACTGCAGAGTAAAGGCCTTTGCGCAACAAGTCTATATTTTTCTTCTGAATAAACAAAAAGTGCAATCGCCAGTTTGCAATCTGACTCTGAAACGTTCAGAGCAGGTTCGATAATAATCATCATCATCATCTGCAACATGAGAGAGGAACAAGGCAGAAGTGAACAGAAGGAGTCAGTGAGAAAAAGAAGTGAAAATATATGGAAGCAATATCCATCTTGGAATCTTTCAAGACGAAGAGAAGGTAACATTAGCCTATCCAGAAATGCACAACAGCAATGATAATGCTTACAGCAGAGTGCAGTATAATAGCTGCACAGTATCAGTATCATTTCATAACTCAGGTAGCCGTGGTGCCAAATGCAAGACATGGGTAGAGAGTGGCAACAGCCCAGGGAGGAATAAAGCAAGGAGGAAAGTGTGCCTTTCCATTTTGCATTGTATTGCGAACAAATAAAAGCATCTGACTGTGTGCAAGGTTTGTGTGTGTAGCAATTTGCAGATCATCTTTTCATCCATTGTTAATATTGTATTGCAGGTGTCTCTCTGGTATCTTACCTATAAACTTACTAGTTACTGAATTAACTATTAAAGGGCTGTGGGTGAAGTAAGAGCACAGGACAGCTTCTCTGGGTAACGTGATCCACTTTAATGTCTTAAAAAGAACGTAGGACACCTACAGTGGCATCTCACATCTTATAGATATCACTCCGTCAAACTTAATCATAACTTTAATTACCTGCACGTAAGGTGTGTGATTTTAAATAGTTCCAATTTTAACGCAAAGAGCAAAATAAACTTAATTAGAGCATCTTTATGGGAAATAATGGTAAAATTGGATGTTAGGGGATAAAACAGTCATGTGAGGCTTTAAAAAGTGCTGACGGTGTTTCCTAAATGTTTTGAGACATCTGAAGGCATAGAGACTGTGCTGAAACACTCCGCCCAGGTTTTGAAATGTGATGCACTGTTTCTTTTATAAACTCAGAAAGTGGAGACACTTCAGACAAAGTGAAGACACCGGCATATATATGACACAAATTTATACAGTTTGTTTTCTGGTACTCGTAGTTCTAACACCAAGCTGACTGGAAAGGGTACGGATAAACAAGGTCGACTGCACGGGGAAAGACTTGTTATATATCATCCGGAAATTGATCCCCTGGAATTGAAGCAGAGGGCAGATTGTCTTTCCACAATGGCACTGATCTGTTTCCAGTCCACAGAGGTATGAGAGTTTCCAATAACACGTATCGATCCAGTCCATTACTGTTATTGAACGGTGTAGACTTACAGTTTGTGGCCTTCTGACATAAATATTACAGAGATTGATGGACATTGTCTCTTTCTCTGTTCAGGGCTGCAGAATTGACAACGAGGTGCAAATATGGATAAGTGCACCTTAACACAAAAGCTTTTTCTTGCTGTCAGCACATAAATCTGCAGGACGGTGGGTGCAGTGCTGAGTGACTCAATGAGACACACTATTTGTGACAACAAGGTACGAGCCAGCCAGCTGAACATCTTCTAAGCAAATGTTAGTCCATTCAACCGTCTAAATACCTAATCATGCACTCTTGGTTGTTTATACTTTGTTGTAAATACGACAAAAAAAATTCTTCCAAAAAATCTCCATTTCAAATGCATAAATTCAGATTAAACAAAGCTGTTTGATGTCTTAGAGAACATATTTTAGTCATATTTAATCGTGTTTAGTGTGTAAACATAGTTGCATTTGGGTTTGCCTCTAATCCCGTCGCAACCGTCAGCTCTTGGCTTCGCTTTTCTTGGCACCCAAGAAACAATGGTGTATTTTGTCAGACTTTTGTGGGACAGAAGGAGAAAATGTATGCAAATTGCAGTCGCAGACACTTCGGGATCAGAAATACTAACAGCGGTTAAGGCCTACCACTGATGCTGCTGATCCAGTCAGTGTGTTTGTTTTACAAGCGGACACATTTACAGGCCCTCATCGCCGCTGTGAGAGTGATGGGGAAAACAGAGACAAACAGGGCAGTGGGGGATTCATCCGGCTCTGACTGTGTCTCTGTTTCCCTCTGAACACAACAGGAAGAGGACTGTAAGGAGATGCAGAAGAACTAAACTGAGAAAGTTTTTCTGCAAAGGCCCCAGGGAGCTCTACCTGAACAAAACACCCCTGTATTTATTGCTGAACCATCATATGGAAGTATTCTAAATGTCTTTCTTTTTTTTTTTTATACACATTCCTCAGAATTCAACCTGGTACATTTGGAAACTAGATCTCCACTAGAATATAAAATAAAGTTGAACAAGGTTTGCTGTACAGTGTGAGTTTCTCATGACTGACCCACAGGCAGATCAGTCAGGTTAAAGGTGCAATATGTAATGTGTGGCAACATGCTCCAAACTAATGGTGGGGGCAGCTTTTAACATCCAAGCCGACTAGTGCAAGCTCTCGTAGCTTTTTCAGTCTTAAACAAAACAAACTCACAAAATGTAAAGGAAGAAATATTATTACACATATTTTCCTCATTAAACAGAAAAATACAACCGTAGACCTTCAGAATTCAAGTTTCTGTCTTTCACTGAATGAAGACTCGCTTAATTGTCTCGTTAACTCAGGGTGAAACACATTTCATTCCAACATGTTCTCACACCCAGCTCATCAAATCCTCAGTGGCCCTACAAGTCAAATTATGAAGCTCTGGGTACCTTCCAGCATCAGTTTCAGATGCTTAAGGATGGTATTCAAATTTACACTTGTTACATGCGTTGTGTCTTTAAACATAAACTTCCATTTTCACATTTACAGTTTCCACTCGTTAAATCTTTTCCAAATGAATTTAGAATAAACAGAAAACAGCTTCATTTTTAGGTTTACCTCCTTAGCTTAAGGCAACAAGTGCATGGGGTTAGGTTTAAAGAAAACCCTCATGGTTTGGCTTAAAATAAATGGAGCACAACTGCAAGCTAGTTCAGGCAGTCAACCTGAGCTGCACTGATTCATACACACACGTCATACGTCACTCTCCATATGTCATCTACAGAACACTAGGTCTATTTAGGTTGCAAAATTTTCCCTACTCTATCTTTGCCTTGTCTATGCTACTGCTGCTGCCCTGCAACAGTTCTGCTGCTCGCTCTTTCAGCCCCACCTCTACCCCAGCATCCACCTGCAGATTACAGCTAACAGGGGTAAATATTTATTCATCACTCCCCAGTACTCCCTAATATCTCATGTAAACGTATGTGCAGTGTGCGACGACGCCGGAGTCTAGAAGCCAAACGCTATAAACTATATACTGCTGTTTAAATAAACATTTAAACTTGAGCTGTCTGATTGAAATATGTTTGTTACTAACGTAATGTAACATCAGGTGACATACATCACTACCTTAGTATGCTTAGCACACTACGTTGTTATTAAAACAACTGGTTGACTTTTGGTTTCATATGCGGATGCAACTAGCAGGTGAAAGTCCGGAGTTTGTTTGACACATCCACCTCCTCTCCCTCCCACTCGATGTGGACTTCCTCACTCCTTCTACTATAGTAGGTGCTCAGAGAATCAAAAAAAGCGTCAGTATTTCCTAAGTTGGCAGTCAAAAAGGGTTGTTCATTCAAACTCACAAAAACAAATAAAATTCACCAAAACTGTGTTTCCACTGTTCCAACAATCCACAACTCTGGTTGGTAAGTAAACCCTTAATTCATTGAGTTAGATGAGACAATATTCTGGTTCTATATGCTGTTTCTCCACTGCAGTCTCTCACTGCCCACAGCGGCAGCAGCTCTCGCTCGTTCTTTGAAGGCAGAAAATTATTCATTTTCCGTAACCGCTTATTCTGTTAGGGGTCACGGGGGGGCGGGCGGGGGGGGGGGGGGGGGGGGGGGGCTGAGGCCTATCCCAGCTGACATTGGGTGAGAGGCGGAGTACACCAGGTGCTATCACAGGGCTGACACATAGAGACAGACAGCTACTCACATTCACATTCACACCTACAGCAAATTTAGAGTCACCAATTAACCTGCATGTCTTTGGACTGTGGGATAATGCTAACCACTGCACCGCCATGCCTCCCAGTGCAACATAAAATGTCAAAAATCACCCCAAAAAAACAACCAATGATTTACAAAGCCATCTAATGGACAAACCTTCGGGGCAACTCTACTTCTCTGTCCTTTCACATGTTGGACTGTGGCAGACTGGACGCTACGATGATTCAGTATTGGCTCTCGAGGTACAAGTGGCATTACAACACAGGATATCAGTAGATAGCTCTGCAACAAAATACAAAGACATCCTTGACATGACTGATACTTCTTCACATTCTGTTGATAATCTTAGTTCATTTTTTGAATGTTTTAAATCCTTTAAGGAGAGGTTAAAATTAATGTGGCAAAAAAAACCCAAAACCAATGCTTCATCACTTGTCTGAATGCCTCAGAAGAGCTCTCTCTGACTTTATTTCTTATCACTGGAGACCTTGTGTCTACACTGATAAATCTAGAGTCTGAAAAAAAAACGTTTGAAAGAAACACTTCACAGTTATTCATTCAAATGTCGGCTCTCTGAAAGGCCCCCAATTTTCCAAATAAACATAATATTTCAATCAGTGAAATGGAGGCGTTTTCCTCAAATAAAGATGTTAACTTAGAAGTCATTGTGATTATCATGATTAGTGCTCTATTAAGATTCCAAAAACCAACTCCTGCCTCCATTACACAAGGGAAGATGCATAATTCAAAACCATCTTGAGGAACAGACTGCAGATCTACAGTATGATGAATAACAAGGAGTCTGCTGCTCTCCTGCTCACTTTATCATTGAGAGAAATCAGTGTAGGAGCTGAACCCGCGGTCAGAACTGCCACCAGCGACAAACAGGCTTTCCTTTATAATGTGCTGATGAAGACTGACTGTTTGGTGCGTATTGACCTCGCTGCAGTGATGAGATGTTGGCTGTTGCCAGGTTGTGAGATGCATCTGAGGCAGCTGTGTTTTCACTCAGCAGTTGTCACCATGAATTCTGCTCAGCATCAGTCAAATGTTATTCCTGCTTGCATATATTAATAGGGTAGATAGAGTATGATCTTAATTTTGTCTCAATAATGCAGAAGGCCTGAAGGTTATATGTAATTGTTACACACAAGGGCGTAGGTTTTATTTCATCATTGAAGGGAACATATTTGAAACAGGGAGCTTGGGGTCTTCCACCTGAAAATTATCATAGTATCATAAATTTCCAGATGTTACTGACGTTACTCATTGATATTTAGTAGTTAAATTTAGGTTGTGACATCAAGTGTATATAATTCAGTGTCACATCATCTAATGCCAATGACACAGGACAGATGATGTACATACATTACATTTACAGGAAATGTAGTTTCTGCTGCATTTTCAGTTTTAGTTTTTTGGATATTTTCAGGTGTGTGCAACAAAAGCAGGTGGTAAGGTTAAGCAAAACATAATGGTTTGGCTTAATTCACATGTAAACCAAACAGTGGGTTCCTGGGTGAAAGTCCTGAGTGTCTTTGACCCATGTGCCTCCCCTTCCCTTAGTTGTTGCCCATCGCCTTTAAAACTAGTGCACACGGTGCATATCACACTGCTGCAAAAGATGCGCCTCTGCGTCGGTCTCTGACAATGAGATCACTGACAAAGTGGCAGCATGCATTTGATACGCCGGGAGTGAGAGCTGGCTGTCACAACAGTCTGTGTGTCGGACCCACCCCTCACTCCTCCACAGCTCTACTCTATCGTCCACATATGGTCGCTTCTGGCTCCAGTAAACCAAGCTGGTGATAAAGACCAAAATGCCAAACTTGAGTCAAAGGGATTCCACAATCCAATGGGTGATGACACGGTAGCTATGGACATTATTTTATACAGTCTATGGCATTGTGCCAACATGTAGAGCAACAAAATTTAGTCATAATGTTTGGAGAACAAAACCCAACCTCTGAAAAACATTGTAATGTTAACGTCCACACAAAATTCTAATGTTGTCAGATACTTAAAAACATTGTCAACAACACAATCTTTATTCCAAATAAAATGTCTATCTAATGTTGGAGTCCATCGTCTTTCTGATGACATATTGCAGGCTGTTGTTATGCACTGTTTGTACATGTTCTTACGTTAATGCACAAAAATTCCTATATATCCTGTGTAATGATGAGCCAGTAATTTGTGCATGACCCAAGTATTGGAGCTGGGAGTAAAGAAGGAAGTGGTCCTGAGCACCAGTTATGAGGTGCTTGGTAGATGGGTCAGAAAACATAGGACTTTCCCAAGGAGACCAGTGTTCCGATCCTTTGTGTCATTTTAAGGTACGTTTTCACCATGTATCATTTCCTAAACCTAACCACAGTAACTTTCTTTACCGAAACCTGACTGCCTTAACTTTACGTTAATTATTTAGCATTATGTTAAAGACTTAAAGTCATTTGTGGGGCGTAAATTCATAAGATATTGTACAAAATGCGTGTGCATTTCGTAGGATATCATACATTGAATCGTTGTATGTGGATGTGTTATACCGGTGCCAGCTGGGTCCTGCATTCTGGCAAATTTTTATGCAAACTGATGCTTTGTCTACATCAATTTATGGTGGAAATATCTTTTATTTTGCCAAAATAAAAGTCCTCTGCTACTTTCATGTTTTTATTGGGAGGGGCAAATGTACATTTTCTAAATATTGAGGGGGACGTGTCCCCTGCACCCCCCCAAAAATCTACACCTATGAATACACAAGTTGTGTTGATTCATGTGAGGCTGTGACATGAGGATATGGGGGGTTTAGCTGATGGTCAGACTGTCATTGTAAGCTCATGGGTAAATTTGAATTAAATTCACAGACACCGGATCAACCTTTGAGGTTTATGTAGGAATCGGATTATGGTCACATATAAAGTGCACCCCCCTTCTCTCTCTCGGTCTCCCTCTCTTTCTCTCTCTCTCTCTCCCTCTCTCTCTCTCTCTGACACCCCCCACCCTCCCTCTCCCACCCACACCACCACCCTGTTTCCCCCTCTTTGAATGGGGGCGCTGGAGCCGTCTGCCTGTCACCGCTTGCCTCTTTGTTCAAACTGATCTTGCTTCTCTCCCTCAGCGTTGCTGCTGGCGAGGAGGGGGACGGACGGAGGCAGCACCTTGCTGTGTGTGTATGTGTGAATGTGTGTGTGTGCATCCAGTCCGATCTATCAATGTGCGAGGATGAACGGCGCATAGTGCTGCTGCTCAGCGAGGAGAGGATAGCGTTGGAGAGGGAGTGAAAAGTCCAAGACGTGGAGCGCTTGTGCACACACTCACCCCGGTCGCTTCTGTCTCTGCAAAGTGCTGTTTCACCCTTGTTTCGTCGTTTTGCCGTCTCTGCACCCTGTGGGGGCTTTGGAGAGCACCTGCACTGAGGCGCAAAGCTTACATTCCTGAGGATTGCACCACTGAGACGCGTCTGGTTTTTGTCAGGAAAAAAAAAGGTAAGAGTGAAAAGCACGGGAATGATTTGCTTCGCATGCACGCTTTATGAAATCAATCATTTGGTCAGTGTGTGATATCTCAAGTCACCGGGTGGCAGGAGGCGCCTGAGACCGCTCAGCTGCTGGAAGAGGATTTAAAGTGGTTTTATTGCTTGGATAGAATACAAAAACGCACTTTCACAAACACAGCTTGAAAATTATGGAAATTGTAGAGTTCCCTTCACATCGCCCATCCATGCATTAATTCTATGCATATGCAATAACTACTTCCTGTGGACCAATCAACGCCTCTCCTCTGGCACGATCACAGACGCACACAAATCGCACCCGTTTGGGATATCTTTAATTATTTACAGGTCAAAGCTTTTAATATTGGTCCATATTTACGAGACATGTAGAGGCATGCATAAATCATCAACTCACCAAGTAACCTTGTTAGCTTGCCCTTTACACGATTTCCTCTCAGGAGATGTCTTCATAGGAACTTTGGTTTACATGCACGTATACATCTTTTAAATCTTCCTGCCTAAAAAATCTAAGGGGGAGGATGCCTTCTGCTGGGTGATGCAATTGTGGAAGCAGATCTGAACACTTGAACAGGTGTTTGCCAAATGTATTATGTAGCTAAATCAGAGTCCTTTGGTGAACAAACAACATGTGTTGAACAACTGCCAAATTTGGTCCACCTCCAGAGCTGACATTCAGGCGTGACATCAAAGATTGTGTTATGTATAGAAACTGGATTATCAGTGATCACACCGTATCTTATCTTTGCACTAAAGTCTTGTTTGCCTTGTAAACTAACTCTGCTGTGGTCCTGAAAAAAAGAAAATGGCACCAAAGGCGACCAAATGATGCAAAAATGAGTGATTGCCTGCTGCCAAGCAGGTGAATGGATCCCTGGAAGTCTTGTATTTATGACTGCCTGCTCTGTAAACAAGCGCTGGCATGTACAAATCACAGTGAAGGAGGAGAACAGTTTGGGTCACCTTGACAAATGAGCTGTATTGTCTGAGAATATGAGAGCCCCTGCAGCCCAATAAAGCCCATTCTGTTTCTATTCACCGGCTCCAAGTCTTTTCTTCTTTGGCCTTGTTAGAGCGTCCACCACCAGCTGTGTGTCAGTGCCACAAAGCAGGATGTGGTTAACCAGGAAACGCCACGCTATAGACAAGCCCGAGCTGAGGAGGTGTATGTGTGTGAGAGATAACGGAGAAGTGGTGCCTGTGGGATGAGGAGAGAAGAGGAAAACAGTGAGGAATGAGGCTAAGAGACCCAGCTGAAAGTTTACAGCATGCATTTTTCATTCTGTCCGGATGTGTGCAAGTGTGTAGCCTGTTTGAAAGGGCATCCATGAGCCCCGGCACGCATACAGTAGAGCTGTGTGTATGTAGATGACTGCACTCACACGAGCAGAGGGATCGGAGAGCGGTGTTGAGGGGAAATAAAAGGTTTGACTAAAATAGACGAGCTCAGTTCGGCTGCCTTGCTGTCTGTTGCTGCACACTTTGCACTCAATCAGCCTCAGTGTTGTTTATCATGTCTGGGCTCTGAGACGTCTGCAATTCCAGGAGTCACTTTGCTTCGGTGGGACATGGGAAAAAAGAGTAATGTATGAAGCTTTCAGGTGGATGAAATGCTGTAGAAGTGGAATGATGAGACGATTTATCGATAAGGTGATCAACAGAGAAAGAACTGGGACTTTTTGAAGTCATGTTCTAAATGTTGAGGGGGACATGTCCCTTGTGTCCCACCTGAAATCTATATTTGATAGCAAACAGATGTTTTTGGGAGGTTTGCTTCATCAAATTAAGTAATTTGATGAGGTTCTCTTAATTTTTTAGCATTCATTTCAACACTGGGGCAGAGGGATACGTGAAAATGGGGGTTTGAGGTCCTACCCCAGGAAATTCTGAGGGTCAAACATTTAATTTATGGAGGAAATGTTATTTTGTCAAAATAAAATCCCTTGCTACGGTCATGTTTTTATTGGGGGGGGACAAACACACTTTCCAAATATTGAGGGGTACGTGTCCCCTGTGTTCCCCTTGAAAAGTACCCCTTTTTGATAGCAAACTGATTATGTTTTGGATTTGCTTGAACAAATCCAGCAAGTTGATGATGTTTTTCCACAATTTTCCTGCGTTCTATTCACCAAACCAAACAAATGAGCAGCAGCGACTGCTTTGATGTCAATAATTTCAGTTATTTTTCAAGCAAAAAAGGCAAACATTTGCTGATAGCTTCTCAAATGTGAAGATTTGCTGCTCTTTCTAATCACTGAAAGTTGAATTGCTTTGTGCTTTGGACTGTTGGTCCAACAAGATTTTTCACAATTTTCTGATATTTTATAGACTTCAACTGAGAAAATCATCTGCAGAATAACTGGTAATGAAAATAACACTAAATTAATGTCATTTTTCAAAAGAAAAAAGAAATAACAGAGTTTATCCCTGCTGGTTTCAAGTGGGCTGTTTTGTCACAAATCTTGCTGGGGGTGTATTTTCAGTAGAAGCTAAAGGTAAATCACAGTCAGGGTTTGATATTATTCTCTATGGTATGTAAGTGCCCACTCTAATATGTCACTTGGGTGATTATGGGGTCTGTTCCCCTCTAATACAGTGCTAATAGCTAACAGAATAGTGCTATAAAAATGCAAATCAGCACCAGCGCTCGCTCATAGTGACGATCAAAATAAGCTTCACCTCTGAGTCAGCCACAGGCTTGCTGGTTGTGCTGTCCTGAAAATGTGTTGACTGCGTTTGGCTCAGAATGGGTTGTACAATGCAGCAAATGTATGAGACTTCTTTGTTGCAGCAGTAATTCAGGAACAGCAGATCCGACCAGACTGTGAACTAAAGTGGGGATTTTATGATCTCTTTGAACTTTGTGGTGCGTTTACAGGCAGGAGGGGAATAGACTTTAGACTAACAATGACTTCACAGCGACTAGAGCTAAAACTGTCCACCTTTTCAGCACTGGACAGCTCCCAAATCTCAGAGCCCAACAGTCCGACCAAACACATTTGTGAAATAGAAAAAGAGCCGTGAGTAGTTGTGTTTTGAGCTGCAGGATGGAATAACATCTCCCTCTCTCTCTGGAAAATTGAAATCCAAGTGAGTCCCCAGCCGCCAAAACCCAAAAGGGATTGGACAAACCAATCCATCAATCAAGTCTAGTCTTTAGCCTGGGAGGGACTTAAGCAGCCCACCAGGCCAATCGTTACAAGCGTAGATGAGACCACAGCTGAACGGCTCACCCACACAAAGAGAAAGGTCCCTCTCTTTGTCTTTGGCCAGAGGCTCTCCTCTAAGGTAGTGACTGGTGGAAGACAAATGTTTGGCTTTGCAGCACGTCTCTGAGGCAGCACCAAAGTTTTATCCGCCTCTGCAACAGAGATTAGAATGATTAGTCACTTTCAAAGAGGTAGTTAAGAGTCATCGCAGTTACTTTTTGATTTATTTTTTCCTAATGTCACACTGTTTGAAAGACTCAGCGCTTCTTTCTTGTTATTGTTACACGCTGATGTGAGGAGGAGGAGATAGCTTCTGGCGCCAGAGATAAATACCTGAAGGACAGAGCTCTGTGTTTTTCATCTTTCCTTACCTTGTTGATATTCCACAGCTCATCGCTAAAGATGAGGAATCTTTGCATGAAGTCCCTCCACCACATCCATGTTTGTGTCTATGATTCATTTCACTTCCGACCACCTTTCCCTGTGGATGAAAATGTGGTTGGTATCCTGGTTATGGAAGCCTTTATGATCCAGTGTGTGTGGAGCCATTTGCTAATATACTCAAGATGATGGCTGCGTCTCATGCACCTGATCCTTTATTGACTTTGTTACCAAGAGCTAACCTCAGAACCTTCACCTTTGACCTCTGGTGCTTCCCAGACACAGCTGGTGTAGAGGCTACTTAAACAGTCCCTACCTACATATATTTGACCTTTGACCCTAAAATCATTATCCCCGTCAATATTGCTATTTACTTAAATAAACATCTACATAACGGTCGCAGTGTTCATGATAAAGAGCCTTAATTTCAAATTTGACTTATGATTAAAACAGTGTTTGATCACTGCCCAGTAAATACTGTCAAGCATCAACCAAATTTAACAACAGCCTCCCAGACGCAGGCGCAGCATGCAACGTGGGTTTGTTTTGCTATTCCCTTGTTTACAGAGTGGGCGTGCAGCAGGCAAACCCAGTGATGCTAATGGTCGCCTGTCCTCATCTACAGTGACACAGACACTCAAGCCAGCATTTTAAAGACAGGCTATCTTTAACTTTAACTCTTTACATGGTTTTCATGTGTTGACACGCGTTATTGGCTGTGTTATTATTTTAATATTTATGCAAACAAAACATGCATAGTGCTGCTAATTTGTGGTTTTTATTTGAAACTTGGTGAAATTAGTTGACTGAGCCAAGCCTTCTTCTTTGAGAATCATGTGTCATTAATCTTCCAGATGAGCTATATTTCTTTAACCCCTGGAAGATAAGCAATGAACTGCTGTGGACACCATGTTAGTTCAGATCCGAAAGTCACACAATAACACAAACTAACTGGTTGAGGCAGCAGCAGACCAGCAACTCCCTCATTCTGCCTCATAATATTACTGTTTTTGTCAAAAGAGTGGCTTTGAAGAGAGCAATTGACCCCGTCCCTTTGTGATTGTCCGACAAGCTGTCAGAGTAAGCATGGAGCCCACACTGTAACTAACTGCACTCCCTGTAGAAATATTATCATGTTTTTTGGAAAAAATGAAAGAGTGATTCCAGAGAGGAGCAGACAGAGGGGTCTACAGTCTGTGTTTGAAGGATATATCCAGGATGTCAAACTGACTCAGCAGCAACAACAGGTTAAAAAGACAAAGATAGTTAGAAGCTAAAGCCAAACTATAGGCTACAGATCACAGTGTAAAAGTGAACCACCACATCACTGCTGATCACCACACAAGACAATGAATATAAAGGGAAACTTTGACGATAATGAACCACCTGGACCTCTGCCGCTGGACAGGCAGGGATCTGCGAGAGAAGTCAGACAATGTTCACCTGCACACACTGCGATGGTCAGCAGGGTTGGTCTTTGTGTCACTGTTATAATCATTACAAAGCAAAAGCAGCATGTGTATACATTCAGTAGGCTTTATCTTCGGTAGCTAGCTACCTAACCCTACACTTTTCAGGGTTTGATTTTGGTTTTGGAACAGGGAAGAAACGTATATCTTTTTCCAACCTCCCCAGGTAACAAGTACATTTAGCTCCAAATCCACAAAACCAGCCTGAAAATGAAGGAAATCTGGAACGATTGCATTAGAGTCAATGGAGCACAGCTGTGTTGTTGTTGGACCCTGGTCTGAGCCGGCCTGATGCTACGTTATGATTGGCCAGTCTGCGTCCAGGGGAAATTTAAGACATAATTTAGACATAATACCTTGTACAGTCTCACTTCAGAAAATCAAAACTGAGCAGTTCAGTCATTATTTATCAGTGATGGTCGCTCTAACCTGGGTCACTGCTGTTTGCTAACAGCTGAGTGGGTGTTTCCATGGAGAAGAATGCAGATGGACCCACGATTTATTAATTTAGTACCAGCAAGTTTGTTTGTTTTTTATATCAATATTTACTTTTCATCAGTTTATTTATCCTGGCAAAAAATGGCCCAACGTAGAGTCTTCAGAATAGAATCACCTCAAGGACATATTCTTAACAATTTTACACACAAACAAATCAGCTTGATTTTCCTCTGTCTTCCTTTAAGTAAAATAAGGGGAAAAAAACCTGTTCCAGTAAAAGGTTCACTGGTAACAAATCAATTGATGTGGGTGTGATTTGATCCTTTTTGATGCATTACAGAAAAGAGCGATGATTGATTCCACCGAGGTTGCTGTCTGGCTCTCCCTGGTTTCTATTTCCTCTAAAAGCTGCTACAATACTCCGTCCTCACATATTTATGTGCACACTTATAAATAGAGTGGCTCCCTCATATGTCAAATGCATTCAAATTGATTTTTTTGGTCCGACTCACAGTTGGATAACATACACGGTATCCTACACTTTTTGCACATGCACACACAACAAAAACAGACATAGCACGGTGCCAGAGAATGAATGTGAGTGCGGCTGAGAATGAAAAGGTGGAGGGAGAAAATGAACATATCTGAGATCATCTGCTGCAGGTCTGTCGAGTGTCGCTCCACAGCAGCTTAACAGCTCTGCAGGAAGCTCGGTAACAGATGGATGTTATAAGAGCTGTCAATCTCTCACAGGTATGCACAAATTGGTGATACATGCATTAAACATTACATCAGTTTATTTCCTCCTGGGCCGCTGTTCAACACCGAATAATTAAGGCAAAGAACAGAAAAGTTGTAACTACCTACTTGCAGTCACTACAAGTCTCTTTTTTCACTTGACTTGTCTGTTGAGGATCCTTCAGAGTGCCTCCACTCTGCGCTTTACTGCACACATATAGCCAAATCTTAACTTGGCCTCTCCTAAGCGAGTCGGTTTAAATAACCTCTGTCTCCATGCCCAGTGAGATCAATGGTGTCAGTGTGAGAGGAAGGAGTGTGTAATCTTGAATCGGAGGGACCAGCTTTCCAGAGTCCTCTCTCCATCTTAAGCCAGGGCCAGAGCTGCATGAGTCATTAGTTGCTTTGAGTGTGATTAGTCACCACACAGGCACACCGAACACAATCGGTGTCTGTGTGTTTGTGTGTGTGATCGTGTGTGTGTGTGTGTGTGTGTGTGTGTGTGTGTGTGTGTGTGTGTGTGTGTGTGTGTGAGAGAGAGAGAGTGCACGATGCATGAAGAGTAGGAAGTGAATACCTGATTCAGCTCAGCACTTTCCTCTCAGAGCGTTCCTTTTTCTGTTTTTAATTTCTTCAGCAATTAATGATCATGCACTCTGGTTTAATGTCTCTTTTATGGCACCAAATCACCACTGCAACACACCACCACTGTAATTTCTTCTGTCTTTACAGTACATTAAAGAAAATCGCGTCTGTGTAAGAGCACAGAAGTTCAAATTTCGGCCACAAATCTATTCAAGTTGTAGCATTTTTGCAAACAGCAAATTAAGAAGAATTAAGGAGCTCTTCTGAAGAGCTTTCATCATGGCAGTGTAGTATTATTACAACGGTGATAAAATGACCTTCCTTTCATTTCTCTTCCTTCATCTTCTTCCTCTCCCAGCTCACCACTTTGTCTGTCACTCATCCGGAGCTGTTATTCTGCTGTTCATGCTGCTGCTCTCTGGAGGTAATAGTTTTGTGAGACATGATTAAAGAAAAAGCGAAGGAGAGAAATCACCTTCTCCTGTCAGGTCCCTAGAGGGGGATACAAGACTGACAGTTTGACTCCTTACTGTAAAACTGGCTCTGTTTCTGTCCTGAAGTCTAATAATACAGATTTATCTGAAGTCCTCAGCCTCTCCTCTTATTACGTTTTATTTTTAGACATTTATTCTGTTGTTTCCTCTTGTCATCATGCTGTTGCCCAAGAAAGGTTTTGGAACTTCCTGTAAAGATATGAAAGAAACTCTTGGATTTTTCCTCTATCAGAAATTCATTTTCCCAAGGGGCAAAGAGAGCTCAGACTTTTCTGGGTAGAGAACAATATTCTTTATTCTTTTTTTATTGTAAAAAAGGAAAAATATTGCATATAGGTTTCAGCCTTTCCAAAACCAAAAACACAACAGTGCAAGCTTAATTGTAGAGTTAGTAGTCTGACGTGACAGAGCGTTTAACCTCCAAAGCTAATTGCAATTATAGTCAGTAGCTAACTCCAGTACTCTTAAAATGATACTGATACTAATAGAGTGCTTCATGCAACACCCATATTTTGAATGGAGGGGCGTGTAGTATAGCTATACTTTAAAACATTTTGGTGGCCTCTCAGCATGCTGACTTACCAACTCTGTCAATGCACTGAGACTGACTTTACCACACTACAGACTGTATGGGTTGTAGCTGCTGCTGTGGGAGTCTGAGCTCCACGCTGGGACAGTTGTGAGAGCCTGCTGGGCTGCACACACACAGTGACAGGCCTACTTTTAGCATCACACAGCTAATGTTACTTCATGGTTATTTAATGGTTTTAACAACAGAGTTGAGCTGTTTTGTGTTGGTGTGGGTTTGTTGGGACTGTTCGGCTCAGTGTTGGAGGGAATTGTTGAGTACAGATACCAGACCTAGTTGGAAGTTATGTTCCAAAAAGTCATGTTCATGACTGACACATTTACTGTCACAATTTGGGCTAATGTTAGCAGCTCTGTCTTGCTTTTGTAGAATTTGGTTTGGGAGGTTTTGCAGGAAGGTCTGAGGGAGTTTTTCCTCAAATTTGGCACAAAATTCCTCTTGGACTCAAGAATAAATTTGGCCATAACTCAAGAATTCCTATACTAAATATGACAAAACTTCACACAAATGTCTGATAAAATATAAAGATGACGTGATGACATTTAATATCCAAAAGGTCAAAGGTCAACTTCACTGTGACATCATAATATTCTGCAAAAATACTTTTCTGACCATACTCAACGTCATAGCTCAGGAACAGATGGGGAGGCATTTGGCCATGTGTCAGTTGGTGACACATGGTTTGTGGAGGCATACAACCACAATTAATTATTAATAATTATGTATAATACTGGGGCTAACCTGCTCTACACTGCAAGAACAATGCCACTCCTTTATTTGCTATCTACATGGATTATCAGCTCATAAGGATGCTGACTTTTTGCCAGGAATGTAGCATTGTCGTGCCAAACAACTGCTTTTGCAGCATGGATGTATTAGTAGGGGATGCTGGATACTAGGGGGTAACGATCCATTGATCGGCATTGATGTATCGATTCAATGATCAGCAATCCAATATCATTACGGCAAAGTAAAAACATCGATCTATATCATCTTTAGGATACGCTTTTATTTTGAAAGTCTGTGTCACAGTCAAACAGTGGCAGGCAGATGGCAAGCAGCCAAAAGACAGATGAGGATGACGTTATTTACTCAGGACTAAATCAGCTGTGTGGAAATATTTTGGATTTTGGAGAAAATACAGGCAACAGACAAGGCACATGCCGTATGTAAACAATGGGTATGCGGCCCACTAAATATGCGCAGCAGTGTTTCTGTTGGCTCTGCCCACGAGTTCCCACTTGGCCCATAAACTTAACATTCTGATGATGTTACAGATTTTTAAATTCGCTTTTCTTTGCTTGAGGAAAGTTTTACAAATAGAAATGAATCAAAAATTCATGATAGAAAGAGTCAAGTCAGACAATTTAAGGTGTTCTTTTAACAGTTTTACAGACATCTCTTTTACAGTGGTGGTCTATGTGGGAAATGCTTTTAGAGCCATAGGGGATGTTTTTGCTACAATGCCATGAGTGGCCACTGGGACAAATTAGAAGCAAGGCTGAGCGGCGTTCCTGCGGGTCTGTGTGCACTATAATGTGTGCATACTACAGCCATCACATGCAAACAGTAAAAACAGAAAAATTAAGAAGTCAGCTGGAGAACGCAACTCATGGATTTAGCTGTAACGTTAGCTGTTAAAACAGGAGCAAAATCTACACTTAGATTTGAGAAGTCTACTTCTGTCTACTTCTGTCTGCAATCCAGGCCTCATTGTATAAAACATTACTTACCCATGTTACATGAGATTTGTTTACTTGACCTCAACAGATGAGATGCCAGCTGCCAAGTGTGTGTTTGTGTTGGCTTGTGTGTTTTAATACGTGTAGCCGATATGTTTGTGTACATGCTGTGTGCACATAATGCAGAAGGTGAGATTCAGTGACCTACCTTGTGAATTGGCTGGGGTTTGATGTAGAGCTTTATAGTAGCTGTACCATTACAGCGGGATGTGTGTGTGTCATGAATCAACATGGGACCCAACCTGGCCTGATTAAGTAAACCTTTGCAGTCTGGGAACACACTCACACAATTCAGTGTAGGATGATGGAGGCATTGTAAGCATAAAGCTGTCGTGCTGTGCTCACAAACACAATTTATCCTAGAACCACAGCAGCAGCTGACATGATGTGTTCCATACTTTTCACATTGTTTTTTTTTTCTTTAAGCAATTTTCCCACCAACTGAAGGAGATTTGGGTCGAGGGGCCCGTCTTCTCTCCTGCGTCATGATGAACATGAGGCCAGTTGGTCTCCTGCTTCAACAGATTGACAGCTCAGCACTGAGCCGCGATGTAGGTCTGCCAGCGTCGTCTGTTAGCTCTCTTTGGATCTCTGTCACTCCACTCGTCGGCTCTTACAATGAGCTGAGAATGCGTCCTATTCAGACAACATCGTGAAAATGTGTCGGATGGACATCCACATTGAAGTCCACTGAAGCATTTTAGAGACTTCTGGCTCTTTTCTCCTGAAGACACAGCTGTGCCTGTGAAAGTGAAGAGGGGCGATTTAGAGGGAGGCGTTCACGACATCTGATGTCCCCTCCTTAACAAAAGGTGGTGCTGGTTAGTATGCGGCTGGTGTGATTGGATGGTCAGTGCACTGTATGTCGTAAATCCCCTCTGGTAAAACTTTGAAAGGCGGCTGTCTATAGACACACAGTGTTGTATGTTGTATAGCATCCATAGAGATGTCCATAGGCTGAACTCTGTATTCTGTTGCTGTGGATAGTGGCTGCTGGGCCCCTGCCAGTCCCAGGCCCTCCATAACAACACTCTCTAACACTCTCCGCTTACAAGACTGGGCAAACTTCTCGGTGTCATGACCCTCTCCAAGCCTTTAGAAATCTCTTGTCACCCACCCAGCTAGCTCAACCAATGGTTCAGGCCTTCAACATGCAAAGAGTCCAACGGCTCGACCCCAATCTGTCACAGCCCATCACAAGGTCCTAACCCACCTTCAGAGATGGCATGCCTCAAAGTGTGTGGCACAGCGGGGTCCAACCCGCACCAGAACCCCCTTTTTCCAACAGTCCAGACACCAACTTCTTCTTTGCCTATCATTGAAAATCACTCAACAAATTGTTGTTTAATGACAGTATAGTTTGGCCGAGTGCTTAACTTATCTAAGAGGAATGTTTCTCGTTGCCTCACACACTCCAGTTTTATACGGTTGAAGGTTTTACTGAGCTTTCACATGGTCGGAGAAGAGAGCGACCATTATTCCTGTTATTTATAAAGGGTTGAACTGGTGTTGCATAATCTTCTTTCTAAGCATCAAGGATGCTGGGGCCATGAGTTGCTGTTACCTTGGTGAATGCAAAGAGGTCTTTTGCTTTCCTGGATAAATTATTTACTTTATGTAACTGAAATTCAAACAGGTTGGACTAATTTCTGTTCACACTATTTTAAATCCTTCAAATGATGTGTTGTAAGCCCCCGTTGGTAACGCCTGTGTAGTCAGGAAGGTATAAAGAACCAATATTTTGTAAATGAATAATTTAGAGTTATTTGTGTTGCCCCTAAAACCAGCATTATAAAACAAAGCGTGTTGTCTTCAAACAGCATACTTTTCTCTTCGTCTTCATTTCAGACCAGTGCGGGGCAATAAAGCTCCTTCTCAGGCGTCTCTCCATTGAGCTGAGAAGCTTCGGGCCCCAAGCCAAATCCTCTGGCAAAGTCAGCAGCTCATTTCTGATGTGTGGTAGGATTTCCTCTATGTTGTGCAGTAGGAATGCACCAGAATCACTTTTTCACCGCAGTGTACTAAAACTTAATCCAATCTTTTAGTCTGGAGTGGTTGTCATGAGATCCAGTCATGTCTCTTGATTAGATGTGTCACTCTGTGTATGGTTTAACATCAGGTCCGACCTAACAATGTCTGATGGCCAGTTTTGAGACCAGGATGACGATATTGGTATTAGTAAACAGCAGCTGCAGCTCAGGTGGCAGAGAGGGTGAAAAATGTAAACGGCCGAGGACAAAGGCATCTGCTAAATGGAAAGCAGAGCTTGAATACAAGCCAGTGAACTGTGTCTGGGCCTTTAAATGCCCTTACAGATGCAATATTGTTTATTTCTTATTACATTATAACACCAATAAATAAAATGGACATGATACATTATCCGTCCCTGTCTGTGATAGGCTGCTGTGTGCATGCTGTGCTACTAAATCACCTAATCTGCCCGAGCCTGGCTTTTCAAGGATTCAATGTTCAAGGCCATTTTGGTGTATTTTTATTTTATAGGTTTGGCCAAAATGCAATAACTCACAATAAATGAGAGAAAAACAAAGTATGAGTCATTTGCTTATCCAAAAACCTTGTGAAGGTCAGCGTTAGTTTTTGTGTCGGTTAGATTTCATGCTGCTGCGTGAACACCTGTAGATGCCGACTACCTCAACTTGTGAGAGCTGCTTTCATGGTAGACAGCTCTTCAAGATGATTGACGTGTTGGCGTGTCTGTGAGTGAACATCACCAACAGAGTTAGAAGAGAATGGGGCTTTGGATTTGAGTTGGTTTAATTAGTTTTGAAAAGGTTTTTGTAAACCAGACAGCTGTGGAGAGTTTTTTTTTTCAGCACACACAGGAACAAGCTGCCCTTCATCTATTGAAACACGAAAACCACCGAAACGGTTTCACCTGGCAGGAAAACTGAATTAATTTATATCACACTTTGCTTAAAGCGCTTTCCAATTTGCCCCTCATTCCAGCCTGTTCTCATTCAGAAATCATTATATGCCGCCACTTTGACAGTGGTTTTGGAGTCAGACACCTGCCACCAAAAGCCACCTTTCACAGCAGAATGATTCACAGCCAGGCAGCATCAGTATGTAACGTGGTTGGACGTAACCTTTCATGTTGTTAAGATACGTTGCCGAACGGCACCTGTTGTGGTGGTATGATACACCATTCGACGGCGCCAGGTTAAAATGCTGGCTATAATGATGTAATAAAGGGAGCTGGAAAGTCCCTATAGGGTGGGCGGGAGGGGTGGTTGATGGGTCCAACAAAAACAGTACTTAAATCCAGGAGCCTGAAGTTTGCTTCCTAAATGCCAAACTAAGATGTTTTTTTTCTAAACCTAACCATGTGCTTTTGTTGATGTCCTGGTGTTTGTAACGCATCCTGGAATGTCAACAGCAGATGCAGCAGGATACCTAGGGGGTAATATGTAGACATGAAAAGCCACTGACTAAACAGCAATACAGTATGTGGCAATTTGGGATGAGAATGTGTTGCTCATTCACAATTCGGGTCGTCCAGAAATATGTGAAATGGCCCCAATATGTGCTGGACTAAAATTATGTGCCTGCATCACGGAATCAATGCCAATATAAAATCAGGATCAGTTAGGATCCTTTGCCATGGTGGACATATATAGTCCCTGGTTCAACGTCATGCATTAGGTGGTGGTTACTGTTATAACCAAATAAGTAATATAAAGAGCAAGAAAATCTGCCTAGTGGTGGATGGGTTAAACAAACACAGGACTTTTACCCAGGAGAACTAAGTGTTAACACTGACTTCTTTTAACTTTACATATGTATGTCATTTATGTACGTAGTAACATTGCAACATTGTACATGATGTACTTACGCCACTTTATGTCATACTTAACATTCCATATGTAACAAACGTAGCTAGTTTTTACCGAAAACATAATATGTTTCTAACCCCAGCCGAGTTCTTTTTTTTTTACGTATTTCTGTGAGATAACGTTGACTCACGCACCAGTGGCAGCAAACTAACATGCAAGGTGAATGAAATGAAATTGTACCTTTACAGGGCAGAAATTAAAATATTCACAGACAGTATTAGTTAGATCAAGTTCAGGACATAACATATCCTTAAACTACGATTTGTGTGCTATGTTATGATAATGCACATACAGCGGTTTGTATGATATTTAACTCATTAGCGCCCCAGAAATGGCATCGCACTTTACGTAAAGTTACGTATTTAACATAAAGTTACGTTGGTTTGGTTTAGGTAAAGAGCGACATATATGGTAATGATGTACCTTAAAGTAAGTCAAAGTTCACTTGGTTTCACAGTGGACACGAGCATCGGTCTCCTTGGGGAAAGTCCTTACTGGCTCATGATTAAATGTTATATCTTCAAGGGCAAAGCACATTAACAACACTGGATGGGATACATTCAGAATTTATCATCTTATTGTACGACTATGGATAAATAAATGTTTATTGTGATAATAGTGCACATTTGAGAAGATCAAATAGCTACAACCAAACTGAAAGATAAAAATATTTACAGAACATAAAAAACATGAACTGTATTGTCGAGAAGTGTCTGGGGCACTCTGTGTAAAGTACCAGTATTTGTTTTATTCATGTATATAAAACTTTACTATGAGTTTCATCCTCTTCTGGTTTCTCTCCCTCCTCTCTCTCTGCAGGCCCAGGATGGCGCTCACTCTGTCTGCAGCTGGGTGGCAGATCCTCTTTGCTCTGATGCTGCTGCTCTATTTAGGCTCGGGTAAGTTGTCTGTCTCCTACAGTGCCTCCACTCTTTGTTTCTGCTCCATCTCCAGGTGCTGTGGAAATTAACCAGCAGCTTCTGATCTCAAGAAAAAATAGCAACAAATAATACTAGCACATAAGGAGGCTCAGGAAAAAGAAAGAAGGGAGGAGCAGCTGGACCAGGATAAAGGGGAAAAAAAACAGTTTCTAAATACATTTTTCTATAGACATGAATACACAAGACAGGCCTGTACTAATTTGAGTGTTGTTAAGTGAGAGCTGACATGCTGAGGATGTTTGCAGACATGCTCGGTGGGACTGAGCTGGAACACCTCCAAACCCATTTATGCAAGTTTAGTCGACCATCTGTTCCATTACAACTATGCATAAAATTCACAATTATGGAACAAAAAGACAAAACATCTCAGAGCTGCAGGTCTCTGGTGGATAGTATCGCAGGTTTGAGGCCCCACATGCAGCCCGCTGACTGCCTGTAGTAAAGATAAGTTTCTCTCCTTAATTACTTTTCTTGCAATTGGCATGCATGACGGTAGCTGGTCAGCCTGGATTTTCATTAAAAGGAGAAACTGCATCAGTCATTTGCAAAATTAAAACATTACCTTACAAGTCATTACGCTCTGACGGCAGAAAGTTATTACTCAACGTTCAGTCATGTCATTTGTGTTTGTTGCACAATCCAGCATACAGTAGTAAACAAATGGTTCTACTTATACTACTAAAATACAATTAAAGATTGGAACCTGCAAGTACTGGACAGCAAGTCTATGTTTTAAGTTGTTGTAAAAGCTGTTAAAGCATTTATATTTTGAGTCAGTAATTTGTAGGTTTATCCTCACAATGTTGACAGTTGACAGTACAGTGCCAGGTTAATGGTAAATACTGTTTATCCATCTCTCTCTGTATTGCCCTGTGGTGCACAACATGTTCAGCCTGCTAAAGAACAAGTGGAATTTGAAGCTGTTTGTTTTGGATTTAAACCTTTTTTTGACCTTGACATTACTCTTAGTGATGGTATCTCGACTGCATATTTCCTGACTTTATAAGTCACCTGAATGATTTCAGTAAACCTTAAAATGTTGCAGAGTGGATTGTGGGACACAAAATGCTGCAAGAGATACAACACACCAGTTGTGTGAGGTTGCATCTCTTGAAGTTGGAGGAACCACTGAAATGGGATCGTATTATCAGCCTGACGATGTACGTATTTCTTCTTGAAGGCGTTGTTTCACATTCTCACAGCAGCCCAGTCGCCAAAATAAAATGCTGGCATTATACGTATCTGGAAACCATGGATATGTAACATCACATTTCATATGTATGATATAGTTCAGATTACATATATGAGGTGAATTTCTGACCAGAGGAGTGGGGGATGGTGGATGATGTGTCACCCAAGTGAGATGGCTGCCGAGCAACAGACAGCAGCAGACCGTTGTATGAGACCAGTAAAAGCGGGTGTTTTTTAACAACAGTTAGGGATGTATCCAGCAATGATTGTAGCCACAAATCGGGTTTTCTAATGACAGCCTGGAACACGTCCTGCTATGTTTGTAGCAACAAGAGTGGCTTTTTTTTAACAACAGTTCAGGACATGGCCACCGATTTTTATTAGCACCAAAACCATTTATTGTAACAACAGTTTGGGACATGTCAGGCAGGGCGGCTGTGCTTGGGCAAACCCATCAAACCCATCACCATCATTTCTCTGATTTTGTAAAATAGCAAAAAAAAAACAAAACATGATATATACTTATTCTACATAAAACTATGAGAAGAGTTAAACTAAAAATGTTCTGTTTTCTTTGTAGTTTTTGTCAAATACAGATATGTAATTATGTTTGCTGGGTAAGACTGTGAGATGCAGTTAAAAGCTCTAGGAAAAGCTTGTACGAAGACCTTTAGGTCAGATTTTTATCAAATGATGGATTCCAAAGTCAAACGTGAACATTTATGGTCAGCATTTGAAATACATATCGGTATTTAATTTGTTGCTGTAGTGTTAGTGTGTTCATATTTTGTTTGTGAGCAACATAATTTAGCATGAAATGATCAAATTCAATTAGTCTGCACCATCAGTTCAGTTTAGGAAGCACTGATATCGGCCTTGAAAGCCCTCTTGCAGTGCACCTCACTGGACGGCTCACTGAACTCTCCAAGAGGGCTGACAGGAATAAGAGATGGCATCTGTTATTGATAGAGAGTGTCCTTTCATGTCACTTCCAGCTCCATCTTCCTCTTTATAGGCTGTTTTCTTTTGTCCCATCTGTCACCACCATGCTACAGGCTGCACTTGTCATCCAAAGTCTCTTAATTTCCTCCATTCAGTTTTTTACACTCCTTCCTTTTCTCCATCTTCATCTCTGGATTTTTCCTCTCTCGTCCCTGCTCTCTGTCTCCTTCAGGCTCTCATGCTTTTCCCTGGTAGCTGTGATTCTGTGATTACATCTGATTTGGGGGGAAGGCAGCGGAGGCGTTCTTCAGCACAGAGAGATGCTCTCAGGGGGTTCAGCTTGTGAAAGCCGTCCAATCTAAATGCAGATGGAAATATCTTTTGGGGATTCAATTCTACCTTGTGCAATATTCCAAATAAGGCTTTTTGTTGTTTGTTTTGTTTTTTTGTTGTTGTTTTTTACACAGGTTCTCTTGTTCTGCTCGTTCTGTCAGTTTTCTACAAATTGTTGCATTTGACTTGAATGTTGAGAATTTGAATGAAGAGGACCAGACGAGAAAACAATGCAAAAATCCTTGAGCAAATTTGCTTTAAGCTTATTAAAGCTTTGTAATTATGTTTTCTGCCTTATCGTTGTTATGTTGCCAGGGACCGTTGCGCCCCACACTCCATGTTACTTTTAGATTTTGTGAGCAGAAACAGCTCATTAACTTATCATGGACTGTTAACAAGTATATAGTAGTTTCTTTTTGATCATTTTTCAACAAAGAAATTTAACTCAAGGTCATTTAACCAGCAGTTTCTGCAGATTTCAGCCCCATCTCGCAACCTTCATTAGTGGATGGAGTATGCTCAGTTGTCATGGGGATAACTGAGTTGTCATTATGACTAAATTACATTTTAAGGAAATCAACTTTTATGGTTGGAAAAGTCTTCTTATGTTTAAGAGAAATACAATGTCAGCGTGCTACTAAATAAAGTATGCTAGAATAAAATAAAGTGAAATAAAATAAAATAATCGTTCTTGGTATGTTACAGCAGGTGCACGGAGGATAAAGCAACAAAGAGGCAGGGGTGTTTTGTCTGTATAGGTGACACTGTTGTCATGGTTACATTGAACCTGTATGTCATGGCAACCAGACAGAGTTGCTGATATCAATCTGCAGCGCCATGGACCTAACTCTCCCGTTGACATTGGCTTTACATTGATGCTTCCCTCTGAGTGAAATAACTCACAATTAATTAGTCTGAGTGACAGTCGGAGTCATTTGTGTGAACACAGAGAGAGAAGGTTAGAGATTAAAAGAAATAAAGAAATAATTAATTGAAGCTTGTGAGCTGCTGTGGTCACCCGTGTGCGTGTCTCTACTCGTGTGTGTGTGTATCTAATTGTGTGTGAGTGGCTGGGATCCTTATAATGGGTCAGCATTATGTTCCTTTGCTGTAATGATAAAACCGGTTCCTTGTTCTCGTGTGGAAACATGAGTGTGAAATTGCTAATGAATCCCTGAGGTCTTGTTACTGTAGCAGACACCTTGGTTAGAAGCTACAATACAGCCTACACTTTCTACAGTATATATATCTCCTCTGCTACTGTACGTAGTGGAGAGTACTGCACAGGATTTAATCAAACAGTGGACTTATTACAGGGTGCAGTGATGACGTTTAGTTGTAGGCCAACACTGAAGTTGCTCATTACCAACTTGTCAAATACTTGTGCAAGTCAAATACTCAGTGTTTACGGCCTCGGATGCTGATGCAAAAAAACTTTCACTGTAGATGATACTACACCGGGCGGTGGTAGGACAGCATCAGGTTGTAATGCCACCAGACCACGTCAGGTTGTAACACAGCCAGCAGCAACATAATTGAAAGAGCTCCTGTAGGGCAGGAGGGGAGATAGATGAGTCCAGCAAACCCCAGACTTTCACCCAGGAGGCAGCTGTTCACTCCCCATGTGAGTGTTGAGCCAAACCATGATGTTTTTTTTCCAGTTTTTACCTATTTTCCTATGTTCTAAGTGTATTTTGAAAACAACTGCATGCATCTAACAAGCAGAAACTGAATATTTCCTGTGAAAACAGAAGTGTACACAGTGCATATAACATTTGTAAATTGACATGTGGTCACAGAACGTCAACAACAGACACAGGAGGATACCTACCGCATCATATTTAGACGCTAGGGTCCACTGAAAAAACGGCAATATTTGAAGAGCTGGGATGAAATCTTGTTGACAAAAAAAAAAAGATGGGATTTTTGCATTGGATTTTGGATTATTGCAGAAAATAAGCTCTGTGGCAAATTAATGTTAAAAACATTCGTTCAGCAAGATAATCCTCACAAATTAATACCAATTTTATGATTTCTGAAGCCTAAATGTAATCACCATAATTATAGTTATGCCCTTTCTCTGTCATTTTCATATTGAGACAACATGATCAATATCTTTTTTGTGTCTGTACGTCCAGTGGCTGGGTCTCAGTGGTTAGGGTTGCGGCTTAGCTTAGCGAATACAATTGAAGTTTATTGTAAATGCACGTGCAGAAATACCAGTTTCAGGGTTTCTGTATTTTTTTTTTTATTTGTTCACTTTTATTGAGTAGGCTACTAACCCCCTATAGACTTCGACTGTATTTGCTAAGCTACTGCTGAGACCAGGCCTCTGGACGTACAGACACAAAAAAGATATTGATCATGTTGTCTCACTATGAAAATGATAGAGAAAGGGCATAACTCCCAAATCGTCGGAGTATTCTTTTAAGACAGCGGAACCAGGAGTGCTAAAATGCTAACTCATTTTGGGGTTTTAGGATTCAGTCCTGCACCACTCTCTCCTAGTAGTTTGTTTTCTTGATAACTTTGGTTATAATGAGTTATTTGATGCTATAAAAAGGGGATCTGAGGTCATAATTGGCAGCTGTGTGTGTCAGTTGGTAGCAATGGCACTGATCACAATTGGTCTGAGTGTGAACTTGATACTGCAGAGATTGCTACAGTGCTGACTCTCCGAATGATGTCACCAGCCAAGATGGCAGCAGCTGTCAGGATATTTTGGCTTCATTTTTGTACACTCGAGGGAAGTAGAAATGCATTGTCCATCTTTATATACAATCACTGAGAGAGTTCTTCCAGAGCTTAAGTATAGTCATGCTTCACCTCGAGGGCCCAGAATATGGAATTATTTTTGTCTCTTTTATCACTAAAAATTGAATCACATTGTTGACATAATGTCTGTAAGGCCTACTGTTTTTTGTAGTGTGGGTTTTTTTTGTGGAGAATCAGTCATATTAATGACAGTGCTCGCCTCCTCATGTGCAAATGTTCCACCAAGCAAAGTTCCCCTCTGACAGTATTTTGCAAAAGCACCATCACTGCATCCTGGGCCAAGACAATTGTGATTGGTTTAACAAAATATAAACAAGCCAGAGCATTTTTCCCTACAGCAGAAAGATAATGTGTGCTTCCAGACCTTCTCTAGCACTGACACATTGCTGTGGAGATACATTGCATTGCAAGACTAGTCCAAAGGTAGATAGATGCAATACACTGTCGATTGTTTTCCTTTCTTGTAAACAAAATGTCCTCCAATATTTTTTAAATTGCATAATCTAATTATGTCTTGTTCCTTTGTTTGTCCTCTCTAGGCGCAGCCTCCTCCATAGTGAACATGCGTAGGATCACCCATCCCACAGTACAACAAACGCTGGCAGGCAAAGCCGTCCTCCCCTGTGTCTTCACCCTCCAGACCAGCTCCTCCAGCCAGCCTCCCCACATCCTGTGGACCCGCATCAGGGTACCAGCAAAAGGAGAGGGCGCTCCTCTGGAGCAGACTGTGCTTTCTGCTAAAGGTAAGACAAAGACATGATGAACTAGTTTAGCTGCTGATCAGACCTACATAACTCTACTTTGCTCAGTCAGATAACATTTCTACTAGTGCCTGGAGGTTACACTGAAAAGATGCTCTAATGAATATGTTTCTATTAATACTGGATCAAATGATGACGCTCAAGGTCAAAGAGTTTATTGTCATATCAACAGCTTGAAACAAGTTTCTCTGTACAATGGAATGCTTTGACTTCCTCTCTGAATGCAGTTTTAAAGACACAGTGAAATGGAAAATACATTTTACCAATTTTAAATCTGTTTCCTTGGTTAATTGATCATTCATCTCTTGTTATATGCCGAATGTATGTCAGAAAATCAGTATCAGTGTATTGTGACGTCAGCATCCCTGTCTTCTCTCTGTCTGTGAAACGGTTTCATATATTTGATGACTCATTCTGCACTCAGGGGTTTTCACAAAAGTTCATCCAATCAAATGAGACTTTGGGCGACTAGTGAGACACACCAGTCACTTCACTGTTTGAGGGCTGTAGCTGCAAATAGAGCAATACTGAGAGAGACAGGAGGAGATGTGCCTTTGGATATCAGTGGGCAAAACTTTTCATTTCCACCACAATGTGGCCAGGTCTAATATATTCACATCTATCTCATCTCTCTCCTGATCTATCAATTCAATCAATTTTATTTTTATAAAGCTCAATATCACAAATCACAATTTGCCTCACAGGGCTTTACAACATACGACATCCCTCTGTCCTTTGGACCCTCACAGCGGATAAGGAAAAACTCACCCAAAAAAAAACCTTAAACGGGAGGTGCATGTGGAGCCAACAGTCGTGTCTGCTGGCTCTGCTGTAGCTCCGATTAACTCTAAGCCCACCTACTTTTAAGCAGTCCAATCAGATGTGAAGGATTTGATTTAAATCCCTCTTGTAACTGCACACTGCTCAAATATTCCATTCCACGGGGAAATATGTCAAAGTACAGAAGCTAAAGAAGCTCTTAACTTCCATTTTAGAGGGACTTTGACCATGAAACACGAGGTATTAAAAGTGAAAAATATGAATACAAGAATATAAGGAAGATAATAAGATAAAAGATAAAAAGGTATCACAAGAGATAAAGATAAAAAGAAAATAATAATTATAGTATCCAAAGAGCAATATGCCCCAAAAGCACACAATATAAATACAGGTATAAATGTGTATGTCACTCTGCAGCGCTCCTCAACTTGAGGTATTTAACCCTTTGAAACCCTTTGATTTCTTTCAAAAACATGGGAAGAAGGCAATAAGCAACGAAAGAAGAAATGGCCCAAAACATTTGCCAGAAATTAGTAAAAAGAGATATTTAAAAACAAAAACTAGGGGAAAAAAGCAAGTTAAAAACAAATAATTAAACAAGAAAATGTTTATTATAATTTTTATTATATTTTTTTAATCTGTTTTATTGCAATTTGTGGAACTCTTCTTTCAAAGCTACTCTTTGCTTTGTCCCCCATGTTTTGTAAGAAAAGCCAATGTGCTCAGTGTTAAAAGGATTAAATACATGTGAAAGGCGTCTGAAAGCAGCACAAGAACAGTGAGCTCGCTCCAGGATTCAAAGGGTTAATGAAGGCCTCATAAATGAAGCAATAACTGAGAACTCAACAACCTGACAAGAGCAGCTGCTGGAATTCATAGGAGATAAATTCTCACATACAGTAGAGGTTTTCCATTGTACTGTACATGTAAAAGCTCCAAACCTTCCTGAGTGGAAGGTTTTTTAGCAAAGTCAAGACAAGGTACAGATTGAATTCTTCTATCAAGGACCCCTTTCATGTTTTGATGCATTTCAGTTTATTGCTTTGGTTCAGTCTCACTGTTCTTATCAACCTGGGATTCAGATGCAGCAGACTGCTGTTTTCAGTAAAAATAAAAGCTCTAAAAAGTTGCATTTGGAAGTTGGAGTGAGTGTGCAGGCACTCTAAAGTTAAATATTAATGACTGTATGAGAAGCAATTAAATGTATTGTTAGAAATAAAAACTTAATTTGCATATAATTTAATTTAATTCTCAACAAAACAGTATAAATGTGCTTCGTCAGGACTGTGTGGATGTAGATGGGCACACATTTAGTGTTGCTGAATCCTGATTGGCCCACAAAAGTACGTGCTGAACGTTGTTCCAACTGAGTCCCGCCCACTTCCAACCAGTGGGAAAAGTAAAGACAAAAACACAAATACAAAAGTCGATCGTGGGAAATGACCCAAACTGTGTTTGGCAGACAACTGTGTGTTTACATAGGACCCAATCACTAATCGTAAGAGGCCCATTGATAAGTTTTCCAGGCCTTTTACTCAATCTGTGCTTTTAGGGCCTCTTATAAGTTTATGTTTTATCTGTAAAATCTGCAGAATGCCAATAGACACTCATAATGAAGAAACCTCTGTCTCTGTGCCAAAGGTGATGTAATCAAGGTGAATAAGGCTTTCAGTGGCCGCGTCATGCTGCCAGGATACACTGCCAATCCTCTGAATGCTACCATGGAGATCTCCAGTCTGCGTACCAACGACTCAGGCACTTACCACTGTCAGGTTGTCATGGGCAACGACTATGAGAGAGACGCTGTGCCCCTGGTGGTCTCCGGTAAGAGCAGCAGCTACTGACAGAGATTTCACTGTGAGAAAAGTTTAGTGCCACAGCTCCCCAAAGGAAACATTTAAACTAAGAGGAGATGCTGCTGACGGACTGAGCAGTGTTAACTTGAAAGACTTTAAAATTCGTTTTCTAGCTTTATAGATTTTTAGTTTTTGCACTTGGCAAATTGGCTTGTTGTGCTAATGTAAGATAGATAAACCTGAGAACAGGAGCAGTGCCAGCCCTTTTCAGCTTTTTTATTTAATTAAACATTAATAACATTGATTCACCATATCAATATCATAATGACTGACTTAATTAATGTCGCTCACTGCTCTCTTTGTTCGTGTTGTTTTTGTTATCTAGTTTTCCACTTGACTAATTGTGTAATTCTTTTAATTAAAGAGTCTGAACTGGATACCAACGCTAATTTTTCTGTGTGGCCATCTGTGAAATTTCAGCTCAGACTCACATCATGTTAGATTGATCTGTTTGTGGCCACACTAACATGCTTATTGATCACATCCCGCTGATTTATTGATTTTAAACTTGGCGGTGTTGGTTTACCCCTCTAATAAATTCACAATCACCTCACCACCTGTCCTTGTGTCGACACATGTAGGTGTGGTGTTTCACTATCAGGCTCCCAGCACCCGATACGCCCTCACATTTGCTGATGCCCAGCGGGCCTGCCAGGAGAACTCGGCTCAGATGGCCACGCCGGCCCAGCTGTGGGCAGCGTACTATGACGGCTTTGCCAGCTGTGCAGCCGGCTGGTTGGACGATCAGACTGTTCGGTGAGGAGATGTTCAATATCTTCCTTCAGCTTGTTGCACCCATGTAGAGTTGCTCACTAGTCGCAGTGAGTCAGGCAGTGCTTTGAAACAGGGTAACGATTATGTGTATTACTGATTAATCTGCAGATTGTTTTCTTATTGAATTGATTAGCCCAGATTTTTACAGAAACAGGAGGAAACAGCAAGCCTGGCTCTTACAATTTGTTTTCAGGTTGTCTGTCTGTCCTTCCCATTCTCTTGATCACGATATCTTAAAACTTTGAGGGAATTTTCTCAGAAATGGCACAAACATCCACAAGGACTCAAGGATGAACTGATCAGATGTTGGTGGTCAAAGGTCAAAGTCACTGTAACCTCTCTAAAATGTTTTTGGCCATAACTAAATAATTCATATGCTAATTATGACAAAATTTGGCACAAATGTCTAATAGGGTAAAATGATCACATTTTATATCCAAAAGGTCAAAGGTCAGCTTCACTGTGACATCATAACGTTCAGCAAAAACACTTTTCTGGCCATTATGTGCTTTATCTCAGGAACAGAAGAGAAGACATTTGATTGAATACTGAATTTGTGACACTAATCTTGGGTGTCCACCTTAAAACTGTGCTGATTGTATAATATTGTATTGTATAGAGATGTATGTGAAGCATCCTTTTTTTTT
This sequence comes from Epinephelus cyanopodus, assembly GCA_026686955.1. NCBI lineage: Eukaryota > Metazoa > Chordata > Actinopteri > Perciformes > Serranidae > Epinephelus > Epinephelus cyanopodus. The sequence continues at coordinate 11,948,914 of CM048926.1, read as the reverse complement.
AGAATTTGTATCTTCTTTGCAGCAACATCCATATTTGAAGCATTGTCTACTGTCATGGCTACACATGAACGTGGGCTAGGGCTGTACCCAAAGATCGCTGATTAATTTCAAAAAATCAGAAAATGATGAAAAATGGTGATCACTGTTTTCTAAAGCTCAAGATGATATCCTCAAATCTCTTGTTTGTCCACAACCCAAAGATTTTCAGTTTGCTGTCATAGTGCAGTAAAAAAAATACTCACATTTGAAAAGCTAGAATCAGATACTTTTTACCTTTCCTCCTAAAAACAAATACACAAATCAACCAAATATCAAATTATCAAATTAGTGGGAGATCAGCTAAGCTAAGCTAACTGGCTGCTGGTGGTCGACATGGGAGTGGAATCAATCCCTCATGTAACGCTCAACAAGAAAACAAGAATATTAGTATTTCCAAAGTTGTCAAACTATAAAAAATACTTGGATGACTTAATTGTTCATCAAAATGAATCAATGAATCAACTGCTTGCTTTAGCTCCGTTTGGAATACTACTGTATTTATTGATATGACTGCTAATTCTCTAATTTGAATTTGTTTTGTTTTGTGTACAGTTTGTTCTCTCTCTTCTTGGATAATCATGCTGTCTCAATTAATATTCAGTTCTTCTGTTTTGTCACCTCATCAGCCTCAGATTCATGTTCTTTTTACCGCTGTTGTTTCTTTGCTGTTAATTGTATTTTAATTTATTCTAATCTCTTAACCTTTACAAGAGAATGCAAATAAGAAATTATGCTAAAGTGACATATAAAGTTTTTATGAGAATTTTGCTTTGATATGTGAGCTGAGATAATGCTCATATGGCTAAATGTTCATCAGACTTATTTCCTGTGATTAGTGAAAAAGAGGTTCATTCCCATTATGACTCCCACGTGGTTGTCTCCACAGCTATTCCGTCCAGTTGCCAGAGCTTGGTTGCTATGGACACAAGGAGTACTCCGCTGGAGTGAGGAATTATGGGAAGAGGGACCCGAAAGAGCTGTTTGATGTGTACTGTTTTGCAAAAGAACTGGATGGTACACACACACACACACACACACACACACACACACACACACACACACACACACACACAACACATCAAAACCTGTCACAGCTTTTGGCTTTTACACTGATGTTTGCATCATACTCTGCTGCAATATTAAAGGCGATATTCTTTTCTTTTCTTTTTTAAAGGAGCTGTATGCAACATTCAGAGCGCTCATATTGCAGTAACCCACTCTTTGCTATGCAAAAATAAAATATACAGTAGAGTAATGGCATCCTGAGTAACGAATGAAGTCACGCTCCCTCTGTGTGTCTTGTAATCTGAGCTTCTCTGTTCTTTGTTGTGGTACAGCCATGTGTGCATGTCAGTGAATGCTGGCTCATTGCCACCACTTTGCACTGCACTCATACTGCAGTTACTGCTGATATTAGGACATCGCTGACGCGGAAACGTAGCACCAACCTTCCGGTTCCCCCTGGATAACACTGTTAGATATAACCTTATTGATCCCACACCGGAGAAATTCACATGTTACAGCAGCTCAAATAGCACAGATAGAAAAGCAGGTTGAATGGCAATAGAATACTTATAGAATAAAGATGAAATACAAAATCATACATATCAGAATTTGAAAGCTTCAAAATATAAAGCACTAAATTTAGACACAACTGAACACTCAATACTATTTACACTATATACACCTTTCACTTATGCACATATGGAAAAAAGTATATGTATATATGAATATATGTGGGTACAGACAAAGACATTTTGCAGTGAGGTTCACATGGGGGAATAAATAAATATTGCACAGACTTTAGTGCTGTTTGTGGAGTTAGCACAATTAGCTGACGGCCCCCAGCTCAACCACCTCCATGTTGAGAACCATGTGGAAACAATACATACACTCTGAATTTTGCATTGAGCCCCTTTAAGTCTTACTTTCTATAAAGTGAGAGGACAAAAGAAATTTTGCAACAAATATGTACCAATTCAAAGCTGTAAGATGTCCTGTCGCTTATCTGTCTGATTAAGCCTCTGGTGGCGAGGGCCAGTACTTCGGAAACGTAGCCGGCTGATATCATGGGACAGGACCTCCTCTTACATGCAACAGTCATTTCGGCTAATCTCTATAAACAGATATCTGTATATGAATGCAGATACATTTCAAATAATGCAAATGAAATGCTAAATTGTCATCAAATCATAGTCAACGGGACGCAAAATTGCTTTTCTGCCAATGAGTTCCGCTCAAATGTGATTGGGCAATACTACAAATATGCTGATGATACCAAACTCTTGTCAAGGTTGCCTACAGATTCTGCAAACATATGCAGTTATATGTTTGTAGAGATTATTGTTTGAGTAACCCTTGCTAAAAACTGCTGTTGTAGCAAATTACTGAACCTTTTTTTTTAATGAAACTATACATTTGTTCAGTCTGTTTTTAAAGATGTATGACTTCATTAGCAAACAATGGGCTGAGTGCTACACAGGGCAGGGAACCACATTGTTGGTTTTGGTCTTTTTGTTGGTCCAGATTATCAAAAATAGAGACTATAACCAGCCTTATCCTTTAAGTACCAATATAATTAGACAACATTATGCATGATTTTTAAGCCCACAAACGTAGCTACAGTATTTAACCCTGGTGTCTCCCTGCTGGAAATCCAACAGACATCATTTGCTTCTTGACAAGCTCTCATGTCTCCGTCCTCCAGGTGAAGTGTTTCACTCCTCGGTCCCAGGCAGGCTGTCTCTGTCCTCAGCCTCAGACCGCTGCGTGTCCCTTGGGGGCCAGCTGGCCACAGTGGGGCAGCTTTATCTGGCCTGGAAGTCCGGCCTGGACAGCTGCGCCCCGGGCTGGTTGTCTGACGGCAGCGTCCGCTACCCAGTGACCTGGCCTCGCCTGGACTGTGGAGGGAACCGGTCAGGAGTCCACACCGTCCCACCGAACAGCACTACTGACAACACCACAGCCCTATATGATGCTTACTGCTACAGAGGTACTGAACCATAATAGGAAAAGCACTGACTGCATTTTTGTGATATTTTTGATGATGGAAAATGAGTTACAGCACTGAACAAGAATACAGTGAAACTCCAGCATAACCTCAATAATGTTTCATTATAATATGAAATAATGGTTCATATAAATATTTACTTAAAATGTCTAAAAGTCAAATTTATATTACTGCCACCTCACTCATAACAGAAGTGTGTATGTTGCTGTGGAAACCCTCAGTCCTATTAATGTTGTTACAATGACAATAAATGTCATTCCCACTGTTGTAACTATGGCAACGCTGATTTCTGATCCACATTATCCATCCCACTGTCATATATCTGTGAAACTAGATTGACAGCAGCCGTGGGAGAGAGGGAGAATGAAAACAGTGTTGGGGTTAAATATCGAGATGCTCAGCCTTTGTTCTCTGTGTTGACTGATGTCGGCCAACTGCTGCAAAATTAAAACACAGCAAATCTCCGACACAAACTGGATAGAATCCGTCAGAGTTGCCATGTGAACAGCAAATCTCTTCAACTTGTTTCCCAGGTAAAGTGAAGAATTCAGGCTCTATCTCTCAGATCTACACCTCCCTGTGGAAGCCCTGGAGCTACCTCACAGGCTCAAGTGATGCAGACTCCGCAGGGACCGGCAGTCCTGACGTGACTACACAGCAAAGCACCACTACCAGAGGTTTTACATTTGTCTACGATTAACAGATCTGTAGAGGCATGAACCAGCTGATTAATCAAAGAATCAGCCATCTAATTGGTAGATACAAATACAATGAGGTTGAATTTGCAACACATATGTTATTTGAAACACATCATTGCAGGGCCCTCGGATGAAAGAGACGCTTCTCCTTCCAATTGGACAGGATTGGTTGACCTTGAAGAGGAGGACCTTCACAGCACTGATCCATGTAAGGCTGATTTCTAAGACTGAATTAATTATGCGTATTGATCACTAAAGAATGTGGCTCTGTGACATTAATCAAACTGATTGTGTCCTCAGCCTCAGACCCCTGGTCTTCAGAGTCTTCAGGGTCATTTGTGACCCTTCAGATAATGCCAGGACAGAGCCTCTTAGACTGGGGAGAGCCGCTTGAGCCTGGCCCCGACTCAGATGAGTTTCTCCGCCCGCCTGTCCACCCTACTCCTGCTGAAAAGAAGGTTAGTCTGGGTTTAAGCTTATTAAATTTATTCCGAGATTTAAGGCAGCATCACTGAGCCAACTGTTTGCTATTTTAGGTGATCTCAAAGATCGTCAAATCCATTTGGAAGCCTTGGAACTACCTGGCAGGGACTGAAGATGAGGAGGGAACCCAAGCACCGAGTGCACAGGCAGGGGGAGAGGAGAAGACTACGGAAAAGACAGATGAAAGGTCAGATCCATCCAGTGTAGCAACACCAGGTGAGTGGATTGATACTGCCTCAAATGTGTGAATTAATATGGCCTATCGTATGAGGTTAGCGACAGCTCCGAGCGCTTCTAATTGAAAATCTCTGAACTTTTCAGAAAGGTGCTGGTGTCATCACTGTCACTCCTTTACTGTCTATCCCAAGCTGTATGATATGTCAGTCAGAAACGAAGCCCGTTCAAAAAGGATTTGCCAGACACTGAATGTTGCTGCTGAGTGTTGTGCTTTTATCTCCGTATATGTTGTAAGCTTATTGTTAACTGTGCAGTCAACCTTTTGTTAACCTTGAATTTTATTAGCTGACTAACATTAATGTCAAGACATTGTTGTCATAGAAACAAAACCCACCTGTAGTGTGATGATTACACTGGGATGAAGTGCTCCAACTTTGAAGGACTTTATTTTCTGCCAAATAAAACACTATGTGGACACAGGCCCTAAATGTCTGAAAAGTTGAACACAGAGAAAAACTGTGAAGAGAGACTGAAACTTAGAGGAAACCGACTGAATGTAATGTGATGACATGATGTTACTGACGATGTGATGTAAAGTTCATAACATGGCATAATGTGTGTACCTTAGTTAAATAATTTAATATTGAATTTTAGTCTTACACAGGACGTGAACCCCAGTCCCTTAGATCAAAGTCCTGTGTTTGTTTGACCCATCCATCCACCTCATTTGCCTCCCTTTGCGGACTTTGTCTCTCTTTATACCACATCACCAGTCTTCCTCCTTTGCTCCTGTCATAATCACTACGGATATTAGAGGTCGCTGCCTACACTAAACATATATACAGGTCGAAATAAACTGCTTGTACAAATGACCAATCATGTTGTTCAAAAACAGGCAGAAACAGGAAACAGGAGAAAGCAAAAGATTAAAAGATTCAAAACTTTATTTTTACTTTCTGGCATGTGTCTGGCATCTCACCTCCATCCACCATTAGCTCATGTGTGTGCTTCACTGTGGAACAGCGTCCATCAACAGCATCGAATGACATCTTTTAGCGTATTAACTTTTCCAATGTTAACACGATACAATACACGTTACTGTTAGCACAGTATATAGTCTGGAATAGTGGCACAGCTGCAGGATTTGTGTTACAAAGCTACCAAACTCAGAATATAGGTGAAAAGCCTCTGGGGGCAACGGGCAGTACTTTGGGGGTTCTGGTGTAGCCGGCCATATTCGGGCCAAGACTTCCTCTTTGTGTGCCGCTCATTGTTTACAGTTGGATAAGCTGCTTGAGACAACAGATATCTGCATATGAAAGCGCAAAAATTTGAATAAAGCAAATAACAAGATGGGCGGTACGGTGGACTAGCGGTTAGCGCTGTCACCTCACAGCAAGAAAGTTCCAAGTTTGAACCAGCTTGCTGACTGAGGCCCTTTTGTGTGGCGTTTGCATGTTCTTTCCATGTCAGGGTGGTATTTGTCCGGGTTCTCCAGCTTCCTCCCACAGTCCAAAGAAAGCAGGTTAACTGGTGACTCTAAATTGCCCGTGGGTGTGAATAGGAGCATGAATGGTTGTCTGTGTAGCCCAACACCGATTGTTTACCTGCACCCGCTCAGATGTGATTGGTCAATACCACTGGGACTACATGGAAACCAGAACACTGATACCAAACTCTTGTCTCATTGCCTACGGATATCTACATCCATATTGTGAGATAATAAAGCAACCAGAAGACTTGATGACAGTGTATATTTATGAGCACATACATTATTCTGAACATATTGCTGTTGAGGCACTAATTGGCTCAGGTCTGTGATGTTGGGGAAACATCAGTTGGGCAACACAACAGGATGGCACATTAATTACACTACAAAGAAGCCCCAGGAATGAAGTTCATTAGAGAAACACATAATTAATAAGGGGTAACTGGGAGAGCAGAGGCCTCTGAGCCCCGGCATGTGGTGAGGAGAACAGAGGGAGTGTGTCCAGCACCAACCTTCCCTTCTGCAAAAACTGGCTGGCAGTTTCTCTGTAGCTCAGGCTGGCTCATCTGCAGGCTCACTAACAAGCTGTGATTGACACCAGGTGTGACAGTTGATGAGCTCCAGCTGTGATTTCCCCTCACTTTGGGACATGGTGTAAGTAGCTGAATAAAAATCTGTCCTTTTAGCTGTGACTGGCCAGTGACCTGCATGGAAAATGTTGCGATAATGATTTTATAATTAAAAATATGAAGGTTAAAATAAACTAAAAGCATTCCTTAAAGCTACAGTTGATAACTTATATAAAAAAAACAATATGTCATATTCGATGTAACTGTCACTAACTATATCTTTAAGGCTTTGATAAAGAATAGACAAGGTGAATTGTGTCTTATCTATACTGAGCAGCCACGAATCTGCCCACACAAGCACTTAAGTCAGTGCCTTGAAAACGAATTAAAATTTTAATTAGATAAGTCTGAGGTCTGCTTCAATTAAACAGAACAAAGTCAGATGAAATCAAATGGTAACACAAGCAAACGCTGGAGGTTAACACTGATGTTTATAAGAAAGGTCATGTTTGCTTTCATTTATTTTGGAACTTCAGTCTGCAGCCGAAAGAGGAGTGTTTATAACTCTACCCATGCCCAAATGAGCAAGACGTCTATTAAAAAGTCTTTCAACAGGGCCTCAGGTGTGACGTTAATATAATCCTGTTCACACTCATCAATTAATTTCATAAAATGTGAGAAGAATTTATGCTTTATTTGTTTTTAACTGGCCATTACTGAGCAACACGGCTTGAAGTTTGAGGGAAGAGGTAGCATTGTATAAGTCTGCTGGAAATTAGAGAGATGTACACAAGAGAGGTACAGATAATATCAAAATCAGGATAGGCTGACTACATTGTTCCTAAATAACTATGAGGTACATAATGCATTTTAACTTTGGGACAAACAAAGCTCCTGGGAAACAACATTGTACTGAGGTGGCACCATAGACTGTAAAAATAATGGGCATAGTGTGACGTCACCCATTGGTTTGTGAATTCCTCACCTCAAGTTCGACACTTCGACTGTTGCCATCTTGGTGTTTTGGAGCCAGAAGTGACCATATTTGGGTCAGAGCAACCTGCACTTAATTATGCATAACTTTAAGCCTTAATAAAATGTAAACAAGTGAGTTATATAAAAATGCACATTCAGTTGGACATTTTGACATCAGATTGACTGGCATTTGGAGCCATCCTCAAACAGCCATTCAAAGAACTGCAATTTTTGGCACTTCCATATTCATTTTTCAGCCTCTGAGACTGCCGTTCGTGTGATATGGGATATGATACTGTTGTTACACAAGGTGCAGAGCTTTGATTATGTGCCCGAGCCCAATTTGGTCTGACCTGATCCTTCAGATTTGGACTGGACTGGGCTGTAATTTTTCAAAATTAAGTTGTCAACCCATCCAGACTCTCATTAATAAGGAGAAATGTTATAAGATCTATATTTAATATGTATGACACGTGACAGTTTTTTGGCTCTGCCATCTGGTAGGAGAAGGTGCCTGTTGGAAATCGTGTCACAAACGTCTGTTACTGAACTGAACTTAACGTGACTTAAACTTATATTAGATATTTAATGTAAAGAAATGACAGCGGAAACTTGGTTCTGTTCCAAAACTGCTGCCGTGGTACAAGCTCGGGTCGGGCTTGGATGGAAACTATGTGGGTTCATGTAGGGTTTGGCTTGATTTTTCGGGGCTGATCATAGCTCCAACAGTGTGTTGTTCGTTGTTGTTACAGTACAGTTGTTATGAAGTCTCTGCAGTAAAAACAGCTGAACTAAAGATCAGGGGTGTCCGTCTCAAAGCCAGGGCAACTGTAGGAGATGATCGATTTTATGTCAGTGTAACTGTCATACACAGTGAGGAGCACAAACACTGCAGTCATTGAAAAACTTTACCGAGAGTAAGTCAACAATATGATGATTTCCTAACTTTCACACTCAGCACGTCTCCTCTAACAACAAATTAAACACTTTCAACTTGCATCCAAAACTGAGCAGACGCAATGCCAAACCACAGGCAACAGCAACACAACAAAACATCTCTACAGCATAAGTGGTGGTAGGATACTGGTATATCCATGCAGGGAAACCATCATGTCACCTGCTGAGCTGGATGTCCATTAGACACAGGCAGCATGATTAAAAACATCAGGTTTCTTTCAAACATGGACGTGGGCAGATGATTAAAAAAGAGTGAAATCTCATCAGCCTGTACGCTTCTTTCATGTCTCAGCGGTTCAGCAGGTTCACACGTCTTTATGTGTTTAATGTGGATGAAAGTGATTCCGAAATGGCAGGCAAACTGTGTTAAAGAGTTGTTGATTTAATTCTAAGGCTGCAAAGTTTCATTTTGTTTTGCCTGACTGTGTAGCGCGTCTTTGTCTTTATTTGTGTCTTGAGAGGTTTTAGACTTTCACCCATTTTGTTTTCATTTACTTAGTTGTTGTAGTTAACAGAGGTTGTTTGCAGGAATACTTTACCCACAAAACAACCACAATTTGTAAAGCAATTAGTCATGCCGTGTTGCCTTAAATTTGTGAGGAAAACTTTTTGTTTTTCTACCATGCCTGCACAGAAAAGCCAAACATAACGATTTGCGGATTGAATGGAGGCCGTGTTTGACAACAGCAAAACTACTTCTAAACATTCATTTACGAACTCCCAAACAGCTTGTGCAGTCGTACATCAAGTACTAAAGGTTTTCAGCAACAATGCATTTCAGTCAGGAGAGACAGAAGAATGAAGTAAAGATAATATTTAATACGGAATACGAGTGTACAGATTAACAGCTGATTTTTGCTGATTAAGATTTAACAGAAGTCTTTGGTGCTTGGACACATCCCCCCATAGAGTCCAGACACTGGTGGTGGTGGCTGATCACTCTGAGGCTGATGGGCATGAAGAGTATTGTCTTCCTGACTGAACTGTTTTCTAGAGCTTCATGTGTTTGGGAAATACTGAGCACACGACTGGATAAATGACACTTGGATTATACTGTCACTGTTATAGTTTAATGGCGCTTGGCAATGTCAGGGGGAAACTTTCTTTTTTTCCGTAACCTAACCACATGCTTTTGTTGCCTAAACCTAACCACATGCGTTAGTCGTTGAAGGGAAAAAAAACATCAATTCACTTATGTTCACTTACCGTAATGAGTTTATTTTGAAGGAGACTGTATGTAAACGTTAAATTTCCTGTGAAAACGGAAGTGTATTTTGAAAGAAGACAATTCATGTAACGTAGCAGAATGTAGCAGAACATAGTGATCTGGGAGCTGTAAACTCAATTGCCCACACGGGATAAATAAAGTTTTCTGAACTGAACTAACACGGCGTCCCAGAGCGTCAACAACCAACACAACAGGGCTAACTTTCACGTCGTATCTAGACGTGGAAGGTCCATGACCAAACGTTGATTTGCGACGAGGTCGCGTTGAAAATGTGTTACATGAACAGATGTTTGGAAGTAGATTTGCTGTTGTTAAATGTGGTCCCCAATCAGTCAGTCAATCAATAATTCAATATCTTTGCCTTTTTCGTTCAGCCATGTGAGAAAGACAAAATTTTCTTCATGAATTTAAGGTAAAATGGTATAACGAACTGATTTACAAATGGTCACCTTGTGGCTGAAGTGATCCTTTAAATGAGTAGTTCCATACAGCTGAGTATTAAGTCCAACGTATTTGAGCTTTGAGCAGAAGTGGCAGTTAATTAGCTGTAATTACAACTTCGATGTTGACACGAACCGCATTTACAAGTCAGAAACTGGTCGTTACGGTAACTTGGATGTGACATGAGCGGCGTGTATTATTGTTTTCAAATCTCTGTACTGAACGTTAGACCTTTCAAACAAGCACACTCTGCTAATTGGCAAACAATAGAGCTCACCTGTCTCACTGCCTTTGTTTTCCCATCCCTTATATGCACTGCTCTCTGGTTATATTTATCCCTGTCACAATAATGTTAAACATACTGTAGAGGGAAATGTTTCTGTAAATGTTTTTCTTCACAGTGTCCACAGAGGTTTGCGTGCTGACGTTGATCATATTGAAGTGTAGACGGTGCCTGTACAGTGAAAGAGAAAAACAGCTGACGGACGGCTCAGACAGCTTAGAAGTGTTTGTTTTGTCTCCCTTGGCAAAGCAGAGAGAATCCATAAGATGATTTTTTGCTTTGTTCGTCACTCTTGGCTCTGTCTTTTGCACTTTTCTCTCTGTCTGCAATAATTGCACCACTGACTTCACTTGTTCTTTTCTCTTTTTCTGTTGTTTGTTTTGTGCCCTCTGCAGGTCTGTTTTCTTGGGGAAGTTCATGGTTTGGCAGTCCCTCGAGGGAAAACTCGAGTGAAGAATCACCCACTCGTCTGGCTTCTACTTTGGCCGCCTCCAGTAGCGCTATGACTACAGAGAGCACCAAGCGTTTGGAGACTTCAGAGATGCACACATCCACCGCTTCCAGCTCTGCACCTGGAAACACCTCATCCAGCGGGGAGACCTGGGTCCGCGTTGAATCAGAGACCACAACCCAGCCAGGTGATAAGAGGGAGGAGACGGTGACCTCCAGAGGCAGCGGTAGAGGCAGAGGAAGGGGGAAGAAGAACAGAGGGGAGGACAGGAGCAGAGGAGAGGAAAAGAGTAGAGGAGAGGAGAAGGGGAAAGGAGAAGATGAGGGGAGCGGAGAAATCACTGGTGCGGAAGCAAAAGGGGAGATACAAGTTTCACGCCGACCAGTTGGAACAAGCAAACCAAGAGAACGATCCAGAGAAAGATCTAGAGAGAGGGGTCACAGGAGGGGACAGTCCACCACGACCACGACTACCACTGCCACTTCTAGTCCTCTGGAGCTCACAGTGATGACCACAGCTGCGCAAGAAAGCACTGACTTATCCACATCTGAATCCCCATCCACCTCACCAGTAGAAACCCCATCGCCATCAAGCTCACCAGAGTCCCTCTCCTCATCTCCGACACCATCGCCGTCTGCTCCTGCTACTGCATCCCCATCGCCTTCCTCTTCTCAACCAACCCCATCTCAGTCCATGTTTAAACCCAACTCTCCCCCCTCATCTTCCCCACCCCCATTGCCAACCACTTCCTCCCCTCCATCCAATTCCCAAACCCCATCCCTGTCAACCTCGCCATCATCACCCCGTTCCCCGTTTCAGAGCGCTGGACCAGGAGAGCCAGCTCCATCTTCTCACTCAGACACCCGGGGCAGCTCCACTAACCCCCTGACATCGCCTCACTGGGTCCCGGTGGAGAAGGCAGTTGTGAACAGCTCTCTGGATTATCCTCCATTACTGTCAGGACCCTCAGAGGTGGAGGAGCCTGCTTGGTCTCATGCTGTGGGGTCAGGGGCTCTGTTACCTGGCAACATTGAGGAGGAGAGCAACAGAGGGGGAGTCAACATCAGTACCATGACAGGTTAGCATTGTATGCCTGTTTCAGAGGTTTTATTGTTCTGTTGTGAGGCTTTTCTTTATTTGATAAGTACATCCATTTATTTGTGTATTCATTGTAATTAAGTGATATTATCTACAAAAAGCACTATTTTGATTTGATAGCCTTGGCAGATCATTCTCATTTATTACAATTTGGGTCTTATTTTTGTTGTTTTGGCCATCATTTCTATTGGCAGTAATAAGAATGTGTGAACCTCACTGCTTCACTGTGAGGACTGGACTTGCAGTCAAGCTAGCTGTTGATGATCTAAAGTACCATATCACAGGCAACTGGACTTGCTTGAGTTTCTTGAAGACGTTTCACCTTTCTAAGAGGCTTCTTAAGTTCAGAACTGAAGAAGCCTCTGACTTGGTTGACTGAGAATCTTTACCAACATCTACAGTAGCTGTTGATGGTGAAAATACTTCAAAATAAGAGGCTGGCTGCTTGTTAAAATAAAAGTTTGACATTTTGATAAATACGTTTATTCGATTATTTGCCCAGAGTTAGATGACAGGAACAAATTTACCTACCAGGCGTCCAACTGAGGCTCCAGACGGTTAGCCCTCCTTGCCAAGAAATCGTTGGGCATGTAACCCCACTAAAGCCCCTTTATACCCACTAACATCTGGCTTTTGTCTTGATTGGGAAAGGTTGGCATTTATTCCTGGGACAAATGACAAATGATGGCAGTATTTATGGGAATTTAATGGCTCCAGCTCTGATCGGCATTTATGAAAACCTCACAGCTGGGTCAGCACACTAATTTTCGCCCCTTTTTCACCATGGCTGTTGTTAACTTCTGCAACTCTCATCCACATGTCTGTCTCCATGCAAGCAGTGCTCAAATATTGCACCCAGTTTAAAGGGAGACTGAGTGAGTAACCACTGAAACATTTTCACGAATCCCCATGCTGCTTACTGCTCTTTACTAACTCCAGCACATTTGTGATGTCGAATGTGACACACCAAAAACAGACAGATAGCCATTGGGGACCAGGAAGATTATAGGCTGATATCACCCATTTTGAGCAGGTTTCCCCACATTCCCCACTAATTTGGGTGAAAAAAGGGTACAAGTAGTGATATGATGAGTAATTTAACAATTGCTTCTGCTGTTAAGTAATTCAGATAACCTTCCCTGCTCAGTCTAAAGGCCTTTACCAGCCAGGTCTCATTCTGAAGTCATCAAAGTCACCACTTCGTCAGTGATTTCGGCGCCAGACTGCAATGCAAAAAGCCCCTTTCTGCAGCAGTGTGATACACTGACGGGTGGAAACAGCACAATGCATTTAACAGTCCTAAATGGACACGTCGTCCTGGACTGTCAACAACAAATGCAAGATGATACCTAGTGCTTAATATGTACTGCAGACGTGAACGGTGCTGACCAAGCACATCAGTGTATTTTTTTGCACTGTTGTTTTTCTCATTTCATACAGAATATTATGCAGTGAAAAAACAACTTGATTTTTTTCCGGAATGAGTTATCAAAAAAGGCATCAACCAATCAAATTGTGCAGAACGGAAATCACAATTTCATGACAATGGCAGACCCATTTAACTGATGCAATTTCCCATCGCTGCCGGTGTGAATAATTTTGATATGAAATATTAGTTATTTTGGTGTGTAAAGGCCTTAAGTCTGATAGACTGACTGCATGTCTCAGGAATGACTTCGTAGATACGCTGTTATCATACCGATAAGAACAAAGGCAGATGAAAATAAGACCCAAGTTGTAAATAAATAGAACTATCCTTTAAGGTTGCTTTTTCATTTCCTACCCTGACCTTGCCACCGGCTTATTTATTCAAAAACCTCAGTGTGTATTCCCTCGGCTACACACCTTTTATTCCCACCAGGAGCAGAGACCACATTCCCGCCACCATGCACAATCTGTTGATTAAGTCTGCAGCACGGTAAATCTCAGTGAAGCTCCTGGCTGGCCACCTGGTTTACTTATTTTTCGCTTGATAATGAGAGCTCATACAGGGAACATCCTATCACCCCGGTGTTTGAAAGCCCCGCGGGCATCACGCTATCACACATTTCTATGGTGATTTATTTTGCTTCCTTTGAAAGCCGCTCATGTCTGCAGCAGACATGGCTGAGCTGCCTGCTCGGGGTGTGAGGAGTCTGCGGATGGAAAACAGCTGTAAACTGTATCGACAAGAAGCCGAGGGCAACCATCTGGGCTTCTGGTGTACAGTATGAGGGTTGATTGATTGACTGACACCCTGGAGTCATGCAGGCAGAAGGCCATAAACACACAAACACATTGTGATATCTTTGCTACACAAACAGGAGAGGTGGATGGATGCGCTCGCAGGAGATTGGAGCAGAGTAATGGCTTGCATCTCTCACTGTCTTTCTGCACACACTCTCGTCTCCAGTTCAGTCCCTTGTGGTTTGGTTTCATGGTGGTGGTCAGTGTTTTCTCTCCTGACTGGATCACGGAGCACTTCATCAGTCAGTTCAATCAATGAGAGAGGAGAGAAAAAAAAGAGGAGCCTCAGGTTAGATTCAGCGACCTTCAGTAGTAAAGCACATTATTCTCACACAGGAGGATTCAGCACACGATGCCATCAACTTTCATTCCATTGTCTGATCTGTTTAAACAGATTTTTATCATACCATATTTCCATAACATTTAAATTGCAGCCGATTTCTTTGTTTCCACCTTCTTCTCCGTGCTCATCTGCCCTCACAGAAATGTCAATGCTGCCTCTGAGGTCTAAAGCGCTTATCCAAAAAAAAAATCATATTTCCAAAGTAAATCGTATTTCCACCGTGGCTGTTATTACTCCAAGCAATGTGTGATGTGTGGATTAATACTCTGAGGTATCACAGCGTTGTCGCTGCCACGTATTATCCGCTCACTGTCCTGTTTCTGTAAACTTATTAGTTGGATTTTGCTGTTGCCAGCTTATTGTTGTTGTTTGTGCCAGTGGTGTCGGCCGCTGTGCAGAGCGAGGGACAGTCCACTCTGTCAGCTCCTTCTACAGACTATTGATTTTTCTGCACCGCTCACTTTAATGAACGGCCGATCGCACAGGGTTTATCTTTCACACACACATGGGCACACACACACACATGCTGTAGTAAATCTGCTTGTCATAACAGTTGGTATTTGTCAAGACGTGCCATGACCTTGACTGATGCAGAGGGTGCAAGTGCACTTCGGCCTGGACTGATGTACATTAAATGAAATGCATGGCTGGTTTTAGCACCTGACTTCAGCAGAATTCAAACCGTGAGCAGAGGATTAGCTCGCAAAACTTAACATAAATCTGTGGAGCTGACACTATTGAGAAATCCTGCTCTTGTGATTGAAAACCCTCAGTCTTTTATTTTTTTGATCCTTGAACATTTATTTTGCCCAACGCAGCAGCCAGCATCATGATGATTCAGAGGATGTGAGTGTGAGATGTCTGCCTCTGGGTAGTTATTGGACGGGATCAGCCTCAAGGCTAATCATAGCTAAGGTATTGATTTTCGCTCATTGTACCGTGTAAACACAAACACACAAACCTACACACACACGCTGTCAACCTCACACACCACCCCCTCCTAAGCAGTCCTCGGTGTCAGAGAGAGCTGGCAGAACAAAGACTCCCACAGCCGAGCTTTTGCGGCCACGATGAACGAGTGGTGGTTTTCAAAGACCTTAAGTTGCTATAATGAGCGGCTCAGGGGAGAAACACGTGGTGGTGTGTCAATTGATATGGAAATCTCTAATTGTGGAAGGAGACCACACACACGCACACATTTAGGGGGTGAATAGCAGGGCAGAGGCGCTCAGCGGGAGGTCTGCTCATTTCTGTTGAGGGTGGCTAATGTCTGAAGTTCTCACGCTGCCCACTACGCTCGCTGGAGTGAGCCAAGGCCTTGCTTTCCATATGGTAACCATGACAACTGTGGCTGTGAGTGGATGGCGAGGTTGAGGCGCTCTGGCTTCTGATCCCTTTGAAAAGAGACAGAGTGTGAAATGGATATGCGTATGTTGTAACCGCTGGTTCTGGCTGAGCTGCAATGATGGAAAATTAGGGTGGCATGTTTGTTTCTCTGAGTCATGCCTTTATTTTATTTTTATTCGAAATCAAAGCAGCAGTGAGGGAAATTGTGTTCAAGCCGTCCAACTTTAGTGGATCACCATGGAAATAAATACTTGAAGCTTTATTCAGCCGGTGAGCTTAGATACACCTGTTCTGTCCTCGCCAAAGTAAATCACATTTACAAACACACACAGAGCATTCTCCTTTACAGTTTCACTAATTAACTCCCTTATTCTGAATCCCAAAATCTCCCCTCCACCCCCTATCCGTCTGTCTCTTAGATGAGGTGGAGCCCTGCGTGACAAACCCGTGTCTGCACGGAGGAAAGTGCCTTCCACAGGGAACGGGCTACAGCTGCTACTGCCCACAAGGATACACTGGGGAGAACTGTGAGATTGGTGAGTGATGCTTACACATACACACACATCCCACACAAGCACACACACACACACGCACACGTATCCACACAGCGGCATGATCGTCAGCCCTGCTTTAGTACATATTGACGTAAGGCTTTCCATCGGCCCGTTGGCAGGTCAAAGGTGGAGCTGTCCATCATATTGAAGGAGGTTGTGAATGGAGGCTGGGGTCAAAGATTAGGATCAGACCCGCAGAGGAGAGTTATGATATGGCTCCCTCAAGGTCAATCTATCAGAGGCTCTTACTTTTTTACTTTTTTTTTTTTTTCACAAACAAAATTCCTATAGTGTTAGTGCCATGTAGCCAGTGGTGGGTGGAGTGCTGAAAATCTACACTCAAGTAAAAGTGCAATTACTCCTATAAAAATGACAGTACAAGCTAAAAAGTACATGGTTGATAAAATAAAAAATGAAACAAAATAAGATAATCACTCAAAGTGTAAGTTACCAGAGGTGGTAGCAAGAAAGTCTCAAGTCTTTGCACATATGTCCCAAGTCCTGAACTTTGAGTTTCAAGTCCTTAACTAGTCAGAATACACATTTCACCAGATGTAGTAATATATAAGATTTAAAAAATCTTAAATACTTTATAAAATTGGTATTAATTTGGTAAAATAAGTGTGTTGGAAGTTGTTGTGTCTCTGTAATTTTCAACCTGCACGGTTTGCTTGCTGCAAGTCATGTTTGTTAAACACAAAAATATAATATACTTTGGTGTAATTTTTTCCAGCTGGCATTCGACATTAGTTTTCCATTACTCTCTCCTGCAGCTTGACAGGATCGGTTGAAACACATTTGATCGATGGGATTAAGTGTCTGCTGGGAAAAACAGCGTCAATGTTAGTTGCCAAAGGAAAAGAAAGTAAACGGTAAATAGACTTGCACAGTGCCTTTCTAGTCTTCCGACTGCTCAAAGCGCTTTTTGCACTACGAGTCACATTCACCCATTCACACACACATTCATTGGTGGCTGAGGCACCACTCACACACAGATGCAACAGCCACCAGGAGCAAATTGAGGTTCAGTATCTTGCTCAAGGATGCTTCAACATGTGGGCCGGAGGGGCCAGGGATCAGACCACTGATCTTCTAATAAGTGGATGACCCACTCTACCTCTGAGCCACAGGTGCCGTGAAAGGATATTAGTTAAATTGTGGCACATCTTCGGGCTTTGGGGAAGGCATCAAGTATTTTCAAGTCAAAAGGTTCAAGTCCAAGTAAAATAATGGTCTTTTTGATTGTGTTGTGTCTAAAGTCAGCAAATTATTTGAGTGCAATCATGTGACCCGGGTCCATAGCGCTGCAAGTTTCTTTATGTGCGAGCTATTGCAAAATAATAGGAAAAAAAAAAGCACTATGCCCCTCTCTTACTCATGATAACATCAAAGATTTACAGTATGTTCAATGAGTTTACGAAGATACAAAGAGGATTTTTGAAAAGCAGAGATTTCAGTGTTCTTTGGCAGGCACAGCAAGCACATCATGTACTGTAGGTGTTGTCTTTTTCAGATTTTGGCTAAAAAAACGTGGCCAGATGTGGTTGGGCATTGTGGCTGAAAGCCTCCTCTTGTTCTGGGTTTTGCTCTGTCATCCTGGCGTTGTGGTCAGAAGACAGGTGGTGCTTTTCTTCCAGGCAGCTGGCAACTTGGCATCTGCAGCAGAGGTCCTTCTCACGTGTTCTCCCCCCTACACTCAGTCCCCATATTCAGAGCAGATTACTTGTAACACAGGCAGTAATGGCAAGTAAATAGAAGAAGTACAGTAAAAAAAAAAAAAAAAGAAAGAAAAAAAGGTGTTAATAAAAATGATGACATTACACATGCAGTACCCTCCATTTAGTGAATTAAAAAAAGATCTACTTGAATTTTTAAGCTGAATTGATTGTTCCTGCAGCAACATCTGAAGGGCCTGGAACCAACTGAAGGCCTCTCAAAGTTTTGTCATCGGCTAAAAAAAAATCATTTAATGGCGGAAATCCCAGATTTGGATCAGCACCTAAAACAAATCAATTGTTCCTCACCCGAAGGCCTTTACGCCCAGCAAGCTTCTTAGTAAATCCATTCATAGACCCTGATGATATGCTGCTGACAGAGGGAGCAACCAACAGCAGAGAAGACATAACCTTCTTGTGCAGCTATAAAAAAAAAGCAGAGCGGTGCTGATCACTGTTGTTCGTGATGACACCTGTAGAGATTAGATACATTTCACTGCAGGAGGTCAGGGCCAACAGGCTGCCATGTTTCACAGAGCCAATTGTGACCTGCATGAGCTGCAAGACAAAGAGGTAGTGACAATATCTAGATTCAGAATCTTCCTTCCTGAATACTTCTTTATCTACGTGCAATTTCCTCTCTTTGTCTCCCTCTTTCTCCACGCTGATTCCTCTTTTGTTTTTCCTATCTGTTCAGCTGTAGCATGGTAAGGACGGGTCTGAATTATGCGTCTGCATAGAGGCGGAACTATATTATGTTGTAGCGGTATCACAGAGCCAGGTGTGATCCCGTTTCTTCAAGGTGAGAATAAACATTTGCAGATAACCAGCGGACACTGTGGTTATCAGGTGCTCTCCAAAACAGGCTGATGCCACTCATGCTGTCTGTAATCGATAGCGTCATGCAGCATGTAAACAAAATAATATGTGTATCAATAGCACTGTAAACAACAGACTGATAAACTCGTTTAACATGGCTTACTCTACTGTCTGTGACGACACATGAAATCTGTAAAAAGCATCTCAGCTACCTGCTGCAGTTTGATGTTTGATCACTGATGATGGTGACTCAGTGTCGTACCTGCTGCCTCATGAGCTGCTTGTACTTCTATTTTATCATTTTTGCCTTTTATTAGATAGTTATTAATGTAGAGCCAGACAGGAAATGAGGGAAGAGAGAGTCTGGTATGACAAACACAAAAGGTCCTTGGCCAGAATTGAATAACAGGCGTTGGCGTTTCTATGATTTGCACCTTAACCATTCAGCTACCACCAGTGAACCCACTGCGCTCCACCTGAGTGCCACAAATTCTACTGCTCACATAACTCCACCCACAGACTGTCAAGCTGTTCCCATTGCAGCTTTATTTGCAGTTTGTTAAAATGACTGAGCCTGATCTACACACACACACACACACACACACACACACACACACACACACACACACACGCACACACTCAGGTGTTTTCACTCACTTCTCCTGATAAGACTTCTTCTCAGGTTATGCTTCATTGGCCTTTTTTAATGAAGACGTTGTTGATTTTATTTTCCTGCTGTGACAATTCCACATGTCTGCTGTGAAAAAAAGACCAATTGACCTAACACTTTTTCTCCTATTGCACCTGTTTGGGTGGTATAACTTACAACTTTAACGTCAGTCACAAGTTAGCGAACGCTGGCAAGTGATCATCACCTACCGAGAGACTATTCATGCTGGACTCCTGCATGTGACATAGATGGAAAGCTAGCATGCTAACTAACAAATAAATGCTAGCCAGCTTGCTAATAAAGACAGTGGAATAATATGTTATTGGTACATTTTCCAGTTTCTTTTGTTCTCTGCCTCTGTGCAAACTGCCCCTCTCATGTGGGGCGGTTTGTATTTTTGGTGGTCAATATCATAAAATATTGGCTGGTTAGACACTGCAAAGATCAGTGTCTCCTCCGTCTTAGCTCACTCCAAAAACAACAGCCAGTTAAAGTCAAACAGGGTCAACAGTCAAACAAAATGTATAATACTGCTTTGTTATGCCTCCACGTCTTTGATAGCCTTAGGCATTATATTTTGAGGTTGTTTGTCTAGCTGTATGATTCTCATGAACGCGATATCTCAAAAATGCCTTGAAGGAATTTCCTCTAATTTGGCAGAAATGTCTCCTTGGACTTAAGGATTTCTTACACTAATTACGACTACATTTCACACAAATGTCCAGCACGATTTAATGATAAAGTCAACTCAAAGGTCAACTTCACTGTGACATCGTAACGTTCTGTGGTGACATCACACTTTTCTGTCCATTATTCAATGTCAAAACTCAGGAACAGAAGGGGAGACATTTGGTCAGATGATGAATTGGTGAATCTTGGTTGCCCACCTTGAAACTGATTGTACAGATTTTCTGTGCTGGTGGGAGGAAGATGTGTGGGAGGCATCTGTGTTTTTACACTGGTGCAATTCACCAAACTTTAACTGCACATAATGCGAAGAAGCAAATTTATTTTGCCACTGAAAGTGAATGTTTTATTTGCATTGAACAGAAGTGAATGGGCGGCGAATATTCGCACATGTTAAATTTGCACGTGTGTGACTGTACGCCTATTGGTACATGCAGTTTGGTAATATAATGTACTGTATTTGTGCAGCTCTGCCCGACTATAACTTGAGCAGAGGTTGCATTGAAATGAAAATACCTTTGCAGGTGTGCAGGGGTTTCAAGTCACTGGACTGGTATAAAAATGTCTAATTTGATTTAATGGTTAATTGTATCGGGTCATATTTAAATCCCTATTTAATTCATACAGTGTATTCTGAAAGGTCACAATGATAAACTGTGACAGAGAGAGATCCACTATCCTTTCAATATCTGTATTTGTAGACCATCACATAAAGTGTTGTATCTTTGCACTAATGTAATGTATACATTGTTTTTCTGGGTTTATACATTACGTACCCATGATTATTTATACTGTGTGATTAAAGACTTTATCTATTCATAGGTATTTCTGATTTTAAAACCAAACCGTGCCTCTAATACAGTGACGCTTTTGTAGAGCACACTTGTACTGCAACACCTGCACACAGAGGTGCTGTGACACCTTGACATGAAGGTATTAATCTGCCTTAAGAATCCTAATTTGTTCCTTAACGTATGCTCGGCTCATTAGGCTGCCATTCCTGGAGGAGGTGATCACTTTGTTAATAAGTGCACAGTAACACACTGGTGAACACCTTAATACTTCCTGAGTGCCAAGTTTTGTGTGTTCAGTGTCACAGAAAGACGGACAGACAGACAAACAGACAATCAAACTGACAGCCAGCAGCTGATGCGTGGGTATGCTTGAGGGCTTAGTTATGGATTTGCAGAATTTGCAGTATTATCTCTCTGAGGAGCAGCTTCCCTTCTGCATAATGGATGAGAGGGACGAGGGGATCAGACTTTTTATGTCGAACAACAAAGAGCTGGACGGATTTTAATGGGGAGAGAGAGATGGTGGTATGTGTTTAACTATGAGCTTACACATCCAGAGGTCATTAAAGGTCACGCCAGGCATAAGTAGCCAGGGGGCATTTCATGTATATATGACATATTTTAAATCATATGTTTGGTTTGTGGTATTATACAAACAAAAAAAAAACCCTTCCTAATCACTTTGCAGAAAATCTAGCCTCCACACTCTTTGGTGAAACACATTCATGTGTGATTTTCAGATTAATTTTCTTTTGCCTTGAACATTTGGAGATAAGGTAACATCACTGTGCCCAAAATTTCATCTCTACTGAATGATTCGTCTACAAATCAAATTTTAAAAAACCACAAAGCATTGATTCAAGTTATCTGAGTTGTTGTGCAGTGTCACCATAGTTTGGTAAATCTATGAAAAATTAAACTGCGCTGTTACTGTATCATTCCTCATAGTGCAAAACTAGGACATTTTCAAATTCTCCACAGAGCGGCTTTAAGGGATTTAAACCAGTGAACCGAGCTGTCAAAGAAGGCTATTTCTTCAATAAGAAAAGTGACATTTGAGAAACTCTGCAGCTACTTATGCTCTTAAATTGCTATTTGATCTTACAGACAAACAACATTGTTTGATGGATCGCACTGCTTCGAGCTTGTTGGAGGAGAAAATGCATTAGCATAAATCTCTGGTTTCACTTCCTATATTTGTCCTCAAAAAACTGCCTCGGCTGCCATTTTTATAAACAGACAGACAGCCTCTGCTGTCAGATTAAAGTTAGATCAAACCTTAAACATTTTGAAGCCACAGCAAAAATGGGACTGATGCAAAAAAAAGTCCCACGCTGCAGCACCACCCTGCAACTTGCTTTATTGATAAACCTCGATTTAGTCCAGAGTAGAAATGAATGTTTGCTTTTGCAGCCACTCCTCAGTCTGTCAAGTGAAACCAAGGTGAGCAGCACTGTCACCTGAAAATTCTGTTTGTATACAACTAATATAAAACAGCAAATACTTTGTGAGGGAAACACATCAACGTATCTGGCAAGTCACAAAAATGTTGACACTGAATGTATCTGCAAAATGTTCACTGACTACTGTTTTCTGCCAAAATAGGGAAACCTGCAGCACTGTAAATACACTAACTTTTTTATGAACATTTAACTGAAATCACGATCTTTCTCTTACCTCAACTTTGTTCCTGAAACATCAGACAACCATCATCACAATCTCACCCTAACCTAAACTCCCTAACCGCACATTAAGTGTATTTGTTGCCAATACCTAAGACAGGTGTCTCAACATGAATCCAAAGTTCTGGTGCCAGAGTCACCAATCAACCTGCATGTCTTTGGACTGTGGGAGGAAGCCGGAGTACCTGGAGAAAACACACACTGACACGGGGAGTAGAAGCAGACTCCACGTGGAGGGGCTCCCCCACCCTGGGAGGAACCCTCTTGCTGTGATCTGACAGCGCTAACCACTGCATCACAGTGCCGCCACAGTTTAACATACAAACAGAACTTCTACTGTAGGAGACAGAGTTATGTCACGATAACACAATATCCACTTTTCGCGGTCAGCAGTGATACCCCTTTATTCAACGTCATCAAAAAGGTTTCTCTCCTGGTTCCTGCACCTTACTTAGATTTTCAACCAAAAAATGACTTGGTTCAAAACCCAAAAAGTTTGTTAGCTGTAATGAAAAACAAAAAGCAGATTTTTCTTGACCTGAAACACTTGGCGGATTAGAAAAAAAAAAAAGAAAGTCGTCTACATCTTCTTATAATTAATAGTTGGTCTATGCTTGTTTTTTGATATAAACAAATATCAGTGCGTTCTGCCATCTTGCACCAAAGTATTTTGAGCATTATACCAGCGGCATAAAATGGTCCTAAAATGACAATAGCTTTTATCGTAATCATTTTTGGGACAATATATCGTCCACCAAAAGTAGCTATGAGGCCTCGACAACAGTCTGAAATGAGCGTTTTGTAAGAGACTAAAGGGCGTTTGAGTTTGATCTGTCTGACACATTTCGCTCTTTATAGCCACTGACCTTTTTCAGTGTTGTCAGCGTTTTGCTTTGAACTAAGTAGCCGTAAAGATTTGAGCAAATAGTTTGAGGTGACTTTAAACTTAAAGGAAGCTTCCTTTGTGCTCCCTCGCTGTGAGTTTTAATAGATTTCTGCAGTCCTGAGGTATATCTGTTACTCTGGGTCCAGAAACCCCCCACAGTGGTGAAAGAAGATTACATGCCCTCCATTTACAATGATAAAGTGATATTTCATTGATCCCTGTGGAGAAATGTTCCTTTTGCTTGCTTTTTTTCCCACAGAGAGGTTAGAGAGCACAGCAGCTCAGCAGCCCTGGAGCTGGTAGGGTATCTGTTGTTGCTTAAGGCTTCTTCAGCAGGGTGGACGGCTGCCAAAATGAGGGCTTGAACCCAGCTCCTCCGGTCAGGTCCATCCTCTCTGCTGACTACTCCACCAAATTTATGTCTATACTTAAACTGCTTTGAAGGAAAAGCAATGCAACGTGCTATTTCTCCCTCATGCAGCCTTTTTGGAAATGGAGACAATGGAAGAGAGACAAAAGAAGAGATTAGACGTATATCAAGCCAACCATATATTCTGCAAATGCATAGAGAAGGATGTAATAACACTCAAAGGGCTTTTAACGTGTCTCCCTCAGTGAGAGAATGAGGACAAATAGAGAATGTAAAGGGGATAAGACTGTCTGTATTCTGCTCACACCCTATTTGAATTACTATACTGTACTCACCAACATGGACGCACATCACTGTGTAAACCAGGAGTAATGACCAGCTCATCTTGTGTTCACATTTGAATGGCAGCAGGCGCCCACACACTTTCTTTATGAACAACACGTCTTCAGCAGAATGCATCCTTTCAATCTGAACTCTAATGAGATCTTGCTGCCTCTTTTTTTTTTTCTCCCTCCTCACAGATGTTGATGACTGCCAGTCCGAGCCATGTGAAAATGGAGGCACTTGCATTGACAAGATTGATTCATTCCTCTGCCTTTGCCTGCCCAGCTATGGAGGAGACACGTGTGAGAAAGGTGAGAGCGAGCATACTGCATCAGGGCACCGCCGTGTGTGCAACCACAGCAGTGAACTTGCTAAGGTTCTCGGTCATCTGATATTTGCAGGAAAAGGTTTGTCGCAAGCTGTGCTGTGTGTGGAAATAATCCTGATCAGTGTGCAGCATCTGTTACAGCTGTATGTCATAACACTGTATCAAAGAGATGCATCTCTTGGCAGCTATCAGACACAGTGTATCTGTGTGTGTCACAGGGCTGCAGGGTGACAGATACTGACTGAAACTCCTGCAGGCACAACAATAGACACTGTTTTCCAAGCATCAGTTTTCAGTCAGCATCCTACATACAGTGCATGCACACAGGCTCATATGTCCAAGATATGTGTTTAGTGTTTTTGTGGTTAAAGAAAATTGCTGTCACTGTATAAAGCATTGTACGAAGTTTAAAGGTGCTCTGTGGATTTTTGTACAGGGTTGGGTGTTGTTTGAATTTTTTCCTGATGCTGGTGCTAAAACAGCACTTTAAAAAGGGTACCAGTACCACAACAGTGCCTACGCTGAAAATTCAAAGTAAAGCACAAAATAACGATCAATTTACTGCAAAAGCAACTGAAGATACTAAAGATAAAAAGTGTTCTGTAGGATACAGAAAATGGGAAAGAGAGAAATAAGACAATTCATAAAACAAGCAGGATTAAAGGGACAACCCACAAAATAAATTGTGTAACATTAAGACGTCAAGTCAAATAAAATGTGCTTTGGAGGTGCTGGTTGGCAGATTTTGTGACTATTGGATTGAGCCGGGCCAGTTGTTTCCCCCTGTTTCCAGTCTTTATGCTAAGCTTCTGTAAGTATATTAAATAAGTGAGTAAATAAAAGTCACAACCAAAGATGGGAGGGCAGAGAAACAAGCCAGGGAAAACAAGCAGGCAGATGGCAGTGTTGTTAAATACAGTACAAAATAGTTAAATGGAGGCGATCTGATATCAAAGTCAATCAGATCAGGATTAGCATGAGGTAATCAGTGAAGCCTGCGACAGCAATCAACCTACCAATACGGGGCCGGCAGCCCATAATATGCATACATAGCATGAGGCAAAACTCAAGTGTGTCCGTTTGGTAGGTGGCGCTTATCACGTCCCATACCACACACTCACACCAACGTGCACACAAGCGCTGATTTATCACCTCACTGGTTTCAGCCATCTCCAGCTCCAGATATGTCCTCCTTGTGTGTGTGTGTGTGTGTGTGTGTGTGTGTGTGTGTGTGTGTGTGTGTGTGTGTGTGTGCCTTGCACTAGTAGTAATGAGAATTAATGAATATCTAACCTTTCCAGTTATAAATGAATCCACAGGCTTTGGTGTTATTAATGAATACTAATAGTGCAGGGAGAGGGCCACATGTGCTGTGAATTGAAAACGAGCCTGTGTAATTACAGTTCATGTATTTAGCTTCTCAAGATGCCAGAGTCATATATTTTAGTCTTTATTTGCCAAATGGGATGCAACGCTCAGTTAAAAAAAAGCTTCCTCTCTCCTCCCATCTTATACAGACCATTTTATCTTACTTGGTGTTCCCGCACTTAACTGCGCTTTCATGTGCCCTTCAGGAAATTATTTCAGCTTCTCTCACTTCCCCTCCTCTTTTCTCTTCATCTTCACAGACGTAGAGGGTTGCGAGCACGGTTGGCGAAAGTTCCACGGCCACTGCTACAGGTAGAAATGATGAAAAACTGTGCTGTTGAAATAAATATATTTACCTGCAACCACAGGTGCCTCATCTCTCTGCATTACTCTTTTATACCCTGGAGTCATCTGTGATATACTCACCATAGCGCTCTGAACCATTTAAACTTGTCCTGCTGCGTAATGCATGAAATATGTATTTTTATATCCACTTTCACTGCGCTGTCCCACAGGTACTTCACCCACAGACACACCTGGGAGGATGCAGAGAAAGACTGCAGAGAGCACAGTGCCCACCTCAGTAGCGTCATCTCGGCTACTGAGCAGGAGTTTATCAATGGTATGTGTGTATTTCTTTATTAAACAACCTCCACGTAACACACTTGTACAAATATTCACAAAGCAAAGCCAGCATAAAAGACACAAATTCAGTGCAGGTTTCTGAATGTAGCCGAATCTTTATATATTCAAAGCAAAGACAAGGTGTTATGCATGAAACTGAGTCAGGAAACAGAATAAAAACTAAGAGTTAATTTACCTTATTTCCATAGTCTTGTGGATTTGTTATTTTACTGTTTGATGCAGGGGAGACAAAGCAAGACGAGGAAGTGAGTCACAAATAACATTACGCACGAATGGAGAGATACAGAAATAGAAGGTGGAATAATGAAGAGGGCGAACAACAGGTTCTAACAGATTGAGACAAGAGCGTGAACATGTTGTCTTGTTGTTTTTTACAGGTCTTGGTCATGACAACGCCTGGATCGGTCTGAATGACCGCACAGTGGAGGAGGACTTTCAGTGGACAGACAGCAACGATCTGGTCAGTGATCGGTTTTGAATTGAGCCGTCAACTCCAGTTACAAAGTCTTGAAGGATTACTTCAAGACTATATACCCCTATGACTATATGAATATATCAAGTTTGAAATACAATGAATTTTTGGTGCATAGTTTTAATTCTGAAGTGCCGTTTCCTGCTGCAGAGTGAGTGACTAAAAGACAGCTACTTGACAGAGGCACCAAACTAGCTAACCATGACATGGCCAAATGCAAGTAAGACGCTGAATATATTAAACTGTGTGGACCTTGGACTAATGACAGGAGAAATCCGGATCCTTGGGAACCACTGATCTAAATTATCCCTTTAAAATACTTTGGTCACATAATAACTCAAACAAACTAACTGATCAGCAGCTCCTGTGTTCAGCGATGTAAAATTGCTGTTTTTGTCAGTGGAGTCTGGCTTTGAAGAGTGTTAGATAGTGAGGTTTTAGCAAAAAATGTATCTGTTTGAGTAGTACTGAGCATACTGGATAAATGAGACTTGGATTGTACTGCACGAGTTGTGAGAGAATTTGTAAAAGGCTGTTTTGATGTATTTTTGCTGTTGTTAAACACGAACCCCTATGACCTCAATTTATCAAGGATTTTCTGTTTTGGATTCTTCATTCACTGTGGAGGCATGCAAGAAAATCAAAGCTTGTAAGTTTCTGTTGATTACCTTAATGACTAAATTAGTCATAATCAAAGCCAAAGTATTGAGAAAAAACATCCTTAGTTATAATTAATATCGATTAAATTATAACACTCAAGAATGATTGATTGGATTGGATAGACAGCCTTCCAACATCAGCAGACAACCCCACAACTGGCATCAGATTTGTGACTAAAATGTTGCTAAATCCTGAGCTGGGCAGAAGTACTTCAAACCAGTGAGAAGAGCACATAGAAAAACACAAATTAAGAATCTCTTGTGGAATAGCCAAAACTGCTCTTACATTGGCACAAAGTTTTGTATTCACAGAGGACCCAACTGCTCATAGTAAGAAACCGAAAGAGAAAATTTGTTTTCAAGGCCTTCAAAGCTTTTCATTTTTAGCATTTTAATTAAAGCTCTGTCCCCATTTATGTGCAAGATCTCATGTTTCATATTTCCTCTAAAAGTGTTCATCTCTGCTTTAAACAAGATTGGAGCATCCCAGTCTGATGGTGCTGACAAATGAAAGCAACTGCGGCTGAATTCTGTTGTTTTCCTGTCGTGCAGGTATATGAGAACTGGAGGGAGAGCCAGCCGGATAACTTCTTTGCGGGTGGGGAGGACTGTGTGGTGACCATTGCCCATGAGGACGGCAAGTGGAACGACGTGCCCTGCAACTACAACCTGCCCTACATCTGCAAGAAAGGCACAGGTACTGAAATACTGCCGGACTCAGTGTAACCAAACAGCACACCAAAAGCTTGTTTGACACGTTCAGGTCCAGTGTGACTTTGTCAGCAAATCAAAGCCCAGTCAATTCACGAGAAGAGATTTTTTTTTGCTGTCCTTATACAATGTGGTTGCGTGTGTGTTATTTCTGACCAGCTGGCCACCTGTTAGTCATCACTGCTCATCATCAGTTTTTGTGCACTTAATGCAGAAAAGATTGGTCAGACTTCAGTAGTCGTTTCATATCACTTGCACCCTTTCTGCATTACAGAAGTATTTCACTGCTAGAAACATGGTCTTTTCATAAAACTAGGCTGTCTATGCAGCAGAAGGACACAAATACTTGTGAAACTGGTGCTACATGACCAGAGAAAACAGAAAAAAGGGCTGTGGCAGCCGCTTCTGTTCAAGAGGTAGAAAACCTGCAGTTACCAGAATGCACTGTGCTGCACTGAACCAATAAACTCGTGCTGGTAGGTGACGTAATGCCATTTGGTTTTGGCTTGTCCGAAAAACAATATGGCAGCCGGCTGGTAACAAATGATCTCATATTACAGGTAAAGAGTAAGCTAAAAATGTGTTTCTGAAAATATTTAGGTGAGAAAAACACCTTAAGAGGTCACACACATGATCACCAGCTTTCAAGAGTGCAGCAGCAGGTTGTGTCTGAGGTTGCTAAGCAACCTTAACAAGCACCATATCATAGCCTATTTACCTGAAATCCTGAGTGCAGAGCTGATCTTCCTCCAGGCGCTGTTAATTAGTGTGTAGGCATATCATCCGAGGGACAGATGATAAGCTCTGAGAACTCTGCATCAAAATGATCAATGTTTTCATATTTACCACAGACTGAATATTTACATAAGAAGGGAAAGATATCTGCCTGTGATTGGTTGCTTCTCATCACATGACATGCAGTGTGTGCTGCTGTGTTCCAACAGTTGAACTCTGTTTATCGCAGCCATCGCACCCTGAGAAATAGGCACTCTCCCCTAAAAGAATCCTGCTTTATATTTGATCAGCGCTGGCTAGTTTCAGTGTTCGACCTCATTTTTTTCCACTTCCGCTTTTACAGTATGGTGCCCACTTCCTGTTGACAGATTCTCATAATACAGCTAAACAGTGCACTAACGTGTGTTTCCGAAAACAATTTAGATGAGAAATAGGCAATATAGTTACAGGATCTTGGTTTATGTTTGATCAGTGCTGCCTAGTCTTACAGTTAGATCTGAGTTTGAGAGAGACAGAGGGGGAATGGCTCTCTCTCAATCTGCTTCTATACTCTGTGTGTCTGTGGTGGTGGCAGACGTACATGAAACAGCTCTAAACAACCCTAGCGCCAGCTAAAATCCGCCAGATGACGCAGGGAGATCTGGGCCTTGGCAAGATGGAGGGAAGTTTACCCTAGTTCATTTCAACATACTACCCACATTGGTATGAGACAAAGCTGGTTGAAAATCGGCAAGGTATCTCTTTAAAGGTCACAGCTGCAGATACTCCAAAAGAAAAAAGAAAAAAAGACGACGAACACAATCTTAAGTGAAGATTGTGATTCAGTCTCAAACCTGTATTGATTTCTGAGAGCAATATCAATCTCAATCTTCCTCTTATTGCCGTCTCCCTCCTCGGGGCTCACTTACACTTGTCCAGACAGCAGAAGCGTTAGTTGCAGTTATTGCCAATTACCGTCTTGTTCACAAATATGATCTGAAATTCCTCTGAGCCAGTTTGCCAGGTTCTCCTAACACTCTCTCACACCTTCCCTCTGTGACCCGACTCAGCCAGCCTCAGTGTGAGTGCAGTGAGCTTGTAGGATGCAAAGAAAAGCTAAAGACCAGGATGCACTGCAGATACGGAGGATGGTCAGGAGGAGTTAGAATAGGCTGGATAAAGATGGAAGAGGACATGGAGAAAAGGATTAAGTAGTTTAAGAGTGTTTGTTTGTCTGGCTGTGGGCTCATGGCTCTGTGGTTTGG
Source organism: Epinephelus cyanopodus (assembly GCA_026686955.1). Lineage (NCBI taxonomy): Eukaryota > Metazoa > Chordata > Actinopteri > Perciformes > Serranidae > Epinephelus > Epinephelus cyanopodus. The sequence goes on along the minus strand of CM048926.1, from coordinate 11,918,437 downwards.
CTGTACTCCCTGTCTACTGCAGAGACCCATTACCTCCTTCTGGCCTCAGCACAGCTCTGCTCAACATTCAGACACAGCAACAAGGCTGCCATCTACAGGTCAAACACATCCACAATATTGTGCCTTGAAAATTTAATTTGGTCAGAACGGAGCAATATGGACAGCGTACAAATATTTGTCTCTTTTGCTGTAGTCTATTTACATAACTGATGCATAATAAGTGGAAATTGAGGCGATTAGGATTTTCAATGCTGAGGGTCATACAAATTTTAGATTTTGACATCATATATATCTCAGGATTTATGTGAGATAGAAGCTGAATATATACCAACCTTCATCTGTGTGATTTATACAGTTTGATCTGATGATTTTCTGCAGTGTTGTGTGGGACCCCGCCCGCAGTGGAGAACGCCCATTTGATAGGTCGGCGGAGATCTCACTATGACATCCATGCAGTGGTACGCTACCAGTGCTCTGAGGGCTTCTTTCAGCGCCACATCCCCACCGCTCGCTGCCGGGCTGACGGGAGCTGGGAGAGACCCAGGATCATCTGCACAAAGTGTGAGTGTTAAGTGTCTATATTGATCCTTTGTCATGTGTCATGCATGTAAACACTCTTTTTTCACAAAGTGGTTGGAGGTTAAAGATTATCAGTATTTGTTTTTTAATAAGTTGTAATCAATTAATCGTTCATCTAATAACCTTTTAACCCCTTTGCAAAGTTGCCATTGTAAATAATTTGAAATAATACAGTTAGTGTAGCAATAAAATATGATTCATTCCTTTTAATCGCTGAAATTAGAATTAACTCAACTCACTTGTCACTACATACTGGTCACAATTCTTTTAAATGTTATAAAAAAGTTTTAAAGGGTAACTTAGTATTTATCAAAGTGGCCCCTATATACATGTTTTTGTGTGACTATTGGAGACAGCAATTTTTTAAATTGGTCCAATCTGGACAAGTGAAACAGGCTGCAGTGTATCCAGTCGGGGCATTTGTGCATCGGCTTTTACGTCCACTAAAAGTTTTTGCCACTGACAGGATCAGATTATTATTATAAGTGTCTGACACCATTATGGAAAGGACCCTATTAAAAGTAAGACTGTGTCTTTTCAACTAGGAAACAGCCCCAAAATCACTACCGTCAAACAGGAATTTTAGCTTATATAGAACCAGCATGATTTCACATCTAATGAATTTAAGATTTATTTTAACCAAACCAGAGTTGGTGGTTGTTGGAACAATGGAAAGACAAACTAAGAGTTTTACTTTGTTTCTTTTGACGTTGAATGAAGTGAGTTTTGTGATGATGAAATTATTGTTTATTTAAATGGAGTCCGGTGGGTGATTTCAAGGCATTTTCTAGTTAGACGAAAAGGATCATACTCTTTGACAAGACATCTATCTCTGTGGGGTCCTTTCTATAATGTCAGATACTTAGAATAAGCATCTGAGCCTGTCAGCAGCAGAAACAAGCACTTTAAGTGGATGTAAATTGACAGTGCACATTTGAATTTATTGAAAGGATAACCCCTTGAAATGTAGCATCTCATTTTTCCAAGGACAGACACAGACACAAAAACATGCAGACAAACCTGCATTACATCACAAACATACACTGCAAATACAGGCATCTTGCTCACCATCTTCCACCCACACCCCCTGCCCTCAGCTGGTGTACATAAAATTAGAATTGGACATCATGACCTCTAATAGTTACATAGCAGTTTTCAGTATGACATTTTAAAAACACGAGCAGGTTGTTTTGAGATATGAATATAAGGAAGTCCTGAGGCAGCGGAAAGAGGTAACAGATCTGGAGAAAAGAAGAAGATTAATCCAGTCAGATGGAGCTTTGTATTGGAAAGACCTTCGTCCAACTTCTTTGAAAATCCCGGGGACAAAGGAAAAGGGATATTGCATATGTCTGAGTGGATATGAGGAATTACATGATTTACATCAAAAACTGTTTCAAATACGAGGGGCAACTGAAATGAACACATTTGCAAATGAATTGAATCCAGTGAAATTGCCTTCTATATTTAGGCTGCAGCCAGTTCACTGAGTCATAAATGAAGCAATGATGAGTTCTACATGGACATCTAAAAACAAATCGATATAGAGAATTATACATTAAGGGGTTTAAGAGTGTCAAATGTGTTTCAATAGACAATGTCAGTATAATCAATGATAGGTAACTGTGAAATTCTTTTCCTGATCTGAAATGTAAAACAATTAATTGATCGATAGAGTGAACTCAGACAACCAGACACTCTTTTATTAATAAAAGCAATATGGAGAGAGCTCCGGGTTGATCCAAAGTCCAAGATATTTGAACGAACCTGTGTATCTACCACAGTATATGCACGACATAAAACCCATTTGTTTCCCTCCTTTAGCCCGGCGATCACACCGGTACCGACGCCACCACCACAATCAGCACAACGAACGCCGCGGCCACAGGAGACACGGAGGAGAGGGACACAAGGCCAGAGAGGATGCACACAGCTACTACTGAACCAAATAATATAACATCTGCAATGCCTAGGTGCTAACCATGGCCCATAAATAAAGACAGTAGTTCACATCACCCTCATTTCCTTTCCTGCTTCTACAGTTTATCTCCATAACCTCTATATCCCCGAGTTTGGGTGTTTTGATGCTTCTTTTTGTTTTCCTGCTTCCTTTAACCGAGGTCCATGCGAACACTAACTATAACACTAACTCTTATTAACGCCCTCCCTCCCTAACATATCAGTACAGTAAATCCTCCTCCTGTATATGAACTAAAACCCTCTCTCGGCCTGTCAGACTGACAGCAGTGTGTGAGCGTGTGTGAGCGTATGCATGTAAGAGAGAAACTTAGAAAAGTGCGGAGTCACTTTTTTTTGCAAAGGTCTGCTTGTTCTACATGAAAAATGACTCTCATCCTAGTATTCTGTTTACAAAGCACAGATGTAATTGATGCAAGATAGCATTCAGTCCCTGGTGACCCTGAGCTTTTTGTATGTGTACTGTAGCTGTTACTTTTTCCATAGAGCACCTGAATAGCTGGTCTGTTTTATTCTACTGACATGCTTTTTTCTAATATTTGCTATGTTTTTGCGTTATGTTACTATTTATTATGAATTGTTTGCTAGTGAAGATGCTTTCTTTTTTTACTTATACTGCAGAGAGCCGATGTAACATCATTTTTCTATACCAGTATATAAGTCCAACAACGAACAATAAACTAAATTAATCATTTGATTGCCACTAATCTCTGTATTGTAAATATTGTGGTGTTTGTTATTGGCTGATCCCTGATCAATAGCTGGACCTTGTCTAATCAAATAGATCCCCCTCCCAACCTCATAAGCACTCTCAGCTAATGAATATGTCCCGTTGGCATAGATAGTGTGGATGGGATTATACAATACTTTCTCGAGATAACCACTTGATTGTATCTGAATTGCTAAATCTTTCAATCTTTGCACGGCTATATATTTACATGATGGGTAGAATGTCACTATTTTTTGTCTTTGGTCCCTTTGATATTTGATCGGTCATCCACTTTTTTGGTGTTCTTATGACTTTTTGTCCTGCTGTTGTATTCCATTCTTAATAAAGTGAAAAAATGAACAACAGCACTTCTGATTGTTTTTATTTGTTTTTTTAATTCAAGCATTTATCATGCACGTTTTTATTAGCCATGTTAGCACGACAATATTTTGGATGGATTACCATGAAATGTGGTAGATATTCATGGTCCCCAGAGGATGACCACTGATAGAGTGCTGCAGTCCTTAAACTTAGAAATTATTCAGTGCTTCTGGACTTCTGGTTTCCTTGTGCTGGACACAGAAACTCCTTCACTTCACCTCCATTACATCTTTGTTGTGTACATACTCACACTCTCATAAACTATATTCAACCTACAGTAGCTGGAAGGGGCCCCACCAAGGGGAGGTTTGGGGCAGCGGTAGTGGACTGCAGTGGTTCCCAGCTGCTCCAGCAACGGGGTCCAGACTTCTCCTTAGTCATTAGTCCATCTTAGTCTAATACAATCAACATCATACTTGTGTTTGGACATGTTGTCAGGCTAGTTTACTGCCTCTCTCAAGTAGCTGTCTGTTAATCACTCACTATATAGCAGGGAATGGCACTTCAAAATAAAAGCTTTGTCCTGGAAATTCAGTGTACTTAAAAACTTTTTACAAACATGACATGTTTGCAGGTCATTTGCAATCCATTCAGAATGGACCTGCGTCCCACTTTTGGACCATGACCCACCAGCTGGGGAACCACTGGTGTGCTTTATAGTGACTTATGGGACAGTTGTCATTGCAAAATGTACCAAATATTGTTGTCTTTTTGCATTTATGCTTAAAACTTTTTTTTTTTTTTTTTTTTAAAGTTGTGTTCATCTGTAAAAAATAATGTTGCTGGACAAACAGTGTAGGTCAAGTTTCATAAACTTTAGTTTGCCATAGAGCTTATTTTCTGCAATTAAAAAAAAAAAAATGTTGGGGCATCCAGTAGGCTAGCTCACCTGGTAGATCAAGCACCCCATGCACGAAAGCTGTGTCCTTTCTGCAGCGGTTATTGGTTCAATTCCAACCTTTGGTACTTTGCTGCATGTTGTCCCCTCCCTTTTTCCTACTCACACTCATCCTGTCCTATTTTTAAAAAAAGGCAAAAAAGCCTTAATAAAAATCTTTTCAAATAAAAGTAATTGCTGCAGTACTCTGACTTTACCTCGCATCTTCTCTGGCGCCACTATGAGGTAACATGTTGTTGTGAGTAAAAGATCTCAACAATACTGAATGGATTGTCATAAAATTTGGTAAACAGATTAATTTTCCACACAGTATAATTTATTATGTATGTGCTTTCCCCATTTTCCCCCCATAGCATCACCATCAGGCCAAAACTTTAATTTAATTAAACTTTAATTCAGGTAGCTGAATGTATGTTAGCAACCTAAAACAAATATGGTGAACAAGATATAACCTGCTAAACATCAGTGTGTTAGCATAATCATGTTAGCATTAGCATTTAGCTAAAACACCACTGCCTAGCCTCACACAGAGCCGACAGCATGGCTGTGGACTTTAGTTTTGCTTTAGTGGAGTGTGTACAGATCCCATAATCCATTACTTTGAGACAGGAAAGTGCTGTTGTGTTTAGAGATTGTTTCTATCCTGTCACCTTGGTACCCCTGCAGATTAAACTCGATCAAACCCCTTTATTTTGGCTTTATCTTTCTGAGCTTTGCTGCTCACTTCATATTGCACTCTACACAGCCAGCAATAGTTTCATCCTGTTTGCTTCACAAGGCAATTTTCTCATCTCTGTTGTGTCTGTGAGCAGAATATTTTAAGAGAAAAGGATGGCCCACCAGGTGAGTGGGACATAGAAGACTGTTTGCCAGAATGACTCACAAACCAACAGAAACCCTGCTGTCAAAATAACCATCCAGTTTTCTTCTGGTGAATTACAGTTTGATTTTAATCTGATGCTGCAGCCACAGAAGTCAATCTAAGGTTCCTCCCTCTGTGGTTCTTTGCTTATCTCTGAACTGGATTAATTTAGGGCAATAGCTTGGATTTAATAAGACTTTTAATAAGTCCAGACAGCCCCTCCGGCCCCGTATGAGAAACATGGAAACTCTAACATTTTCTGTTATCTTGATGTTTGTTTGTTTTTCATTTAAAACCACTTGGATGTCTAGTGTTTTTCTACTTGTCTAAAAACTGATTTTCTATTACTTTCCTCTCCTCTGCCATATTGCAAAAACGTGTTAATTGCTTTATTCATTCATGTATTTCCTAATGTCACAATTGCCAAAGCCACGGACGGCTGACTGACATCTCATGATCATTCGTGCTGCTGTTGTGTGTGACAGTTCACCTAAATCCATGGTTCACCTCTTATCAGCAGCCTCAGCAGAGTTAACTGGGCCGGCAGTTCACCCTAAGGGTTCACCGCACATAGGGCACAATGACATCACCATCCAGAGACAATATTGACAATGACAACTTTATTGTTTTTTAAAGTGCAGACAGACATCAGCTAAGGCAGTCACAGATAATACCTGGCTCAAATAATCAGTACCCCATACAAAAACAAGCCCAATTCAGTGCTCCATTTGTTTTTATTGTACAAAATAAAGTGGATTATTAAACATGGAAACCTGAGATTGAGTTACAACTAGAGCTGAAATCGAATAATTTATTAGCTGATACACATGACTGCATTGAACAGTTTCAGCTTCTCCAGTGAGAGGATTTGCAGCTTTTTTTCCCACCATTTCATTTAATTGTAAACTGAATATCTTTGGGTTTGAGCTGTTTGGTCAAACAAAACAATCTGAATATGTCACCTTTGGCTTTTGGAAATTGTGATGGACATTTTTATTATTTTCTAGACTAAATTAATCAAACAATTAATCAGAAAGTAGTAGGTAGTTGCGGCAGCGGTGACATAATGTAGGATCATCAAATATTTTGCACAATATAAAGGCACCACGTCATCAAATTCTCCACTTAAATAACATCTGCTATTCTTTCCCCTAACAGAAACTCTTGAGCCTTCACAGCATTCATTGTATCTTCTTCTTACATTCAGTTGAACAATGAAAACTGTGATTGTTTTCACCGGCTGTCGATTTTAGATCAGTAAAAATAAACTTCAAGCTGTGAGTTGTGGTGTGGATTTCTGCTCAGAAACAAGAATAATGATGACTGTCGCTCTCCAGTCGCGTGTTGCCAAACTGTGTGATCCAGTTAGAAGATTCCAACTGGGTATCTACATGAGTCACCTGAAAGCTGATCACAGTCCTCAACCCCCATCAACAGTCTTCTTATCAGGGTCCAATAGTCCATGCAGGGAGTGCTGTTGCAGCTGCTGCTGTGCGAGGTGACTGATTCTGAACAGTTGACTCAGAGAGTAACGTTTTTAGATTTCCTCTGGGTTTAAGCTTGAAAAATTGTGTGTTTAATGCAGTTTGTGCGCCAAAGAGAGTCCCCAGAAAACATTAGCCTGTCACAGCGTGAAGTATTCCTCGACAGTCTGTGGCTGGTGTGTGGTCTAGTTTTTCTTCTTCTCGTTGTTGCTCTGTCCCTTGGGAACAGGTTTCATAAAATAAGCGGGGTTAGTGCGGCAGCGTAGGGCCAGAAGAGCCGGCGCAGCAGCCAGCAGCACATTGAGGGTAATAACAGGCCACCATTTGTCTGCTGGGACTCGGTACGTGAAGGGAGTGCGGGAGTGTAGAGATGCTCCGACATGGCACCACTGGGTCTGAGAGAACAGCGGGAGGAAGTCAGCTTTATGCTGTATTTTGCTTTTTCAAGGAATATTAATAACAGCAAAGACATAACAGTTACCTGAGCCATGGCCCCAGCGAAGAAGATGGTCCAGTCCAGCATCCAGGTGCAACCAGGTGTTTTCAGACCATAGATAAAGACAGTGAGCAGGGGCAGAGCATAGAACAAATACACCAGCATCTGTAGGAGTGGTGCACAAAAGATCACTCATCACTTTGAACAAAAACATTTAGGATGTTTAGTTTAATTTGGTGTATTTCTCTCCAGACTGACCATAACCCTGGGAAAGCCGACTGGGTCTTTGAGGTAGGGCTCATACTGGTAAATGTAGGTGAAACAGGTGTCAAGAGGACAGTCCAGCACCACCTGGAGCAGAGCAGGAGGAGCGAGATACACTATCAACACTGCACATGTGATCTGATGTCTCGCTGAGTTCATTCAGAGGCAGTAATGCTGGATAAATACAAAAGCTCCCAGGTAGTTTTACTCACAAAGCCTCTGAAGACAGAGAAGGCCATTGCTCCGAGTAACACAAGAGACAGAAGCAGGTCAACAGGTCGAGACAGCAGGCTTTTCTTCTGCTCCATTGAAATCTAGTCAACACAGGAAAAATTTCGGTGCATGCACCATACATTCAATCACTTAAAGATTCTTTATATGACATTCAGAACACTAATAAAGCCGAAAACAAGTATTTGCTATGTAAGGATACAGTGGAGTAATAGTGTCCTGACCAGAGAATGAAGTTGCTCTCCCTCTGATTGTGTTGTAATTTGAGCTTCTCTGTTCTTTGTTTTGGCGGTCCATGTTAGTGTGTTAGTGTGTATCTCAGTGGCTAGCTAATCTATGGAGTGGCGATAGTGTTGTCACAAAGCTGTGCGGTCTGTGTTGGTCAAGAAAAGTCTTTATCACAGCTCTTTCACAGCCCAGACACATCAAACTAACATCAAACTACTACTGGCAAAAAAGGCAGACTGTTGAGTCGCCTCATGTCGCCAAAAAGTTGCACTCAAACACATGGCAAAGACTGCAGCTAATCGCCAACTAGCACGTACATTCTGCGCCTGCATAAGAGGAAATAACTATCCATTCAAGATGCTTGTTAGCCAGTTGGCACATTAACACAACCCAGTGTTGAAATAATAAATGATATCTACCGTGAGCTAGCGAGCAATAACAAACAATTTCGAACAATTTCTGTTAACAAGCTCAGTGACTTAAAAAAAAGACCAAAAAAAAAGGCACAAGGTCGCTCATTCAACATGTTCACTCTGCCAAAGAAAAGCCAACAAAGTAGTGCCAACAGTGTGCAAAAACTAAGGTGACAGATGCTCCCTGATGGCCGATATCGAACAACAGCTGACCGACCGACTGATGTTTCAGGGCCCTTTTACGTCCTCATGTGGGACAAAATGCCTTTAGGTTAGAAAAACAACTAATAATATATTAGGCTACTGGATTTTTATTGCTCACAAATTCAGGCCAATATTGGCATCAGCCCCAGAAATCCATCATTAGTCAGGCTGTGATATAATCATGCAAGCAAATAAGCACATATTTGTCATTCTTCCATGGCAGAGGTTCTCAAACTGGAGCTTGGTACCCAGACACGGGGGCTAAAAATAACAAATGTCTGCTTCACAACATGCAGTTTTATTTTTTGTACTTTTGTACCTTTGCTTTTTTCTGGCTGTAAAGATTAATGCTGCACAGTTCTACCTCTTCAATCTGCTGACAATAGCTCAAATAACACAATCCGATAAGGGAACGGGTTGGAGGCCACCACTCTACAGATATACAAAATGTTATAAAAGTCTGAACAGCTGAGATTTACCTTGTCTGCAGTGACGAGTGGCATCTCTCTGGGTCTGCTAAAGAGCACCGAGGCCGCCCAGAAAGGCAACACAAAGAAGGGGATGTTCCTCCAAAAGGCTGGCTGAATGTTTGATCCATATTTACCTGCACAAACAGACACATCAATAACGAAAAACAGACACAAACCCACTCAAATGATGTGATGAATCAAACGCAGGCAGCTCTCACCAATAACCACTCCTGGGATGTGAACAATTTGATGGGCGATCGCGGAGCCCGCCCACAGCAGCCCCAGGCTACGATAGGACTTCCTGCATGGACAGAAAATCAACAGCTCTCATTAGAGGGCTCCACGAACACAAAGCGAATGGGTTTCTGATGGTGATGGTGATGGTGATGCTGCAGCTTACCCTTTGAACATGCGGTGGATGATGGTGAAGAAGAGGGCCAAGTGAAAGATGCCCTCCCAGTAAGACATCATCACAGCATAGGCAGTACCTAGATGAGGCTCACCCTGAGGGGACGGCATCACATGATGAATTTTAAAGGTGAACTCTAGGTTTAAACTTATATTTCAGGCTTCTACTAGAACATGTTTACACGCTTTAATGTTACACAAACACTTAAATTCACCCCCAGTCTGAAACACTCCACTATAGCGCCTGTCTCCTTAACCCAACCTCCAAAAAAGCCCAGTCTGCTCTGACTGGTCCACTATTTTGGGTCTTCGATATCAGCGCTCTCTGCATCTCTGCACTGTCATAGCAGCCATTGTCACTGACTGTAAAGGAGAATAGCAGCACTTTCTATGGTGAAGAATCGCCAATAAAAGCTTCTAAACTCAACTGGACATGTTCTGGCAGGAATATAGGATCCTAGTAGCATAGGCTGCCCTATAAAGCAGTGGTTCTCAAAGTTCTGATGACTGAATGCTAATTTAGGGAGCCAGCATATGATGGTGGGTCACACAGTCATGGAGCACTTCTTTCCCATGATGGCTTTTCCATCTTACTTCCACAAAACTGCAGAGTTGTCCCAAATCGCTAAATTAAGCTAACAGCACTAGCGCTGATGACAGAACGTAATTCCTGTGACAGTCGTGAGGTGCCACAAGTTGCCATGCTTGTTAGGCGGTGCAGTCTGACGCCGCAGCCGAGTAGTTTAGTAAATGTAAACTACTGAAAGCAAAAGTATTGAAATGGACTGTGGATGATTTAAATAATGCATTGCATATCATGTCACGTTGAAGGGCCACACAAACTGTTTCTGAGGGCCACCAATAGCCTGCAGTCTACACTTTGTGAAACTACGATACACAGAAATTCATCACGAGCTGACCTCAGTTTGTCTCTGAAGTAGAAAAAAAACATTGAAAAGAGTACTCCAAACAGTCTGAAGCCTGAGGTGTTTGCTCAAGAGGAATGCTTTTAGAGATGTGTCCCTCAATATTTGAAAATCTGTCCATGACTGACATGAACATCTGACATTGTAACATTTACATGAGAAAATCTGTTAAAGACTAACAGGCCCCCTTTAATTTCTGACATTTAAAGATCTGAAATCAAACCATCATTAAGAGGTTATCTGAGATGAGAGAGGAAAGATTTAGCTCAGTGTGAGTCCCTTTACCTTCTTCAGGTAGAAGCCCATGAAGCCAGAGATGAACCCATCATGCTCTAAAGCATTAATCAAGCCCACCATGCAGGTGAAGCAAAACTCTGCAAATACTGCACAGATGCAAAGAGGCACAGTTAACAAACAAAACCTTCATATCACTGATGGATGCTGAAGTGTGTGTTTGTCTGGTTGTACCGTAGAATAAGGGATCCACTTTCATCTTGTCTGGCACAGTGAAGGGGAGGAGGGCAAGAACTAATCCCAGGACGACTATTTCCATTCCCAGGATAGGAAGAGGTCTGAAGAATAACGGTGAGAGGTCATACATCAATTTGCATCAGTTTTGAAGGAATTTCCATTTCCTGACATTTTATTCATCAAGCGATTACGGAATTAATTGAGAAAAATCAGTTTCAAAATGCTAGCCATGCTTCGATATAATTCAAAGTTGTTCACAGATTGCACTACTCTCCCACTGGATTTCAAAACATATTCAAAGATGTTTCACCCCTCTGTGTGAAATGTTCAAAGATCAACTCTCTCTCGCCAATTCCTGCAATGCCATGGGCTGCAAACTTTTGGGGGCATTTTTTTTTTGGCTTTTTGGCTATGGCCTTCATGAGACAGTTTCCCCCTGCCCTTTAACTGCACTATTTGGATTGGTTGAGCCAGGTAGAGTGAAGGATTCAATTTTGGAAATCTGAGAAGCTGAAGGAATTAAGTCATGTTGTACATTTGGAGAAAATTAAATTGAGCCTGTCAGGGAGGAACTCTTTAAGAAAATCTGGCAACTGGTCGTTGGTGGTTTGGAAAAACCAATCAAGAAAAAATAAAGTATAATAGTTTCAGCCCTGATTGTGCGGCATCTACAGTTTTCCCTCCATTCATATTTCACCTGAAAACTAAGGTTGGGATGTTGATAACCATAGACACCATTTCATCAACTCCATAACCTAAAACTTCCCACCATTTTCTTTTTGGAAAAATCTCAAAAAGGCCCAAACTGCTCTGCCCATTTGCAAAATCCCCCCACTCTCATTTTAGACGTCAAAGTCAAAAACTTTTTCATTGACTTTAAGGTTTTCTTTGGTGAAATTCATGTTCCCAGTTTTGTTAAACACGGGTCAAGTTCTGAACACCTTTCAAGATCTTAAGTAAAGAAACTATTGTGAAGTCATCACTTAGAAGTGCAGCTCTTAAGGGACCAACAGGAAACACTGATGATTTGTGAGATAGTTACATTTTAAAAGCCTCACATTCACTGCAGTTTACTTTCAAGAGTTAATATTTCCTTAAATTCCCCAAACGGCATCCCGAAAGGCTTAAGTGGTTCTTGTTTTCTGTGTTGGTTTAAGAATCTCAACAGTGACTTTAAACGAGGTTACCTCGGGATAAACACGCCCTCGCTAAACCTCCTTTTCCCTCGGGCTGTGGGCCGCTTCATAAGCCTATTAATATCACCGTGCGATGCCTCCATACAGCAGGCCGAGATCAGAGTGAAATTATCAAAGAGTGCACGGCGAGCACACTTACTCCTGAAGAGCTGGGGTGTTGTTCATGGCGTACAAAATTCCAGGAGCGCAGAGAGACAGGATCAACACGCAGGCTTCCACCGGCGGCCTCATTGTTGAAAAACTTATTGTTTGACCTGTTTCTAGAAAGAAATGTCCGCTAAACGCTAAACACGCTTGGATGTGAGGCGAGGCATGTTAGAAGCCAGTGTCCTCTCTGCTGCCACCGAGGGAATGAGGTAATTAAAAGGAGTGTCACCTTCGATGCCTTTTGATCTGTGATGAAACATCTGCTGCTCCAATAAGTCTGCTATCTGATGGGTCTCAAAGTTCAGCTCTGGGCAGGTGTCGCGTCTAATGAGTGAGTTTAAACGGAGAGCGGTGCAAAGTGCACAAAATGGACTCCTGGGTTGTGCGTAATACGCAAAATACGCATTTGTCTTGATGCAAACAAGCACTTTGGTGTTATAGGCTGCAACTGATTGCTGCCAAACTATCTGCTGTGCAGCTCCACACGGCACTGGGAAACCATTTGAACCATTCAACTGCTCAGTCACCTTTCAGTGTGTGCTTGTACAGACTGCCACCTGGTGGAGGAGCGCAGTGCTGACCTTTATTTTCTTAAATGGCCTTTTTTCAGGACACTGAATTTCACCTGTGTGCTTTGGCTTTCTAATTTCACCCAGTTTATACATTCTAGGTAAATGAGATGAGTGCGTAATGGAAAAAAAAATATCCCGGTCATGCTGCACATGTTGAAGTATTGTCTGGGCTCCTGTGGCCCCTGGGGTTCCATTAAGGAGCCATCTGTCCTGTTTGGTGTAAGATTAAGAACTCCTCCATCTGATGTCTCCAGTCTTGATTAGTTTCTGGATTATATCTAAGAGAGAGCATAAAGTTCAGAACAAAGATTATGTTTGTTTATCGGTCACTGGGGTTGTTTAAATCCTCCCCATCCACACAATATTCAGGTAGGCCCACAATGCCATGCTAAAATAATTGAAACTCATGTTGGATGTGATGCATACAAAATGAGGAAAAGTGATTTTTCCCACAGTTTGACCAATTTGATTTTTGTGGATTGATTGATTGGCAGTAAAAATGTCCTCTGTTTTGCTGTTTCTCACTGACTGTTTTTTTCTTACTTCTCCCCTTTGCGTCAGACTATTTTCTGGACTTAAATTGAATCTCGCTTTTTCTATATTTGATCAATTGGAAGTGTATTGTATTTTAATACTTTCAAATGTATCAAAAAATGTGTTGGAGGAGGACGCTGGGCAGATTTGGTCCCCCCAGTGTTGACTCCATGGCTACGGCCTTGTCTCGAGCAGTTTCTTTACAAAACACAGTCTCACACCACACTAAATTCTGCACACTGTAAAGAATGAACATATGCATTACACAACAACATCTTATGGATGAACGTTTGTAAAGCGGGCCTTCATCTAATGCAACTTCATCTTCTGTAACAAAGCGGCTGAAGAGGATTATACTACTGCTGCTGCTGCTACAGAAACTTAGTGGCCAGTGGAAAGAGAGAGTGGAGAGGGGTGGGGAGTCCAGAGTAGAAGCGGACAGGGAGGCGATTAAAGCACAGAGACAACCCTTGGCCCACGCAGCAGACACTCGGTTTTTTGAGGTGAAACAGATTCTTAAAAAGAGTCCACCCAGTCTGCAACAATGCTGCACCCTTTAATCATCGGCATCATGACCGTCAACACCTCTCTAACCGTCGTTTATTGGGCCTTCCTCCTGAGTGATGCATACTTCAGTTGGCTGATGGAGCCAGAAGATAAACCCAAGAAGGTGGTCACCCCGGCCTGAGAGTCACAGCCGATATGGACTGACTGAAAGACGGGGCTTTTTTTTTTGGTTTTGCATAGGACTAGTTAGACCAAGTAGTTCAGCTTATAGTTCTTTCTGTGGAGGCTGATTTTGCAATTGATCTGCTTCCTGTTTCACCTGGAGAAAACTTGGAAACCCTTTGATCACTTACGTTTTTCACTGAACTGAATGGATCCTGCAAGTGAATGAGAAAGGAGTCATTCTTACAGGTAATTACCCAGATTTATCTGAAATTTTAGCGAAGGAAAATAATACATCAAATTGCTCATTTTTATTATCTTGTAGTATTCTCATAGTATTCTTGTAGTATTTGTGGTTGTGAATCTGCCCCACACTTGAATGTCAACAGGTGCTTCAGGTGATGCCAAAAGAGCCCCTGTCTTCTGTTTTGCTGTCTGCTGACTCAGTTAAAAGGTGTTGCTGGTGACAGTGGTGACATGTGTCAGCCAAATCCTGCCATGGATTACTAAAGAACACCTTGACACTGACACAGACAGCCTGTGTCTCCTGACAGCCTCATCCTGAGACACATTCAGAGACCCCACGCTGTCTTTCTCGTCTCTTTTTCACCTGGGTCCATTTTTTATGAGAGGATTTGATTTCATTCAACTTTATCATCCTTTTAAATCTTTTTTTTTTGTCTTATCTTTGGGCTTCCTCACAGCATGTCGCAGCACGTCTTCTACTTCGGTCTGCACCCGGTCTCTTGGTTCATCCTCTTTGCAAATGTTGCCATCACCTTAATAGAATGGCAATTTCTCTTTTCTCAGTTTTGCAAAGTTCCTGAGCCACAAAAAGAAAATGAAACTAAACCATCTACATCCTGATGCTCTACTGATGATCTGAGTGGATAAAAATGAAATTCTGGATCGCTGTTTGCCTGCCCACTTATTCAATGATGGTGGGTTTTTGTAGCAGCCACTGTGTTAAGTGTTTTTATTTGCATGACCTTAACTTTCTGTCATATGTTTGTGATTATTTACAGACCCGTCTGTGTAGGACACGTGCTAATTTGGAAGTCCTTTCATTCACAAGCCAAAGAGAAGAACTGAGGAGCCGTTACAGGTCTTAATATCAAGGTATGGCATCTTTAAACTTCATGAAAACATCTTAAACTCCTTCATTTCATCAAAATTTGTTCCTTTTCATCAGTGAGATCATCTCAATATTTATATTAGAAAGTGCCTTATCAAATTTCATAAGTTACATTGGACGATGTTCAGTTTTCCTGTTGGTACATTTTGAAATATCACCATCTGTTCTGTTATCAAGCAAGAAATGAGCCATGAAAATAAAGTGTCATTTCAGTGAATTATGTGACAAGACATTTATAGAATATAAGAGGTGGACCGGCTGTGCTTAAGATGAATTCAAAGCAGGGGATATCCATGAAGTGATGCCAGCTTAAACCCATGAGAAAGTGCATTTACTGTAACATATATCTATATATATATATAGATATATATATATCTGCAACATGGTCATGGAGAACCATAAGCTTCTTTGCTGTATTACTGTCCACCTCTCCTCGCTCATATCTCTAATCCCTACAGATGGAAAGCTGATATTGCTCTGTGACAGACTCAATCCTATTAACTCTGTCTGTCCTATATTCACCTCTCCTCTGTCTCACACTCCTCGCTCCCCTGGAAATTTGACCCAGGGCCCCTCTCCAAAACACTAGAAGGAGGAACGCTTGGATTTAAGTCTAGACGAAAGATTAGGAGAGTTGGCACACTTATGGTATCAAATTTTTCTTGTCTGCTGAACTACTTTTTCTGAGGCACTGTTTTGTGACAGCGAGCCGTCACTCATAAGAAGCTGTGTTCTTATTTCTGAACCATCCTGACATTTCCATCTGTCATCGGTCCTGCCATTCTCCCCAGCTTCAGAAAATATAAAAATGTTTAAGATTTCCTTTTTAATCTCCTCCTCGGATCTGATGCACCTTTATCACCTGTTTCCCAAGTTTTCACAGTGACGTTAAGGAGCTTGGATCTGCAACAAGGCAATAACCCACCCAAAAAACAGCCAAAAAGGTTTCACCGCCGTCCTTGAGCAGACCATCATATACAGACAGTGTTAACCAAAGCCACCAAAGCAACTATAACCATGAACCAACAACCAGTTGTGTCCTTAAACGCCTCAGGAGGAGCTCTTCTTATGAACCTCGCACCTGTGGGGTTTGAGCACCGACAGCTCCTCCAGCTGACCTCCAGGAGAAGGGAGGAGGAGGCATATTTCGTCGACTACATACCGCCGGCAAGAGATGCTATAACTCTGCCGCGCAACGTAGTCTACGTCCTAGTCGGGGTGGTGTTGGTTATACTGGCCACTTACGCCATAGTGGGACATCTGATTAAAGATCTGATGCATGACCTAGCAGGTAACCCCTGGCTGGTGTCGTCTCCCCGTCGTTTTCTCCACTCCAGTGTTTTGAGTCCTTTTTCCTCCCTGAACTCGTGGGCCAAGACTGCATCAGTGTCTTTCCCTTTTTTCCCCTTGTGGTTGACCGTGTTATCTGATGACTCTCCTTTACTTTTACCCTGAGGTTTGTGTGCACAGGTCAACCTTCTCCACAATTTCCTTTGTTGTACCATTAAAGGAACATGTCACCCTCCAAATGACCATTTGTGTGTCAGTTACTCACCACTTGTTATGTGGAATTCGTGAAGAAAACTGTTTTTCTTGCATGCCTCCACGGTGAACGAAGAATTCAAATACGAAGAAAATTCTACATGAATAGAAGTCAAAGAGGTTTGGATGTACCAGCAGAAAAACTACACCAAAACATCTGTTAACAAACTCTTAGACAGTATAATCCAAGTCTCATATTTATCCAGTCGTATGATCAGTACACACTTTTGCACAAACAGTCTCACACAGGGACAAGTAGTAATAAACTTTATTTATATAGCACCTTTCAAAACACAGTTACAATGTGCTGTACAATAAAACTAAAAACAATTAAAACACAAGAAGAATAAAACAAATACGATGTCATAAAATGTCATCTAGTTAAAGATAAAATAAGGAAGGCCAAAGTTAATATCAAGATAAGAAATGGTCATTAAAATCAGTAAGATAGCAATAAAATAGACAGACAGCTCAGATAAAGTCGGGATATGCTTTCCGACTCAGACAGCCTTATAGTAGCACGCCTGCGCCTGAGGTGTTTTAGACAGTAAGGTTTTAGCGCAAATGCATGTGTTTGGGAAATACTGAGAATACGACCGGATAAATGAGACTCAGATTATACTACACGAGTCATGTGAGAGTTTGTAAACGGATGTTTTGATGTAGTTTTGCTGTTGTTAATGTGGACCCCTATGACCTCAATTCATCAAGACTTTTCTCTGTTTTTGGATTCTTTGTTCACTGCGGAGGCATGCAAGAAGAACAATGTTTTCTTCATGAATTCAAGGTAACATGTAGTGAGTAACTGATATACAAATAGTCATCTGGGGGGCTGAGGTTTGCCTTTAAGATGATTTCCAAGAAATAATTGAAATTTGAGTGAATGACTGCTGCTAAAGTAACACTTTAAAGGGGCACTCCTGCCATTTTCTACTGCACTTCCACAAAGTTAGGAGGTCAAGATATTCAGACTTTTACTCCCCAAAACACTGAATACTTTATATAATGCAACTCATTCAATTTGAAGACATAATTAGAGTGCTCCCTTCAGAGCAACAGATAACTTTTTTTCACATGCTCCATGAGGAGTAGTCTGAACTTCATATGTAAAATTGGTGGCGTGCCCCTTTTAAAAGACTCAGAAATAACAGAAAATCATTTCAGTTTTTTTTTTTTCTCCTCTCTGCTCTATTTCACCTCACAGACTGGATTCTTGGCCCCAAACCAGTGGAGGATGATTCAGAGGAAGGGAGAGCAGAAATAGAAGAAGAGCGGCAGCTGAGCATTTGCAGTAAGCTGATGGAGAAAGACCTGCTGATGATGGAGAAGGAAAAGGACGGCCCGCTGCCCGGTTTCTACTGGTTAGACGCAGGCTGCCACCGCCCAGCCACCCCTCCTCCTCCTCTGAAAAGCGCCATGGCTTCATCATACCCCGGAGAAAAAAGGATATCTACTCATAGTGTGACCTTCGCCTGCCCCGTGACCCCTTACGCCACTTCCCTTTGAGTTTTCACTTTGTCACAGCAGTGGTTCAGATCAGTTTTTGTCGCGTCATATCTCAGTCTTGTCTCTTTGCTGTAGTGACACGTAAGCTAAAGCATTTTTTTTTGTTTTATATAAAACGTGTTGTTATAGTTTGTACTCATTTTGCTAAGATTACTTAAAGATGAATGTCAACATGGCTTTTATTGTCAGTCATTCCAAATACAGTGCTCTATATTGTTGTAGGCTGCAAAGAATGTAAATTATGAACCATGTAAACTTAAAGCTGTAAAAATACACATTTTATTTCAATTGCTGACATATAAATCCAAAGACTGTATAACTAACTTGAAATTGATTCCCAATTAAAATGTTAAATTTCCTGAAGAAAGTTTAGTAAAACTTCATGTGAATTGCAGTTTCTGTACATTTTCTTTCACCGACCAGTCAAACTGTCCTGTTCTGGTGTTGGACTAAGCTTCTCTCCAGTAAACAACTGAATAATACAAGAGTGCTGTCATGTCTTATCTGTGTCCTTTAATCCATCTTACCTTCCTCTAATACCTGGATATACCTGGGCCAATGACCTTATTTGTCAATGCCGGGGATTACTGTACATGCCATATTAAATACTGTTTGATAATGATGTCATCAGCAGAAATAGATGGATAGACAGATAGATAGATGGATAGATAGATAGATAGATAGATAGATAGATTGATAAGATAGATAGACAGACAGATTTGAATGTCTTCCTTTGCATCAGGTAAATTCTCTCTGCCTCATTAGCAAACTGCTCGCAGCATCGTTCCTCTGACCTTGAGTACCTCAAGCTGCTGCAGCTAATCTAGTTTCCATCTGCGTAGCTCCACAGGCGGACAGGTAGGGAGTTTGAACAGGGAGCCCAAATAAAGAACTTGTCAGGGTGAGAGATATAGTTGTACTTTTAATTTAAGTCTCACTTGCTCAGTGTGGCCAGGAGTGTGAAGACGCCGGGTGAATCGAAGGACTGCTGCCTGCTTCTTGGCTGTATGTAGAAGTTTTTTCATTCACATTGTGGCTGTTGAACTTTTGTTGGAAGCATATTTATTGTGCTACATTATGAAACAATGTGATTGTATCTGCAGAAATATATATTTGATTTTAAAGTTTGAGAGTTTCCCTCTGATCTTTTTGTGATTTGCATACAAAGATGTGACAGATGAAACCTTTGTGCCGCCTCATTTCGATACAGCGATGACTCTGAGATATTAAGTGGATTCCCAGGCTGACAGCAGCTTTGAAGACTCTCAGACAGCGATGGAGGTGACGGAGGACAGCTTACGTGTTCGTTTCAAGGAAGACGATGGGACGGTGTTGTTTGAGAGCTACATACCCCCCTCTCGGGATGCTGTCCACCTGCCTACCTATGTCCTTTACCTCATCATGGCGGTCTTTATCTTGTTGGGTGTTCTCTATGCCATCATCGGTCACCTCATCAAGGACCTCATCCATGACTGTGCAGGTTTGTTACCAGACTGCATCCATAATTATGTTTTCATTGGTGTCTAATCACCTGAAACTAAGAACTGATGTGTTTTTGTTGGTTTAGAATGAGCCCTTTATAGCTATATTGGGAGAGGATCCTCTGTACAGATGTATAAAGAGATGTGGATACAGTGTTTGAGGCAGGGCCCTGCTCATTCCTATAAAAATCGCTTAGGTTTGCATGAAACTAAGAGAAAATTTGACTTCACAGGTATAAATCTACCCAGATATCCCATATTTTAGGGCCCATAGAGCAAGAGCACTAGCGACTAACTTCAGGTTTAGCACTTAATTTTATAGGGATAAAATTATTGAATTTTCCAGCTCTTCTAGACTTTCAAATGTTATCGGACCAAATGGATCAAATCCTGATAGCAAAACAAGTAATTTCACAGCAGCTGTGACGCTCAAAAAAGGTATCCACTGATTTACAGGCATGTCTTTCACAATGTGAGTCTATGGGAAAGTCATTTTGGGCCACATGGCATCATGTGATGGACCTGAAAGTTTTAATTCCATGTTTTTTGTCAACATATGTCAAATTGAGCCCACAGTGTTGCACCTCCGTTTCTACAGCAGGCCCAAACGGACAAATGATACACTGGCTGTAGAGAAACCCTTTTGCCTTTTAACATTACCTGAGGGCCACCGTAGGTTTCCCTACAAGCTTTGAAAGATGGGTGAGGGCTAGTGTATTCATTTGTTTGATATTTGCAACCTAATCTCTAGATGTCACTAAATCATAAAACTGCTCCTTTGAAACAAAAGTGTGTGTCTCCACTATTAAATTTCATCACTCACAGCTTTTCCTTTATATCCACTCTGTTCCTTCTGCCCTCTCTTTCTGTTTTCCAGATTGGGTGTTAGGGGAGCAACCTGAGGAGGTGGTGGTGAATTACTGTGAGGCCAAGGATAAGTTCATGGCAGACTGGTGCCCAGAAACCTCCCCTGAACTCGAGGCGATGGCCCGGGCTGAGGAGAACAAGGTGATTGACAGGGACTTCATGAAGTCCCCCGCCATCTGGGTCATCTCTGAACCTCGGGGGAGCAAGTCGGGACCCCGTGTGGTCTTTGACAGGAGGTCTTAGGAGAAAGAAGATGACATCAGATTGTAGACTTGATGCTGATGAAGATCATCTGAACTGAAATGACTGAGAGGTGAAGTGAATGGCTGTAACGAAGCATTACTGTGTGCAGCTGAAGATGTGCTGCCATGTTGTGGACACAGGACGGGATGTCTTGCTGGCAGTGCCCAATGCTGGAGTGCACAGTTGTCCTATGAGGACACCTATTGTCTGTTGGGGTCATTGCAGCTGATGATGACATCAGCACAAGTTTGTCTGAGATCAAAATGGAACTAAAAAACTATAATATGCCTTAAGAGATTACTTAAAAAGCTTAAGATACTATTTTTTTCTAGGATGATCGAAGACAGAAAATGTAAATATTTATGTCTCTGTAGTGGGTCAGAGGTAGACGTGTCAATCTAAAGTGTATCAAGAGTACCTGTTAAATGACATGCAGAGTAGCATAATTTTAATAAACACAAGTGGAACATAACATCTTTGGGTAATTTTTGAATGTTAAATTTCCTTGTTACCAGTGTATTCATTTATATTAAAGCTCTATGTACTCAGAAGTCAGGTGGCAGTCCATGTATCTAGAGTTACATAATCAAGGAAAACTACAACTATCCACTTGAAAATGTTTCATATCGATTAAATAATTATATTGGAATGTATACAAAAACATAAATCTACGGCATCTACAGCGGCCCAACTTACTGTTGTTATACTAACATTAGTGAGTTTCAGACATTAAAGTATGACATTGCAACAGTATGTAAACAGATACAACAGATACATTAAGAATTAAAAATAAACGATCAAAAATACCACTAATAATAAATCAATAATATACATTAAACCAAATACAGAAATTATGGCATGTGAAATTAAAAACATAGGATGATTTATATCAAATTTATGGCACACAAAAATGTGAACAACCTCCATCTTGCGTCAAAAAGTAAACCCAAGCACCTCTGAACAATTCTGTTTAAATTGACACTAGAGGCATTAAAATGGTCTGCAACCACAGTACTTTAGCTGACATAACAAAGAACACATATTTCTGCTCAGATTCAGAGGCACCATCACCATGACAAATATCTTACTCTGACCTTAACCACGCTAAACGTAACACAACTCTTTAAGGGTCAGTTCATCCAAATATAAAAGGCATATTCTCTAATTTACACCTGTATTAACAAGTATCTGAATTTTCCTATATATAGATACAATATGAAAGTTAACTTATAGTTTGTTGTCCATCTTTAATTATTGCATAAGCAGAAATCAGCAAGTTCAGTAATTACCTGCACTCACAAAGGTCAAAGCCTGGGTTGAACTTACAGCACTAACACACATAAGGTGGAGTCTACCACAGCTCCAGGAGAGGGCGCCATGGTAAAAAAATATCCCCATAGGCTACATACCACCACACCTATACTGTCAGCACATGGAAAAAGTTAGTCTTCTGACAGAGGTCTTTTCATTTCAAGCCAAACTGTGATTTTTTCCCTAAACCTAACCAAGAAAGGCCTTCCTGACAGAACGCCCTGAAGGCAAATTTCCTTGACCAGCACTTTCTGGGCCTACTGTCAAAGAAGAAGAAGGCTGATGTGAATGTGATGGTTTCAAAGGAGACAAGAAACCAGGCTTCCAGTAAAGGAAGAAATGTGATGCAGTACCTCTTTGCTCTGATATTTTTGTACTTTTATTAGCTCACAGTAATGATTTTTCCTCCTTCGGGCACATGTGTGCTGCCTCATGCCCGACTGAGGACTCACTCTGCTCATCTGAAGCTCTTTCTGTTGCATCTGTTTTATTTCCAGGGGAAATTACACTCTGGTTCTGTTGCCTTTAAAGGGACAGTTCACCCCCAAATTAAAAACACATATTTTTCCTCCCTCTTATCTGTAGTGCTGTTTATCAGTCTAGATTGTTTTGGTGTGGGTTGTAGAGTGTTGGAGATATCAGCTGTAGAGATGTCTGCCTTCTCTGGAATATAATGGAATTAAATGGCACTGTAACCAGCTCGTGATTTCTGGAAAGAGACATTGCTGTTTAGTTTTTCCAAATGTATTTTATTGCACTTTGAGCACCACGTTATACTGGAGAGAAGGCAGACATCTCTACAGCTGATATCTCCAACATCAAAACAATCTAGACTGTTAATAGCACCACAGGTAACGAGGGTGAGGGTGGGGTGAACTGTCCCTCTAACTAGACATACCAAAGCTGTGTCCCTCTTCACATACTCATCCTGTTACTGACTGCTAAAGCAAACAATGACATAATCTCATTAACTCTGTTCCCCCCAATCTCCCTACTCTCTCTGAGCAGAACCCCAGAGTCAGTTTGCAAATAGATAAGACAATCAGCAGTCAGTGCAGCTTGGTATAAATAAAGCCTGAGTGGGATCTCACAGAACGTTACGGTGTCTAGATGAATGTTTCCACTGGGGAAGGATAAACTAACTGTTAATTTTTGGTGTCAGTAAAATGCATTCTTAGTGTAGTCCTTTTGTTTTGGGGGAAAAAAATCAAGTCCAGACAATAATTTTGAAAGATGTAGAAAAGCAAAGTTAGTGTTGAAACACATTTCCAAGCATGTTGCAATAATTTTGTGAAGTATGTAGAGCAGAGATCATGTCACGGATTTAAATGTTCTGCAACCTTACAAGGCTTTTCTGTTTGCAAGTAGAACAAATGCTACTGTTCTCAGATGTCAGTGGTGTTTATAAATTGTGTCCTTGTCCTCAAGTATAATTTTGTGTACTTTCCATTTGCCATTTCGGTTACTTTATGAGCCACTTGTACTACTACATTTTACAGATTAAACTGCCTAACTGTAAACCTCCACCAGCTTTTGAAATGCTTCTCACATGTTAAATCATCCATAATAAAATCAAATACATCAAAAACAATAATGAGAAAATGTTGTCAGGAGAAATTCAGCTTTAACTTTGGATACTTCATGTACAGTTTACTTGATAATACCTCCCTACTTTTACATGCATGACTATTAAAATACTATTTTTATGGTGTGGTGTTGCTGCTTCTATGTACTAGATCTAAACACTTCTTCCACCACTGCTGTGCTGAATGCTTATGTATCATGTTTGTATCTGAATGATGTATTAAGCGTCTGGAAATTGCAATTTAATGAGATCCACCCAGAGAAAATGGAAGAATGTGGACATTTTACTAAGAATTTACTAACAGTTGAGTCTAGAAATACATGAAGAAGAGCACTATAATAAAAGTATATGTGCTGTATAATGAGCAGGACTACATGATAACTGTTTAATGCGCTCTCTCAGTGAAAACTGGACTTTTATTTTCAAATAATCAGCTATTTTCAATTAAATTAGGGAATAATCAGATGGTTATTTTGAAGGATGCATCCTTAGAGAGCATCTTTAGTTTCAAACAGCATATTCTTCTTCTCAGCTCATCTGGTGGTGGGCTGGTTGAACAGCAGGGGCTCTGCTCTGTGGGATGGGGCTCTGTACCATCACTGCTTTCATTTCTCAGGGCGCGCATCCACTCCACACACACACACACACACATACACACACACCCTCCAAACCTGAGCGGTGTGCTGCGCGTCGACCGCGCACATTGACATGTTCCTGTGTGGTTTGGTTTTTATCTCAAACTGAATAATGGACGGATGATTTGAAGGCTCACCGGCATGGATGCCCGTTGACTGAAGGAGCAGGCTTTATGGATTGGAGCTCATCGACGCCGGAGCAAATCTGGGGAGAGTCTGAGAGGTGAGGCGGCGTTTGGCTGATTGTGTGCGGGGGGACACCGCAGCGGAAGACAACAGCGCTCATTGGGCATTTTAACAAAACACGACCCGAGCTTATAAACCGCTGTCTGCGCGAATTAAAACCCCATTTCGCTTTATTTGTCGTTTTTTCGATCATATGTTGTTTACAGTCTCCTATAATAAAGCATCCTCCGGTGTAATAAAGGCCGTGGCTGTGTCACATACAGTAGCCATCTGCATGCTTTATCTACTGAGGCCACTGGCGATACAAATTTTGACTTTGATTAGCCATATTGCATCAGATATCTGTATTTTTCCCACAATATAATTCTCGCTTCAGGGGCTAATTTAGGCCTAATTTGCACAGTTCAACTTACATTGCGATACAGAAGCAAATATTTCAAGGGCTCAGTTGTGAAATGGGGCAATAGGGCCCGGGAGACACTTTCTGCTGCAGGCCCACAAGTAATAACTAAGATTAAATCACTTTACATACTCAGGTAGGCTGCTATATGTTATACAGCAAAGAATAAAGGTGAATGCATGCATGTTTTGACAGGCACTCATCACAGCCCACGTTAAGGGTTACTTATAATTCAGATTGATTGCAGTCCCACACAGATCAATTCCTCCATGCACTGTGTGGTGTTGTATGTAGGTTACTGCATCACCAAATCCCTCCCACATACACACATTGTAACTATAAATGGACCATCCCACTGATATTTGCACAATGCCGAGGAAAACAGTAGTGGAGAAGTCGTGATGCCCTGCCCACCACAGTGATGCAGCATGTAGAGTATTTGTTCACCTGGTAAACTTTTAAACCTCGGGCATGCACCAACTGTCTTTACATTTTACTGTGGAGCAGCTGCCAGTGGAATTTACACGGCAGAGACTGGAAGAGGGAATATTAATGGACAGTATGCAGTGCTGTCTGAGTAGTGGTAATAGATAGTGAAGTAGTGGGCTCATAGTGCTACTGTTACACTGTGGTCAGTGCACACAGTGTTTTATTGTAGTGGCGTCGTTTTTTTCCCCCCCTAACATTTGGGGAGACACATATTAGTCAAGGCGTATGGGGGTTCTTCCCCAAGAAATACTGAGCGTCAGCACTTCATTTTTTGACATTTCATGGTACAACTGCTTCCATTGCACGTACTTGCCTCATCTTCTCTCTGTTTTATGGCAGATTGCAACCATTGCATTTGGGGTTGCATACTGCCACCCCCACCTTCAGTAGCCGCTTTTTAACTGCCTGTCAAAGGCAGGAATGTTGCACTGTTTTCCACCTCACCGCTTTGTATAAAGATTGCAGCATGGTGGGACAGAGTTGCCTCGCCTTTAAGCCGGTAGTGGAGGTAGTAACGACACCAAATCGATGTCTTTGTAAAAAACTATGAGCCAGCAGGACACGACTATTGTGACATTTTGATGACATGTTATGTGTGCGGCCCACCACTGGGACATTTAAAAAGCAGAAAGCAGAGAAAAAGCAGCTAGGAGCAGTTAGCAGCTAACTCAAGAAAGAACAATAAAAGAAAATGTCTGCATACTGGGGAGACAATGGGGCGTGGAAGACAAGATCAACCTCCATATAACAGGGACATTAAATGATTGTGCAATGCCGTACTATGCCATTGTTATTGTTTAGAAAATGCTTCTCGATGCATATGTTATATGTCACATTCGAGGCTGATGCTATGGTGTTACACATCATGCCCATCATGCCTCTTTTGCTTCTGGGTTGGCTGCATGCTTTATAAAATCAAATCATCATGTGAAAATGCAAAGCTGGCATAAAGACCAGACTTCACAGCGGCCCTGTAGAGCAATCTCTGTGTAAAAAGGGCGACTGGTGAGACAAAAGCAAAGGTGGCATAATGAATGCTCTTCGTCACGGTAGTATTGCAGGATTTCTGTGTAAAAAGGGCTATTGTTGCATCCGAGTTGCTTTGTAGTAATTTGAGGGATTAAAAGTCCTATTAGGGGGATGTGTCCCCTGCGTCCCCCCCAAAATCTCCGCCTGTGCTTGTTCATCCCTTGTGCAAATTATTCAAGGTGTTTTTTTGCATGCACTCTAACCATTGGAGTATAACTAGATTAAGGGAGGAATTATTCCACTGACAGTGTAAGCACCCCCTGTTTTGGTTAACAGCAGATACTTGGGAGTGCTTAAGGCCTGAGAGGCTCAGTTAAACTCTGACCCTCCTCCTATCTCCACTCTCCCCTGCTGAGACTCCCTGATGACCCCCAATTCCCCACAGAGGTGCAAATGAGATCATGCTGACACGGTGAAAAGATTTTAGTGGCTTTTTCATTTCCAGAAGAGCTTTCTGCTACAGTAACTGGTTTACAAGGCTTATCATGTGCGATATTGACTCCTCTATAAATGTTATCACTGATGTGCTGCTGTAGCTTTTTCATTTCACAGGTTTATTTAACACTGTCTTTTGTTCTCATGTGTTATGTGTGATTTGACAATGCAACTTTTTTGGTTTCTCCGGACAGTGCTGCGGAAGAGCAGACTTCATCCAAGATCACAGGTCACATGACAGGTACATAGCTCTTAAGCTTGTGTAAAAACATAAACTGCTCATATGGCTTGTCAATTCAATGATTTCTGGTGATTTAAAAACAAATGTTTTTTTCCTTTTGCTTAGATTTGTGTAGCGATGAAACAGACAACTCTCCTCCTCTTCAGCTTCACACACTCAAGCAATTTGAACAGGTGAGAGCCTTTATTTTGAATTGTTATGGAGCTAGATGTGAGTGTGTCACTTCCTTCCTTGTCCTTCAGCACAATGAACAATACTCTGGTAATATGCCCAACAATAACGTGCTCCACAGTGCCATCTTGCGGCTTCATGTCTTCCTACAAGATGTAATGAGCTGATGTGGTTTACTCTGATACACTCTCCTCTCTGTGGGATCAGATGTTGAGAAAATCAGATGACTAATAAAAAAAAATCATGTTCATATCCAACCTGGAACATTTTGTTATTAAACTACTGCACAGAAAAGGAGAATACCTGCCACTGATGAGATCAGATGGAAAACACCCTGAACCCTCCTGCTGGTGAAAGTCTGCCTCTGGGTACAGCATGGCCCACTTTAGGATTTCTTATCCATCTCTGCTGCACTATTTTTGGGCACTGTATCAGTCACATTGTACAAAAGACTATATTAAATATTCCTTTTGATGTTTGACAGCAGGGTGTTGTAAAAATGAGCATGGAGAACATGACTGACCCAAACCCATATACAGTATGACCGTAATCATTTATCCTGCTTAAGTGTACTTATCAAGACACTGGTTCCCTACAAGCTGCAGGATCCTTGTGTCTGATGCAACTCTTGCTAAGTTTAACTTGAAATTAAATATGACGTGGATGTCTTAAAGTTAAAGAATATAAATTTGAAAAAAATCACCCACTATTTAGATTACATTATCTGAATTTGCTTTACAATTTATGGTGCTGTTATGCGTAAAATTAAAGCTAGAGTGAAGATACTGGCACCAGATGAAACTAGACGACCTGAGGCATCCTTTGGTACCAAGTCATGTGGTGCTCCCAGTCGACCACCAACATCTTTCAGTGTTATTATTTGGTTTAATTTAGGTTGTGACTTCGGGTGACTAAAATTCAATTTCAGGATGTCAAATGCCAACGTCAATTTTTGTAGAATACTGACGGCAGATGATGTTGATAATGTTTTGGTTTAAAGTTATGTTGTAAGGTAAGCGAAATCCGCATGTCAAATGCCAACGTTATCTTGATGTAGAATACCAACATTTAGTTGTAAGGTATGGAGAACAAAACCCAGTGTCTACAATGAGGTCCACACAATGTGAGATAAGACACTTAAAAATATTGTCAACCTGATTTTCATTCCAACCAAAATCCAACATCTGTTTGATGTAAGAGTCTGTGTCATTTTGACATCCATTGCCAGCAGGCTATCCTGTTGGGAAGAGGCTAAATAACGCTCCAAAGTTAGGCCACATTTTGGCAAGGGGAAACATTTTTCACATTGGTGTATCTGACTATTTCTGCATACTGGATTCAGTTTCAAATTGCATAAATGAACACATTATAAACACTGGATTTGGAAATGGTGACAGATTTAGGCATTTTTGTTCACTCATGATTCGATCTTATGATTGGATGTGTTGCAGTAGTTTCTTCAATTAATGTTTGATTTTACTTTTCTCTCATCAGTCATTTGAGAGCTTTTGTCCTCCTATTTTTGTTTTAAGGTAAAAGGAGAAATAAAACTGGCACAGTCATTTTTGATATGAAAATTTCTTTTTGTGTTGAAATAGATGGCTTGACCCTTTGTGCTTTAATCATATTGAGTATTTATGCAAAAGAGCAGAGCATGGACTGAATGGGTCTATAACACTGGACTGGGAAATGGTTGATAGTCCATCTCTGTCACTACAAAGCTATTGACCAAGAGCTTTTTTGGAATTGCTTGTGTTGGTATTGAGGCTAAGGGTGGGTGGGTGTGGGTAGTGGTAGCTGGAGTGGGTGTGAATAAGGGCCCTGCATGGAAAATGTGGTCCCCCTGTCCACAATTATCATTAGTTAGCCTGATCTGCAATTTATTTTTAAACCAGTTTATACAGTCATAGCTGATTGTCCTCTGAAATACTCTCCTCTCCAAAACTGTCAATGCTTCAGACACATACCAGATCAGAATAAGTACTTTCACCGCCACTGATATTCCTTTAATGTTATTCTGGAGGTGCTGCTGCTGCTGCTGAGCCCTGTTTAAACGAGAGGTGTCACCAATTAGTCACGAAAGCTGAAGTTACTTTCCGAGACGACTCAGAGCTGGAGCCACTTACATGGCTGCCAATTCTTGGATGTGTCACTTTTACACAGAAATAAACACATACTGCGCTGACATATTTACACACATTCACTCGCATGTACTTGTCTTTGAAGGGGAGATGAAAAGAGCGTGTTGCAAGTTGTGTCATGTGTGGAGTTTAAAAACGCACACTATGCACATGATGTCATCCCTAATGTTGTGTGTAGACTCCACTTGGCGCCTGTCCTATCTTTGTTCAGAATTATTTAGCAACAGCACGTAATGTGACACTTTAATGGGCACACTCACTGAATGCATTAAGAGCTCACAATGACGTAACTGCATGTGTTGGTAACACGTCTTCATTATTGATGCTCTTTGCACTGGACACTGTCTTAAAACTTGATTTTAGCCAAGCTTTTTATTATGAGATAAAATTTAGGCGGAGGCTGTCTTCCTTTCTGTTATTTCCTTTCTGTTCACTCATCTCTCTGTGGGACTTTCAGGGATTCACCGCGCTGTGAGATTCAGGACACCTCCCTATTTATAGCACTGTGTCCAACAGCTCCCAGGTCTCCTATTTCATCCAGCTTCTTTCCACTCACCTGTCTGTCCCGCTCCCATCAGCTCTTCTGCCTGGTTAGCCTTTACCAGGGCAGTTTCTGAATTTTAGCAAAACTGTCAAAAACTATCATAGCCATATTATACAGTCATTGTCAAGTGTAGAAGTGAGTTTATCTTTTAAATGTTGGATGATATTCACTCATCCCCCTCAATAATACTGTGCTAGTAACCAAAGAAAAGTCATATCAGTGTGTGTCAGGGACTTTCCTATGTGCGTACATCCCTTTCAAAAGGGAGCCCAGAATCACTAAAACAAGCTGTTAGTTCTGACATCATCACCTATTCAAGGTCCAGTGAGTAAGATTTAGTGGCATCTAGCAATAAGGTTGCAGATCTGAAACTGTTCCCATGTGCTAAACATGGATAACTTCACCGGCCGACGCAAAAACACAAATGGCCCTATCTAGAGCCAGTGTGTGGTTTGTCCATTCTGGGCTGCTGTAGAACAAAATGGTGGACTCCATAGAAGACTATCTGCTTTGTATGTAGCTATGACTTAGTCATTCCAAGGTAACAAAGACAACAATTCTTATTATCAGGTGATTATAAACTAATAAAACATAATTATGAATATTATATACGATTTCTGCGAACAGATATCCTCACATTACACACACTGGGCCTTTATGCTAACATGTTAGCAAACAGCACTAGTTTCACATCTAGCAGATGCAACCAACATTAGCGTTAATGTGGAGTTTCTCGCCACCGAATTAGTGTAAGTTCAACATTTATTCTCTTTTTTGTTTGTTTTGGTCTCTCTTAACTTCAGAGGAAAACTTTTGGGCATTTATCTCACTGTTAACTTTCTTCACTGGCTAACTTAGCTTTAGCTAGTTGCTAACTTTATCTGTCTGTTGAGGTGCTGGGCAGATAACGTTAGCGCTGTTACGGCGGGTTTGTTTTGTCATATTTTTCTGTCTCTCTCTGAAATGGTTGCCTGCTACTGCTAGAAACAGAAACTAGTGAGACTGGTGAGACTGAACCGTACACTAAATCTCCTAATTTTACTACTAAATCAGTTATTACAGGCTAAGTCACAAACGTTAGCTAAAAGAGACAAACAGTTCTGTTGAGGTGCTTAGCAGGCTGCTAATTCTGAGTCATCACTTCATGTAATCCCCTTTTACATTTACATTTTTTGACTTGGTTATATAGAAAATATTAGTTCATGTAAAGGTAAGACTCTAATGGCCTGGCTCTGCTGCACTTTTTAGCAGCATTTAAAAAGCAATTGGGTTATTGAAAAATGTAATTAACAATTTCAAATGGCTCTGTGACGCAACATTTTCTTCCACATTGTTGTACCATTATAGATTCTGAGTGTTTTCTTACGTTTGAACTTGTCCACCTGTCTTAAGTTTAAACCTCTGTTTAAAACATCAGGTAAATTAGTTGTTAGGAACATCCCTTCTTAAAATATGTGCTGTCAAATCTGTAGATAAGACAGTTTTCTTGACTCTAGACAATAACATCCCCACATTAGCTGAATTAATTTTTACCATTCAAACTGCATAATAAAGGTCCCTTTGTTCTCTTGGGAAGCTAACCCTTACCAATCTCTTACCATGCTAGCTTATAACAGGAGACATAGGGCCCAGAGAAGATAGGGATGACCCCTACTTGGGAACAATGTTGAGATACTTTTACTTATTACTATACTATATTACTTACTATATTTCAGAGAAAAATGTTGTACTTTTTACTGTGCATATTTGACAGCTATACACCAATCAGCCAAAAACTTAAAACCACTGACAGCTTAAGTAACATTGATCACCTTGTTACAGTGCAATGAAACCTCGGGTCCTATTATTCGTACACATGCCAGTTGAAGTGCTCCACTCACCCAAACACCATTGCAGACAAAGTACCCCACACTTCCCGATGGCAGTGGCCCCCTAGCAGGACAATACACTATCTATGCCATGCTGCAAAAACTGTTCAGGAATGGCTAGAGAAACTTGACAAAGAGCTCAAGGCATCGATCTGGCCTTCAGTCCCTCAGACCTCAATCCATTGCAGCATCTGTTGGATGTGCTGGTAGCCCACTTCACATCTTACAAAACTCACAGATTCTGCAGCTAACACTCCAGTGCCAGACACCACAGGACACCTCCCAGATGTCGTGTGTCCATGCCTTGACTGGTCAGGGTGGGATCCAACTGAACTGGGGTTGCCTCTGCTGAACCGGCACATCCCACAAATCCTTGATCAGATTTGGGGAATTTTGTGTCCAGGTCGGTGCCTTGAGCTCTTTGTCACATTCCTCAGGCCATTTCTGAACAGTTTTTGCGGTGTAGCATGGCGCATTGTTCTGCTGGTGGGCCACTGTCCAGGGAGTGCAGTTGCCATGAGGGAGGTGTACATGGTCTGCAGCTGTGTTTAGGGGTGAGGAGCATGTCAGGTGGCGTCCACATGAAAGCCAGGACCCAAGGTTTCCTATCAGGACACTGCATTGAAACGAGATGATAAATGTTATTCACTTTACCTGTTTTGGCTGATCGGTGTTGTCAGGCTATTAGTTACTGTGAAGATCAAGGTCTCACATATAAAACCATATGATGAGTTTAAAAGATATGATGCATTGTTACACTGTACATTAATCTACAGTACATAAAATGGTTTTAACCAGCTGCGAAATAAAATGCTGCATAAAGAGAGACGGTGGTTTGCATCTTATTGAAAACTCCTATTGTGTGGTGTGGTGTTTCCCCAAAGAAACACCTCGTAATAAATATGTCAAAAGCAAAATAAAACATATTATTGAGTTTGCTGTATTGTTGATTCAGTAGAGACTAAATAGAGGTGAGTCATTGTTGTGATTATATAACATACAGGCTCGTGCGGACAGTTTCAGCTGTTCTCTGAATGGAAATTAACGTCCACCCTCACAAATATAAAATCAGATAGGAAAGTGGTTAAACGGGGAAAATTAAATGTATTTTTAATACATCTGAAAAGAAAGGAAGACAAAGTGAAAAGAAGGGGACTCACATCTAACTCCCTCCCTTCTCTTCATGTCCCTGTCTGTTCCTTTTGGTGCTCCTGTTTTGCAGTGGGGTGAGATTTCTCCTCATATCACAACTGCCTGTGAGCCCTGAGCCTTTTACCTCCCCCTCCACTCTCCCTCCTGCCCTCATCTCCCCTTCCACCCACCTCCCCCTGGCAGTCTGGGATTCCAGGGATGTCTCCTCCTGTAAAATAAGCTCCTGTCCCGTCCCCTCACAGACCAGAACTCACCATGGAGCTGACATGGCTACACCTCTGACCGGCCGGGCTGCAGAGCTGCCCTCTGCACTGCAAACACCCCTATAGATTTTAGTGTGTGTGGGTGTGTGTGTGTGTGTGTGTTTGTGTGAGTGAATGTGTTAGTTGTAGTGTGTGTTTGTCGATGTTTAGAAGCTAGGATGCCACTTTGTAAATAATTTGTTTATTGTGACATGCTCTTTTGGAAAAGGAGGTAGCATGTCTGACGGTTACCGGACTCTAACACATGGACATGCCATGACAGTCGTTGTCCTTTAAAATGGACTCCGTATTTCCCCATGATACGGAGAGGTGGAAGACGACTGTTCATTTCTGACCTATAACGGACATGTCAAGCTGTGACGGTGCTATTTGACGGTCATGTCTAACGGTTACCGTACTTTGTCACAGCACCTGAATGACCTGAAGAAGGAGAACTTCAGCCTCAAGCTCCGCATCTACTTCCTGGAGGAGAGGATACAGCAGAAGTACGAGGAGAGTAGTGAGGATGTCTATCGTACGGTGAGTAAGGCACCTCTTATTGAGTGTTGAGAAATTAGCGGAAACCAGTATGACTGGGGATAAATGGGGCTATAAATGGTGTGGGGAGTCGCTCCTCAGGTGAGACACCACAGGTGGAAACAATTTTTTCATGCACTTGAGATTTTGGGCTATATTGCCTCCACAACATGTCTTCTTTTAGACTTGTGGAAAGAAAACATCCAAAATACACATTTGGGTATGTATTTTATTCTAGAAAACTTGACAAAAAAACCCCAAATTGTCCTAGTGTAAAAAATCAACCAGGGAAATTCCATAGTAATATCTACTAATTCAAATTTTTATCATCTGCAATGTCTTAGTTTTTGTCTAAAGATGTATGGCTATTTTCATAAAATTAGATTTTTCTTATACCCTGAGCCAAAAATCGAAACTTCAGTAGCACGTAGACACACAAAACTCTCTCCTATCTATATCTTGAAGGTTTTTTTTTTTACAGGTTTTGTTCATAATTCATTCATAGTCTGATTTATATCACATTTTATTCTAAGAAACGGAGTGAAAATGGATTTTTTTAAATGGCCATTGACAGTATTTTCTGATTTATGGAGTCAGAGATATATCCAAAATTACTGCTTTAAAGCCTTTGACTCTTAAATGTCAAAATAATACAAGAATTTTGAACCTGGCTTTATCCAGTGTTTGGATTTCTGTTTTGGAAATGTATGCAAATTAGCACATTAGATAATCATTTGCATATTTAAACATAACATTTCTGAAATCTTGTAACACAAAAAGTTATTGCCTTTATGTCATGGTGACATCTATTAATTAAAAGTTTTACCTTATTCACCTGGGGTGTCTCCCTTTAAGGGGCCAATGGATATTTCACTTACAACAAAATGGTTGAAAATAAAATTGATTTTGCTTTATTTGGGTATCTGGCACTGAGTAGATAATCAATAGAGTTGATTTGTGCCTTTATCAAATCAGTCTGAGTAGGTAATTATTATCATGACAGCACATGTGTGTTATCCTGAAGAGTTGCCTAACTGAGCCACTTCCACTGTTTGTTGACCCAGCTGTTGCACTGATGCGGTTGACGTGGTTTTAAGTCATGGCTGCCCTGTGAAGGACGACACATCAGCTACATTGCTCAGGAGCTTATATCTGATACAGTTTGTGTGTACGTAGCTGACATCTGTCCAGGAGGACCTCTGTTTGCTTTGCATTGTGTCAGTGTCTCACACAGGATTTTTGTGATGACTTTAAGTTAAACAGTGGACATTTAACTTTACCCCACAGCCCAGAGACACTAAACTAGATTTACTACAACTCTGGATGTAAATGGTGAGCTACACCTTTAAATCATGAAAGGAATCTCAGCAATAGAAAATAATGGTTTGTCATGATCATCATTTATCATTAGAAGTGATGGGTATTGAGCTTAACTCACCCTTTGCTAAGTCCTGCCCTTGAACGCAGACTGGCAAATCATAGCTTTCGGTCAACTCCAACCAGGTTCAGACAACTAATGTGGCTGTGTAAGATTTTCTTCGCTTTCAGGCTGGTTTTGTGGATCTAGAGCTTGTCATGGTTAAGCACTGTGCCAAGGGGACGTGTAGTAGTGATACTTGTTACCTGGAGAGGTTGAAAGAAGATATATGTTGCTAAGTTAGCAATTAAGTGCTATACTACTGAAGGTATACTGAATGTATACACATGCTAATTTTGCTGTGTGTGAATTAAGACCTACCCAGCTTTACAGGAACAGTGTTGCTCCCACAGCCATTGGTTGCTCTTTAATTTCATTGTCTTCTGTCTCAATCACCAGGTGTTGTGGTGGTTCACTTTACACTGTGGTCTGTAGGTTTTAGCTTCTGTCTTTAACATTTTAACCTGTTTCTGCTGCTGAGTCAGTCTGACATCCTGAATGTATCCTTCAAATGCTTATTGTTGACCCTTCTGTCTGCTTCTTGAAATTGCTTTTTTGTTTTCCCAAAATGTAGATAATATTTCTTCAGGTAGTGCAGTTAGTGAAGTGCAAAGGTAGTAAAAGTTGACAATAAAATCTCGGTCAGATTGGTATTCTTGTTTACTTTATCTTTTACCTAAGGATGTACCAACCTCATACACTGAGTCAGTCTTAATCCTGACCTTAGCAAGCAGATTGGGTGTCGGCCAGGACACAAACAATCCACATTTATTGCAGTTTATTTGTCAATGCGATTATAACTTACTAACTATAACTAACTAACTCGATCTTTAATGTCACACCAGTTGTCATTTAAAGACAAGTTCCACTGTGTTTTAATTACTTATTGATGCTGTTTTTGAAGTATGAATAAGTCAGTAAGTAATTTATTCCATTGAAATATCATTGATGTAATATAGAAAAGTGATTTATCTTTTTATAAATGACAAAAGGCACATCTGCCTCATTTTCTCTGTGGTATCGTGATACTACTCAGAACCGTGATACTTTCACTGGTATCGTACCATGGGTCCCAATTTTGGTACCGTGACAACACTAATCTGGAGGGGGTTCATCTGCAAAAACTAATGAAAAACTAAACAACGGTACTCGGTACTTGGTATTAGGCCAAGCGTTTAATTTTATCTGGCTTCGGCCCCAAATTTTCATTTCGGTGCATCCCTAATCCTAAGTTTGTTATGTTTTATAAAAATTATTTCAGGTCTCCCTAGAAAACTGTAGAGACGTTTTTCTCATTGATATTTTGGTTGCTATGCTAAACCTATGTACCTTGCATGTTGTTTGAGTCACTGTCTGTGCAGTGTCGCTGCCTTTCTCAACAGAAAAACATAAAAATGTCCTTGATAACTCAGCAATACTATGGTTTTAATAGGAGAAAGCTTCATTACCTGCTGCGGACCAGCATAGCTATTACACGTTTCTATGTAAGACTGGGTTAATTTAAATCTTAGCAAAAGATTGATCATTTCAGGTAGACGGTCAAACCACAAAAATACCATTCAAGATACAACCTGCTGCCATGTAACAGGTATAAAAAGACTTGAATATTTTCCTCAAGGTTTGCATAGGGAACACTATGTGACTGAATCAGGAGTGCTGAGGTCACAATGTGGATAAGTGAGGTATTGAAAATGTACTGTCGTTTGATATTGACATTGAAACCCAATGATACTGTGCTCTGCTGCCTGGCTTTAGTGCTGAATTGATTGATTAATTAGTCTATTGACAGAAGAGTGACAACATGTGATTATGTGTGTTGAAATCCTTCATCAGGCAGAAAATACCAACAATATCTTGTTTCAGCTTCTCACATGTGAGGATGTGTTGCTTTTATTTTATTTTTTTTGTCTTTATAAATTGTATATCTTTTGGACTTTATAGACAAAACAAAGATTAAGTTGTTATTCCGGGCCTCGGGAATTTGTTGGGCATTTTCCCCTTTTTTTGGGTTAAACAATTGACTAATTAATCGAAGACACAATAGGAAAATAGACAATGAAAATAGATAATTTTTTACAGTCCTAAAAATGGCGACATTTACCTCCGTGTTTGCGTGTGTTTATATTTGTTGGTTTGTGCACTGCTTGTTTCTATGTGCGTGCGTCCCTCTGTGTGCGTATTAAGTGTGTACCTACAAAAGGTGACCCAGTTCAGCTGTTCTCTGTTTACACGAGCCAGTCGGCATTTAAAACTTTCCTTCTCCCGTCATTCCAAATCCCCTTAGATCATCAGCAGCTCTTTGATATGAGACAAACTAAATGGCAGTTTGATCCAGGCGAACAAGACCTGAGCGTCCTGCCACTTATCCGCCACAATTACTGCATACCAGCAGTGATTGAGTAAACTGATCCCACGTCATCAAACTTGATTTTAATCCTCATGCTTCACAATCTCTCACTCTGTGTGGCTGAAGGTTAATCAGTCTAGTCACTGTTTGATTGGACACTAGATCTTTGTTCCGTAGTATCTGAGCTGAGCTGCTCATCGCTCTGTTTGGGTGTCAGTGTTTCTGTCCGCTCTCCAAAGCATTTCAGTGTAATACAGTACAGACTAGGTGTGTTGGTCCTGGGCACATAGTGATCTCTCTCAGAGCTCCAGAGACTTCTATTTATAGAGCAGGCTTGAGTGCACTGATTTATTTATCACATGCATTCACATGAGCGTTTCTATGAAAAAACTCATGCATCATAACGTATGTTTGTGGGTGTTGTTATGTTTATTTATTTGGAACATCAGTGCACAAAAAGAAGCATGCTCAAAGTGCAGAAAATAATAAAAAGTGAATAGAAACAGCAGCAGCCCTTGACTGTCATCAGTGCTACTGACATGAATACACCACAGTCACCACACCTGGTAGTAATCTGTCTGTCTATATCTGTTCTGTGAAGCACTCATGTCAGTAGCACTGACGATAGTCAAGGACTGAAACATTTGCCACTGTTTTTATTCATTTTTTATGATCTTTTGCACTGTGAGCACCCATCTTTTTGTGCCTTTTTTGTGTCTGTCCAGCCCACTTGTATTGGTGTGCGGGTATCTGCTCTGCTGTCCTTTCTTGGTTGTATTGTCGCACCAGAGATAAACTCTTTTGTTGCCTTAAGTAGGTGCAGTTTCACAGCAGCGCTAAGAATTTGTGTTTTTATGTTTGTCTTTACCATATTATGTGTTGCATTGGTGCATATTTTAATGCATTTACATTAAGTCATGTCAGTTCATCAAAATGCAGAGAGTAATTTGAATGTTGAGATTTATTTCATGTGAATTTCAAGTACGAGATAACTTCTGCATCACCCTTTTGGGACTTTGCAAGACTGACCTGCTCGCTGTTCATTATCCCAGTACTTACTAAAGAAATCAATAATTTGACACAAAATATTGAATTAAAAATTATTTGACTGATACAAAAATTATTTTATTATATCTGCTATCCATCCATGACCAGTACGGAATCCATAATGGTCTGTAATTCAAAGCGATGGTCTTTTCTGCAGAAATAGCAGATCATTGAATGCCAAAATTGACCAATCAGAAGTGAGCATTCAGAGACAATTAAACAGCAAATAGTTTGATAACCTTTCACTTATTTTTTTCAAACAACAATGCCATATATTCCCCAGCTTCAGCTTCTCAATAGAGAAGATTTTCTGCTTTTCCTTATCTTACTGGATAGTTACCAGATTTTTTTTTATTTCAGATTTTTCAGTATTCTATGAACTTTTAAAGACAAAATGAATGGTAAAAAGGTAAATGTACTGCAATTGTATAGTACCTTTCTAGTCTTCCAACCACGTAAAACGCTTTTACACTATATCACATTACATTCACATGCACACTCACATACCGGTGGCAGAGGCTACCATACATGGTGCCACGTGCTACTCAGTAACCATTCACACACTCTCACACATCGATAAAACAGCCATCAGGAGCAATTTGGGGTTCGGTATCTTGCCCAAGCATACTTCAGCATGCAGATTGGAGGAGTAGGGGATCGAATCGCCGATTTTTCAATTAGTGGACGACCCGTTCTACCTCTCAACCACAGCCACCCCAATTAATAATCAATTCATATAGATAATAATCTGCAATTTAATAACGAATATAATCTCTTAAAGTGGTCCTACCAGAGCATGTAAATGGTTTAGTGTGGAATATGGTAAAGGCAGCATCATTAGCGAATTAAGAGTAAATTATAATATCT
This sequence comes from Epinephelus cyanopodus, assembly GCA_026686955.1. Classification (NCBI taxonomy): domain Eukaryota; kingdom Metazoa; phylum Chordata; class Actinopteri; order Perciformes; family Serranidae; genus Epinephelus; species Epinephelus cyanopodus. Next base: position 11,878,960 of record CM048926.1, on the reverse strand, counting down.
GTTAGTGTGTGGTCAGTCACAGTGTTGCAGATGTGTTTGGTTTATGAGTGTTAGTGTTCCTAAGTGCAGCCGTCTCCCTCCTCTTGCACAGTTTGGTTATTAGGGGATCTGTTGCTGAGGGCCGGCAGGCCAGGAGGGGCCAGAATAGCAGGTGCACTGTGATGGGGTGTCTATATATAGAGCTGTTTTCAAGATGGGAATATATCCCTCTTACTGTAAGCCAAGTTGTTGAAATACACACACACACACACACACACAGAGACGCACACAGGAAAACGTGTTCCTCTTAGTGAGTGTTACATTATTTATTATTAGAGCCTTAAGGTGAATCATTTACTGTCATTAGTTATTCAGAGCACATGTCCAGTCATGTGTTGCATAACTTCTATTTGCTGCTGGATTACTTTACTTATTGAGTCTCAAAGAGATTTATTGGTCTGAAGAAAATTAATTATCAATGTGAGCTTTGCGTCTGTGTCCTTAAAAAGCTTTAATAAACCCTGAGGAAAAGTGTTTAAATTTAAGACTTTAAAGCATATTAATCATTGTGTAAAGTTGTTAAAAGCGTTATTAACTGTGTAAAGACAGGTATATTTGCACGGCACATGTACTCTTAGATTAATACAGAAACAGATTATTAATAAAATATGCACCTTTTCTGCTTTACTAAACACAATTTCTGCTATCCTCTCTTACTGCACACGTGTAGTTTAACAACAGTGATGAATTACACTGTGATCTTTAGAAAGGTTGGGGTTTTTTTGCCTTTAAAGGAGCTCTATATGACATTCAGAGATTAATGAAGTAGCAAAGCAATACTTGTTATATAAGGATATAGCAGAGCAGAGAAGTCGCGCTACCACTATGTGCTATTTATTGTTGTGGTGTGGTCCAGCAGCACTTGTGAGTCAGGTTGCAACAGTATGAGATTTTCACGGTACGATAACGATGTCAGAAAATATTGCAGTTTTACAGTATCACGGTTTTACAGAATTAATATTATTATCAGTCAGAATGACCCTTAAAGGAATGAAAACGGACTGTTAAACAAATGTTTCCTTCCTCTATTTGAAACCAAATGTACATGGTACAATGATCATCAATTGTAATATCACAGTATACCTTGAAACATGTATACCCTAGCAACCCTACATGTGTATCCCTGTGTGCGTATCCCACTGGCTAGCTAGTTGCCACCACTCTGCACTGTGTTGATACAGTAAAAGCAGCATATTGACCCACAGCGTCATTGCTGAAGCGTAGTACCTGCTGTCTAGATCCATCAGAATATTAATGTTAGTTCTGTCATTATTTGTTGCCGATGTTTGCGCTGTTTGCTGTTAGCATCTCTACAGCTAGCCGCCAGGTCAGCCACCTCCATGTTAGCAACCGTGTGCAGACAACCTGAATCATTGTACACAGCTCCTTTAAATTACCAATAATTAATTTCAGTCTGTGTTTTTGTTCCTGGATATTCGTCACTTTCTGATTTGACATGACCAGTTTATGTCAAAGTACTAAGTATGTGCACGTGTCACATGTGCAGACTGAAGTAGTGAGCAGCAGTATGTGCATGTGTGAGCACTCGTGGTGCCTCTCAGGAACATGTTTATGAGTCGGTCTCAGGATGGGTGTTGGTGCACGTGTAGCCCGGCCCTCTGTGAGTGTTGAGGACATAAAGCTCTCTGGCAGGGACAGGATAAGGTCAGCAGACTTGGATATGCTTAAAGAGGAGGTACAAGAAAGAAAGAGGGGAGAGAGGAGTGACACAGGGACAGAGAAGCAGCTGAATAAAAAATGATGGACAGGAGAAAGTGGACAATCAGTTCAAGCTGTAGTGATAGAACCAGCTCTCTGATGAATCCAGCAGACAGACAAATAGACAGACAGACAGATAAACTGTCCTCTCGCTCTTCTCTAAGGTCGGAATGGAAAGAATGAGCTCCACCAATCCCGCTGTTTAAATCCTCTCTCCCCTAATGTAAGAGCTCTGATTGGCCCTAAAATGTCCCCTGTGGACCCCAGCAGGTAAATAAACAGTGGAGATTAGCCTTTGGCCCCTGGGGTGAATATCTGAGCTGCCCTGAGTTCTGAAGCTCTAAATATATCGGCCATGACAGCACTGTCAGATGTTCTGTACTGATGATACACAACACTCACCAGCACTGATTCACACTGCAGAGACGCAGAGATGAGTGTGTGATAAAGAGATGTAAGAAACAAAAAGTGTGAGAACAGGAGGAACACTTCATCCCATCATAAGGCCACTTTCGACTTGTATTTTGTTATTTCTATCATAACAACTATAAAGACTGTCAACATGCACAGTACCAGGACCATAAAACTACTTCAGTTTGTGATGTTATCAATGACACCTGTGCTTTTCCTGTTATGACTTCGTTATAGGCCACACTCACATGGGTGTTTTCAGTTATTCTGGTTGATTACAGCTCACACAGTCCTGAGAGGAGGACTAATCAACCAATTAAGTGACAGCACCTGTGTGGGTGAACCATGGGTGTGTTGCACATTTTTAAGTTGATTATTTTACAATACTGTACAGGCCATCCTTGTCAATTTTACAGTTTCAGCCTCAGAATTTTAAATTTCTGTCCTATTTTTCTACAAGACCTTTTGAAAACTAGATGATGCAAAGAATGAGCAAAAAATCCAGGCCACATGTACTGGCTACATGGACAGGCATGTGTTTTTTTGTATTTCTGCAAGTATGATGTTGTAAAACAATATATATTTTAGTCCTATTTATGTAATTGTAAGGAATTGCAAATTTTATAGATTTTTAAAAAAAATACATCTTAAATGTTATGCCAGTCACTGTCACAGGCATATTGTAGTAACTAACCCTAACCCCTAACCCTGATGCTGTGGTATAGTTGCCAATGGTCATTTATCTGTTGCAAAATTTTCTGCTGGTTTCGAAGGAGATGATAAATTAACGATGTGTAACTATGACATGACTGAGGACTGACCCTCCTACTTTCATCTGTTGCAGAACATCGAGCTGAAGGTGGAAGTAGAGAGCTTGAAGCAGGAGCTCCAAGAGAAACAGCAGCTTCTGGACAAAGCACTGTAAGTCCACAAATACTGTTCATTATTCATAATTATTGATTAACGTGCAAACTTGGGACCCATCAACTGTCAGTGTGCCAACATTTTAGCCTCTGGGGTTCCAGTGTAGCCAGCAGATATCAGTTTAATGAATATCCCGGCCAAGTCCCACTCAACCCGTCAATAATGTGATGACAAACGGAAACTGGAACTAAAATCTTGTACGGTAGCCAACAGATTCCGCGTGCATAAGCAAATATGTACTTATAGAGATTAAGTTTCCCAGCTTTTAAGAGTAAATATTTGTATCGAAAACAACATATACAGATACATAACCCCAAAGAGAACATTACACTTGAATGAGAAGTTAAAATGAGTGGCTATCTTTGAAAGTGTCACAATGTAAAAGGTCCTCTCTGCACTTAAAAAGTCAGTTATGAATCCCAGACTAGACAGGCAGCTATCGACTGCCTAGCTTCAGTCAAATACCCTTCATTAACAGACTGTTTAACGTAATGGGATCTAATTACATTGATGTTTTTTTTGGTGGAATTCACTTTGATTAATACAGTACATAATGTGTACCGCTGGGCAGAACCACAAGTGCTCCAGTAATTAATTCAGAGCTTCAACACTTTGAAGCTTGTTTGACTCAAAGGCTCTGATAACAAAGATGAATCCTCATTTATTCTCAGCAGTCATCTGTCAGCCCATTTAACCTAGGAGTGTGTGTGTTAATGTGTGTGTGTGTGTGTGTGTAGGTGTTTGTGTCTGTGTGTGTGCGTGCGCACCTCCATCTATGGGTGTTGGCTTCGTAGTCCTGTCTTGACCGCGGTGACACCTCACATCTCTCACAGCTCATATGTCATGCAGCAGCTGATACAGATAACACACACACACACACGCACGTAGGCATTGTGAACACAAAAACCCTTCATGGGTAGGCGAATGAAACCCAAACCTTAAACCCCTGACATGTTACAAAAGTCTTGTTCAGGATTATTGTCGACAGGCTGCAACAACTGCTGGTTTTGTAAATGTGACATGATGATGAACCGGAGGATTCAGCTCAGGGACGTCCATGAAAGCAAGTATCCACCCCTGTTTCTGATTAGAATATACTGGTGTTTGAAGAGTTGTGTCAAGTGATATTAATAGTGATTATATATATTGGTAATTAAAGAAAGGGAAGAGCCGTTAACGTTATTTAAAGCCAATTGATAATCCCTTTTTGACACTGTTGATTCCTTAAAACAGATGTCCTCCTCTCCGTGTGGGGCTTATCTTGCTCCAGGATGGAGTTTGAACCTGCTGCAAAAGTGCAGTAGATTGCCTGGGTAATGTAGACATGAGCGGAGCTCTTTCTGGTTATTAGCCTGGTGGCATATCAGCTTCCACTCTATATTGCTTTCATAATAGTTGGCACTGTGCTACTGCTGAAATCGACAGAGATGCTGCTTAAAGGTCAGGACTGGCGACCTTTAAATCGGTGTAGTTCATCACTGGCCAACTGTTGATGCTCTTGGAAAGGATGAATTGTCTCTAATTACTGGTCTCTATTTTTGTTGCTGTTGTCACTCCCTCTCCTTATGTTCAGTAGCATTGTCTGACCAACACTTGTTCTTGCCCCATTCTGAAGCACAGTCTTATCCCACAGTGTCTTAAATCTCAACCGCATGAACTCGAGGCCTCACAGCATTTCTCCGTAAATTGTCTGCATTGTTGACACACCAAGATTACTGAGGTCTCGCAGAAAGGCTGGCCCTAAACACGGAGGTCTTGTCCACGACACATAAAGCACATTTGTCCATGAGACAGACATTTGCATTACTCAGACTGGTTCAAAATATCCCAGTTATTTGAGCTGTTGCATGCGGTGGACAGAGTTAAAAACGTATGTAGAGAGGGTCCAGGACAGGACTCATGGCGACAGAGTGGCGTGTGCCATTCTGGGAGCAGAAATTCTGGGATAGCGTTGTTGACTGACTAAGTGATATAGACAGATGCTTGCACAGTTGGGTTCCGAAGGAGTGAGGGGAGCACTTACGTCATGATCCGGGAATGCAAAGAAACAGGATGTGTGGGGGGATTCGCACATTTCAGAGAGTTTAAAATGTGCATGTGCATATAAATGTAGCTTTCACAGTGTGTATCAATTGCGTGTGACACCGTAAAGTGCAGGTTACCAACAACTGAAAGAAGTACCCAGATTGCATCCACTGCTGTATCTGCGTCTTTCACCACTTTCAGACCATGTGAACATCACTAACCATCATAATAAAAGCCTACACCATGGGTGGGGCAACTTACTAAATCTCTGCTATAAGTGGGAGGGTATTGGGTTTCCCATGAGCACCGTAGCAGACAGGAAAGTGATGACATTATTGCTTCTTGGCTCTCCATTATGTTCTAATGCCGACCCCTCGGACTGCATTTATTGGAAATTCTCCATTGGGAATAATCCCTTAAGATGTACCAGGGGGTCCTCAATGAAAATAATACAATATAAGCACAGTTAGACAAAACATTTAAAAAGACAAAAGTGACAAGATAATTTTAATAATTATGACAAAAAAATCAAATATTAATAATAAAAACACAAGATTTCAGAGGCAGCAGTGAGTAATAAAGTTATAAAACACAATTAAAGCTGCAAGCAGTGATAAACGGGCCTTCACACGTGTCAGACCTGAACTCTTATCAAGCATGAGAAACTTGGGGTAGATTGGATAATGTACAATTGCATTACAATAACTACCTTTTCCATGGCGAAACACAAAATGGCTGCAACGCCACTTCAGCGTCATTCCAGAAAAACTCAATCATCTGAATAAGCATCATCAAGATTTCAAGATTTTTCAGACTCAGACTCAGAAAACATTGTCCATTCAATTTAAATGAGTTGGAAAATCTTCTTTGGTACTGGCAAAAAGACAAACACCTCATGCAAAATAGTGACAGACAGACAACAAGTTCATAAATAGCAGTATCAGTACTCTAAAATACACTGTACACACACAACCTTAAAAGGTGTGGGTTAAAAGTAATTAAAAGCATTTATGTGTTAAAAGAATATTTGAACATATTTGAGGTGTAACTGGTCAATCCATGAGAGGGGCGTATATCAAAGTATAAAACGTGTCATTTTTGGCTGCCAGTAGGTGGCGCAATGTCTAAAAGTCAATTATGGACAACCAATCATAAGACAGGGCATTTTTGAACAAGCGGACAGATGATGTGAATTGAGTATTTACAGATGGACTTAAACATAAAGGTTGTCTGGAGACTGCAAGAACAGAAAAAAATGAGCTATGTTAAGTGTCTCAATTGATAATTAGAGGAGACATGTTTAATAAACTGTTTTAAATAGTGAGGGTAACTGAAAGGTATGCATAAAAGAAATAAGCTGCAGCTAATGCAGCTTACTGTCTTCTAATGATGGGAGAAGGCAAATTAAGTGTTTTATTCATTGTACAATGATGAACTGTAAAAGGACAGTCAAGAACAAATATACATAGTATGTTATATTAAGAGGCAGGTTGTTAGTTTTGGATGCAGCCTGAATTACAACAAATGTATAATCCATTCATTCATTCATTCATTTTCTGTAACCCACCTGACACTGGGCGAGAGGCGGGGTACACCCTGGACAGGTCACTAGACTGACACATAGAGACAGGCAACCATTCTCATTCACATTCACACCAACGGACAATTTAGAGTCACCAATTAACCTGCATGTCTTTGGACTGTGGAGGGAAGCTGGAGTACCTGGAGAAAAACCCACACTGACACAGGGAGAACATGCAAACTTCACACAGAGGGGCTCCGCTACCTGGGGTTCGAGTGACCCTGTTGCTGTAAGGCGACAGTGCTAACCACTGCACCACTGTGCCGCCCTCGGTATCATCCAGTATCGGTTGCATGAGTTGCAAGCTTTAGATATGTGTGTGCACATAGCTGATTTGGGAAATATTCAGTGCAATACCTCTGATCAGTGCTGACTTGCCTCTTTCCCTGTTCAACAGCACAACAGCGGAGAGCTTGACCAATAACAATGAGGCAGAGCTGCAAAGAAGGTGTCGGGAGAGACAGCAAGAAATCGACCACATGGAGCAAGTGCTTGAGACCAAGATTCAGCTCCTGCAGGAGGTTTGTCTGCTTACACCTTCCGCTGTAGTTGATCTGACGTATAAATGTCCCAGATTTACAAAACTGTTTATCTGTGTGTATTTGCAGGAGGCCCAGCTAGCACGCAGCGAGGCTGAGCGGATGGCCTCGCTGGCTGGATCACACTCCCATGCCTCCCTGCTCTCCCTGGACACCCCCATGGAGGACATCCCAGAGGACGAGAGGCCTCCGAGCATCCTGTCCCCACCCAGCACCAACAAAGACAGGTGCAAAACACTAACAAATCTCCTCAATGTCAAACATACCAAAGCCCTGTCTCAACTCTCATATCTCTGTCTGTGTTCAGGGTGATAGAGGAGCTGACGAAAGAGCTTTGCTCCAAGGAGGCGCTCATCACAGAGCTGAGCGGAGAGAAGACGACTCTCACACGCAGGGTGGGAGAGCTGGAGGGACAGGTCAAGGAGCTGTCTTCATCTCTGCTGCAGAAGGACAAGGATGTGGATGTAAGTACATATTTTTGTTCTGTTTTTGAAGACACCTAACATCAAAAACCCTCACTGGAAATGATCATAACAAATAGATACTAAAAGCTGAAGTGATGGAACCCTTCAGGAGATGCGTTTGTATGGGCTAGTTATCCGATGTATGTAGAGCATATCAGTCCATCCCTGCACAATTTCTAAGAGCCTTCTAATATTACTGCATTCCTCTGGACCACCATGTCTCCTCTGGCCAGACTTCTATTCTAGAAAGAGGCTCCTGAAGCAGCATATGTGACATTCCTAAACCCTATTTTAACAGCTACTAATGTGGGTCACAAGACCTATTTGCACGCACAAACTACTACTTAAACAAACACACAGCTGCAGCCCAGAAAACATCGGTCGGACACTGACGTCGTGTCCCTGGCCAAAAATGGTCCTGGTGAAATGCCAAAAACTGCGAGGTGGTTACGGGGTGAACAACCAGATAGTGACGTTGTTTCCATGTCTAATAATGCTCCAGTCAGACCCTCTTTTAACAACTAGAAAATAGTGATCGTATTATTGCTTTTAAAAAGCAAATGCACAGGTGCAAGTTTTGACACCCATGACATATGATGTTATCTACAGAAAACAACAATTTGATATCTCTGTGGCTCATTTGTTCACTTTCCTGACCTGTATGTGCTCTCTTATTCTTGGGTTTGTAATTTTCTTTAATTCTTAGATTAGTACATACAGTCAGTTAAAGTTCTGTCTCCTCTGTTACAGTATTATCAGGAGGAACTTGGTCGAGAGAGGCTGCGCATCGAACAGGAGATGCAGGTATGTGGAGCTCTGGTTGGTTCATCTTCACATGTTATTATAAGGTTCTCCACTAAGGGTCAGCGCAGCATCACAGTTCTCATTGTCTGATGTCAGACAGACTCTGCCTCCCTATGGAGAAGTGTCTCATAGCATTTTCATACAGCAGTTGACTGCAGATAAAACATGACACATATTTAAATAAACTGGAAATTTCCTATAATATTTAAAATGGGAGGGGATCAGATCATTTGCAACACAGAATGTGAGAGGTTTTGGTGCAGGACCAACAAACTGCCTCCAAGTTCGTCCTTTTTTTCTATTTTTTTCCACTGAAGAAAAGTGCAGTGTTTCCAAATACATAATACTGTCTCTGCAGAATGTTTTATGCAGTGATCAACATGATAAAATAAATACAACTACTGTTTGTAATACAATGTCAAGGTAAAAGGTACGTAAACATCCTGTGAAACATCCTGTGCTGAGCTGAAACTTTGCTAATCGATGTTTCACAAGTCATCCACAGTGGTTTGTTCCTCTAAAGCGAACAGAGGAGAGCAGTGTGATGTTAAGAGAAAGTGCTGAGTGCCGTAATACTGCAATGCATTCATTAGGCATCATGTGAAAGATCTTCGAGAGGATTCATCTCATCACACAAAGTGCCAGAATCTCATTACGCTTACAGGCTTAAGCTGCACTGACATCCCCAAGGACACATTTCCTGTCCTGATGTCTAATGACACTGCAAATGGAGGGAGACCATTACCCTTACGTCAACTCCCTCTATCCAGAGGGAATCTTTACCATCAATTTGTAGTTCTATAAATTAATAATCACAATTAGCTTTATTTATTAGCTTTATTCATCTTTCTGGCTGTGCAGTGTTGCTTCATGTTATGTGGCAACAGCCTGAGTGACACAGTGTTTGTTGCAAACATATTTGTTGTTGGATGAGGCGCTTTAACTTGTAAATCAGTTGTGAGTGAAAGATGCAAATGTACTCACCAGGCAGGCTCTCTGCTCAGATTTCATAGTGGATGCATGTGTGCGTAGCAATTTGCATATGAGAGTGTGCGCCTTATGGTGGCCGATAAGGCCAAATGCACTACAACAGCCCAGAATATTTCCATGAGGAGAAATGGGCTACAGCTTCAGAAATGATGCCAATTCTATATGAAAATCCAAAACAAATACAACAGAAATGTGCTGCAAATGAAAAAATGTACTGCAGAGAGCCAAAACTAATACACTGCTCAAATAATCTTTACTGATGGACATTGTATAATTTGTTGAGAGAGAATGGGGCACTCATAACGGACCTGCCAGTTTTCATGTTCTGGTAAAGCTGCACGGTGCTGGGCTGTCAGCACAGGTCCCACTAGAGGACGTCGGCCAGTTGCACCAGTAGCCTTCTGGAGGTCATTTGTAGGGCTCTGGCAGTGCTCCTCCTGTTCCTCCTCACACAAAGGAGCAGATACCGGTCCTGCTGCTGGGTTGATGCCCTTCTACAACCCTGTCCAGCTCTCCTCGTGTAATGGATGGTCTCCTGGTACCTCTTCCATGCTCTTGAGACTGTGCTCGGAGACACAGCAAACCTTCTTGCGACCGCATGAACAAGGACAAGGACACTAGCAGAACACAAAGCTGGAGAAGAGTCAGTCAGGAAGGATAAGGAGAGAGCAACTGTCTGTGGACACCACACGAAAAACCATTGTCTTTTTGGAGGTTGTCTTGCTTTTGCCTCTCCACTGAATCCGTTGTCAAGACATAAACACCCAAACCCCAAAATAAATGCAACAGAAAAATGCTACATATCCAGTCAATACAGCAGAGGTTCTTCTAGCCTAGTGGGCCTAGGGGGAGCGCTAATTAGAAGCCTAGCATGACACTAACAACATATATCTGTTATCTTTTTATGATATTGTTAAAGACCACTTGCAGGGTGTTGGCTGCTCATGTAGTTGTTTTGGATTTTTCTGTGTGTTTTTAATTGGCATTGCCTCTGAAGCTGCAGCACTTTTCTTTGAATAAAAGTGTTTTTTGGCTTTTTATAGTACGATTTCCCTTGTTGGCCAATGTAGCGCATCGATTAGTGTGCACTAAAAAATTAAACAAAGCTGCGTAGTGTGTTCGATGATGGATGACTACACCATGTGCAGAACATTTAGTCACTAAAGGAACAGCGGGCTAGTGTCTCAGAGTGTGAAAGGCCAATGATTTACATATGATATGCAACATTTTGTGTCTGAGTGTTTATATAGATAAGAAAAGACAAAACCTTGATGTGAGTACGATGAGGAGAGGAGCTTTGCTTTTCTGAGGACTGAAGTTGAACTACCAGTGTGTTGAAATGCGGGTTTTCAGGTCAGAGCACATTAACAAAGTTAGTTTTTAGCAATATTGGTTCTGCAGCAGTGACAGAAACTGTTTATGCATCTACTCACAGAGATCATGTGAGGGTCAGTGTGATAGGGGTCTTGGGTCCGTGTGTGTGTGTGCACATTCCCATGAGGCGCCTTCTTTTCATACATGCGTGTGTGCATGCAGGCATCTCTCTGGTTAGCAGTTTAGCGGCTCTGGTTTCAGCCGGGTTGTCGATAGGTCAGGTTGACCTTTGAGTGCTCAGCAACCCCGACACTGATATCAAGTTGTGTTGTTTCAGACAGACCCTCGGAATAAGAGCTCTTAATTAGTTCCCCAGACGACACAGCCATTTAGATCAAATCTATGTCTGGAGAGAGGGGAAGAGGCACGGAAGAAATATCATCTGAAACCTCTTACGACAATTATTTCCAGGGTTTACTTCAAAAGAATAATTTGTGGTAATTGGTACACTGTGCACAACTGAACTCTTTATACAATTGCTTTACATATACAAAGTTGTGAACACTGCATTTCATAAAACATCTGAAGAGAAAAGAAAAAGCAAACGTATTATTGTTGTCGGCCATCTGTGACCTCCTTCAGGCAAATTTAACACACACCCGATTTAGAGAAAATGACTCAGGCCCAGTAATTAACTTTCAAATAATCGGCAATCAAGGATCTTGAAGCAGACACAAGGTCCCACGCCTCTGACTCACACATTACCGAGGACGCACAGGATCTGTACTCTAACCTGTCTGCAACAGAAGTGCTTTGAGGATGAAAGTATATGGACGGTCGACAGGAGATTTTGCACTGCATTATCTGCATGGAAGTCACAGCGTGACAGCATGACCATCTGTTTGCGTGCCCTTGGGAAAAACAAAATTGTGGTCACTGCAGAGATGCACAGTCAAATTCAGGAGAAAGGCCCGCTTGTTTGAACATAACAGTCCAATCATTGTTGAAATATCTGCACCACGGCAACAAGGAATACAAATAAGACTAATTTTGAGACAGTAGCATGTTTTAACACAAGTCATGCTGGTCCGATGAGGTCATAATTAAAGGTCCAAAACCACCTCACCAATATGATTTAGTAAGCTCAAGAAAATGCTAGCAAGTCAACTTAGTGAGCTTTGTAAACATGCAACATTTCTCACACTGACAAATGTATTTATTTTTTTATTGATTTAGCATTAACCTTTTATAATGACAAATGCACAAGAAAGCAAATCTCAAAGCGATGTCTTAAAACTTTTTAAAGTTCCAGTGTGTAAGATTTAGTGGCATCTAGCGGTGAAGTTGCAGATTGCAAACCAGCTGAAACGTCTCCCCTGTGCCAAGTGCACAAGGGACCAACGGGAAAACAAGAATAGCTCTATCTAGAGCCAGTCAGTGCGTTTACATGCACAGTTAGGTTGAGCTACAGTTGTAGCACAACAAGGCCATTCAACTGTCATTTTCCTAGTATAGAAGCATGAGAGGGGAATTGATCAAAAGTATGTCAGACTCTGCTACAGTTGGTGGCAATATGTCCCCTTTCAGTTTGTTCGTACTGGACCCTTGTCTGGTTGATCTATTACGTCAAAGACAAAAACAATCCACAAACAAGTTAGCTACGGTTGGCTAGCAGCAAAGCGGTATCATGGTGGACAACTTTACAGCTTTGTACATTTTCTACTTCCAAAAAAATACAAAGCTCCAGATGTAGATTTCGCCATGTTGTTAGTGGCTCCTTCCTCTATTATGCATTAATTGCTTTCGACTTCCAGGTCAAAGCCCGGGGCAGATACTGTGGAGCATGTGCCTACCACCTACTGTAGGCCTGTTTGGTCTGATTGACTGCATATATGCAGGAGTAATTCGATTCCCAATCACATTATCTGGGTGTTAGTCCGACTTTGAGAATTTGGTTTTAGTACGATTTCAGTCGGAGTAACATGTTTACATGTATTTAAAAGTCCAGTTTTAGTTGGACGAACACAATAAATCAATTTTCTTTAATGTCATGTAAAGATACTGAGTGTTTGGTTTGTAGAAACAACATGGCGGACTCTGGGGAACAGGATCCACTCCATAAACGTCTCATAAGGCAACGAAAATGCAACAATTCTTATTATCAATTCTTTATAAACTAATGAAAACATAATCATGAATATTACATACCATTCCTGCCATTATATAACCCTAAATCCTACACACTGGACCTTTAATTCAATTACTATGAATAACTTACACTTGTAACAGCAGTTATGTAGCTGTGACCCAAACTGACATTTATATGTGAAAACTAACTCAAAACAATGTAGCTATTAATAGAAATTATAATGTTTGAAGCACTGACCCTTTTGTTGCCAGTATGATAATAACCTCTATTCAGAGCTTGCCATCATAAATATCTCAGGCAAGCTTTACCTCACCACACAGCAGCCATCTTTAACTGCTGATGCGTGTTGTCTTGGTAACTGGTTTCAATGGTCACTGATGATTATTTTTGTGGTAGAGAAAACATGATTTTATTTTGACTTTGTAGAGCCTGTTGTCTGATAAAAATACCAATGAATAACCAAATGTGAGGCAACAGATCCTGGTTACATGAACAGAAACTGAATAGAGGATGAAAATCATTAGTTTTATTGGTCCGTTCTGTAGTTTAGAGCGACTAGTTTACATACACATTCCCAATATAATAATAAAGGGTAAATCAGGGAATGTTTTATACTAACTCGAATTTATACATTAAGTTTTGTTTTTTCTTAGAGTTGGCCTAAAATGCTACACTGGGTATTGGCAAGTCTATGAACCTATCTAGTGCCATGTCATTTCTTATTCAGAACCTTAAAAGTAGTTTCACACTCAGTTTTTAAATAGTGTAGCGTTAGCCATTAGCAAAGTGTCAGAAATTTGGCGATATTTTACACTGGAAAGTCCCACCAGTTCAGGGTTGAACCCAAGTGGCGACCTCCTGGGCTGACAAAAAATTAAGCCAACACGGAAGTGCCATAACCTGCACTTATTCTAATGGCCACTTGAGACTGGCGTCAGAGCCCACTCCGTCCTCATAGACACCATGTTAAAATACCCAACTTTATAGCAGAAATAAACATGTTTACAGCCTAGTAGAAAAAAAACGGTTTTACTCTCTATAGTTTCGGCAGATACACAAGTTCAGGTATCAGAGTCAGTATATAGAAGGGAAAAATGGTAATACAGCATCTCTAGTTTTTCTGTTTTATTTCATATGTATTTATTTCTGTTTATTCAACCTTAATTTAACCAGATTGAGATTAAAAATGTCGTTTTCAAGAGTTTCCTGGCAAAGACAGGCAGCAACGCAAATAGAGACAAACAACATAGAAGGAAAATAAAAAATAAAACAATTAACATTAAACACAAAATGAGATTACTAAATAGAATTTAGGAAGAAATTATGTCAGAATTTGCTACAAGTGAACCATATGCAGAAAAAGGACAAAAAAATCAGGGGCAACTACAAAATACATCCTGATATGAGCATATAGATGACTGCATACAAAAAAAGTGCTTTGAAAGAGACACAGAGTGAGAGAGAGACTCCATGAATCCAAGAATCTGACATTGTGCTGTATATGTGGCTGTCCATTTGATTTTCTTAAACAAAGAACAGACTATAATACAGTTGAATAGAAAAAATAATCACATTGTGCATCTAGTGTGGTAATGTGCAAATTTTGTACATAATTATCATATTGTAAAATATATAGTATCTTATAAGAAGTATTAGACTTACATTGTAAACCTTGTACGACATGCTGTGGCAAACTGGTCATACCAATTAAAAAATAGACAAAAACAGACTGGAATAGAATTGAATAGAAAGAATAGAGTGTGTCTCTACTCTTTAATTTTACAGAGCGTCACTAATGTTACCATGTTAACTGAGCATTTCACCTGTTCAGTCAGGCGCACAGAGTTTAGTAACCCGGGCAGGAGGAAGTAACCGACTCCCAGGGGAGCATCACTTTGTCTCCTCACCAATAAACCATAAATAAAACTAATATTCGCTGATTTTACATTTGAGTGTGTGTTTTAAAGTCACAATGGCCGCTTTAAATCTGAATCATTGTAGATATTAAGCCACGGACGTCTCTGCATGACTGCACCGAGCTTCTCCACCCCTCATACTCTCTGAATGGTGCGCTCCACCGCTGCAGGTCTGGTTCAGGCAGACACATCGTTATCAGCCCGGAGGATCTCCGACCGCACGAAGCACAACCCCGGTGAGCGCGTGTTTGCCTCTCTGGCTGTCGGTAACGGCTCTGAAATGAATGAAGAGTCCCTTCTTCAGACGCGGACACCGGGTGGAGACTCAGAGGACTGTCCCGGGACGCCTGTAACCGCTCCGTGTCAGTGTCCGGATTATTACCGATCCCCGGTCATTATTAACCTGACGGCGCGAGGTGCGGCTCGTGTGTCCGTGACAGCCGGCTGATGGTGCAGAGGCGCGTGCGGTGCGGCTGGGGACTGCGAAACAGCGGCTTGGTGACAGCGCGAGGACGATATCCAGATAAATACTGCATCTGATTGAAGAGACATTCACATGACTTGGCTGTGGAAGTGTGCGCCATAGCCTCGATGCACCTGCTCCTCCAGCTCCTGCAAATCAATCAGTGATCCCGAGCTGATGGATATTTTTTTTAATGAAACTCACAATATCTGTTAATTTATTGTTACCTCGTGGTTTTCAGTCCTGCCAAAAACCTCATGTGCAACCATTTTCTACAAGCTTCTCCTCGTCTACCTCATTTAATTTATTGTTAAGCCATTGAATTTAATGCCACTGCAAGAACTGATGTCACAAGGAGCTTTACACTATTTCAGACTATTATCATGCACTGAACGCATGTGTTCACTCTGATGCAGCTTTTGTGGCATCAAATTCATCATAGGGATTCAGGTGTCCTCATATTAGGGTAAATAGGTTTCATTATAAACCTGTGGAATGCTCGATCTCAAGATGAAGGAGACGTGTCGCATCTGTGGAAGGGAGCTCTGCGGTAACCAGCGGCGCTGGCTCTTCCACCCCGCCCCCAAGCTCAACCTGCAGGTGCTGCTGTCTCACGCTCTTGGACGGGAGGTGACCCGGGATGGCAGGGGAGAGTTCGCCTGCTCCAAGTGCACCTTCATGCTGGACCGCATGTACCGCTTCGACACAGTGATCGCGCGCGTGGAGGCCCTGTCCATCGAGAGGCTGCAGCGGCTCCTGCAGGAGAAACACCGGCTGAGGCAGTGCATCGGTGGGCTCTACCGGAAAACTAACTCAGAAGAGGGTGCTGTGACATCACCTGGAGGTAATGAAGGACCAGGGGATGGGATGGTGGACATTTCAGGTCTCACTCATGCAAAATACTGCGCCTTGCTCCAGGATGATCTGGTCTACTCTTTGTACGAGTCCTGGGCTGATGACAGCCTGGACTGTCCACATCACCAGCACCACCACCCTCAGTGTCCTGCTGGTCCAGGGTCAGAGCTCACAGTTGCAGGCTCACATCGTGTCCACAGCACACCCAGGAGGTGTCGGGGATGTTCCTACTGGCGGGTGGCGGACTCTGACTATGAAGCAGTTTGTAAGGTGCCCAGGAAGCTGGCACGGAGTATTTCCTGTGGGCCATCAACCAGATATTCAGCCAGCGTTATTGGAGGGAGTGTGACTGGAGGAGTTGGAGGTGTTGGAGGAGAAAGAAATAATGTGCAGGATTCAGAAGAACCCCCCTCCTCGCTAACACTGGTCCCTGGTTCTCAGGACCCCTCGAAGACGTCAGACAGTGATCGCACCCTGGCTGGACGAGCCAGCTCCAGCCCCTCTATCGCATCCTTAGAGACAACTGAAGACTACAATCAGCCTGGGGCCATAACAGATGGGCCGCTGAGCTCCCCCAGGGAACTAATCGATGACCCGATATCCGACTCCCTCTCTGAGGAGCACATGGGAGCCCCACATGGCCAAGCCTCACCTGCACCCAGCCTCTCTCTGGCCCTCTGTTTGTTGCAGAGCTACGCTGTGTACCGGCCAGTCCTGAGCTTGAAGGGGAGCAAGCTGCCAGTGCTGCGCCGACAGAGCTCAAGCAATGGAGGTTCAAGGCTTAGCTTCCCTGATCCTGTACTGGGAATGTCTTATGGAACTCCAGTGGGAGAAAGAGAAAACCACATGCCAACACCTGAGCTGGGGACACCTCTGATTAGTGTGATGGATCAAGATCTGAACCTGGCTTACATGGAAGAGTTATTGGAAGATTTGTACAGAGAGTATCCTACCCCACGCCCTCACCAGGTATAAACCCTCCACAAGGATGGTGGTAGTGATGAATACAAGGATTTTACTACTGCAGGATGATGGCACACAGTGGGGTAGCACATTTTTGCTTATGCACTGCAAATTTGCAGTATCTGCAGCAACCCAACAGGCTTTGGTGCTTGATGTGCAGCCTGCCGACGAATCCAGCATCCTCACCATTTTTTTATACCTCAATTAGCCTCATAATCCCACTGTCAGTCACTTAAATCCTCCCCGCAGCTTCTCCAACAAGCTTTTACCCAGGAGGATGTGAGCTCCAGTGCTGTGTGTGTATGTTTGTGTGTGTGCACTCAGTTGCCTGTGTGTGGGAATACATTACATGAGCAGTCAGGTGAGGGTAAGCTGTGACACTCGACATGCCCTAATTACCTAGTGTTTGTGTGCGTGGGAGTCAGCACGCACAAAGAGATCATGAGTCATGTCAATAAAGAAGAAAGCATCTAGTGAAAGCACAGGTATTTTGACAACTAAGTATACATATCTACAGCCAATATATTTAAAAGGTTTTAAATTAAGATTTCAAAGGATCCACAGTGACTTCAATCACAGCTGCCAAATTCTCTAAAGCATGAACACACCCTGCACACAAATGAGTCTCCCAGTTTTTCCAGTCACAAACTGGTATGTTTCAGCTCAGGATTTTCTGCTCAGTGTGCAATACTTAAATTCCTCAAACAGAAATTCTCTGCAGAAGTATTTGCAGGGTGACTATTTGTCTCTGTGTGATCTTCGGGGCCGGGGCTGCTGACTGAAGTAGGTTACATGTGGGGAGACATTAAGACAAAGTGGCTCCACTACTGGCCTATTTTTACTCAGAACCCTTGAGGCAAAGTGATCCACGCAATGTCAGACCATCCTATCATCTCAGCTCTGGTTGGCTAGTACAATACCCCTATTTATATATGTTAATGTAATCATTTCTATTAAAAAAAGTGTTAATTTAATCTCAGCTACATGATCACAAGTTAATCTTGTTGTTTCACAGTTGAAGTAAGTGTGTTGTAATGGCATCCTTCCTCTGGCAAGTGAAATTTGGAAACAAGGTTATGTAAAGATAATGTGGCACAGGGCACTTACAGCGCGCTCACTTGTGCCAACTCATGCATGCAGACACTCTCACACCGCTCCAGAGGCTCTTTCCCTGTCGTGGCTTTTTACAAAGTACACACATGAATGAGCAGAGTTTGTAAATGTTGTACACGTATTACACAATCCACTGTGAAAGCTGTGTAGCCCGCAGCCTCTGTATTCCTCATTAATTTGAAACAAAAGATCCTCCTCACAGATAATTCAGCTGCTGGATTCAGTCGGGGGAGCTGGACCCCATTTTCACAGGTTTTAGTGTTGAAGTGACTAAAGGGAAGAGCAGTTTTTGAAATAGGTCCAGTATTGAGCCAGGGCGCTGTACCATCAATGTACATCAGCTAAAGTGCTTGTTTTTACCACCAACAGGCTCTGATTATTATTCTTAGCGTCTGATAGACCTTTATGTTAAAGCATAAGATCCTTTTTGTTTAACAAGAAACAGTTGCAAAATTGCTTTCACCAAATCCACCAGACTCCATTTAAAGAAAGAGTAATTTTATCTCTGTAAAACCCACTTCATTTAAAGTCGACAGAAACAAAATAAAACTCATAAAAACATCTTGGTTCATCTGTCCACTGTTCCAACCATCACCAACTTTAGTTTGGTTGAAATAAACCCTTAACTCACCCAGTTAGATTTGAAAATGTGCTGGCTCTATACCTGCTTAAATTACTGTTTATTTAAATGAACTCTGGTGAGGTTGACGATGGCAATTTCAGGCTTGTTTCTGGTTAAACAAAACGGCTCTTACTTCTTCTCTCTCTGCAGGGATCCTCTCCATAATGTTGTCACACACTTAGAATAACAATCTGAGTCTGTCAGCGGCAAAAACAAACACTTTTAGTAGACATAAATTAACAGTGCACAAATGCCTGACTGGTTTCATTGCGGCCTGTTTCATCATTGCTGCCTGCAGTGCTCTCTCTCAATGGACTGGTCTCAAAATTTGCTGTCTCCATTAGTCACTTAGACACAAAAACCATAAACGTGCACAGTGAGTTGTTTTATAACCTGAAACCCTGACATCTTACCTTATTCTCTTCATCACAGAGCCTCGTCGAGGAGCAGCAGAGTCAGCTGAACCAGTATGAGTGTGCAGCTGGTCAGTGTGTCAGTGAGCTGCAGAAAGCCCAGCTCCAGGTCCAATCCCTGCAGGCCAAGATCCAGGAGAGCGAGGCCAATAATATGGTATGCCTCATTACAGTTAGATTTGTTTAATAAACTCACATCTGAGAGCTGACGACAGCTTAACAGTGTTACCTGTTTCCGTCTTCAGAAGCTGCAGTGCAGGAGAAGCTGAATGAGATGGAGTGTGAGCTGCGTTCAATCCGCCAGGCTGCTCAGAGTCAGGAAAAGGACCATTCAGGGTCTCACAGAGTCCATCAGCACCAAAGACAGTGAGGTGAGTGTATTTGTTTGTCAACCCGTGTGAGATGATACCTGCATTTGAGAAGGTACTCATACCCACGATTATTCTGCCTAAAGGCCCAGGAGCTGTACCGGCTGATGGACGAGCAGAACACCACACTGTGTAAGCTGAGAGAAATGGTCCACCGCCATCAACTTGCTCAACGCAAGGTGAGACATGGTGCAAACCCTGATCCAGGATCATTCCTTACAGGTAGAAGTCTTGTCTCCAGGCTGATTACATACTGGTCTGTGGTCAATCTTTAGGCTCCGGAGGGGGTCAGCGAGTCCTTGACGCTCGCCCAGCTGCAGGGCGAGCTGGTTGGGGTGCAGAGCTCCTTGTTCTCCCTTGGTCTGGAGCTAGAGGCCAGCCAAAGGAGTCTGAGACAGAGCCAGAGGCAAGGAGATGACCTGTCGAGGTTTAAGGACAGACTTAACTCTGATCTGCAGGAGGTGCAGCAGCACAGGGAGGTCACTGAAAAGCACAACCAGGTTAGTGCCTTTGTGAATGTGTGAATGCGAAAGAAAGTCTTTGAAGTATAAAGAGTGCAGCGTGTACAACCTCTCGTCTCTGTGCCGCAGGACCTGCGCTGTGCCCTTCAGAAAACCCGCACCGAGCTCCAGGCTAAAGAAGCAGCTCTGAAGGAGGCCGAGGCAGAGAGACACACTGTGGTGCAGGAAAAAGACAGGAGCATCACACAGCTCAAACGCTCTCTGCAGGACAAGGAGCAGCAGTTAAAGGTAACTTGCACAAATCCAGTTGCAGTTAAATAGATGCACACACATGCACACATTTCTGACCCTGTTTAAAAACCTTTGTATCCGTAGGAGTACTCAGAGATGCTGGAGTCTACAGGAAGCTCGAAACCAAGAGATGCTCTGCTGGAGAAACTGAGAGAGCGTATTAAAGACAGAGACAGAGCTTTGGAGGTAAACACACACACACACATTTACAGTATATACACACCAAGGACTTAAATTAATGTCAGCTTGGTAGAAATAGTGAGACGACCCCAGCTACTGTTCCAAGTGTACCATATACTGTGTGATTAATGCGACAGACCTCCGTGGTGTACGCTCAGTGCAGAGGAAAAACCAGTGTATGCATCTTGCAGCAGTTAAACGAGCCAGTGGTAAACAGCATTGCAAACTCCTCCTAAATCAGTAGGTCAGCAAAAAATTAACAGCCAGCGTAGAAAAAAATCTTGGTGGGAATAGTTAGGGAGAAATAGGAGAGAAAACCTCACCATCTTTTTTAAGTCAGACCGTACAGAAGTGGAACATTTACCCTAAAAGGATCACAGTTTTTGATGATGGTGGTGCTCCCTAACAATGTTAATTTCATGCCCTGGCTCAGGGCATTTAAGTGGTTTGTAAGGAACATGAGCTTACATCACACCTTCTCAGGACATGATGAATATCACAGTTCAGGGCACCCAGAATAGCAGCGGTGTGATTTTCTCCCCCTCTGCCATCTGCAGCGCTCCATCGATGACAAGTTCCGCTGTGTGGAGGAGCGCGAGGGCCAGGTGAGGAGGCTGCAGCTGGCCCTCAGGGAGAAGGAGCGAGACCTGGAGAGACTCCGCTGCATCCTGTCCAACAACGAGGAGACCATCACGGTACGCTCATCACACGCAGTATAAAAATATGTCAGACCTGCCATGGAGACTGTCCTTTAGAAAGTACCTTTATTGAATCAAAAGAGATAGTGCTGATATAAAATGAGTATGCATTTTTTTGCTACCAACTATTATACTGTTTAAAGGACTACTTCACCCCCGGGTATTATATTTTCCTTTCTGTGTGGTTACACCTGTGATTGTGACCGTCAGAGTCTGGACGCCATGGTGCGTGGCAAAGAGCTGGAGCTAGAGCAGGCGGCAGAGGCCTACAGGAACCTGCAGTGGCTGAAGCAGCAGAGCGAGGAGAAGGAGAGAAACACCCTGAGAGAGAAAGACACCATCATCAACCAGCTACAGGCAGCTCTACAGACGCACAGCCAGGAGGCCCAGGTAATACACCAGCACACACACATTCATTTATTACCTTTATTGTCATGGCTTCCAATTGTTTGCTGTGGTATTTTAAAGCTTTGGAAAACAGCCTATGTAGACAAACCTGAGCTGCTTGTTTTCACTTTTACAAATACAGCAGGTGTGCTGAAACAGGCTTTTCTGGGTGTATGTTGTTCTGTGGTTATGTGTGTGTGTATGTGGGTGTGTGAACAGGATCTGACAGCCGCCCTCATTGCCAGAGTTCAGGCTGGTCCCACTGAGGTTGTAGAGGAGTTGAAGGCTCGGCTGGCACTGAAAGAAAAACTCTTCCAGGAGCTGCTGTCAGACCGCAGTCGGCAGTCTAATGAACACCAAGCGCAGGTCCAGGACATGCTGAACACTCTGAGCTCCAAAGACCAGTATCTACAGGTGTGCTTAATGGTTACTGAAATGCATAGTGACATAGTGCCCAACATAACGCTTTTAACCTCTTCACTGTCTCTGTCTCAGGACTACTCCTACAGGCTCTCCCTTGTAATTAGTGAGCGGACCAACCAGCTGCAGGAGCTACGCAGACATCTGTCCTCAAGAGAGCAAGAGCTGTCTGAGCTGAAACAGGACAAGGAGAGAGAGATGGGAGGAGAGACGGAGCATCTGAGGAGTCTGCTCAAAGAGAAAGAAGCCTTCATCAAGGTACCCGCTCATTCATTTCCACCTGGACTGTGTCCCTCAGTCATCACCTGTACACCTGATCTTAACGTACACTTCCTTCGTCAGGAGCTGATGCAGAGCCACGAGGAGGCGATGCAGCCATCCTCTAAAGAGAGTGAGGCAGAGATGAGGGCTGTCCAGGAGGAGCTGCAGCTGGTACTGAAGAAGGAGAGGGAGGCTCAGGTACCTGTGTGGACTTTATGATGATGCATAAAAACAATCCTTTTTGTAAATCTCATGTCATATCTTTGTGCCATCTCCCTACAGAAGGAGCTCTCTGCTCTGCGTTTATCTTTGGCTCACCAGCAGGACACCAAGGACAACACCGATCATCAAGTAGGATTTTGTTTCATTCTCAGCCAGTAAGAAAAGTATTTGGCTTTGTGCTGCTTAATAACATGCATTTATTATGTCTCTCCTTCCTCTTCGACCCTGCCTGCCGCTCTGATCTAGTGTGTGCTGGGGCAGCTTGTGTCAGAGTACAACAAGCTGAATGACGCCCTGAGGGCAGAGAAGAGATTATACCAAAATCTCACGCACATTCACACCAGGAGTGACAGGTAGGGAAGCTGCACCCAGGTCTTGTAACAGGACGGTTACTGTGAATACAGTGAAGGCCCAGACACACCAAACCGGCATCAACTCGTGGCCAACAGCCAACTTGGCCACATGTTCTGTGCCTGTATGAGAGTAAATAACTCTTTGTAGCAGTGGTCTGGATTCAGCATTAAAAATGGGAAACTGGAAGACTGACAGGACGGATTGAAGATGCTAGTTAGCCATTAGCCAGTGTTGAAAGGACAAGGGATATTTTCTGTATGCTAGCGAATCGACAGCGACAATCCAAATGTCGGCTTGGTGTGTCAGGGCCCCAAGTTACAGGTCTAAATCTAAAACCCATTTTCCTTTTCCTCAGCTCCGAGAAGATCCAGGCCCTCCACACTGAGCTAGACTCAGTTCAGGCACTGCGCAGACAGCTGGAGGAGGTCCTGGCCAGGACCCGTAACATGGCCCTGGTGCTGGAACGGGCAGCTAAAAGGCAGCCTGACTTTGGAGGTGGGGATGAGCAGGGTCCAGCCTCCAGGGCTGCAGGGGGCACTGTCACTAATGCTCCGTGATGCTCTGTCTAACCACAGCACTGATGAGTGACACTCTTTATGTGAGTTGAAGCTGTCTGGAGCCACTGATGGTCAGTTTTATGGAAAAAAATGTGGAAAAAGTGATTATATTCAGGAAAATTAAGCGTGAATCAGAATCTGGCTGTCAGTCTTCAGGCAGCTTCATCCAGATAGCACAAGCACTACTCACAGTAGCAGAAGCCTGTTCAGATTAACCTCAATGGTATGAAGTGGCAACGTGCAACCCAGAGTCTTATTTATTAATCTAATTTGTGAGTGTGGTGTGAATATGTTTTTGTATTGTTCCTGAAAACGGCCTGCGTATTGCTTTGCAGTGCAATTGTTCTGTATTGCCATTTCTGTGTACTGTCTCTCACCGATGTCACTCTTCCAGCCTTACTGTCACAGTGAAGTTACGTCTTGTGGAGAAACTCAAGCTCATGCCTTACAGTGAAGCGTCTCACCATCCATCATTTGTTTTTATATCATCTGTTTGTGGACAGGATGTGCACATTTAACTTAAGGCCCAAGATACAAATCCGAAAAGATGGCCGACTAGTTTCCTTCAATTTAGCTTAACCTTGACTTGCTTTCATTGACAGTTAAACCTGCTCCACACTAGTTACATTTTAGTCCGACGGATATGCATGAAACACAAGTTCAGCCGCGTTAGACACTTTAAAGGGACAGTTCACCCCAAAATCTAAAATACATATTTTTCCTCTTGCCTGTAGCGCTATATATCAGTCTAGATTGTTTGGTGTGAGTTGCCGAATGTTGGAGATATCGTTTACCTTCTCTTAAGCATAATGAAACTAGATGGCACTCTGCTTGTAGTGCTCAAAGCTAGCAATAGATGCACGCTTCCTTCTGCGCTGTAATTCGATTGGCGGGTGTAGTTTGGCAGAAAGAAAATAGTTCCTAGACATCTCTAGGGCCGTTATCTCCAACACTGCAACTCACACCTAAACAATTTAGACTGATACACAGCACTACAGGTAAGAG
Source organism: Epinephelus cyanopodus (assembly GCA_026686955.1). Lineage (NCBI taxonomy): Eukaryota > Metazoa > Chordata > Actinopteri > Perciformes > Serranidae > Epinephelus > Epinephelus cyanopodus. Next base: position 11,854,451 of record CM048926.1, on the reverse strand, counting down.
GAAAAACATGTATTTTTGATTTTGGGGTGAACTGTCCCTTTATGGTAATATAACGTGTTTTTAGTTTATCTGCTTGTTGAACCTTCAGTTCAGCTTTGTATCAAGAAAGCAGGAAAAAAAAAGAAGTTAATTTTACTGTCTGCACTGTGCTCTCTATAAATCACATGAGATGTGAATGCCAGAAATAATACGGTCGCATTAAATATTTATATTACCTAGAGTACATTTTCTTGGGATTTGTGCCCTGATCTCTCATCTAGCCTCCGATATGGAATCCTTGTCAACACTTCTTTTTGTATTTTTAATGCAACAGAAATAAAAATGTGCTGGCTTTTTGTCAAAAGCACTTCTGTTTGTTGTGTTTAATTGGGAAATTGTCGTAAGAATATCCCAAACCTGATATCCCCCTCTTGGTCCTGGATATACCTTCCTTCTTTCCCCAGAAGTCAACCCACAGTCTGAAAAAGTCTGTCATCCTCACCCTACTAGTTTTACCTAGTATGTAGTTTTATAACTGTAAGAACAAATGTATAAATGTGTTAAAATATGGTTAAAAACATCTGAAATAGTCAACTGATTTCTGTAGATAATTGAACTTTATTTATAGATATACACTATACTTTGTACTGCCAGACATTTCCAATTCAAATAAGTGTTTCCTCCTTCATGTCCTCCCTCATGCATGATATTGTGGCATGGTTTTCATGTTTGCATGGCTGTTCTGCTGTACTACCTACACTAAACTGCCACATTCACCAAATAAGGGAAGCTCATGTGAGCCCTTTACTCAACATCCCTGATATGAAATAACGAAAACATGAATTCCAAAATAGGTTAAAGGTATACTATGCAGAATTGTTGGTTACTGTTTTTCAACAGGTTCACTAGCAGAAATGAGGGTAAAAGCCAACCCCAGATTCACTCTCTTTGGCATCTCGCCTGCCTTTATTTACATTGAGTCAGCGCTGTGTCTCCTGGATGCCTGCTGTTGACAGTCTGGCACTTGGTTGCCACCTTTTTATAAAGCCCTGACGTCACCTGACACACCTATAAATGTCCCAAACACAGAGAATAAAAAGAAAACACAAGCAGAGGGAAGAGTCTCTGCAGAAAAATACACCACCACACCCCTCTAGTGGGCCGTAAGTCATGTTCAAGAGGGATTACTTTTACGCTTGTTAGGAAAATCCTGCATAGTATATCTTTAAATCACCAATACACCCAACAACACACAGTTTCAAGGAGTGTCCCTTTCTATATGTTCCCAGAATGAGAGCAGTGACAATATGTAGTGTCACAGTGTGTAAACAGGGCCCCACATTCAGTCAGTTCAGCTTACAGAGCACATTGTTCAGTATATAATAACCCAGCAGTGTGCTCCATGAACTTTGTGCCCTCTCACCTGCAGCACAAAGACTTTTCATATATTAAATACTTGTTTCAGGGTGGAGACATTTGTAGTAATTAAGTGCCTTTGAACTTTCCCTGATTATACGAAGTAATCCCATAATAAGTCCCAAAAATGTACAGGCTAACTGTGGATAGATACACACCCATACACATGATGCACATCTACAGCTACACAGTGTATGTGAAGCATGTGTGTGTGTGTCTGTTGTGTATCATCACGGCCTATTATGTAAAACTATTTTCCTTTGAAGTTCCTGCCAGTCTCTTTTCTCTGAACCTCTGCGACCTGTGTGTGTGTGTGTGTGTGTGTGCGTGTGTGTATGTGTGTGTGTGTGTGTGTGTACAAAACTTTAATAACACACAACAAAAACATGCTGCATACAAATTCAGTTTGAATTTCATGTGAGTGACTATAAATGATCCGTTACATTTGTCTCAGTCTCTCATACACACTCCCCGTACCAGGCTGCACCGCCTTGAGTGTGTTTTTGGCTGGCAGGCACTGCATGACATAACATTTCCCTTTAGTCTCATGACTTCCAAAGAGGTGATTCAGCGAACAAAAAGTTCTGGAAAGAATGGGACAGAGAGGGGATGCTAAAGAGGGAGAGACGGGGATAAAGAAAGAAGAAGAGGAATAACAGAGGATTAACAAACAAAAAGGGAATAAAGCAAGTGACCTTATATGGTTGTTGTGTTTCCAGAGCTCAGCACAGAGGACGAGGAGGAGGAGGGAGACGATGAAGACGGCAGCAGTGACGAGTTCACGGACAGCATAGAGGATGATGATGATAAAGTGACGGCCAGGAGTTTAGCTTCCCTTAAGGTAAAATACTATTTACGTTTCATTGTTTAATCCCTTTAAATTCAGGCTGTTTGTAACCACAGATTTATGGATCTCTGACTCATATAAACCTCGGAGAAAACCCTTTACTTCGTAGCACAATAACAAACGTCAGCTCTTTTCTGACTTCTGCTCAGGCTTGTGGAGCTGAAGGAGCACCTGGGCCACTGCTGTCCCAGAGAGCTGATGTAAAGCAGCTCGAGGAAGCAAAGAGGACACTTGAAGTGCAGCTCGAAGAAATAAGGTCACAACTTGAAAGGGATGGATACACCTCCGTGACTCAGATGAGGTGCGTATATGTCTCTGAGATCCACTGGAAGCTTAAGGTTTTGACTGTCTGAGAGGACATCAATGCATGTATGGAGCAAAAAATTGTGCACTAGTAATGTTGCTGGCCTTTAAGCCCATTTTATTCTTGACACCCAGATACTTATGTGTAAGATTATGGAACGCAACGACATACTGCTTCAATTTTCGTCAATATGGACATGCTATACATCTTTAGAAAGGTTAGAAACTCCGCAATTCAACCACTCAGATTGGAAAAACGTTGCCTGGTCTGATGAGTCTGGATTTCTGCTGCCACATTCAGATGGCAGGGTCAGAATTTGGTGTCAACAACATGAAAGCATGGATCCATCCTGCCTTGTATCAGCGGTTCAGGCTGCTGCTGGTGGTGTAATGGTGTGGGGGATATTTTCTTGGCACACTTTGGGCCCCTTAGTACCAACTGAGCATGGTTTAAACACCACAGCCTACCTGAGTATTGTTGCTGACCGTGTCCATCCCTTTATGACCACAGTGTACCATCTTCTGATGGCTACTTCCAGCAGGATAACACACCATGTCACAAAGCTCAGATCATCTCAAACTGGTCTCTTGAACATGACAATGAGTTCACTGTACTCCAATGGCCTCCACAGTCACCAGATCTCAATCCAATAGAGCACCTTTGGGATAAAAGAATGACTCAGTATCACAACATAATGGCTTAATATTTTTTAAAAAAAATAAGGATTTAGTATCTCAAAATAATGAAAAATTACAGTAACTTATTTTGAGCTACTAAGTCATTATTTTTGAAAGTTTCTCATCATAATGACTCACAGGATCTTTTTAATTTTTCATCACATTGGTCTGAATAGGCTTCCATAGCTCTCCAAGCTGTAGGAGAAGTTTATATAACTGACAGCTTTGTCTTTTCTTTCCATCTTCTGCCAGGAGTGCACTGCAGAGGCTGCAGCAGGAGAACCAGGCTCTGACAGAAAGCCGACACAGATCAGGAGTGTTGGGCCTGAGTACAAACCCAGAGAGGAACCATGGGAGTCTGAACCAGGAGGAGGAAGAAGAGGAGGACGAGGAGTCCGAGGAGGAAGAGGAGGAGGAGGATATTGAGGAGGAAGATGAAGAGGAGGAAACATCTCCAGTGCCGGTGGGGAAGCGAGGTCATCCGTGTGTTAGTCTGAGCGAGGAGCGAGGGGAGAGAGACTGCAAGAGGCCACGCTGTCTGACGTCCCATCATCACACACACCAGCCTGACACGGTAACACTTTGTATATTTAAATAGGAATTTAATTTTGGATGACGTATGCGTATCTCAGATTATTTTATGCAGCTGCTGCAAATCTCACTCTGAGGCGTTAAAGATTTTCTCTTAATCCTTCTTAAATTAATCTTAGAAAGTGTTTTCACATGTATGAACACCCCTCTGTAATAACCTGTAGAAAATGTATAGTTTTGAATAATTAATGCACTGAACTGTTAGAAATATATTGTCAGTGATCCAGGTTGCAGTGAGTAGCTTCTATATTGAGTGATTTAAAAATGAATTATGTTTTTAAGCTCATCATACATCTTGTACGTGAAACCATATTTTGGAAAAAAATGCTGCCAGCAAATGAATGTAACAGAAGTGCTTTGTTACGTTCCACCTCTGTGAATAAAGCACCCTCTTTGCTAAATGCAAAGCAGATTTCAGTTAACTGTGCTGGAGCAGCGTTGCCTCCAGGCTCTGCCCCCCTCGTCTCGTCACCGGGTCTCCATTTACAGTCTCTGTGTGTGGGTGTTTTCTTGTTCTAGTCCCGTGATTGTCTGTAGAAGGGATAGAGTCTTCACTGCTGTTAGTGTCCTGTTATACGTGATAATAAGGTCAACTAAACATTGTTCTCATATGTTGAAATGATGAAAGTTACTTAAACACTTTGCTGGTTGCAGGAGGTGGAGCCTGCCGGTGACAGCAGTGTTCTCTGGCAGGATATAGAGGAGGGTCTCCGTGAGCAGGCGGCCCGACTCAGCTCCGATCTGGCTCTGAGCCACCAGGAGAACAGAGAGCTGCAGGAGAGGCTGATGGTGTCTGAGGCCACGGTGCACGCTCAGGCTGAACAACTGAAGGACTACAGAGACCTGCTCAGTGAGTCACTCTCAGGAGCATGTACATGCAGACATGTTATTGGAGACATGTAACAACTTAAAAAGTGCTTAGAACCTTAATCAAACACTAGCATGCGAGATTGAAGTCTTTTTTTCCCTCGTATCTCTGCAGCAGAGACGTCGGTCCAGCAGGCCAGTAAGCAGGTGCAGGTGGATCTCCAGGATCTGGGTTATGAGACTTGTGGTCGCAGTGAGAACGAAGCTGAGAGAGAAGACACCAGCAGCCCAGGTGACAAACAAATTTCTCTCAAACTGTAACAACCTCATATCAACTCTTTGTACATTTTTTAATCCATCCAATATGTCTCTTCATCTCTGCTCCTGCAGAGTTTGACGACCTGGAGATGTGCACGTCACTGTCCCATCAACAGGACTATGAGGGTGCGGGTCATGGCTGGTACACTGGCAGCGGCAACAGAGGTGCTTATGAAATGGCGGATGAGTCGGCCTCGCTCCAGCATCTGGTCCAGGATCTCCGCTCGCAGCTGACCCGCTGTCACAAGGTGATACGTGGGCTGCAGCTGCGTGTCCGCTCCCTGTCTACCACCAGCGACTACGCCTCCAGCCTGGAGCGAACCCCACGCAAGGTGCCCCAACATTAACCAGCTGCTTTTAGGTTCATTTTAATTTGTAATGATGCACTTCATAATATTTCTTGCTGCTTTATCCTCACCTTCTAGGTAAACTGGGCCTTTGAGACATCACCAGCCCCCAGCGCTGCTGAAGAGGATGAAGGCTGGATGTCTGACACCCAGGGAATCCGCTCAGGCTCCAAGCCCAGCAGGGAGCTGCAAGAATTGATGGCACGAGTTGCGTCACTGGAGGCGCAGCTGAAGAGCTCCAGACTGGAGGGCAAAGGCCAAGCAGAGGAGGGGAAATGTGCCACCTGGCCTGGGTGAGTCGACACAGACAGAGAGACAATAGTATAAACCTGTCCCTGCGTACCTGAAGGCACCTTGTTTTAAATCTAGAATCAGGAGCGTGATTAGTCATCTGACTTACAGCCCCTCTATTAATACTTTGGTCCCTTCACAGGAAATACAACTCTCTGATCCAGGCACAAGCTCGTGAGCTGTCCCACCTGAGGCAGAGGATGAGAGAGGGGCAAGGAATCTGCCATATCCTCACCCAGCATCTGGGTGACACCACCAAGGTACTGCAAACCCCCTGCACTCGCTAAATTACTCATTTAACCGCATTCCATCACATTCCTACATGTTAGAAATGTGATAATGATATGATATAATGATAATTGCATTTGAGTTATTATCCTCATACCTGCTAATATTATCTGCACCTTACAGGCCTTTGAGGAGCTGCTGAGGGCCAATGATATTGATTACTACATGGGTCAGAGCTTCAGAGAGCAGCTGGCACAGAACTCTGCGCTGGCACAAAGAGTGGTCGCCAAGATCAGTGGACGTAAGCAACGTCTTCTCATATCTCCATCAAACAGGAACACAATTCGTGTCGTACAGTTTTTTATTCTTGTGGCCCACGCTGTAATTTCTAACAACATTTCCTCTCTCCTGTGCTCCGCCTTTTCTCTTTTATTTCCGTAGGCGACCATGCAGAGAGCCATGATGACAAGGCGGGCCATGAGTTGCTCGCCCTGCGGTAAGTCAGCTTGATATAGTACTTTGATTTGAGTCTACTGGATAGTTTGATAGACTCAGATAAAGTATAGTATGTGCTTGCCCGGGCACGCGACTCCAATGAGGAAGTGTTTTAAATGCACGAGTTGTGTGAGAGATGGTTAAGTTTGCTGTTGTTAAGCGTGGACCCCTATGACTCCAGTTCAGCAAGAATTTTCTCAGTTTTAGGATTCTTAATTCACCATGGTGGCATGCGAAACAGGTTTCTCCATAAATTCAACTTAACCCAGATTCAGTAATTAGAATACAAATTATGATTTTGTGGGTGAAGTGTTCCTTTAAACTCTGCAGTGTCGTGATCTGTGGACCTCACTTTAAGTTATAAGCTCACTTTGTGCAGCACTTATTCTGTCCTGGTGATTACTTACGTTGTCATGTGATGCACTGTGGCACACCACATGGCTCCCTGTGGTGGAGAGGAGACAGAAGGTAGCTGTTAATCCACACACAGAGCCCTCAGCGTGGATCCTCTACCCTTAAGTTGCCTTAGCTGAACAGACTTACGGTGCAGGTGCAGGGTTAGGGTTAGCAGCCGGGCTTAAGAGGCTCAGTGTGACAGTCCTTCACTGATGTTGGTCGTACAGTGCTTAGATTGTTTCTGTTGGATCTATACTGAGTCACTTATTTAAGGATTTCTATTATTTTGATAACAGCTTCTATAAAAACTTAAAAGAGTTTTTCTTTTAAAGTTCACTTTCTGAATGTGGATATTATTTAGAACATAGAAGTCTTGATTAAGTGAATCATTTTTTGGCTGGATCTTCAGAGACAAAAGCTTGTAGTGCATTAAGGACTGTGTATTTGTTTCCTGAACTGGACTGGACCGGTGGTGTGATGGCTCCTCTGTGGAAATCTATGATTTCTAAGAACAGCTTCATATACAGGGACTCTCTGTGGTCTTTTTCTGTGGCTCGAGGCCAAGCAAGAGAGACTTATTTTCTCAGGATGCTGCTGGAGAGAAACAGGGAGGTCATGCTTCAGCAACTGAAACAGTAAGGGGAATTACTTCATAGAGGCATACTTACCTTGAAGGTCCAATGAGAAGGATTTAGGGGCATCTATTGGCAGAAATTGTAGAAAGTATTCATAACTATGTTTTCATTAGTTTATAATCACCTGAAAAATAGGAGTTGTTGTGTGTTAGTGACCTTAGAATAATCTGTTTATATCTACGTATAAAGCAGGTGTTCTTCCACAGAGTCCACCATGTTGTTCTACAGTAGCCCAGAATGGACAAACCAAACATTGACTCTAGATAGAGCCATTCGCTTTTTCATGTCTGCTTCCGTAGTTCGCCACATATAATGGTCGATTCTCTTGTGTGCACATGCAGGCTGAGTAAGGAGCTCCAGCAGAAAGATAAAATCATCGAGTCCCTCCACACCAAGCTGCAGCAGCGTCCAGAGACCCCGTCCAGCTGCCACGCCCTCTCTGAGACCACCGATCAATCAGACAGAACGTCCTTGGTGTCCGATGAGTACAGAACCACTGAAGACTTGGAGCTGTGTTCTGATTTAGACGCCAGAGAATATCAGGAGGAGCACCGGCTGCGGCAGCCGGGACACGGATCAGAACAAGACGGTATTGTTGAAGTTTATTCGTGTTTTCACCTTTCCTGTCTGTGACATGCGACTTCTATCCTTTCACTTTCCATTCCCCTCCTTCAGTCCGTCCATCTGTCCCTCCTCCTCATGGCTTCCTCAAGTCCTCCAGCAGCTGTCCCAACATGCGTTGCTCAGCCCCTGTGGGTTTGACCAGTCAGTCGTCCAGAGGTATGGGAGTCACAGATAGATATGACTTGCAAAAGTACCCCTTCTCCTCCTCCTTCATATTCTGTTTATGTCACTTCCTGTCATTCTCCTCCAGCTCTTTACGGTGACCCTGTCTCCTACTCCCTCTCTGTCCCCTCTGGCCCTGACGTCTGGGGTAGAGAAGTCTTTTCTGACCCCCGGCCCAGGGCCCTGTCTGTGATCGCTGTTCGCCCAGAGCTGGACACGCTGTACAAACAGATGAATGAGCGGAACAGGGGTGAGGGGCTGGGGTGTGTGTGCCATGTGTGAAAAATGTAAATCAAGACAAAACATTACTAATATCTCCTTTGAGCTGCCACCTCGCTCGCAGATTAAATTCCTCTGTTGTGCTGTGAGTGTTGTCACATCATCCATCTCATCATCTGTGTGTGTTTTCAGGCTTTGCAGTTCCCCACGACAAGGCTCTGTTCTCTCTCTCACCTGGCGCCCACAACCAGCACGACCACTCCAGCTACAGCCAGCTATCCCATCATGCCTTTCAACAGTATCAGCTGGGCGGCATTCCCGAAAGCCACTCGCTGAAGTCTGACTCAGGTCTAGTGACGGGAGGGACTTTGTGGGACATGGAGAACATGGTTCAGCAAGTTGGAGGCTACTCTGGATCATCAGGACACCAGCAAGGAAGCAGCCATGCAGGTGTGACTCTATACTGTCGTCTGTTAGTCATCAACATGCGCTCACACCTCATCTGCTCCATATACACTTGAGTGTGCAGTCGCAGAAGAGTCACGCGATTATTACAATATCACTGTTTGTCTCTAGGGGTAAATTTGATAGAGGAGCACCTGCGGGAGGTGAGGTGTCTCCGTCAGCGTCTGGAGGAGTCCATTAGAACCAATGAGAGGCTCCGACAGCAGCTGGAAGAGAGACTGGCGTCGACTGGGCGTGATGGAGGTATTTGAGCCCTCACTGCAACATTTCTTTCCCTTTGTGTAGGAAATCACATAAAATAACTCCTGTTATTTTTCATCCAGGGGCACCAACAAACATCTACATTCAGGGACTGGACACAGTCACTCAACTGTCCAACGAGATCAGAGTCCTGAAGGAAGAAAACTTGGGTCTACAGTCGCGCCTGCAGGCCAGCACAGGTACTTCTTTGAATGATTTTCTTCATTTCTTCACTTTCAGGCCAAAAACCAAGGGAGGTTTGGCAGTTCTTATTTACAGCAGCTATATGCACTGTTTGTCAAGACCATTAGGGTTAATAAAATGCTTAAATCTGTACATCATTTGGAAAAAACATGATAGTTGCCAAAGCTAAAAATCATCCCGTAGAGTCGACATTTTATTTTGTATCTACTTGTTCAAGATTCAATACTTAATTGCCATATCAGCACAACTGATTTGAATTTATCCTAGTGAGCTTACTTAAGCTTTAAAATGTCTTAAATTTAACTTGGTTATATCTGTAGACACCCTGGTGCTGCTTTGAAACATGGATGTTCTGCTTTTAAGGCTCCTTAGTCTTCTATAAAAAAACCCCCAGGAAATTAAAAAGGTTGTTAGCCAGGTGAGAGGGGCTCTTCAAAACTTTAAGGCCCTTCTTTTGTAGCTTAGCTTTCTGGATTTCTGGTAGAGGTGTGAGATCACGTCCAGTAATTCTGAATGCAGTATGCACCACCTTGTCCAGCAGTCTCTTGTCCTCAGCTGACATGTTGCCAAACCAAACCGTTACTGTAAGGATGCTCTCCACTGCTGCTTTGTAAAACTGCAGCCATCCCTGGATATGTCACATTTTTTCAATCGTCTTTAAAAGAGTGTTTGGTGTTCTTTCCTTAGAGAAGTAGTAGGAATTTGTAGCTATCCACTTGTTGAACTTGGTTGTTGTTGATGATTATGGGTAGGTGATCCCCACACTCTGTCTTTAATATTCTGAAACCATAACAAAAACAAATTTTGAGAATGACTCATTTTCGCTTCTCCAACCTAAAAAAAAAGGCAAAAATTGTCTGAGGCTACTATTTTTAAGTTACATGACCTGCTGTAGGTAGTGTAGGAATTTGGTGTGAACAGCATTACTAACCTTTAAACCTGTTTTTGTTACACTGTGCTAGACTTTACAGAATTAATGTTACCTGACCATAATTTATAATATGTATGTTAACCCCATTTGAACTCTCCTTTTCCCTCAGACACATGTGAGGAGGTGGTGCAGTTGCGGGAGGCGGTATTCACAGCACGTGCCCGCCTGAAACAAGCGGAGCTGGAGGCAGAGCAGTGGAAGGAGGAGCTGAGACGGCTTCAGGCTCACAGTCAGGAGCAGGGACAGCAGATACACATATTAAGGCAGGAGCGGCAGGCCAGTCAGGAGAAAACCAACAGGTCGGTGTGTGTGTATATACAGACTGAATCAAACAGTGGCTGATTCATAGATAGACACTGTGCTCTGTGTGTGTACATGTTCTGTGAGTGTGATGCACTGTGATGTATCCTCAGGCTCCAGCATGAGGTGTCTCTCCTGCAGCAGCAGCTGTGTGAGAGCAGGGAGCTCATCCACTCGTTGCAGAGCGAACTACAAGTGTATGATCGAGTGTGTTCCAGCACAAATGCAAACAAAGGTCAGTCTGGTCATTGTAACTAGCTGTGCTTAGTGAACTCCTCCTTTTTAATAAAATGCTTTGGCGCCATCTAGTGATGGTATCAAGAATGGCATCGTGGTGGACTGTTGGACACTGACATGAATTTTCACTGTGATTGTTTCTTTTTATTAATGCAATGCCAACCTTTAAAACTTTAAATATCTGCTCAGGATAAACATGTTATCAGTTTCATAAGGTGTGCTGGTTTAGAATTTTTCTTAATAAGGGGGCGCTATAATTAAAGGTCAATTTTGAAAAAAGTCCTACACCGTAAATCTGATTTACACAAAACTTTACACAAAATTTGTCTACGCTCACTCTACAAATGTGCCCCAAGAATCACTAAAGTATGCCTGACTACATTCTCCACCATTTTGAACTTCTCCTCTTAAACCATCGGTCCAATTTGTACCAAATTTTCTGTGGATCATTATTTGATCAAGCTCATAAAAAGTTGGCTAAAGCGTTTTGATATCTCATTGCCTTTTAAAGATACTGATCAAATAACTTTAGAAGGGGAGTGGCTCCACACATAAATAGACCCATTCTACAATCCAGGGGCCAATCATGACGAAACTTGCAGGAAAAATACCCTCAAAGTTTCATACAAATCAACCACAAGGGGGTGTTGTAGATATTTCTTTTTTAAAAATGGCCTGGTGCGAAATTTGGCCAAGAATCATTGACAGTCTGTCCAAACATCAGCAAACAGATATTTTTAATTATGCTATTGAAACATGTCTTCAAATTGTTTTTGCAATTGATCAATACAGAGCAATGGCGTTGCAGAATAAGAGTGTGGCCCAGCACAGATTTGGTTATAAATTAATAAGCGTCTATGCAGTCGTCATAAAACCTGTTAGTTGTCTCCAGTGCAGGTGTTGGAAACTACCAAAGGTCCAAATCCGTTGTAGCCTTCAACTGTTATTGCACTATGTTGGCTTGAACTCTGGAATTGCCACTTGCAGCTAAATTTGTACTGATGTGCTCCCTGTAGTCCCCAGAAGAGCACTAAAGCACGTCCAGTCTGACTCCAATGATAATGTGTGTGTGTCTTCAGGCTACCTGTGTGAGCTCCCAGGTTTACCGGTGGAGCTGGGGGAGCTGCTCGGGGAGGTGAGGAGTCTGCGAGCCCAGCTGCAACACAGCGTCCAGGAGAACAGTGCGCTCAAACAACTGGAGCTCCACAAGCAGCTGGAGCAGAAGCTGGGTGTCGGCTCTCCTCGGACCCCCTCCCTGTCGGCTCTCTCTGCCAGCCCTCAAAGAGAGAACTTCTACAGGCGACAGCTGCTGCACGGTGAGACAGCGCCTTCTAGATGTGACAGCAATAATATTAACAGAAATGTTTGTGAGGCTCAGTGTGCTGTGGGGTGGTTTGCTGTGTGTCCAAGCCTGGTTTGTGTATCTGTGTGCTCCACAGACCCTGCTCCGTCTCCACCAGTCAGGGACATTGGTCTGTTTAACTGTGGATCTCCCGGTCCTCCCTACTCAGACCTGGATGACAGCCATAGCACTGCCAATGGTGTGACTCAAACTGCACTGCATGACTGTAACTTAATCTGTCTTTAATTTGTGAACTAATTATTAAGATTGTATTGATCTGTAACAATAATAACTGTTATCCTAATGTGCCTGAGAGAATATTGTTTTAATCACATCTGAACTCATTCAAAAATGCAGTGTCACTCAGAGTCGAAATCCAAAACTACAGTCTAGCTCCTTTACCTCCAGCAGACCCTCTCGACCCTCACTCTGAGCTGGAGGGGGAGGCCCCCGACGGATCATTCGCGAACCGCAACGGCCGCCACGCCATCGGTCATGTGGATGACTTCAGCGCCCTCCAGCAGCAGGTCCTTGAGGGCCGGAGCCTTGTCCAGCGCATGGAGACAACCCTGCAGGCCTGCCTCAGCCCGCCACTGCTGGAGGGCAACACGAAGCAGAGCACTGAGCTGGTGAGAGCCAAACAACCACACAAGTATATTTTAACAAAATAATGACAACATAACTCATGTAGAGCACACGTGTATCTAACTGAGCTCTGTACGCAGGTCCTGGACTATGGATGTGTGAAGAGTCTGCTGTCCAACACAAAGACTCTGAGGCAGATCCTGGAGGAGGCGATGTCTCTGCTGAAGATGTTCTGGAGAGCAGCTCTGCCCAGCACTGATCCCTCCGTCCAGAACCTTAAGAAGGTTTGTGACAAGCATAAACCTGGAGATGCCACAACCACTTTAAACGCAAGAGTCACACAATAACACAAACAATCTAACTCACCAATTCAGCAGTAGACCAGCAGCTCCTGTCATCAGCAGTCTTAAATTAGTGTTTTTCCCATTAGAGTCTGGTTTTGAAAAGCGCAATATAACAACTGCAGTTGAATAACTTTCCTAAAACAGCTGAGCATTTTTTTGTTCCAGAAGTTAACAAGAAGGTTTAAATCATTTATTTATTTGGCACTATTTTCTGCTGCGAATTTGGTGTGCAAAGTGAGCAGCGGGATGCTCGCTCATGTTCACATTACAGAAAGAAACATGACAACTGGAGCACCAGTGTGGCTCGGGATGTGGTTTTAATTGTTTTTTGGACAACAGAAGTATAAGATATATTAGGCCACACGAGCATCACGTTTATAATATATATCACCATCCTGTCCTTTAGAGAGCTGTGAAACCCAAACATGTTTGGTAAGAAAGCCGAGCATCAATAACAAATGTCACTTTGTGTGTGTGTGTGTGTGTAGGAGCAGTGTATGCAGGAGGAGATCTTGTCCCTGAAACTGCGCATCTCAGAGCAGGAGGAAGTTCTCAAGGGGACGATTCAAAGATTGAGGAACACCAGCCGCACCAAGGAGAACATGGAGCACTTCATAGTCAACCAGTGTAAGTGTTTGTGTGCATATCTGTGTGTGTATGTGAAAGACAGAGAGATCATAACAGAGACTCGACGGGAAGTGAATTCCAAGGTCAGAAAAATACCAAATGGACGGAGCGCTGCTTGCACTGGTTGGTGCGCAGCCACGAGAATAGGGCCCAGAGTGTGTGAGGAAACAAATGTAGGAGGGGTGAGCATGAAAACAAAACCTAATAAGGTATGAGGACAGGAAGTTAGAAAGAAATGCTCAGCAGAGAACATTGCTCGTCTCCTCTTGGAAGTGTGGAGAAATTCCTAGTTGGGAAATCGACAGAAACAATAAACAAGACAATTCATCATCCACACTCTTGTGTCCCACGTCCAAATCTTGTTAATATATGCAGCTCATAAAGTGCTGGTATCATCTGTGTGGTCTGTAGTTTTGTAATAACAACACAGAAACATCTTTTCTCTTGTTTTATTGCAGTGTCCAGGACTCGTGATGTGCTGAAGAAAGCCAGGACAAATTTAGAGGTAAGCAACAAATACTGACCCTCCCTCATTCACGATATCATACAACACACTGTACGTGTATAAGTATCGTATGTCATGATGTCCCTGGTGTCTTTATGATGTCAGTTCATCACTTCTGGCTTTCCTGCCTCACTTGTTCCTTCGTCCTGCATTTGTCTCTCCTCTCCTCCTTTAACCCCCCCACAGAAGAATGAGCTGAGACTTTCCTCTCTAAGCTCCTCCTCTTCCTCTCCTTACGCTGGTAATTGTCTGACATCTTGTGATCTCGCAGACAGGTAGATGTTGTCCCAGATGCTGTGTTTTAATAACCTGGTTGTAGCACTTTTGGTCCACCAGTAGATCTATGTAAATGTAAACGTGACTCTGTGCTCTGGGGCAGCTTTTACCTCCGTGTGGATTTGCTTTTTCGAACCATGCTGACATCACTGCTTTACCATCCCGTCACAGCGAACTGCATCCTGCTTTATTCGAGAGAAATAAAATATAGGAGGTTGTCCTGAGTCAAAATCAAGCTGAACACACACACACAGCTCCACAAAGGACTTTCTCAATGCAGATAAAGTGATTAAAGGGACAGTTCACCCCCAATCCAATATATGTATTTTCACTCTTACCTGTAGAGCTATTTATCATCTAGGTTGTTTTGCTGTGAGGTGCTGAGTGTTGGAGATATCTTTAAAATCGTGCTACAGCTACTCAGCTATTGTAAATAACTGTATTTTTAAGTAAGAGGTCATGACTAGCTCCTGAGCTCACAACACTGACACCGAATTGCACAAACACCCATCTACTGAGCACTAAAGTGTTGTTTACGTCTACATTGTGTCCCCTGAACCAAAGTTGAGTCTATTCATAGCTTCGGATCCCCCCCACAGTAGCTCCAAAATAACAGCACGCTGCATACTTTCCATTCTGTGTGTATGCTGTCACAGTATCGCTCGAGGATGTACACAGCTTCACGTTAACGGATTTACTGCTGCCCTTCAATTTTAGGATTGAGTGGAGTCATAAACACCTAGATTCATATACACCGCCAGCCACGTAGCCCTCGGGGAAAACACAGCGAGCATGTATGTGTGTATGTGTGTCTGACAGAGTTGGAGTTCCAGCATTGCTTATTCTCGAATCACTCATTCTCAGCTTCTCATCTGCCTGTGGTTGTATTTTGATAATGTTACTACAACTAACATTAACGACTTCTTGCTGTGGTGTTACTTATTTTTATGGAAGCCGTTAGACATTTTAGAAAATACACTTATTCTGTTTCTTGCCAAGAGTTACATGAGACCATTGACACCACTCTCATGTTTGTACATTAAAAATAAAGCTACTGCCAGGAGACAGTTAGCCTAGCTAAGGGGAACAACTAACCTGGCTTTCTTATACAGCTCAAAAGCTCACTAACTAAGGGGTAACTGCAGTATTTTTCAACCTTAAACCTATTTTCCTCATGTATTTGTGTGGACATGACTAATGGAGATAACATTTTTTGATATCGGTCCAGTGTTGAGCAAGAGTGCTGCAGCCAGCAGCTGTGAAACAGGCCCCAATGTAACTGTGCACCATCAGTTTACATCCACTAAAAGTGCTTTCTTTTTGTCACTGGCCTGTTTATATTGTGATTTTAAGTGTTCACCAGAAACAGCCCTCAAATCGCCATCACCAAACCCACCAGACGCCATTTCAATAAACAGTAATTTTATCAGCATAAAACACACTGCATTTAAAACAAAATAAAACTCACAAAAATGATCTTTATTTGTTTTCCACTACTCCAGCAATCACCAACTCTAGTTTAGTTGAAATAAACCTTTAACTCACCCAGTTAGATGTGAAACTATGTTGGCTCTATACACACTTAAATTACTGTTTATTTACATGGAGTCTGGTTGGTTAGCCAAAGGTGATTTTTGGTCTGTTTCTGGATAAACAAAAATATCTATCTCTGTAGGGATCGTCTTCCATAATGTTGTCAAACACTTAAAATAACAATCTGAGCCTGTCAGTGGCAAAAACACTTTAGTAAATGTAAATTGACGGTGCACAAACGCCCTGAGAGGATGAACTGAAGCCTTGGTCGCTGCTGCTGGCTGCAGTGCTCTTGCCCAACAGTGGAACAATTTCAAAAATTGTTGTCTCCATTAGTCACTTAGACACAAAACATGGGAAAATATGGTCAAGGTTGAAAACTCCCAAAGTTCACAGAGATTTTGGAATAACGGCACCCAGTTGGAAAAAAGTCCAGCTCATAACTGAGCCAGTCCAGCTGTTTCCATCCTTTTAGCTGATAATCTCTAGCTTCATATTAGTTTCAATCTTCTCATCTAACCCTGGGCAAGAAAGCAAATAAGCATATTTGCCAAAATGTTTAACCGTTCTTTTAACATTTCACCTCTGCAGCAGTTTTATCAGCCTGTATTAGGATTGTTGAATAATAACTTCCATCTTCCCTCTCTCCGTTTGTCCCCACACCCAGCTGAGGACCCAGGAGTTGCTGCCGGAGAGCAGCCTGCTGATCACAGTTTCCTGAAGACCAGCGGTGCTTCCGGAGCTGCAGCCAATCAACGTCCAGCAGCGAGGAAGCGCAGCAGCCAATGCCTAGTTTAGACTTTTAAAGAACCAGCCTCAACGCTACCACCTCTGACCTCTAACCTCTATGCTGAAACAGCCAAGACCCACTGCCCCCACCCGAGCCTCCCTCCTCCACCCAGCCCTCCCAACACCAGCCTTTCTTGCCCCACCCGACCTCCCCAGCCTCCGTCCAGCCATGAGAGTGCTTCCACCCTCCCTCCTCCAGGCAATATGTGCGCAGTATAATCTGCACCTTGAGCCTTACCGAACTCCCTTCACCCCCGCGCCAAATTACTGTCACTCTCTGCCGCCTCCCACCACGTGTATTAATATTGTCTTTGAGTGATACAGTCGGCAGTTTGCCTCGTCGTGTGTGTGACAGACGAAGGTGTTTGAAATGTGCCTCTGGTGGTTTCAGTGACGTGCGTCCTACTGACAGAGACGGATGAAGATGCTCTTAGACACTGATCTCGGACCAGGTGTGTGTTCTCAATCTGGTTTCACTAAAGATAATTTGGTTTCAGGGGTGGTATTACAGAAACCTTTGGCATAATTGTTAGGAGGATTTTGGAATTTTGAAAACTTAACTTGCGTGCTGAATTAAACATGTCTATAATGAACCCTCAGATCCATATCTAAGAGCATCCTCTCCTGAGAGCCTGTGGACGAAAATAGATGTTCATGCATGTGTAATCGTGGCTTGAGAGAGGAATTCTGCACACGTGTACACACACATACATATCCGTATGTGTGACCTAAAAACGGCTCACTCAAAGACAAGACAACTTTGACTGCCACAGAAATGCAAGTTTACTTCTCGTGGCGCTTTTATTAACGAGGACACTTTTGTTTGCAAATGCAATGCAAAGAACAATGACGCCCACGACGTATCACTACACACAGTGGAGGAATGTAGAGGAGGTCAAGCGATCACTGCTATCTAGTCGTGTACTAGCTGTATCTGTGTTTGTGGAGGAAGCTTATGAATGCTTTGTCAGCCATCAGCCAAGGGTTATGAATAGCAGAACAAAAGCCAGAGAAAGGTTCCATTTCAGTCACAAATCGCCTCTTTTAGGGTCCTGATGATGCTTTTTGTGGCATCTACCTACTGAAATAAGTCAAAAAAAGAGTACGTTTAAGTCTTTAACAATCTGGTTGGTTGTGATTTCTGAGCAGGATGTAGGCTAGAGCGGTGGTTCTCAGCCCCTAAATTGATACACAAACAGCTCCCAGTTTGATTTGATTTTACTTCAGGGACCTCCATCTGAAAATAATATGGTTATTACAATTCTGTAGCTGTCAACCCGCATGAGGAGATAACCATGAAGGAAGTGAAACCTGTGATCAGAATAGTCGCTCTTATGGCTCTTAGTGCTTTTTATTATGCTAACAGGCCTCCACTCGCATCTCTTTTTCACATCTTAGCTCCTCTCAGCGAGGATGTGAGAAAGGAAGAGATGCGTCCTCACTCTAAGCTCCTCCAAAACTCCTCTCTCCTCACTTCCTGTCTCCTTGAGGTGTTTAAAGGGACTGTAAGGTCCACCACGATGGTGGATGGGAAGCGATTTCCAGGTCAGGGGAGGAGAGAGGAAGTTAGTATAATAAAAAGCACCCTTACCTCACTTCTATAGTAAATTAAATAGTGGGAAAAAAATTATTCTACATTTTTTGGGGACCCTTGACCTTCCTCATTGACCCCTGGTTGAGAGCCGCTGCGCTAGAATATGTAAAGAAGAGGTTTACGTGCTCAAATGGAACCAGGCTAAACACGCGTATTCAAGCTCCTCTGTAGGAGTTCTCATACGAGCATGTGCAATAATGATGTTGTTTCTTTAATGATCATGCTGCACCGGGTTATTATTGTTTCTTTGCTTGACACTGGATTATTAGTCACACTCACGAATAACGTTAGGACACGATCAGTGTTACGATTGTACTTTTTACCAGAGTGTTGATGCATGACAGAGATTGTAAAATCTAAGCTACAGAACAGGGGATTGCCAATACTTGCCAAAGTTTGAACTTTGATCTCTTTACTTCACTTTGACTTGCCTTATCCATGCGAATGACAAACCCGGGTCTGATCAGACCGTAGGGATACCGAGGTGTCTTTTTATTTCAGAGGGCCTTCAGAACCACAGAGACGGTAACCGTCAGACAGCTGGTTTGGTGTATTTGGAAATGTGCGAAAGAAATGAGCTCCTTTTTTTGGACCAAAACTCAACAGTGGGTTTTTCCCATGTGGCCATATGCTATTGTCTTTATGTTATTTCTCTTGGTTCAGGCCGTCTTAGCATTCCCATGGTGATGGCAATATAGGTTATCAAGTTCTCATAGATGATGCAAACTTTGGCAGGCTACTGGTAGGATCGTCGTTCTTTAACTCACTCGCTTGAAACAGTTCAGATTTAGTTTGATGTGTTTTGCTGTACATTTGCCATTTGATGCTGTAAATAACCGGCTTGTTCTGTATGAACTTTGGTGTGAGTGTGTGTGTGCGCGCACGTGTGTGAGTGTGTGTGTGTGTGAAAAAAAACCATCCAACATTTGCTTTTTGCAAAGTTGATTTTCTGGGTAGCTGTGCAATAGCTTTATCTGTTTTATTTTGATGTTAAACATCATTGTATTACGAGTATGTTTGCCGCGTTCACTTCCTGCAATGTATGATTTATATGCAGTGTCTGTTAGAGGATTACGTCACTTTGAATCGATTAGTCACATAGGCTGCGTCTGATAAGAAATCACAAACTATGCCTTCATGATATCTTAGTCACTGATCACAGTATCGTCCATCTATAACAAAGCTCTGATTATCGTTGCTTCGCTTGCCTTTAAATTTAGCTCGAGAGCTTCTTCAGTTTGCTCTCAGTGGTAGAAATGGCCTTGAACCTGTGCTTGTCTACCTGAGATCTGCCAAATTAGGTTTTGTTTGCGCTCGAGTCTTCAGAAGAAGACAGACGTTGCCAAGTATTTAAATAAAGGTAAAAAGTTTGATATTGCCTTTTGAAATTTGAAGGGAAAAGTTTTAAAGAATTGTATACTGTAAAAAAAAAAGAAAGCCAATGACTGGAAAGATTGTGACCTGCTGGATCCGCAAAGCACCTTGTTAGAGCGTAAACAAAGCCTTTTTGCTATTTGTTATTAAGAAGGGAATCAAACGGCAGTTTGAATCAATGTATTGCTGGTCCTGAGTTGCGTATGTATATAGTGCTATTTGACTGGTGAAGCTTTTATGTGATTGGAAAGCAGCTTTTTCTGAGTTTCTGCATAATGAACTAGAAAGCCGATACAGGACTCATATGGATCCTGTCTCTGATGACAGTTAAGTTTGCTGTGTTGGCAAAAGTATTATCAGTGAAAGATTTTGGGAAAGAATGAATAAAATACTTAAAATGCTTGTGTGGTTGACTTTTCTTCAAAATGGTTCTTGTTGATTTATTTTATTTTTGAATCTTGATCAGCTTCTGCCTGTGCTGTTAGTACAAGATAAAAATCTGTATTTAATTCATTCAAGAGCAGTGGTTCCCAACTGGTGGGTCACGGTCCAAAAGTGGGTCGTGGGCCCATTCTGTATGTACCACACGAGACTTGTAAATGTGTCAGCTTTTGTCTGTTTGTGTAGGGAACCTTTCCAAAATGTTGTCAGACACTTATAATAATCTGAGCCTGACAGTGGCAAAAACAAACACTTCTACAGGATGTAAATTGACAGTGCAAACATGCCCTTAGTGATTTTATTGCAGCCTGTTTCACTTAATGCAGGATAGATTTCAAAACGTATCACATACAGTATAGAAAAAAAGAGACAGACAGGATTAGGACCAGCGTGTCCTCTCTTTATTTGCAAACAAGTAAAACCTTGTACAGTGAATCATCACACTGGTTCTGCAAAGCATTTTAAAACATTCATGAAACGGTTGTAAAATTCAAGTTTTGGTTTTAGCCTTAAAACACCACGTCCACGGCGCTTGTCCAGTCTCCCTTATCACATCTGTACGATTTAAAAACTCTTTGGACAAAACTTCAAGGCTAGGCTCGACATTCACAAAATACTTTCAGAGCGTCTAGTTGATCACCAACAGGATCTATGAAAGCCCCGTTTGTAAGTCTGTGGCGTGTATCAACCACGAGTATATTTATATACTTAACTGTAAATGCAGACAATTAAACAGCACGTGACAAAAATAACTTTCAAAGCCACCTTACCTTAAAATACAGATCACCTTAAATGGTTTACACTTTCAAGAACACGTGAGAGCAAACTTTGTACACTTTTAAAATCTATGGCAACTACCTACCCTCATAGCCCTGTTAATGCTGTCACTCTGCATCCCAATGTGCACCACGCTCAGTAAATGTGTCGGATCAACACAAGTCGCAGACATTTAATGCATGCAAAGCAGCAGGTTAAAAACTGCCCGTGTGTATGACTACACACGTGACAGACGCACACAGTACAATCCTGTTTGATAAATAGAACTCAATACAGATGCACACGCGCACAAATAAAGCACTGGAAAGATCATCATATCTAAAGAAGTCAAAGCACAAGTTGGGCTCTATGATCCAGAGAAGCTACAGTACAAGGGTTGTCTGCTGCATAGTTAAAAGCTTATATCAACACTCCTGCTCACAGGATGGTAAAGTGCTCGCTAAATTATGTAAGGATAAAGGCAACAGCAGAACTAAACATTGACCTTTGACCTCTGTTCCCCATCTGGAAAGTGTTGACACAGAAATTAATAGTGATCAGAAAACAGCCCCTCCAGGATGTTGCGATTGCAGCAATTAACCCAAATTCAACCCTGTGAATTCTGTGCGACCATGAAATTGTGTCGCAAATCATCGTAGTTTCCTGTGAGTTTCACCAATCAAAGCAGCATTACGTCACCACACTCACTTCCTTGTTTCTGGCAATGCCAATAAATGAAGGCAGGGTGTCACGCACAGTAAAATCTGGTCTGGTTGTGAAGCTGCAGACGTGCAACACAAATGTCTCACATTTACTGGTAAAAATTACTGCCATAGACCGAGCGAGGTAATTCCTTGATGTTTTGCACGAGGGCGGGATAAACTGTTCTGCAACACTGTGATGGAACACAAATAACATCAACTGACCAACACCTTTCTAACACACAACAAATCTGGTGACAGATAAGACAAATCACCATCACAGAGGCTGCTGCATCCATGTCTCAGCATCAATGTAGCTCAGATTAAATACATGGAAAAAGTTTTCCTTGTAGGCTTTCTCCCAGAATTTAAACTCAAACCACTACTTTATTCCAAACCTTAACCAAGAGATCTCTTTCTGGCAGAAAGCCCTTGAGGACAATGTCTCCCAGCTGCTAAATATGCAGGGTCACAAACTCACAACAGGGTTATTTTTTCTCACTGTAACAAGATGCCTTCCACAATTTAATTGCAAAGAAAGCTGTAAAAACAGAGTAACATGAGCTGCAATTGTTTTAGATATTAAGCCACAATTATCACAATAAAAGCCTGCAATATCCTGGAGGGACTGATAATATGAACAAAACTGGAATCCCGGACTTCTCGGTGGTTGATCTGACGCTGTAGATTCCACTGAATGACAGCTAAACTGTGAGAAATTCAATATGTAATATGTACAGACAAAGTAACACGTTCACTGCTGCCTCCTCGTCCTGTTCTTGTTTAATCACGCTTGTGAGTCTGGAGATAAAATTCACATCTCTTTCCAGCAGGTTATTGCACTTAATGTTTAAGCAATGCTGCTCTCTCCAGCACCTACAGGCCCTCACTCTGGGCCACGCTGAGTCATTCTGTATGCACTTGCCATAAATGCTATCAATCGGTTCAAAGATTTGACGACACAACACTTAAAAGTCAAACTCTTAATCCACATCAGTAACACTCGAAAGTCCTCAAAAGAACCCGAACCTCCACACATCGCCCCCTTCCTTTACTCCCAACATTTTAAAAAAACATCTCACTTTACACACAGACATGCATATATTCACAAAGTGCAGCAAAACACTCAAACACACACAGTGATTTAGTCAGTCTCTGTCTGTAGATGTCACAGGAAAAAAGCCACAGTATGGTTTTCATCTCTATCTGACACCCTACACACACACACACGCACACACATACACACACACTTCGCTACTTTTGTTCAGAGCCCTATGTAGACAGAAGTGCAACCTCTTAAAAACCAAGCCACAGTCACAGCCACTGGCCTTCAGCTCGCCTGTAAACTTGTTTCAGTGCAAGTTCATTTGGCTAAACGTGATGATACAGAAAGAAAACAACAGCAGAGTACAAACATGCTGCTCTCTAAAAGCACTGAGGAGCACCCGAGGTGAGGTTTAGATAGGCTTGTAAAGCAGAGAGGTGACGTATTTCTTCTTGTATCTGTGAGTCGCACTCAGCACCATGACTCCATCCTGCACAGACAGAAACACAATATGCAGGCGAGCTGCCATTAGTGGAACCCAAACCCACAGAGCAAATAAACATGATGAACTACCACTGGTCCACACAGCAACTGACGATGAAGTGGAAGGAGTCTGTTTGTCTGCATGTCTGTCCTTCAGCTGTCTCTAAAACCACTTATCTGATCCACTTCCCACTTTATGGATATATTGCATTGGGAAATACTTATTAGTAGTGAGTAGGAGTACATACTGTGTACTGTAGGGGACACCGATTAACTGTTACACAGCATGCTGGGTGCAGCTTGCTCTCCATCGCTTGCTCCAGTAGATTGAAGATCAGATTAAGCAAGAGAAACCTGAGATGTTGCACTGTAACTCAAACATTTCAAACATCAGGGATTTTAACCTTTGGCATAAACACTTGTGTCCCTGGAAACTTCCTGGTCCCAAATAGCTAGCTGATAGCAAATGACAACGTTTGGACATCTTCCATCTTGGTGATACTCCACGTACTCCGGATGCAGTGTGTGCCTGCTTATTCCGGGGAACAACATCACCTCGAGTCGCACAGTTGAGATAATTATAATCTGGAGCTCATCTTAGACTCTGAACAAGGCTTTGACTTCACTGAGGCCATAAAATGTTCATGCTGGTATTAATTTCATTCGAAAACCTTCCACGAGGAAGACGAGACGTTGACAAGCTAAAAACAGATCGTGATTTTAAAAACAATGACGAAATGTGTGTTTCATTTTCACTCTGGAGACGAGACAGGAAGAAAGCGCCAGTGAGGACATTCAATGAGACGAGAGGAGAACTGAGTGATAAATAATTTCATGGAATTTTCATGGAAATATGTTTTAAACTAGGAAGCCAGGAACAGCCGTGCTTGCGGTTATTTCTAAAGCTTTATGAGCAGTATGAGATCGGAGCAGCGATGGGCTGGCAAACTCTTCTAAATAGGCCAGGATGTTTTGCTAGGCTGCAACACTCACAAGGAGCAGCGTCACCCTTTAGTGCGAGTAGTGAGCTGTAATTCAGCGGTAAATAAGCAGCCGTGTGTGTCTGACTGTGGATGATGGAGCTATTGGATAGGTTTGCAGAGACTGTTAGTGGCAGTAGTGGCAGTTAGCAGCTAGCTCATGAAAACATGTATGATTTTAAACTGTAAAACTGTCTAACTTCATACTTAGGATTAGTGCAACCATTCTGAACACATTTTTGTTGCTGTAAGATACTAAAAGATATGCAGGCTCAAATCCTTTTGTTTGTCACAGTAACGCACATTGACATTTAAAGTTTGTTTAAGGGCCTTAATTTCAATAGTACACACACATCTGCTGTGTAAATATTTTCAGAGACACTTGTTCACCTTCGTAGGAAGAGAAGACGGAAACGACATCATTCATGGAAAGTATGAGGCCTTTAGGTGTGTGCAACTGAGTCATGATGAGAAAAGACAAGTGAGATCAAATTAGTCTAGATAGTAGAGTTTCAATTTGGATCACTATATCAATTCAATGATGAATTTTTGAATTTCCATGGCACTGCTGTGTCATCATTTTAATCTAAGTACACCTTATTCCTGAACACTTGAACAGTGCTATTGTCCTAGCATCAGGCAGGTAATGCTAATCAGCCACACTAAAGATGACGGAGATAATTACTGATTACTCATATTGATCGCAGGCCCCTGAATTGAAACAAAAATCGTATCGTGGCGGACTTTGTGATATCAAAGAGTGCTGAATCATTGTCCAAAGATTACTGATATTATATAGAACTTGTGATTTACACCCCTAGTTAAAGGCTATTATGTTACATTAGCTGTTACTGCCCTGCCATCTACACTGGCTGAGAGGTAAGGGAGATTCAAACCCTTCCCCTTGCTCAGGGATTTACAGTTTGAAAGCTGGGGGGAAACCTGCACTTCATGTGGTGCCAGTAACATCTGGAAACATATGACAAGTATTTCAGCTTTTTTTCCAGTGACTCTACCTTTATCGACAGAGCGTAAAGGTGGTTCAGCATGACGTGGTTGGGCTCAGGCAGCAGGGCAGGGTCACACTGCCGAGAGAGAGGGAGAGAAAAACTTACAAACCACAAATAAACTGGTAAACAGCAACAAATGCAATTAAAAAAATCAACGTCTGGGGAAATTATGGTGGATGTGAGAGATGAGGCGAGAGGAAAGGTGGAGGCACTGACAGAAATATTGGTGTCCTTGTTGAGAATGACTTGAAGGAGGTGAGGCGGGAGAATAGGTGGGGCTTTGAAGTGCTCCTCAGGTCTGAAGACGTACTGCTCCTGCCCGTATGGACCTGGAGGGGAGCTGGACAGGTCTGCAAATATACAACAGTCATGATAACACTGCCGACCGGGTTTAAAGGCTTTGATTGTTTAGTTTTTATCAGTGTCAGTTTATTGCACTGTAAAAACATTTTGGACATTAACTAACCTGATGTGTCGGAGCACTCCAGAGAGTCAACATGAAGGGCATCAAACACCTCAAAGTCTGACTTCTTCACCTGGATCAGGTTGTTTATGGTGCCGAGTTGGCTGGTTACAACCGGCTGCAAAAGATAAGGATGTCAAGAAGGTAATGATTAAGCATTTTTATAATTATCATTGACAGCACACATTTCCCTGGGTTTTGATGACGCTGTTTGATGACCTGAGTTGCATTTACACGATTAGCAGGATGGACTGAAGACTTTAAAATAGCATACAGCAATGTTTGCATACTTCTCCTGTGGTCTAAGCTGACCAATACTATGACAATACCATGACATCAGC
Source organism: Epinephelus cyanopodus (assembly GCA_026686955.1). Lineage (NCBI taxonomy): Eukaryota > Metazoa > Chordata > Actinopteri > Perciformes > Serranidae > Epinephelus > Epinephelus cyanopodus. The sequence continues at coordinate 11,828,549 of CM048926.1, read as the reverse complement.
AACACTGACAACATCAGTCAGAACTTAAAGGTTTGGAATTGATGAGATTTTTATGCAAGTTTCTTGAAGACTTCTTCACATAACATTACAGATCTTTGTCACAAGCCAAAATACACAGGCTGGAACTGACCTGTTAGAGATTAAGGCTGTCTACAAATATACAGACATATTTGTAAATGTGTATTTTTTCTGTACACTCTGACCTCTTGTCCACGTATGAATGGAATTTAAGTTCACTAAAACTGAGACTATTTAAAATGCCCTCTACAGTGATGGAAAGAATAAAAAATAATATTTTAAGTGAATTTTTTTTTCATGCCGCAGCCAAGTCATATATCCCATCTGCAATTCATAAAACATATTTATTTACGCCTGCTAAACAAATGACACAAGATATATATTTACAAGATTTCAGCACCATCCCACACATAACAACTGCTGATGTTTTCTAATGCAGCAATCAAGTTTAAATACGCCCTCCAAATGACAGAAATCTGGTGTAGCGACAGAGAACTTTAATCCCTGCTTCTAAGATACAGATTTTTCAAGACCCTGGTTACTGTTTATCTGTGTCTGTATCTGGACATGTAAAACAGAGCGATGGGAAACAATGATCTAATCTCCTCAATTCATGCATGCCCATTGTTGCTTTGTGTAAGGAGCATACACTAGAAACAACAGTAACGATGGCCTTGGTCTAATGAATAATTTACACTCAAATTTAGTAGTGCTGCACCCATTGTTATCTGGTCTACCTCAGTGCCAGTGGATTAAAGTCCACCAGAAACGACAGTATTGGATCAAGCCAGCAAATGGTGTGACACTTCCCAAAGTGGGACTGTCGTCAATGGGAAACGGTGGGAAAACTTTAGCATGTTCCGAGCATCACTTTGTATGTTTGAGTTGAGCTTCTTTATCCTTATATAGAGCAGGAATCGACAGTGAAGAGATCTCCGGTTGGTGTTTTAAAAAAGGCAACTTTAGCCTGGACATTTTACAACCTTTGTGACGAGGGGAGACTGCTAAGGTCAGCTAACGCTGGCAGCATTTGGGGTCATTTTCGCGCTCTAGTTTGGGCAGAGATATTTTATCAAGCAAAGGATGTGTGGACAGAATTATTTCTTGAAACACAGGGGAATAATATCAGGTTTTAAAAATATCTGTACACATGTAGACAGGGCCTGAGGAAAACGTTCAATAACATGAGACTGACAGTAAAATAAAAATGACACTAATGTACCTCTGTGGCATCGTGGACCCACTGTCCGTCTACAAAAAACTTGTACTGGTGCTCTCCTTCTGGCAGGTCCAGGATCGCTACGAAGTCATTATGGCTTTGGAGGAAGGAAAGAAAGAGTATTAGTGTCATACTCAGGTGTCATATATGGCTGGAGCTGAGATGGATAAACAGAGATATAATTGCATGGAAGTTTACCTCTTGTTGAGAGGTATCTTTGTGCTCCAATTATTAAAGGAACCAGCAATGTAAACCTCTTTTCCCCCTCCAGCCCAGCGGATGACTGTGGGTCGAGCCTGAGGACCAGTTTTCACCTGGTCACCCAGATCTGACTCTTTCTGCTCCTAAAACCCAACAATAATATGGAACAAATGACACAAACACATGAAAGATAATCCAGCACAACAAAGAATATTCTGTAAATAATCTGCATTATTCCAGCCCCACCTTGGACTCAGGCCCATGGGTGTTGAAGATGTTGGGGTCGTCTGTGCTGTCCACCATCTTGCTGCTGGGTTCATGGTCTTTGTGACCGCTGCTGTCTGAGCGGTGGGCCTTGGCTCCATGGCGATCTGCGGACACCCGGTCACTTGTGTTGCCCATAATGCCTCACTATTTATGGTGCTATTGGAAAGAAAAGACAACTTCTTGTATGTTTGGGCACAAACCATATACTTAAGGATTAACTTCACTGTAACATGGCCATTCAGACACTAGAAATAGATTAAAAATGAATCAGTAGTGAACAACACAATAGCTGGTGTTGATTTCATGTCCCTTCATAAGGTCTTTGGATGTGATAAGGTGCAACCATGTGAACAAACTCATTAATGAATATTAATAATGCAGCAGCCTGAGGAACCTTACTGTGTCTTGTGCTTGCTCTCTTGTCAGGCTAAGATTCAAGACGAGTTAACAGTATGTAGACGACATAAATTGCTGTGAATACCTGCCACAGACAAGCCCCAGTTTGTGCCTCTCGTGTATTCCTATGACGATGCGATGACTACAAATGCAAGGCACAAACTAGGGATAGCTACAGCCTATTGTGACACCACTAAAATACAGTCTAAAAGTGTGATACGTGGCTGATTTAAAATGCTAAACACCATCTTGACACCTGCAATGGGAGACATTTTAAAGATACATTAAATGCACGCAGTCTGGTTGATGCTAAACGGCTTAGCAGACGGGCTAACAGGCTTATCAGTAGGCTAGACAGTCTCAGATAAAAGCGAGTAATTGTAGCAGAAGTGTCTCCAAACTGTGAACCTCGACTTGCCCCGACAGATAAGGCTGCAACGACCGCTTAGCGTTAATACAATCATCCTGTCAGACTAACACAGCACCGACGGTTAACGCCCACTAACCAGCTGCTCACCGAGCAACAAGTTTTAACTTCCCAAATTAAATCACACATATGATTTAGCGACTCATTCAGAGCAGTGAGCACTGAAGCATGTTAGCTGTAACCTACCACAGTGTCCCCTCTGGCAGCTCAGCTGTGCCCACCTCAAATCACTTCGGCAGGGGAATATTTTTAGCCTACAGTTAGCTAGCAGCTAGCTGTCACTTCCTGACAACCAGCTCCGCGCGTCGTTTGTCTCTTATTCGACGTCAGAGTCGATTAATAAAACGCGACGGAAACAAAACCGTGTTGAAATGACACAGCGACAAACTCACCGATACCTGCTGGAGTGAGTTTGTTTTCAGCGCAGAGCCAACCTCTCTCACCTCTCTCACCTCGCTACGACAACAGCAGCGCGGTGGCAGCCCAGCTACGGTGTGCGGCTAGGACCAAATTGGTGGGAGCGTTTGCCTGTTATATGGAAGCAAATAAGAGACATAAATGTTTGTATTTTAATTAGATAATATTTATACGACAGGCAAAACTAAACCTGAGTCTTAAGCCTATTTCGTTTGGGGAACATTTCTGTGAGACAATCTTTCTTTCTCCAGATATATATCACTGAAACAAAAAATATTCATTCGTATTCGTTCGACATTGAAATTTAAATACAGCTGAATTCATAGCATTAGCTTGTAGCCTCTCTGAATGTATTTGTTCTGAATTCATCTCTTTGACAGTGTAATATGAAAATTATTGATTTGCAATTTCTAAAGCTGAAATTGAATACTTATTTTTTTTCAGTGTTCATCAATACCAAAAAAAAAAAACAACCCAGATTCAGGTTGCTTCAATTCCAAAAATTCAAGTTGATTTTTTTTTTAATTCTGACACTTGAAGTTTAATTCTGAAACTAGTTTTGTGTTGAGATATTTTACCTTGATTTCAATTTTACTTTAAAATCCATGTAGCCTCCTTGAATTTATGTGTTCTGATTTGGCCTTTTTGAAATTAAAATATGAAATGTATTACTTTACTGTTTCAAAAGAGAAATACATTTTTTTTTAATGTTCACCAATTCAGATCCCCTAAAAGTTTCATAATTTAAAAAAAAAAATAGATATATGCTTAATTTAAATGTAATTCTAAACATCCAAGTTGATTTTATTTTTATCCTGAAACTTTTTTGCATCTGAATATATGAACATTGAAATATATATATTCAAATGTAGCTTTTGAAATTGCAAATCAAGAAATTTGTTGTTTCAGAGAAGTAAATTTGGAACAAAAACATGGTTTTCAAAGTAAGATATTTCAATGCCATGAATTTACAGGTGTTTTATTTTAATATTAATTATCCCTTGGCTGTTAAAATTTAAGTACTGATGTGTCTTATTTGCTTCAATAAAACTAGAAGATTGTTTACAGATATAATACACATACAGTGACATTATAAAATGTACTTTACTTTGTGGAATTATAAACTAGATAGGTATTATTAATGGACGTAGTCACCGTGACGTCACACGTCCGTTTCTGAAGAGTGGATTTGAAGCTCAAAATACTCCGCTCTGGACGTCGCCATCTTGGCAGTGCGTGACTCCGCCCAACTCCCGGACAATCAAAAATGGGCAAAGAGGCGGGCCGAAGGAAGCCTGGCTGCTTAAACACGCCCACCTCGCTCTGCGCTGCTAAGTTAGCTGAGGCTAACAAGCTACGAGGCTAAGAAGCTGCGCTACTTTGGCTAGCGCTGTGGCAGCTCCCTCACGAAACTTGAGGTAAGTTGAGTTTAGCTTAAACTAACGTTATACAACAAACCTTGAAACAATGATTCAGCTCTTATCTAAAAAAAAACGCTTCAACTTTTTAAAAAAATATATAATGGTAATTATTTATTACACTCATTTTACTTTCATATGCAGTGTGGAGCACTGGTGACAGCTGTGTCCGGCGTGGTGTCCAGAGAGCTGCAGAGACTCTGGGAAGCAACCTCAGCCTGCCGGGCATCCATGTCTGCTGGTTTGGCTGGGGTGGACTGCAGAGAGGCCTTCTCTCCTTCTTTTCCCACTCCCTGCGAGGAAGAGCAGCACCAGATGTCTTCGTCATCCACTGTGGCGGCAATGACATGGGGAAGGTCAGCAGTGTCAAGCTGGTCAGCATGATGAAGGAGGACCTGCACCAGCTTCACCTCCAGCATCCTGGCATTAAGATAATATTTTCTTCACTGGCCCAAAGGTGCAGGTGGGAGGCTGGTGGCAATCCAGCAAAGATTGATCAGGCCAGGAAATGTGTTTACAGTGTTATGGCTACATGTGTTCATAGTTTAAAATGGTGCTATAATTGAGCACCCTCACATCAGACACATTCATCTCACACCTAGGAGAAATTATATGTTTTTAAGTATATTAGTTAATTGGCTTGAAGACCACCTCCAAACACAGTGAACTGCTTACAGTTGGCAGTGTCACTGCTTTTGAATTTGGCCTTTAGGACATATTTTGTTAGGCCTGAACATAGCCCAGGCTGCCATGGCCAATGTTGACTTTTTATATTCATCTATAACTTGTTTAAAATTTCAATAAATTCTATTTATATTTGCATTCCTTTTGTCTTTGTTACTGACTGAATGTTGTATTTCACAATCAAATCTGACTGTCAATTGAAAGGACAAACAAATCATACACTACAGATAAAACATAAAGCATTAATGTTTAACATTGTCACTGACAAAAAAAATAGGCAGTCCATTGCTGTGTGGGCCTGATTATTTTAACCCTGTACTTGACTGGATAAAAGGGCTCAAAATGAAAAACAAAGAATTAGCTGGACACAATAGTTTTGAAGCCCCCAAGGACATGTCACTTGTTGGCTATGTTGCCAACTCTGAGAGGGTCTTCCTCAGGCAAAGGTATCGTGACGTTTTTATAGTGAGGCAAACAGAAAGATAATCAACCAATTATGTGTTATTATTTTTTTAGCCTCACTATATAAACCTCAATACCAAGCAATACCCACAGAACTTTCTCATATGTCACAATGTCACAAATAAATAATACCTCCTATGGGACTTAAAATTATTCAGTGTGCAGATATTTCCGTGTTTTTCACAAAAGGAGAATTGTTATTCAGTGAATTTTCTTCATTTGTCTTAAAGAAATGTTCAAACAAAACCAGCACATAACATCAGCTTTTCATTTCTTTTTTACATTCTGCTAAGATAAATGCAAACTTGGGTAAATGTTAAGACATAAATGAAAACATTAAGATGCCATTAATAACGATTACATTTTGTTAATGGTTTAAATCACCACTATATTTCCAATTATCACAGGAAACTGATGAATGACAGCTTTCAAAAAAAAATTTGCTTTTACTCTAAAGTAATTTTTGTCTGATCCACTTTATATCACAAAAATTCTAACCATTACACAAACAGTTTAACAAAATTAAGTCAAAGCTTGCATTCATGAAATCATCACTATGAAAGTTACAAAAAGTACGCATGAAATAAATGAAAAGATTTGTGACAGTAATTATAAAACATATGAATTAGGACCCAGAGTCATAATTTGCAAAATCTTAATTTCTTGTTAAACAACCTCTTTACTGTGGAGTAAATATCACATTGGTCGAGGTTGTAACTTTCCTCAAGTGTCCTACAAGAGAGAAAGATGACAAGATAAAAACACAGGTAGAAAACATTGACTACAGCCTGTCTTGGTTAAAAGCCCACTCACCACCAAAATTATCTTATTGCTGAGTAAGTGGCTGTCATTCATTTAATTGTACTATCAAAACAACTGGAGTATGAATGTACAGTATGCAGTTCATCCACATTAACATCATTGTTGCTATCAAAAGGAAACTGAACTGTTCTCAAAGCTCACTGCCACTGTGGAATCATGCTGTGTTCGGCTGTCTCATTATGAGAATATTTTTTCCACTGGTTCTTCATAGACTGTGTGTGGGGGAAAAAGGTAGTAATTCTCACTTTGATAAAGGGTCTTTGCATAAAAAGCACTGAAATGTTAAAGTTGGTAAATACATGTCATGTTCCTTGATTGATAAAATCTTCATTTGGCCTTCTGCATCAGGGGAACACTAAACTGCACTGGTGTGTCAGTGTGTCATTTCACCTTATCAGTAATAGTACGGAGCAAGCTGTGCCCTAATCGAGTACTTAGTAATGTATGATAATTAGTAATATATGTAATGCATTTAATTATATTATGGACAATAATTCAACATTTCAAACTAGTAAGTTTAGTGAGGTACTGTATGAAAAAGGGTGTCTTTATCCTGGAGTCAGTGCTGAAGTGATGACTCAAAGTGTTCACTGCACAGTCGGTAAGTCTTGTTTGGAGTCCAGTTCTGTCTTCTGGTGTTGAGTGTCCACTGATCCAGTCTGTCTGGGTCACCTAGAGGAAACGTTACAGACAAATAGATATTCAAAGTAATATATGTTAGCTACCTACTTTGCAGACACTTTTACATGCAAACAATACAATTTAAATTACTTCAGTGTTCAACAGATCATAATCGATTTATTTAAGCAAAACAAAAAGGAGGTGACCATCACAATCCTCATATTCTGTCTGTGCATTATCTATTGTTGTGTAGCTACAGGTCTATATCATACACTGATCTTATAATATTTATGTGACAGTCAAATGTCACATTAGCTTTTTTAATTACGTTACACACCTTATTGTAATTTCACACAGTTCGCCACTTTCTAATTTACATACACAAGTATAGCCTTAACGTTACGTTAACGTGACGTTACCGTTACACTGCTCATATGACAACGTTAACATTGCATCACGTTGGCTAACTAACGTGGTGGACCTTTATGTTCAAACCTCACACAGCCTTTTGTTCAAAATATTCTCTCCCTAAATGCCTAACGTTAAATCCTAACACTTCTCTGTCAGGCTCTGACTTCGATACTGGCGTCTTGCTCGAAGGCTAAATGTTAGCTGGCTGGTTAGCTAGTTAACGAGCTAAGCTTGTGTTGTATCGTATTGTCTGTGGCTCTGTAACTTGATGTGGATGTTGCTGCTGTGATACAGGTCGCACTTGAAAACGAGACCTCCGGTATCAACGTGATTTTACATGTATTAAATAAAGGCTTAATAATATAATAATAAGCTGACAGCTAGGTGGTGACCGCAGACACGATACACGCTGCTGACATGGGGGTCTATGGGAATTTGCTCACTTCCGGAGCCAGCCTCAAGTGGACAGTCGGTGAACTGCAGTTTTTGGCACTTCCGCATTGGTCTCAGTCGTCTCCACCGGAGGTTGGGGCTTGGTAGCATTTAAGCAGCAAACACCTAGTGTTGTAGACTTTGGGGGGGGGGGGGGGTGTCATATGATGCCCTGTCATTTGGTTTCTTTATGGTCTCTTGGTCTGTCTCAGCTTATCTTTTATAAATGCTACTGTACCATTGTGCATAATCAATAATTATGGTGTCCATAATCAAATCAAATTCTTTCTTGACATAATTAGTAAAATGATACCACACACTCTTTACCAGTCATGTCACTTAGCCCAGGTAGCATTCTTGGCTGCAGGGAGGTTCCTGATAAAAACCTGTATATCTGTGTATCTTTTTCATGTGCATGCTGTGCAGAACGGAGACAGAGTCCTTCATAGAATCATTTGACCAGCTTCATTCACTCATTTGGTTGATTCAGATATAACCCATTTTCCTCTTGGGGAGAATCCTTTTAATATTGCCTTAGAATAATTTTCACAAATCATTTTGTATAATGAATTAAAGCAAATTCAAAAAAATGTGAGAACTTGGACTAAGCATGATAACTAAAACACTCTGTAGCAAAGCCAGAGAACCAAATCACAAATATAAAGCTGATGAAATCATTTTCTAAGTCTTTTACTGAGTCTGTATTTTACCTGCTTTGTCACTGAAGAGTCTCTTGCTGCCCACTGAAACTCCATCTGGCTCTTTTTTTATTGGACAAGCTGTATTCATTATAAAAACACATTTAACACCCCTGGACTGAGATGATTAAGTGAAAAAAAAAAATCCCACAACTTTAGTTTAAAATGCTACAATGATGTGGTTTACTTAGCATAAAAATGTGTCCATGTGGGTTTTTTTATTGACCACCAGGCAGAGCTGTTAACAAACCTCAATTATTTTTTTATGCAGTCCCCCACCCTGACCTTTACACCACCCAACCACTGTTCTCACGTAAGCCTCCCAGCAACAGACCACGTTAAACTTCTAAGTGAAGTTTACACATCTATCACAACTATCAAGTCTGAGACCTGTTTTAGTTTCTTAAAATCCACATTGATGCAATTTATATTAAAGACAACAGGCTGATTGTCATTGTACATGTTGGATACAAACAAGTCACACAGTGTTAAAGGTAACTGTATCCTGTTGTGGGTGTGTATGTGTGCGTTTGAGGGTGGGGGTCTTCATGAGTTGAAATGAGAAGTGACACAAGACACAAAGCATACTCCTTCAAGTATTTCAGTCCAATGAGCAGTTGTTACTGTTTCAAAGTGTTAGTAGCATCAACAACACCCATAAATAACCAGAACTGAAAACAGATATATATATATAAATACAGTACATAAATACAGTATATATATAAAGTATAAAACACATCTGTTGATGTCAGAGTTCACATTGAGTGGCTGTAAGGCACATTTAAATGATCATCAAATAACACACAGAATTAGTGGTTTTCACATTGCACAAGATGCTTTTTGTTTTCAGACAGTATTCCAGTGTTAAAAACTTCTTGATTTTTCACAGCCAGTTATTTTTAGTTGACAGTTGCAGACTGGAGCAGTGTCTTTCTGGAACTGATGTCACTCCAGGGGAAGGCGTTTACAACTTAGAAAGGTGTTAAATTACCTCTGAAGGGTGTGGACTGGCGTAGTGTCATATGACATCAAAAAAAGACCACAGAATATGTTTCTTTTGTTCCCAAAAAGCACAATATTCTGTCTTGTTGAGCTACCACTTTGGTTTGATCACAGTTTTAAAAGAATAAAATCATCATGTATGTTTTCTGAACTCTACATATGTATTTACTAACAGTGCTATCTTTATGTCAAATATTGCTTTGGACCGTGCACATGTTTTGGGTGTGTGTGTTATGTATAACAGCAGGATAAAAATTAAAGCATGCTCAGCACAATGATTAATGCTTTAGCTACTGACAGATGACCCTTAGTGGGATACATACAGCTTTCCATCTGCTGAACTCCTGTGGCCAGCTGGCGGAAGTCATGCTCTGTATGTTTGGTGTCTGTCTGTTCTCTTGGAGTTATTTTCACGCATTTTCAAGTCTGACAAATAAAATTGTTTTTTTTTTCATCTGTTTGCAGCATCATTTGGAAATTCCTAAACCAGTCTTCATGTACTCGTAAACCACGTAGCTGATGCTGACAGCCGGAATAACTTTCATGAAGTTCGGCAGGATGCCCCGGTAGAGTCCGAAAAAGCCGTCTTTGGCTACAATCTTCTTTATCAAGCTGCTCATGGAGGACTGGTCTGATGCATCCAAAGACGCTGGAGAGAAAAAGGAAGTTAGGGAGGTGGTGCACATGCTTTTTAGTCTTGTACTTTATGTTTAAAGGAATAGTTTGGATGTTTTGAAGTGGGGTTGCATGAGGTCCTCATCAATAGTCAGTGTATTACATACAGTAGATGTCATGTGGCATGCCCCCAGTTTGGAGAAGCAGGCTGGAGGCTGGAGGCTGGACAAAAGCAATTTACTGATGTGGAGGGGAGGGTCATCAACAAAACTGAATTTAGCCAACTTAAAAATGTATAGCAGTTTAAGTGTACGCTATATTTAGTATATTTTTCCCCATTTGCCTTACCATATAGACGATTTCCGACAGGACACTGAAGCACTTATATTGCTCTTTTCAAAGCCAGACTCCATTGAGAAAAACAGCAATTTAACATTGCTGAAAAGTAGTATTATTGTGTGACGTTTGTGTTTTAAGGGTTCAGTCGGATTCACTGAAGTCACACAATAGCACAAACTAACTGAGCAGTGGTAGACAAGCTGTTCCTACATCCAGCAAGCTAAAAATTATTGTTTTTGTCAATGGAGTCTGGTGGCTTTGAAGAGAGCAAAGATGACAAATTGAAGCAATTAACAGCTTCCACAATGGAAATCGCACAATCGCGCAGTAATGAATGAATGAAGAATGAAGCTTTTTGCTCACGGTTTTTGCGCTGCAACACGCCTTGTGTTTCTGCCCTCTAAGCACCTGGCATTTTTGCCGAAGCTCTCCGAACTCCTCGAGTTGAAAAAGCAGAAAAAATGCCCAACATCCCCTCTTTTTTAGGGTCTCAAGTACCCACACAGATCTCCGTCTCCCTAAGGAGGTGAGTCCTTGGTTGCCTGGCAACAATAAAAAGGCGCAGCAAGTTTTTTTCTTTTCCTCTAGCAGCATTTAATTTTAAAAATAGGCAGTGCAGCAGGCCACGCTTTTTGCAACCTGCAATCCGCTTTCTATGTGATCAGGGCCTGAGGTGGGTCTTTTTCTGGTGGATAAAATACATTTTGCTGCTGCCCCCCATCCACAGCAGTAAACTGCTTAGCTTCCATGGTGCTACTTCTGCCACTTTTCCAAACCAGGAGTGCACGGACTGCCATCTCCTCTACATAATTCACTGACTGTGGATAAATACCTTACACAACCCCACTTCAACAGATCCAAACTATCCCTTTAAAGGCAGCACTTCTCCATTACAGCCCACTTATTACATGCTCAACTCAAGTGTATGTTTACAGAAAAAACATAAGCTGCCTTTACAGACTTTTGTCACCACATAAACCTCTCACCTATCATGAAAAATATTATGCACTGTCTAATTTACGTGCCATGCAAGTTTTGTCACCACTGCCATCAAATGTCAGACTGAGTTTACCTTGTGCCTGCATCCGTGTGCGCACAAGTGCGAGTGGATAGCTGGCCAGCTGGCCGCAGGTACTGGAGATGGTCCCACAGGCCACCAACACCAGAACTCCTGGGTTCGCTGAGTCATTGGCATGGTACGACAACCACGTGTTCTTCAGAGTCTGATACACAGGAGAAAAATGAATAGAAATGGTGTGCATCAGCATAATGCAATAATTTATTTATCTGATTAAATGTAGCTCTGGTTTGTCCTGCATATTAAGTAGTTAATTTAACAAAGTGCACTCTGTTGTGAGATATCACTAAAGGGTCAGCATACCTCATATACAGCGAGGTCTATCCCAGCGTAGGGAATGATGCCCACTAAGTTTGGCACGTAGCCCTTGTAGAAAGCCATGACGCCCTCTTTCCTTAGAATCTTTTTGGCACAATCAAACATTCCTGAATACTGGCCAGTTTTCCTCAGAGTCAGCCTAGTTTTCAATACCTTAGAGAGAGGAAGTACAACAGAAGAGAAACTGAGAAACAGATTCTTTTGATTAGTGTGGTATTTCAAGTTTTGAGGAAAAACGTAAAACAGCTGACTTCATTTTATTTGATACTGAAACAGAGATGCAACAGTTGTGTTACCTCCATTGGGTAGATGGCCGTCTGTGCTGTGGCCCCAGCCAGAGAGCCAGCTAAAAACCTCTTGTGTGTCTCAGTCTTCCTGCCCTCTGATGATAACAACTTCTTATACTACACAACACATACAAACAACAAGAAAATAAATCATTCCAAATATCTGTGATGTTTTAAAGCTGTGATAAACACCACCAAATGTGCAAAATTTGCATTTTGGAGCTTACCTGTTCATATGCCATGAATTTGATTGCCGTCTCAGGTGCAATCTTTAAAACATTGATCCCATTTCCCCTCCACAGTGAAGTGAGCCCTCCCTCTATGAGCATCTGCTTGAAGCCCCCTACCAGGCTTATCTTGTTGGTCTTCGAGGAATGAACCTGCAGCACAGATATAAAAGGTCTGCATGACAGTTGCACACACATCTTTATTTTAACGGTATACAACGCAGGATTGTCTGTCCCTGTTTATAAATACACTCGCCAGTGAAAGTGAAAGCAAAAGCCGACCACAGATTCACTCTTGCCCCACTATATTTGCATTTTTTCTGCTCTGTGTCTCTTGGATGCCTGCTGTTTATGGTCTGGCACCTGGTTGCTACCTTTTTATAAAGCCATGACCTCACCTGAGCGCTGTGGTACACACCCATAAACATACTGAACACAGAAAATATGACGAAAGAAAGTAATCACAGGCAGAGTCTCTGCAGAAACCGCCACACCTTCTAGTGGGTCATAGGTGATTATTTAGAGAGGTTACTTCTATATAAGTCTCCACATTGTGTTTTAGGAAAATCCTGCATAGTACATCTTTAACCAGCCTTCCCAACGAAGAGATTCACTGTCTATTTCTGAATATATTTTACCTGCATGAAGACTTTCATTCTGTCCAGAGGGGCAGTACCAGTGCGAGAGACGGCCCCTGCCACTGCACCTGCTGCAAGCTGCTTCCACCAGACACCTGAGCTCTTCTCCTCCTCTGTGAACTCATCTGGGATGGCGAGACTGTCACCTATGTCCAGCACCTGGTGGTTACATAAACACATTTGCACAAATGACTTTTATTCATGGACTCTGGTAAAACTGAAGACATGTCTGGTAGAATAATTGCCCCCGCTACTGCTTAATAATACATCTTCTCAATGGTTTGGTTGAAACAGGGTTGCCTCCTGCCTCTCAGCTCAAGGACAGCGACTTTCCAAGGGAGAAGAAAGGACTGGAGCACACTGATCAATTTACAGCCTTAAATAGTGCAAAGGTTTCAGCACCACTTTGTCTTCATCAGAGTCAAAAACAGCACATTTTGGCTCAAAGCTATGTCAGTTTATGGCCATAATAAACGCTGTGAGATGTTTCACAGCAGAATCATTTTGCCTTTGTGATCGTATCTCTCTCAGGAAGGCACATGTCACAGAACGCTGCTTTGTGTGGTTGTCAATGTGACAAAAAAAACTTGACAAGATTATTACAAGCACTTCTGCTTTCTTGTCTATTCTCACAGTCACGCAGCAACTGTCCTTTCAATCTTACCAAATTACCATTTGTACACTGGAGGGAAGGCAACATTTACAAAACCTTTAATGTAAGGTTGCAGACAGAAAGTAAACACATTATAATGTGCTTCTTTCTGCTGTACAGCCTATTTGGTGCAACTTGTGCAAGAAAAACAGGTCCCCACTGTGAGGAGAAGGATAAAAGACTGCAGAAGTTTAAACTATTTTAACAACAAACAATGAATTGACCTCCTTATCCTGTAGCTAAAACTGCTTGTGAGAGCATTATCACTGAGCCGACTGAGCCCTTGTCTTGCATGCATTGGCTGTTCCAGATAAACATATCCAATGTTGTTCCAAAAGCATGAGGCTGTCCGGTAGTGACAAACATAGCAGCAATCTAATACAACTGCATAGAAACACAGGGGCTGCACACTAAGGCACATTTATGGTATGAGAATGCAGTTTGTCTGGTTTTGTTGCCCAAGGCACCATAAATGTGCAGTGCGGTGAAGATTTAGGAACAATTTAAAGAAAAGGGAGGCAGTGTTTTGCTCATGCCGGAGCGCATATCTCGACAATGACATCCTTATTTACACTAAGAAGAGGTGGAGGAGCGAGCTGAGGGAAGCAGGGGGTGCTGCTGTGACCTAATTATGTTGGCCAGTCTAATCTTTCAAAGTCGCTGCCAAAATGTGGACTGCAGAGAAAATCCATAACATCTAACACAAGCGGACTAGATGTCATGTGATTCATTCCACTGCAGTCGCCTGTGAGTTTGCCTGCAGAGTGCGTTTCGAGTGAGGGTCATGTGTATGTACCGAGGAGTGTTTCCAGTAGCGGATGATCTCTTCCAGGTTGTGAGCTGGGCATAACAGGAAGTGTTCTCTCCACTCGTTCCAGTCCACCATCATGGTCCCATCGATGTCCATGCTGAGGAAACACACAGAAACCGCATCATCTACTATCTATGAATGCAATTAGCACATTACCGACCAGATAAAGCTTTCAGATTACACACAAGCAACATTCTGGTCACACCCTAAATAGAAAGTGGACTGAAGAAGAGATCAAACCTCTGTAATATTTTCTGGGCATTCTCTCTGCTGATCTCCAAGCCCAGCTCTGCAAGGGATTGCTGGATCTCTGAGGCATCAATGCGACCTGAAACACCATAAAAAAATCCACTCAGATATGCTGCAGTATAAACAGAGGATGTGAGATATTATAAACAATCACTGGCATGTGTTGTCATGTGTGATCACCCGTGCCAAGTATTTTTTAATCATGAGGCAGCTCCTGGAGCCCGCTACACCCGTCTCCTACCATCATTGTTCCGGTCCAGACTCTTGAATGTCAGCTTCAGCTTCTTCTCGTGCTCCTTCAGATATTTGCTGAACTCGTTGAAGTCGAGACTCCCATCTTTATTTTGGTCACCAGACGACACTATTTTCTGCAGAAGGGAGATAAAACCTAATGGCTTATTTGCTTCCTCCAGCAACACACACACACACACACACACACACACAGTCACAGTCACACTGCTAAGGAATTTCTTGCAGAACGAGCAGGCCAAACCCTTAACCTGTCTCTACAGGACCCCCACCCTGAGGTTTTACCTGTGCAGCACCGTGGCGGAATATCCCCATCGCCTTGAGGCCCGCCCGCAACTCAGCGACGTCCACCTTCCCATCTTTGTTGGTATCAAGCCTCTCAAACAGGTCCTGGTAGGACTTTCGGCTGTCCGCATCCCAGCACCGCGCATTTGATAGTAAAAGCGTCCGTAGCGTCTGATACATTGTAAAGCTAATGTGGAAGCGGCAGTCCAGACGAGTCGCCCTGCAGTCAGGATCTGGTTATTAATCCATTTTGAAAATCACCCACAAAGCCCGCAAAAATCCAGATGTGAGATCGGTTTGGATGTTGAGAGAGGGTTCCCAGTTACTTTAATTTGTCCCATGCAGAGGTGCAGGCTACTCCGTAACGCTTCAGACGAACTGCAGCAATAGAGGGCGGAGCGATGAGGGCTGCAGCCGCTCGATGTTTTCTACGGAAAAGCAGGAAAGATGGTAAAATAGGAAAGTGGGGGAATAAATAACCACCGGATTAACCGCGTGCATAATCCGGTTTATGCTCCTCACAGTGAAAGTCCCCATCTGTTTTTTTTTTACCCCTGCTCTGTGTGATATGCCGTGGTGTATTATAGGGAGAATTTAATCTCTTCATCTAGCAGGACGTGTCAGTAGACAGAAACACACGGCGTAGTATTTCCTGCAGCGCAGCACATGTAGTCGCCACCAGAGGGAGGTGTTTCCTCACACAAGAGGTGGCGCACATCAGAGACAGGAGTCAGTGGTTCCCAACTGGTGGGTCATGGTCCAAAAGTGGGTCATGGGTCCACTCTGACTCACAAACATGTCAAGTTAGTTAAAAACACTTTAATTGCAGTGCAGTGTCCTGCTGCAGTGACTGACTAACAGACAGCTACTTGACAGACACAGCTACTACTTCTTTACTTGAGTATTGCCATTTATCTTCTTCTGCTTACATTTTAGAGAGAAATGTGCTTTTAACTTTGCGACATTACTACCGCCTCTTCTTTTCAGATTAAGATTTTAAATGCAAAACGTATAGACAGTTTGTAAAATACTGTATGATGCATTGTCAGTGGTTGAAGAAATATTCAGATCCTTAACCTCAGTAGATGTACCTGTAAAAAATACTCTGTCGCATGTTAAAGTCCTCTGATACTTATATGATGTACTTGAAATATTAAAGTAAAAGCACTCAATGCAGAAAAATGCTCCCTGTGACTGTTATACTCTATTTATTGCGAAGGCAGGATTCAACTTTTGTACAAATGAGGTATAGCTAATTTTTCACCATTTGTATATGACTGCAAAAAGTTATTATTATCACTCTTTTTCTCTATTAATTGGTCTTTTTTTGTTGTATAAGAAACATGAAAATCAGTAAATGCTGTCACTATTACCCAGAACCTACAATGACACCTTTGCAATGCTTGTTTTGTCCAACCAATTGTCATCAACATTATTATACATAAACTAAAAAATATATTTTTTTTTCATGACATATTTTTTTTTTGTTGGCTGACAGATTAATCAACTCATAATTTCAATTTCAACCACCATATTTTATAAGCTCTATATTGTCTGTTTATGGTGTGTCTCTTCAGAACATGGTGGTTTACGCTCGTTATTGTCATTTGTGTGTTTGTTTATAGTTTAACTTCCCACTAGCTGTATTTTCCCCTGACCTTTGCTCCTAGTGTTTCTCTATTATGTCAAATCAGTGAAGACTGATAGGACTGAAAACTATTGTTTGATCCCTGTGGAGCAGTATTGTAATAATTACAATATGTTATTCTACCAAATATTTAGTAAACTGACGCTGTCAAAGAAACAGTGAAATTGAGTAGTACACTGTAAGATTGTACTCTGGAAAGCGCAGATAACTTCAATTTGAGCTTGAGTAAATGTCTGTACATTATTTACACCCATCTGTGGGTTATTATAGCCATTAAAATGTTGCTTACATGTTAATGCATCAGTTTTAATAATCCAGTAATGTGCTGTGTATATGGCATGACCATTCTGTTGGTATTTTAAGCACATTTTACTGATGATACTTCTGTACTTTTGAGTAAACAATTGAAGACTTTCACTAGCGTATTCCTGAAGTCAGAGTGGTTTTGTTTCTTTCACTGAGGTATACTCCAGCCTGTAGGAATACTGAATACTTTTTCCACAGCCATTAGTTCAGACATAAATATGACTATGCTGTAGCTGAATATGTTTAATAGTATTCACGGTCTATTCCTGTGTTGTAGAGAGTCAGTCCACCACCTACACATTGCAAGTTTAATTTCACTGTCATTTGAACCATAGTAGCCTTCTGTATTTTGTTCAGCTTTGCCACATGCTTATTTTGTATTTCTTCTTTTTGTCACATGCCTCCGTAATGAAAGACATTGTCCTTTCAGTTTTCCCCACTTCTCTTTTGTGCCAGTGTAAGTTAGTCACGGGAAGTCACTTCAGTGCATCCACTGTGAATGAATGTGGCCATGGGCTGCGAGACCACCACAACGTGACTTCGGTATTTGACTCTCTTTTTTTCCCATGCAGCTACACTGTCCAATCAAACGCTGGATTTTCCCCGCACGTCATGAATTGTATTTTTCAGTGGGTGGGAAGGAGGAGATTTGAACTTTGAATCGTGTCTGCAGGCACAAGCTACAGTCAGCAACAGCTGAGTGAGCAGCAGCGACAGGACACAGCAGCGCGGAGCAGGGAAAGTCTTCAGCTGTCTGTGTGTCTGTGTGTGTGTCAGGACTCGTTGCGCCCCGGTGACTGACACTCGGATATCATGTCGTTCATTCTCATGAAGAAAAAGAGGTTTAAATTTAAAGTGGACTTCGACTTGGAGGAGTTGTCATCGGTGCCCTTCGTAAATGCAATTTTATTCTGTAAAGTTAGACTCGTGGATGGAGGCTTCGCTGAAGAGTCGTCTCGGTGAGATTTTTCTTTTCTATTTATAGCAACAGCTCAGTCTGAACAAGCTAAAATTAAAATTACGTGAAACGTGGTTTTGTCCATTTTAAAGTCCCTGTTCAGTTTTCGTTGGACACCTGTTAAGCATTGGACTTTGCCTTTGCATTCCTTGACATTTAACGTTTAACGTGTAACGTTAGTTAACGTTTAGCTACACCACGGTAGCTAGCTAACGGGTGGGTTAACTGACGGTAAATTAGCTAGTTAGCTGCTAGCTAAAACTTTGTAGGTAACTTTAACTGTTTTAACTTAACGTACGTTACCCAGTCAAGAGTTGAAGACTTGCAGCTGCGCGTAAGGACGAGGCTGTGGTTTAACGTAGCATTAAAAAAGCCAGCGGCACTAATTAGTTAAATAAAATATGAATTAAACAAATTTTAATGGAAGGAAACGCTAGTTTTTGTTAATCTACGTGACGCTATGCACTTAATCAGAGCCGTTGCTAAGCAACCAGCACCGTGAGGTAGCGTTTCCGCTGAAGTTATTCACTCAGCAGTTGGGTATAAATAACAGTAACGGCATTACAATATTTGGAGATTATTTAATACATCAGAGACTCCTTATAGTGGTAAATTTATGTCATGCTGTTTTTCTCTCTGTTGTCATTTGCACATTTTGTTTTTTCCTGCATTGCAGTAAAGCGTACACAGTTAATTCCCTCGGGCCTGTGATCAGGCTGCTTGTAACGTTAGCTTTACAGTGAGTCACTGGAAAAAGTACACAGGCGTAGCACATGTCAACCACTAAACCCTCATTACTTTGCCATGGTTACTGTGTGTATCCAAACACTGTGTACTTAGTCTTACCCTGCTCCAACCACAACTTCATTCTCTTTTTCAGACACAAGTATATTGACCATCCTCTGGGTGTATGAGAATACTATTTTAAAAACATTATTCCTATTTATACTACTTTTATTGTTTTAGATAATAGCTGTTTGTGCTATCTATGACATCAAACCATGAAAATATAACTGGCAAAAATGTACTATGAAGAAAAATCTATTTGCCTCAAAATGCAGTCTTCCTCTAAAGCATCCACATGTCAAGTACAGTGAGCATTGGACTGAAGTGTTTGGATTAGCAAATGTTTGCAAAGGATGATTGAATACGTCATCTAATATTACTTTGTGGAAGACAGCTTAAAGCTCCAGTGTGTAGGATTTAAGGAAATAGATTTGCCAAAGTAGAACATAATATAGTAGGTATATTTTCTTTATCACCTGAAAATAAGAACTGTCATGTTTTTGTTACCAAAGAATAAGCCAGTTCGTCCACCAAGCTTGCTATGTTTCTACAGTAGCCAAGATAGGGCCATCAGTGTTTCTGCATCAGCCACCATACTTAGTCTTAGCCCTCTGCGACGAGCAGTGTCACAAAAACTTATTTTTTTAATTAGAAACTGTTAGAAAAGCATTTTTACCAGTTTAATCACAGGGTTTGTGTGTTGGAAAGGAAGAGACCTCTGTGGATAGTTCAGCTCCCAATAAAAACCTCCTGAACAATGAACACTGAAGGAATTCTAACCAGGAGAATTTATAGCTGGTTGCAATCTGCAATCCTCACTCGTAGATGCCACTCAATCCCCCTGAATCTTATACACTGGACCTTTAAAGCCTAAATTAAAGCTCACTTTACAGACTAAATTAAACAAGTGCATTTACGTGGACATGAATAACCTGTTTATGAGGCTTATCCCGGTTATGATCATGTTCAGGATATGGTGTTTACATACTCAAACACATAAACTGGATACTACAAAAACTCAGTCATGAATAGGTTATTCATGTCCATGTAAATGCATTCAATATCATTTACTACATTTGTCTATATATTCTGATTAAAATTGGAAACATGCACAACTTATACATCTGCCTCACACACTCTGTGGGTAAACCAAGCATTGATCTGGCAGATTTGTGGTTAATATCTGCTCTCTTCAGTATGCCTTTGTGTTTTTGTTTCTGTATGAAGAAGTGTTTCTACATGTACTTCTCTCACAGGGAGCCAGTCCAGGCCAACTCTGTACACTGGAGGAAGCGATTCTCTTTCATGTGTAAGATGAGTGCCAATGCTGGGACAGGTGTACTGGACCCTTGTGTGTGTCGGGTGTCTGTGCGCAAGGTACAGGACTTTTTTGTTTTTTTGCCATCAAGCTCTTTTTTTGTTGACACTACGAAAATGCAAAGTAGGAACTTTCCATAGCAGAGTCCATATACTTACTGTAGCCTTGAATGTGCCAAGAAAATATTTATGTACATAAGATCAGCGGCGCTGTTAATTTGTAACCATATCAGAAGTACTTTGTGCAGATTGTTGTCATACTGAAAGGAGTCAGAAAGGCTTTAATGAAAAAAGTGTGTGAGATAATGATGAAACAGATGAAGGTAAACTCACTATTTGTTTGTGTTTTTGTCATTTTAGGAATTGAAGGGTGGAAAATCTTTTGCAAAGGTAACATTTTTTCTCTTAAGTGTGTAGACTGGCATCTGTTGTAAACACAGCAGGTGCCAGATATCCATTAGAACAGTCTTATCATAAAATTTATGTGATAACAGTCGGCCTCCAAGTGCCCTTAGAGGACATTTTTGGGAAGTGTTTGTACAAGGAATGTTTTTGTTTCTAGCTTCCGGCGTTGGTTACTGATTGAAAAAACTGTAAAACAAAACCCACGCTATGTTAACCAGTAACTTTAATGATGAGTCAAAGAATTAGGCTATCTGATTTCTCAAGGATTCAAGGTCCCATCTGAGAAACGTTTATTGTGTTTCCAAAAGCATGAGCTGGGCTGGATTTCTTCACATGTAGGTTACTGTATATATGTTTAATACCACAACATTATCCTAGGATTATGTTTTATGTACAAATAGGTTCTTAATGCTGGCACTTTTACAGACATAAACTGACTGTCAGATGGTTTGAACTGGTTGATCTCTTATATCCCTGTGCAGCTGGGCTTTGCTGACTTGAACCTGTCTGAGTTTGCTGGGTCTGGCAGCACTACACGACGGTGTCTCCTGGAGGGATATGACACAAAGAACACCAGACAGGACAACTCAATTCTGAAGGTGAGGTAGTGTTTTAATGGATAGCTCTGTAGTCTTTCATAAAAGGAACAGGGTGTAAGATTTAGGGAGTATTATTGGCATCTAATGCTGAGGATTGCAGATTGCAACCAGCTGAAACATCTCTCTGTTAGAATTCCTTTAGTGTTTATTGTTCAGGAGGTTTTTAACGGGAGCCAAAATTGAGCAGAGGTCCAAAACAAAAGGACCAGGTGATTAAAACTGGTAAAAGCATTGAATAAAGCAGTTTTCACATGCACATTGCAAAAGGGCTGCTTACTGTGGTTGCCAATGCAAAAAAAACCCGAATGGCGTAGAAACATGACAGTGCAAAATAGCTATCTCCACAGAGAGCACCGACGTCATATGTGGATATAAACAGCTCATTCATTGTACACTAAAGAAAACATTTATTATGTATGATATTCATTTATATTCCATTTTCACCAAAAATCCCTCTAAATCCTACACACTGAACCTTTAAATATTGTTGGAAACTTCCTTAGGAGTGTTTGCCAAACTGGCAATGTTTTGGTGACGTCCAATAATTTGTTCTTACATGTCTGTACAAATATAATTTGGTTTAGCAAACCGCAGATAAGCCTAAAACCTGTTCTTATGCAACTATGTCGCTTTGCAAGTCACCAGCTCTTGAGTTCATCTGCTGATGTCGACACTTCCATTGGGAAAAGTTGGATTTATGTCATGGCTTGAAAAGTTGGATACCCTGACAGTTGATTCCACACATGTCTGAGCCTGTGAGCTGTAAACTACCTGAGACATGGGAATGAAATTTTTATTATTTTTACCCGGGGCACAGATCTACAGTGGGCTTACATTGCACAAATAATGAGAAAATGGAAGCTTTTTCCTGCCTCACAAATACAGTTGCTCTACAGCTTGAAACTGACATTACTATTCCTCCTTTTTCTCTTACAGGTTGTCATCACCACACAACTTATGTCTGGAGACCCGTGTTTTAAAACGTAAGACCTCATTTTGACCTTATTCATCTGTTCATTTCTATCACTCACCTTGAAAGTCTGAATATCATTTTAATTTAAAAACCTATTTCCAAAGTAAGTTGTGTTCAGCTTTAGTCAGCTACAAAATGGTGGTTTCAAAGGAAGTCTGCATTTAACCACAGAGGAAAGAGTTCTCATCACATCCTGTCTGTCACCTATCTGAAAATACACTCTATTGTCTGATATTCGAGACACTCACAGAGTTTCAAGTTCTGAAGTATTATATTGTACCTGGGATTTTATGAGTCTTATCTGAGAGCTAATAACACCTCACCCAGATATTAATCTACGTCACCTCTGGAGTGAACAGCTGATATGTGATCAGCTCAGCCCTGTGGACGTAACATCTCTTTTGTCATGAGCCGTTTGTCACAAAGGACGTGATGTAAGAACATCCTCCTGCCAAAGCCTGTGCCATTTGCAAACAACTTTTGTCAACCAACACAAATCTGTTTCTGTCCTCTCTAAGGCTCCAACTCCCTCTCAGTGTAATAATACACACGCCTAGGAGATGTCTAATGCGTAAACTCGAGGATAGCCTAGTCATTCATCCCACGCAGTGTTACTCACTCTGTGTGACGGAACAAGAGAAATGACGCTCCTTTTTTCTTCACTGTTTGTCTGCCTCTCTGCCCACAATCCCGTGTTAAACATAGCATCTTAGTAGCAGAGAAGTGGGGTGTTCTGTGTTAATGTGAGGGACCTGCCGAGAAGCGATTGTGACTCTGTTTTAACAGACTTAGTATGAGACTGGCTCTGATGTTTGCTTAATGATTTATTTAAATATCTGCAGTTCAGCCACTACACAGCATTTTTACATTTTTGATGACTGCAAACAAAAAACATCCCAGTGTTTCTGCAGTATTTGGGGCCATCTATTCACCAGTAGAGGTGATCATTTCTGACAGTTTTATGACATACCATAAGGCTCTGGATAAACAGTGGGTAAAGGAATGGCAGTGGCAACACCAGCACCTTTCTGAAAAGTTCAGAGATTGTCAACTCAAAGTGCTCGAGGTGGCCCTGCAAGAAAGCCAAAGCACTCTGAAAAAAGACGCTGGGCTCGAGGCAGCTGCATACACTTTCTTCTCAATGGGAACAATCGAACAAGGATGCTAGTGCTAAGAAAAAAAACCCAGTGTGGTCACAGGCCCTTAGATTGGTTTGATGTTTTTAGAAAAGTGAGTCAATTTCTAAGTGGTATTGTATTGTTAGCGCCACTGGATCATTTTGTGTTTTCCTCAGAGCCTAGCAACAGGTTTCTTTTTCTTTTGCAAAGCTTCCACAGTTACTTAAGTTGTTCACCATCTGCCATTTCCGCTCTCAAGTAATCTGAAAAAGCTACTGATAGCTACTGGGAAAAACAATCATCACTATCATCTTGCTGTTTTGGTTGCACACTGGGTCAGGCACTTTCTTTGTGCCCATAAATTGAGGCCGGGAGGTCGTACTTGGTGACAGACAGTAAATGCAAGGCTTATAGGGAACCAATCAAACCACTGATGGTTTCATTATTCTGTAGCCATTACATTGTGTGGTTAACATTTACCTCGTGACTTAAAACAAAAAACTTAGAGTCAAATTTTTATTTTCTCTAAACATCCTCACTGTTGATAAAGCAGTTAAAGGAGCTCTTATGACACCACCCTGCTTCTTGGTAACATCAGTCTTCCCTGTGTTCCCTTTAGTCCCCCATCTACTGCCATGACTCTGGGAATCCCACAGGCTGAAGCGGAGTGTCTCCTTGAGGACAGGAAAGGAGGCGACCTGGACGTATCCCATTCACTAACTGGTGTGTACATACAGTTAAAAAAGTTTACTGTTCTTTACAATAGCAAAATGTGAGTTTCTCAGTTAACAGTAGTTTTGACAAGGTTCCACAAAGAACCATCCTTCATTAGGTACCATGGTTATTCATGAGTCGACAGTAACAGTTTCAAAAGTGTTTATAACAAATGGTGTGTGTGTGTGTTTTTGTCATTTAGGAACTCCGGTAAAATCTGTATCAGTCCCAGAGGAGCTGGTAGTGTACGGTCACTCTAGAACACCCAGCCATACAAGTCAGCAGTCAAAAATCTCAGGTACCAAACACAATGACACATTATTTATTCCCTTCAGACAAAAGCATCATTACTGCCACACCAGTCACACAAATCAGAAGTATAACCTTTGTGGGGGTTTTTCTTATCTCTATTTTTTTTTCTCATGTAGGTTACAGCTCGAATCACTCCAGTTATACAGATCTGTCTCATCGGAGGAGCGCATCAGGAGGTTCTGCCTCCACAGGCATCGGCAGCATCCTGGAGCCCAGTGATCAGCTGGGGGAGAGCAGGATCACTCCCCCAGGTTCTTCAACCGGTCACCACTCATCTGAATACCCCTCTACTCCTGTTAAAGGTCCAAGGTCTGAATTTTCTTCTTGTCTTCTCACCTTTCCCTTTAACATATTTTCTATACTGGCTTGGGCCTTTGTGTATAAACAAACCTGGGGATCAGACTCTTAGTATTTCCACCAAACATATTGTCTTATGTCTTTTATTTATAGCACTTTTGTGTAATATTCCACGCTGCTTCTGTTTTGTTTAGACATCCAGTAAAGCAGAACTCAGTGGAGAATCAGCTGAAGAGAGTTGATGCCACCAGGGTGGATGCTGATGACATAATAGAGAAAATCCTGCAGAGCCAGGATTTCAGCCACGGCTTCTTGGACTCCAGTGCAGAGGGTGTGTACACTTAATCTCTAACTTGGTGGACTTATGAAGGCTGATTTGGAAAGTTGCCTACCATCCTGCTGGTGGGATCAAATTACTTCTGAGGCGTTGAATTGCAACAATGCAACGCCTTTAAGTACTTCCTTGAAATGGTGAATAATGATTATATGTTCCTGACTGTAAATCATAAATTGGTCATCAGTGACCATACTTACATACTCACCAGCCTAAATTTTAAGGTTTGTTTGATTAATGATTACAGAGGGTAGGTTACATATAATTTCTCTTAATACCACAAGGTCAGTTTAACCTCATTGATAGCTGAGCACACATTGTGGCTGCCATGTTACAAACCCCTGTCCTTAATCAAAGACTTACTGTAGAGGTCAGCCATTTGTTGGGTTAAGAGATGGTGAGTCTGCCATTTCACTGACATACATACAGTTACATACCGTTTATTGTGAAAGTGCATCTTTTCAACTACTTCCTTGGAAGTTCCTCAAAAGATATCATCAGTGTCAGCACAACAACCCCTTTCAGCTGTAAACTATTTTCAGAATTTCTTGAAACAAAGGTAGCTTCCACACTGATATGTTTTCATTTTAAAATGGCATTTTGAAACAGAAACAATCTCCATGCACATGAGCGTCCATACTAACATGCCTAAAAGCATACATCACATGATCAGGCATGTACATGGGCATGTGTGTGCTGAGTAAACAGGAAGTAGATAGTCTTCTCTGTTATTGGTTGCGTAAGAACAGAAATTACTACAGAGATGGTGAAAAGTAAGACCAGACATTTCTTTGCTTGGACCGAAGATGAGGTGGAAATGTTACGAAAGACTTGGACAGAGCCTTCTGTCTGTACTCTGCGTACATTTCCTCTGTATTTGTGCATCTTTTCTGAAAGCTTAGAGATACAGACACGACAAGATCGTAGGGGTGGTGTAGCTTGGTTCAAGTGAGACACGACTGAAGGACATGACGAAGATATTTATAAAATCGCGGAACAAAACAAATTGGTAATGTGGTGAAAAGAGTTCTCCATCCATGTCATGATGTATTTAATGGCCTCAGACGACTATCCTCTACAATGCTGCCTCTGTTCAATGGTACTTTACAACCTTCTCCACTGTCCTGGTTATTGCTATGTGAAACTTTTGACTCTGCCCTCACCAACGGTATATCGGCCTAGCTTTAATGTCTTGGATTGACATATTGTGATTGATAAAACCCAATCAGGGAGCAAACGTGGGTGTCTGCGTCATGGTTTTCAAAAGTCTCTGTATCCACCTGTCCAGACAAAAGCTGTCCAAAGTAGTGTGGACGCTAGATATAAAAGTAGCAATAGGTACGCATTTTCAAGCAAAAATGTATCAGTGTGGATGTAGCCTAAGTGTGAGCAATGTGTCGGCAGTATACTTATTTCTGATCTGTTTGTGTGTTTGTGTTGCTGCAGAGGAGGGGCTCAGCTTGTTTGTCGGTCCTGGTGGGAGTACAGCCTTGGGAAGCCAGCATATGAGGTGGGTGTGATTATGTAACTATGGATCGTGGGTGCCACGCAGCAGGCGTTCATTACACGTCTAAATTCATAACAGATATGCTAAATGGGGATTCTATTAAGCAATCTGTTGACCACATGTTGAGATCATTTTAATTTCACAACAGTGTTAGTCCTGCTCGTACCAAAATGGACCACAGCCAGGTCAGATGACCCCCCGCGTTTCCTGTCATGTAACATATTGTGGCATTCTCTTTCAGGGTTACAGCTGGAGCCTTTGAGCAGGTGGTGATCAAGCGCTAGGCTTTGGGAAGCATGTGCCCGTCATAAAGGGTGCTGTATTACACTGATGTGGGGGACACAAGACTGAGTTGTGGAGGTGCCATCAGATCTTTCGCCTGCCTCACTCCAAGAGATTTGGTTTCTCTTACACGATCCCTCTGGAGCTGACCTACAGAGTCTGTTGGCCAGGAGAGCCCCCTTGTGTTCAAGAAGTGGAGGTGAAGGCCACATTACTGGAACATTGTGGTGACTAAGATAACCAGTGAACTGACATTTCTGTTGATCATCTTCTATGAAAACTGTCATACTAAGCCTTAGTACTGTAATTGTGCACATATTGTTCAGCCATCTTGGTGTCATTTAAGCTGTTGAGGGGTCTCTCTGCTATTTTAAGATTATGTTAAGTATCTAACATGCCTTCACTTTGGTATGGCTGATTTTGTTTCACCGTCAGTGGCTGAAGCGGGGGGGGGGACTGTCTGTTTCTTGAAGTCGTATATTTAAAGTAATATAAAACTGACATTTTGAAATTTACTGTTGCAGCTTATGCCAATTATAGATCAACACCTCTGTTCACCTGGTTGTGAGGGAGGATGACTGCATTTTAATACCACAAAGTTTTTATGTTTTGTTTCTTCTGTCTATTTTGTGTGAGAATGTACGTGTGGCTGTTGACTGTAAAGTCAAAAGTAATGAATTTATTTTTACCACAGAGTTTGTAAATGTGCCAAACTTAGTAGAATGTATATTTGCTGCCACTCGAGAAGTCATATCTAAAGTATGTAAGCTATATATATGTATGTATTGAAAGTCAACTGTTTTAAAATATATGTTGCATTGAAGGCCAAATAAAAAAGTGAAATTATAAAATATGCACTCTGGATTTCTCCAAACTACTTGATGTGGCGCATTTTACCAGTTTTTTTTTTTTTGTTGCAGAAGGGTTTAGAGGACATTTTTGGCAACACAGAAATGAAAATAAAATAGAAAATTACAATTAAATTAGATTAGAAAGTCTTAATTATCCCTGAGGGGTAATTTAAATTGGCAGTAGTGATCGACACAACCAAAATCATACAACACCAACATCATAAAATCATACAATAAATAGACATAAGTACATATAACAGATGATATAGCAGATGTCACCATGAAATGAATTGCAGTCCGATACAACTTGAATGAAAAGGCGACTTGAACCCAACTGCTGATGGGACATAAGACCTCAGATATCTTTTTGATTTGGCTCTCTGAAGGAATGTAAACCTCCTGCTTGATGCCAGGAGCTGAAAATGACCAAGATCTCTCAAGTCAGTGCCAAAGGTCTTCTGATGGAGTTTTAAAATACTTCCCAGCCTGCTATTTATTAGCCATGCTAAGGTTTCCAAACAAGCAGATCATGATAAATGTTATAACTGACTCAATAAAAGTGCAATCTATCCACATTAAAACCCCTCCAGGAAAATAATCTTAGTGCAAAAAGCAATTTAGCAAATTAATAATTTCATTTTATTTTACTACCCTGGTCATCAGGCCAAGTTGAGGGTAGTAAGAAATCAGAAGCTAAAAGAGGAAATTTGTTATGAAAATAACAAATGGATATTGTAACTTTGAAATTTCCGGTTTGAGTAAAACACATAAACATTGATGTAAACCGCAAAAAAGAGACAACATCTTTTTAAATACACCATGATATAATAATTGTGCATATTCTTTACAGTATTTTTTATATATATGTGTGTTTTTATGGTCATTGATTTTACAGTTGGTGTGTGAATACCTGAGAAATAAATTATTCTATGTTGCTTTCATGCTTTTATTATAGGGGGGGGGGAAAAAAAATCATTCACCGTGATGACGTAATCAACAGTCGGTTCACACTGCACCACCAACAGTTCCAGTTCCGGTTCCACCTCGCAACAGCACCTTAGCTACAACGACGGCGGGAAGTTTTTTATTATCAATTTAACCACAAACCCGCAACAACTAACCGGACGAAACTGTAAACGGTCGGTATTTCCTTATTTTACATTGATGGATCTGTAATCGGAAACACGCTAACTGTACACGAAGCTTCGCGGCGTGGGATCCAGCTAACATGGCTAACGTCGGGAACCAGCTACCAACACAGGCCGTTAGCAAGCCTGCACCAGGGAAACATGGAAATGTATTGCCCCTGTGGGGCAACGAAAAGACTATGAACCTCAACCCAATGATTCTCACAAATGTGCTGTCTTCGCCCTATTTCAAAGTCCAGCTTTATGAACTAAAGACCTACCACGAAGTCGTGGACGAAATCTACTTCAAGGTAACATTAGCTAATGCTAAACCGCATGCTAGTTAGGTAACCACTGTTAAGTCAAGCTAACGGTGCTGGTGTAGCACTGTGCTCTACTGCAGTCGTTAAATAACAAGGGAGGCTGGGACCAGACACGGCTGGTTGTCACTAAGCCTGAGGACTCGGGAAGTGTCCTCTCACATCACGCTATAGCGCCCAAACATGTCATGTTCATTATAAGTAGCGTTGACTTGTCAGTAAGCTAACGCTAACTGACGTTAGCGCTTAAGCTAAAGCAAACAAGGTGCCGCTGTTTGGCTGCCTTAAGAAATACAGGCTTGCGCAAGTTAAACGTTACGTCTTGTGTACTCTGAAACAGTTACAGTTCCATTCATTTGATGGGTTAACAGTAGGTTAAAAGCAAATTATCTTTGTTATTTATACAAGTTATCTGGGTAGAAGGACGGGAAACACCGTGATAGTTTAAGCGTTTGTCTTGAATCCTCTAACATAAGCCGTTCGACAGATGGACGGTATCTCTCAGATGTGGTGTGTGTACAACGGCAGGTCAGATCAAGTCTTAAACACACGTCTGAATGTTTAATCTTTCCTCACTATTGATCTGTGTGTCCACAGGTGACTCATGCGGAGCCTTGGGAAAAAGGAAGCAGAAAGACCGCGGGCCAGACTGGAATGTGCGGAGGGGTAAGTGAGAAGTACGTGCTTTTTATATTCCCCATCTTTTCCCCCCTCTTCATTTCCCTTACCAGTCTGGAGGATGATGATTTACAAGTATGACACACAGATAGCAAAGGGTCAGTCGCTGTGTATAGGTTTGCTGTGAATAATGTGCTTTACTAATGTGTCTTCACTCTTGTCAGGTGCGTGGAGTCGGGACTGGTGGTATTGTGTCTACTGCTTTCTGTCTTCTATACAAGTTGTTTACTCTCAAGCTGACTCGCAAACAGCTGATGGGTCTGATCACTCACACAGACTCTCCATACATCAGGGCTCTCGGCTTCATGTACATAAGGTATGCATTTTGTTTGAGACTGCCACATTTGGCCAACATAATTCTCTTATGGAGTTTTTTTTTTCTTTTAGACTTTAAAAGATGTTGTGTATTACTTGACATTTTCACATTTTAGATGAACATTTTGGTTGCTTAATTTCCTGCGTGTTCCAGTAGAAAGATGTTTTATTCTTGAGGCAATGATGTTATTAAAAATATAATTTTAAAGACCTCATTGGATAAGTGAGTTGATAGATATTAACAGATAATTACAGACAATTTACTCATTAGCATCTAAATGTGTCTAATATATATAAGGTGAAATTGGCTACATCTCTGATGGTGCCTTTAAATCATGAAAAGTTTCACTTAAATAATTGTAGTGTTGACAAAAATATCAATTTATCTATACAGAACAATTCTTAATATTTGAAACGGTTTTATTATTCTTTTTCCACTTTACTATAGTCATTCTACGTTTCTCTGCTACTAACAAAGCAAAGTAAAGTTGCTGTCTTAATCTTATAGCCTTGTTATTTATGGTTTAATGAAAAAATTAAATGTTATGTCCTCAATGTCAGTTTTTCCCTATGATGTACTGTTGTCATGGTACTTCAATTTCTAACTTTAGTCACAATACAATCAAAATAAAATCTTTTTAAAAGATAGATATAACAAGGCTATAACATGACAACGATGGCTTTTCTTTTTTTGGTTAGTAGCAGAGAACAGCAGAATGTAGTAAACAATAATTATAAGAGAGAACAGGAAAGTACAGCTCGTACCATTGTATCAATACTGCTGAAAATGAGTATTGAAATTGTTAGAAATATTCATAATCTATATGTATCGATAATCTGTTTTTGACAACACAACTGTGGTATAGAAAAATGGTACTGATTGTCAATATTACACTGAATCTTCGCCCATATTAACATCACTTGTCTGAAAATCACTGTATGAGGTATATTGCAAACAACACTATAAAAACATAAATCAAATTATAACTGTGCAGCATGATTCTCTGATGCTTTTTGCTCATGTTGTGCTCCTTTGTTTCGTTCCTCCACAGATACACTCAGCCCCCAGCAGATTTGATAGAATGGTACGACGGCTTCCTGGATGATGAGGAGGTATGTCACCTCGGGTAATGATTTGATGTTTCTTTTTCTCCATCAAATACACAGTCACACAACATACAATAGAAGCTGTCCGTTTCCCTCCCACCTTGTGATGCTCATAGCTGATTTTTCACCTTTGCCTTCATTTGGCTTAATTGTACCCAGTTTTCATCCTCTAAACCTGAGTAGCTAGGTTACTTGCTCACTGATCTGCTACTGGGTTTTATCGGGGTAAGTACCATGTATGATGCTGAGTAAATCTTTCAGTTAATGTAATATTAAGGCATGCCGTTTGTTTTTTTCTAAAGCTTTTATCAGGACTTGTTGCACAAAACTAAATTTGGGATAAACAGCCATTGGGGCAGTCATATGAATACACAAACAGGCAGATAAATACAAACTATACAACACATGTCAACTCATGCATATCTGTTGTGATTTCACTGTATTTAATTAGAATATCATTTGATCCCAGGCTGTGCAGCCAGGCCTCCTTTGATGTTCTGTTGCATTATATTTGAATTGATCATATGAAATCCTACCCAACTGGTTAATTCCCCTGTTTTTTTCTTTAGATGCCCACTGTGCAGCAGGTGAATTGGATATTGTATCTCAGCACTGTTGGGCTGCGTGTGTGAGTGGAAAGCAGCTGTTCTCTACCATATGAAGTCAATAACTCTTCAACTGGTGTGCACTTGCCTACCTGCTCCAGTCTGTGCTTACACTGTGGGCGTATTTTATGCTCTAGTGGCCCCTTATGAGTCCATTGTGCTTTTGGGAGGCTGAAGAATGAAGCCGTGTGGCTCAGTGACAGTGTGTCTTAATGTTTTTGATTGCCACTCTCCCTTCCCTTCATATCTGTCTGTAAACAGTAGATCCACTTTTTGGAGATGCTGTTCAAAACAGATGATGTGAAAGAAAAGGGGATGGATCTTACAAATATAATATTTGCTTGATCATTAAAGCTCACATTGTAAGTACAGACTCCAGAAATACCAGACAGTTTAGATGAGGCAAAGTTTCTTTTAACATTTATACTTTTGTTTCCTCTTTATAATCATCAGTTAAATTAATTTGAGAGATTAAGCTAGATGAACAGAGGTGAAGGTTCAGTACTTGGTCATCACAAAATTGCTTTTTGATTTGAGGCAAGATTGAAAAAAGCGATCAGATTTACCTGCGTCCTGCCCATTCCCTGCTAATTGAGGTTTTCTACGTCTCTCTCCCACCGTTTGATTTCAGGAGCTCGACGTGAAGGCAGGAGGCGGCTGTGTGATGACCATCGGAGAGATGCTGCGCTCCTTCTTGACCAAACTGGAGTGGTTCTCCACTCTGTTCCCTCGTATCCCAGTGCCTGTGCAGAAGATTATTGACCAGCAGATGAAGGCCAGGCCTCGCAAGATTGCGCCGAAGGAGACGCAGGAGGAGGATGTCGCAGTGGCAGAGGCAGGGAGGCAAGGAGAACGGCGCCGCTCCAGGTAACAGAGTTAATGCTTAAAACATTTTACTGTTAACTTAATCTTTATCAATGGCAAGAATATTTTTGATCTATACTGCACTTTGCACCACCCAGGTCTAGTGGGAGCTAGCTAGCTGTGCTGCTCATTCTCCAGAATTGCTTGTAACACCCTAATGGTGACACCCTCTTTCTTAAAAATTAACCAATTGCTTACTGGTTAATGGGTGTTATGCTATCAACAGCAAATCAACTGAAACTGGCATCCCTATTCCCTAACCAATCTTGACATTCATCATCATTTTGCAACCAATTGGAATGGAAAGAATGTCTGTGCCAACTCTGGCCATGGTGTTAAATTGCTCAATGCTATATTACTTTTCTCATCAGGTCGCCCAGACGGACACCAAGCCCCCGAAGGTCACCAAAACGGTCAAGGAGCAGGAGCCACCACCGCGAGAAAGAGCGCCACGGCCCCAGCTTTGACCGAGAGCTGGAGAGGGAGCGTGACCGCCAGAGGAAGGAGAGGGAGGGCAGGGACCGCGACAGAGATAGGGAGAGAGGGGACCGAGGGGACAGGGAGAGACGGCGGTCCCGCAGCACTGACAGGAACCAAGACCGGCGAGAACGTAGAAGAAGCCGCAGTGGCAGCCGGGACCGAAGGAACGAACGCAGAGACAAAGAAAGAGATGGCGGGGATGACAGGAGCAGGAGGAAGGACAGGGAACACCATAAAGATAGAGGCGCCGAGAGGGAGAGGTCCAAGGATAGAAAGAACAGGGGAGAGACGGATGACAGGAGGCACAAAGACGACAGGGACAGGCACCGAGAAGAGAGGAAGGCCAAAAGGTCAAGCCGGAGTCGAAGCAGGGAGAGGAGGCACAAAAGCGGGGGAGAGGAGAAAAGCAGGAAAAGAGAGGGCAGCCACAGCAGAGATAGAGACAGGGACAGAGACGGAGAACAGCGTTCTCACAAACGTAGTGGTAGCAAAGAGAGGAGCCATCATCAGCGAGAGTCCAGTAATGACCATAGTAGACATAGTGAACGCAGAAGGAGTCAGAGCACTGAGTAAATATCGCCTCCCAGCAATATTACTTCTTATTCTCCTGTGTTTTTCTTCCTTTTTTTCTACCCAGTTGTCTGCTCTGTCACTTGTGCTAAAGAGAAGGAATGTCAGCACATTGGACATCTGGAGTTGTTGTCTTTGGCCAATGTATTGTTGCTTTCCATTTATGTTTTTCTGCCTTTTTCACTCCCCCATTAGCCCATTGTTAGTCCTCACTTGAAATTTGAAAAGTGACAAAATGGCATTTTAATTTTTTATGGTGCGTTCGTTTCCCTTCAGCAAGATGTGGGTTTGTAAATAGCGTTCCACAGGCTGTCTACACACCATGAAAGGTCTGAGTTGCATTGCTTGCTGGGTCGGGTGCAGTCAGTGCCGAAAGCTCAGCTCAACAAGCGTCATAATTTATGTAATTTATACAGAATTACTGTTATTTTCAGGCGGTACAAAAGCCAAAACACATTTTAAATTTTGACTAATATTACAGGGCATATGTCTGGATTTCTCTTCATATTTAATCTTTTTCGTGAGCTGTACTTTGACGCTTTGAAGGGATGCAGCAGCGGTGTGGCTCGGCACAAAGCAACTCTGTCCACGGTCCTGTGTAGACAGCCTGAGAATGTTTTCATCCTGTAAAGGGCAGTCTGCAAAGGGTAATTTTTTACCACACACACTGAGCCCTGCCTGTGCTGTGTTTGGGTTATTGCTCTGTTGCATTTTGTTTTCTAATAAAACACTTTTACAAACAACATGTGCTGTTCTCATTTTGAATATACAAGAACAGATGACTAATAGAAATTGAAGACAAAATTGAGAGAAGTATTTTTGATGATTTTATTAGAATGTCTGAAAATAATTTCCATATTAAATACACATTTAGAAATGGTAAAAAGTAAATACTCTGGACATGTGAAACACTTCCTGATATATTAACTTTCAGATACTAATATATAATTTACAAAAGTGATTAAAATATCTAAAAGCAAGAGGAACAAAGCCCTAGATGCAAAACGACCTCAACCAACAGCAGACAAAAGATCAATGAAGGCTTTTTACATGCATAGAGTAGAGAAATCTTTGGGCTCTGGCATCTTCCATTGTGTCGTGCCTTATGAAACTATTGTGCAGCTTATGGCAGGTAAATGTCACAAACCCATGCTAATTCCCATGTGCTACTAGTCTTAAATATCAGAAATGCTGTCACCTTGACAGTCACCATCACATTTTAATTGGGATATGTGTGTAGACGTCTAGCTTTGTCTACCAAAGGTACTTTTAGCGGGGAAGCCCCTGTCGTGTTTGATGCACACGGTCTCTGACTCTGGTCCGCTGGTTGTAGAGTTCTCAGCTGACACAGAGAAACAGTAGTTAGAGTTCAAGCTCAGATCAGTGAGAAGGACGCGCTCGCCGTACACCGTCATCTCCTGATGCTCACTGCTGCTGCTTTGATTCCTGATAACCAGGTTGTAATGGGTAGCATCGTCTATTTGAGACCACTCAATGACAATAACTGACTCTACTTGGGTGACATTCAGCACGGGAGCTGGGAGGCGTCCTGGTGGGGAGACACAAATCACAGTTGTGAGTTAGGTGCCAGTGAATGAGATTGCATTAAAGCTGATATATTTAGGTAAGTACCTCTGTCATTCAGCTTTGAATTGGTAGCTAAACAAAAGCAGCACTTAAACTCTTAAGAAAATGGGGTTTTTTTGGCTCAACTTTTTATACAAACTCACCATCCTCTGGCAATTGTCCACTGAGATCTCTCCTCCTGCGACCTTGTGGTACCACTAAATAGAAAAGCCTTAGATCAATTACTTTGTCTAAAAGAACACAGAAAATGTGTCCCTTCAAATGTGTCAAATCTCTATACAGAATCCTCTCCACACACATCAGTACCTACCATTCGTGACACTTGTCTCTTCACTCTCTCCGGCCAAGTTGCTGGCTGTGATCACCATGTTACCGGAAGCGACATTAGACAGAACACAGGACAAGCCCATTGTGCTGCACAGCTGCTCTTTTGGCGTCACACTGTTGTCGTACACCGTGTACGTGGTGGCAAACACGGAGGCGTTCCACGAAACTGTGGCTAAGGAGCTGTTCCCACTGTACTCCACGCCTGATGGTGGACAGGGAGCTGGGAGAAGAGAAGAAAGTAGAGTCTCAAAACCTGGTTTCAAATGTAATGCTTTTGGAAAGGTTGCCGACCCCTGGTCCAGTTAGACCTCCGATTGTTGATATAACATTTTAATCACCATTCTGGCTTGTCACAGTAGGAATAGAGCAGGTATAACCTATACAATCAATTATGCCTCTTTTCCATGAAGTGTCCCAGTAAGCCATGGTAATAAACCAGGGAGCGTATCTGTGTTCTACTGTGTTCTAAGTCTACTGTCAGGTAGCTGGCTCTGTGGGCCACTACAAATACAAGATATTTTCAATCACTCCACTGTTAGCTAAAGGCTTGAAGTCCAACATAAATATTTTCAAACAGTATCTTGAGTGTTCAGTGTCATTTACCTGTTGTGTCATTGAGAGGCACTGATGGGTCACTGGTACCGGCAGGGCTCCTGCTCTCCACCGTCGCAGAGAAGGATGAGCCGCAGGGGAGAGGAATCTCAAAGTACGTCGTGCTTGTCCAAAAGGAAGAGAGCTCGAACTGGGCTTGGCTGTCTCCCAGCAGACTCCCTGTTAACGTCAGCAAGTACTCCGTGTCCGTGCAGGTGATCTCTGTCCAGTTGAAGCGCAACACCTGGATCTCATTCTCCATCAGCAACAGCTGCACCTCAACAGCGTCTGGAGGACAGGGAGCTGAGAGAGAGAGGAGCATTTAATGTCGTTGTCCATTTTATGCAAGTGTTACACAGTTATTGAGCGTTACATGCAGCTACTGCTATACCTGCTCCACTCCGTACTGGGTCACTGAAGGAGCTGTTGCATGTCCCGTCTGAGGCCTGGACAGAGAAATTGTAAACTGTTCCACAATCAAGACCCTGGATGGTGCAGGTGGGGCCTGTGCTGTGACAGTAAAGCATGTCTCCATTTCCAGCCTGGGCACAGCCATAGTAGTCTACAGCGTTATCTCTGGGTGTCCATGACAGCAATGCAGACTGATTGCC
Source organism: Epinephelus cyanopodus (assembly GCA_026686955.1). Lineage (NCBI taxonomy): Eukaryota > Metazoa > Chordata > Actinopteri > Perciformes > Serranidae > Epinephelus > Epinephelus cyanopodus. The sequence goes on along the minus strand of CM048926.1, from coordinate 11,791,717 downwards.
ACAGTGGAAAGTAACTGACAGACCATCGGGCTGACAGGGACCTGCACAGAAACCAAAAGATCAGACTGCTGAAAACGATCTTATACAGTCATGTTGGGTGACTGTGTGCACTTGTATATAAAGACAAGTACCTGTGTTGATTGTAGCATTCTGACTGGCCTTGCTGGAGCAGTTCTCGTGGCTGGCAGTCACGAACACGGTATACTGCTGGTCACAGTGGAGCTCTGACATGCTGCAGTTACTGGAGGTGGTGTTGCAAGTGTCCACGTGTCCGTCTGCACTCATTGCGATGACATGGTAGGTTTCAGCTACAGGAGAGGGGCTCCAGGACACCAGCGCACTGTGGTACTCACAGGTGATGTTAACCAACACGTTCCTGGGTGGACACGGCTCTGTGGAAAAATTGGAAATAGGTGATGTGTCATATGCCTGGATTTAGCAGCATGTGACAGTTGTTTGGTCAAAGTTATCGAATCTGATCAAACCCCCAGCATTGATCTTGAATAATACATAGAGATGTCTTTTTAACGGGGACCTTTCTTATTCTAATTTAGTCAGAAACAATAAATATTGTGGAGACATGATCAAGATTTTATGCCACATTTTCAGGGGCTTTATAGGAATCACAAACACTCATTTCTTTTGTCACATTTTTGTGCTGGTGGGAGGTTAGACAACATGGTAACCATATACGTCAATGGCATTTACCCACCTCTGGTGCGAGCCAATACAACCCAACTCCTACGTGTTCTCTCAGGGAGATGTGTCACCTGGACTGAGTGTATTATGGAGAGGCACTTAAGGTGTAATTAAAAGTAGCCCTTGACATCATGACATTTTCTATGAAATCTGTTTCGGTGAAACCTTTCAGGTCATGATCCCACGCCACTCTTGTCTCCAACTCTACACCCACGCACCAGAAGCAGCAGCCATAATTAAAAGTTCTTCCTCCTCGTCCTTGCTATCATCTACTCAAGAACTTGCTGGCTTCCACTGCAGATCAACTTATACGTTAAATTATTAATACTGACTTCCAAACGTAGCCTTATCCTTCTAAGCGAGTATGTGAAATGATTTAATGCATGATGGAAAACAAATAGAAATCTATGTACCCATGCTTATTCTATAGGGCGGACTTCTTAGACTGCTGCACTGGTCTGATGAAGCAGAAACGATGATGGTGTAATGGAGGTCACATTGTGCTCCGTGGAGGTAGCAGCTTGTGCCAGTGTTGTTGCAGGATAAGTAGGTATGGTCACTGGCTTCTGCTGTGGCAATGTACACAGTGCTTCCATCGCCGCCCTCCATCAGATCCCACTGGACGAGGATGGAGGAATTGTGGCACTGAGGGTATGCAGTGATGCCGGAGAGGGAGCAAGGGGCTGGGGGAAGAGACAGAATTCATTAAATGACTCCATATGAATTTCTGTTTTACCCATGGTTCAGCATATTTCTTTCACAAAGCCAAAATCTGTTACCTGTCTGCAAGTCGATGGTGGCACTTGGCTGACTCTCACATTTGCTGTTTTTAGCAATAACACTGAAGTTATAAAGCACGCCACATGCCAGGTCCTCCACCTCACAGGTAGTGTTGGCGTAAGCGGTGCAGTTGGCTGAGTAGTCCCCGTCACCTACAGCTGACACGGTGTAACTGTCCGCCCCCGGAGCAGCACCCATGATATCCAGGCTGAATTGGTCACACAGTCGAGTCTGCCTCTGATTCCCTGCGGCTGGCAGGGAGCTAAAAAGTAAACATAACAGTTAAATTTGTGACTGGATGTCTGGGTTTACGTAAGGACGCGTGGGTTTTGAAGGTTTCATACCTGACATGATGCTGTGGGTCTGACTGTGCTGGCTGTGGCAGTCGCCTCTGACGGAGATGACCTGAACCCTGTATGTATGTCCACAGGTTACACTGTTGATGGAACATGCAGTGTTGGTGGTGTTACAGGACTCTCTGGCTCCACCATTGTCTGCAGTTACTGACACCAAAAAGTGGTCTGCTTCTCTGGTGGCATCCCAGGAAATCATCATGTCGTTTGATGAACAGTTGACCTCAGCGCTCACATTCTGAGGCGGGCAGGGAGCTGGGAACAAGGAGACATTTAAGTTTAAATAGTTTCACATACACAGCACAAAAGTATGAAATTGTAACTGTGTATTAGAGTGTATTTACTGGTGTTTCCTGTCTTACCTGAGTGTAATATAGAGCCTGACTGGGGATACTAGAGCAGTTGTCATCCATAGCCACCACCTGAACACTGTAGCGGTTGCCACACATGAGGCTGTCCAGGCTACAGCTGAGGTTAGAGGTCTGGTAGCTGATGTTGCTATGACTACTGTGGGCTGTCACTGAGTACTGCATGGCGCCCCGACTGGCAGACCAGGACACCACAGCAGTGTTGTTGGCACAGTCCATCACCGCTGAGACATTAGTGGGAGCACATGGCACTGCAGGTAGGGGACAGGAATGATTAGTCATTACCATATATTGTAAAGAAATGATGGACATTTGTGGACCCCCATTTAGAAGCTTCGAGTTTGGCATTTTGGCCTTTTTGGATTTTAAATTCAAACATTAAATGGGTGAGTTATACAAAAATGAATCCATGAATGGGGAATTTAGCTACACAAATCTAAACTGTATTTTATACCAGGATGTAAACATTGTTATTCCTGCTGTGAAGTTGAACATTTTTACATGCGGGTCCATGGGGATTGACTTGCTTTTGGAGCCAGCCTCAAGTGGCCATTCAAGGAACTGCAGTTTTTGGCACTTCCGTGTTGGCTTCACTTTTTAGCCCCTGAGGTTGCTGCTTGATCACAGGCTCCCACGAACGCTCCTCAACCTTGCAGCAAATTTTCCCCAGAGACCACTTTCAAGTATATCAGCGAAAAAAATCCCCTGCAGCCCAAAATGCATTTTCCCCGTAGACCACCACTGTTCAAGAAACGTACGTAAAAATGTTAACAGGACATCTCGAACTGCAAACAAGATCAATTAGACTCTTTCTATTCTGACTGTTTGATCCATGGAGGTTTTATTTTTGTAAAACTTTCCTCAAGCTAAGAAAAGAAGTTTATGTGCAGGGCCAGTGGAAGAAAAACTAAAGCGCATATTCAATGGGCTGCAAAACTTTTTGTGGTGTACGCGCCAGGTGAGAAACTCCATTGGCATTAATAGGTGCCATCTTGGCATCTGATATGTAGTTATTAGTTAATCTATGTATTATCATGACATATTCTGAGAAGAGCACATGGGTAATAACCTCATTATGTTGATCTATAAGTAAAGGTGTAGTATTACTATGGTATACAATGTAGTAAAGGAACAGTTCACCAATAAAGTCAGAAAATGTCACCCTTATTTTACCTCACAACAAAACTAATGTTAAATCCAACTAATGCTGACATTTAGAAACAAAATATATATAATATTACAAATTGCATTATAACACATGAAAGGTATATAAAGTTATTTGGTGTAATACATACCGTCACACGGTATGACTATAACTCCCATAGACTGATATGGAAGATGATGTACACGAATGAACTGCTGCAAGTCCAGCTGCTGAAATCCTCAAAGTTTCGAGGGTGGTGTCGTATTTTTCGCTTTTTTTGAGCCAAAAACTTAAATGGAGAAAAGTTGGATATGGAATAAACCGCGTTGAAGACCTCACTAACACCTCAATCCATCAAAAATCAACATAAGCGCCTTAATTTGCTCCGAGGTAAGACGCTAACGCTAACTAGCTTTAGCTAGCTTCGCACGTTAGCTAACAACGCCGGTTTCATATTAATTTTAAGTTACTTATGTTTTAACTTTAAGTTAGGTAGTTGTATAACATTTGAGGTTGTTCTATAAAGAAAAGGAAAAGCGGGATAATTTAGTTTTGCACTGATTACATATAACTTACCGGTGTCAGATAATAGACGCTGCTAATGCTAACTTGAAACCTTGACCGGATGTTACCTTGCTGTGGAATTAAGGCTGCACCATATGCATTGATATTATTTTGACAGATTTCGCAATGTGAGTCACCTTTATAGTGTTAATGGTAAAATTTGCATTTCATTATCACTGGCAGAAATATAAACATTATGATGATGTGGTTTTTGCTGAGGTCAGTATCAAACAAACATGCTCTATTAGGTCTGAAATTCAATTTGTAGACCCTGGCATGTCTCCAGCATCACAATCTTTTATGTGTAATGGTATACTGTGACACATTTTACCATTTTAAAACGTTGAATTTCCTTTGATTTGATTTGATTACACTTGGCCTTATTTGGGTGGATTATGCAGCTTTATGTATACTGTATTTCTGGAGTTACTATCTTTAATCTAAATCATATTTACCTTGTAACAGAAGTTTCCTTTTACAGTTTGCATGACATGTCTTGAAATGAGAAAAATTGAATTGGCTGGCAGCTAAAAATGAAAATGCTGCACAAGCTGGTTGAAATAAAATCACTAGATATTTTTGAATGCTGTCCTGATTAAATCTAAATTGGTTTTGGACCCTGTGCTGCATTGCGTGAGTAATAAATACTGCAGGAATGATAAAAGGAGGAACGGAGTAAAGGAAAGCCTAGTAACCCGCAGTCTAGTTTTGAAACCTCACCTGACTGCAGACTTGGGGTGTCACTGGAGGTGATGTTACACTGCTGGTTGGAGGCTGTGACTGACACTAAGAAGTTGTACCCACAGGTCAGACCAGGGACGCTGCATTCATTAGAGTCAGACATGCACATTTCTGAGATGCCAGTGTCTGTCTGCATGGTGGCTGTGTAGTGGTCTGACCCATTGCTGGCCTGCCAGGTTACCATGACGATGCCAGAGAGACAGTCCTGCATGGTGGAGACTCCCGAAGGTTGACACGGCCCTGGGAAAAGCAAGGTAAAAGTTCATCTTCAACTGTTTGAGCTCACCTTTACTGTCACATCATACTTTTAATCTGTTTAAATAAGCGTATATCAGGTACGTACATGTCTGTATTGAAGCTGCTGCGCTGGAGTTTCCAGGACAGTGCTGGTTGTAAGGTGTGACTGTGAGGCTGTAGTAATGTCCGCAGGTTAAGTCAGAGAAGTGGGCTGTTGTGGCGTTAGTGGTGAGCCCATTTGTTTTGTTTTCTGACTCAGCTGATACCATGTACAAGTTTGTCCCATTACTGGCATCCCAGCTCAGTGAAACTACCTTCACATCACAGTTCACAGTGGCAGCCAAGTTCTGGGGCGCACAGGGATCTGGAAGAAACAAAGTTGAAGAATGTTACAACAGAAATCTTCAACAACATTTAAGTTTTAGTACACCAGCATTCAGTAAACTGGCTATTGGTCTCATTATATTAGAGACGCTGCAGACATCTCCAGCCAATATCTTCAACACTCGGCAAGTCACACTAAATCAATCTAGACTGATAAATAGCGCTACAGGCTAGAGAAAAACTAGGATTTTTTATTTTTGGGGTGAACTGTCCCTTTAACAAACTTTGCACAACATACCCATATGGATGACAGAGCTGTTGCTGGGCGGCTGGTGCAGTTTCCATCCTTTGCTCTCACGACACAGTGTACTCCTCTCCACAGTGCAGACTGCTCCATGTGCAGGAGGTGGTGTTGGTGTGACACTGGTGGTGATGGCCATCGAGCCCAGTTGCTACGGCAACATATGTTTCAGCGCCATCACTGGGCCCCCAGCTGACAGAGCCCGTGTTAACTCACACTGTACATAGGTCGCCACATGGTGGGGGATACATGGAGCTGGGAGGGAGGAAGGTGGTGAACTTTAATTCACACAAGCGTGACAGAAGTTGTGCATGTGTGATGTGGTGTAAGATATAAGATCGTACTAGTTTTGAAGAAGGCAGGGCTGCTGGGGACGCTGTTACACTCGTCGCCTTCTCCTTGTACAGTGACATTGTAGTCCTGTCCGCATGGTAAAGCAGCTGTCAGAAGGGTCTGGGTTGTGTTGTGCGTCTCCACATATCCGAGGCTCCCGGTGGCCGTTACTAAGTAATTCACAACACCATTTGCTTGGTGCCAGGAGATCTGGACCTGCTCACTCTGACAGAGTGCCTGAGCAGATACAATCACAGGCTGGCAAGGCTCTGAAGGGAGCATAAGAAAACAGAGAAAAGATTCAGATAATTATAAGTCTACCAGAGACAATTAGGATACTCCTTTACTTATGTAAAAGTAGAAATACAACTAAAGCTGAAATGATAAGTGGATTATTCGATTTGTAGATGGACACACAATTCATCTGCAACTATTTTAATGATCAGTTTATTGTTTGATTAATGCTGCTTTTCCTTGATTACATTAAGTCATTAAGCGATCCGTAAAATCAGTCAAGTAACCACAGCTGTCAAAATAAATCCAATAAAAATGTAGTTAAGTGGAAGTATAAAGTATCTTAAATGGTCATACTGAAGTGAAGTACTTTATTACTTTTCACCACTGAATAAACCATAAACAGTTTAGCTTCCTCAGTACCTGTTTGGATGGACACAGAGCTGCTGGCCTGGCTACGGCAGCCTTGACTGTGTGCTTTCACAGTGAAGTTGTACGTCTCTCCACAATCCAGACTGCCGACCTGACAGGTAGAGCCTGTGGAGTTACACGTCTTCACCTGCCCTCCTGATGTCTTGATGGCACTTGCTACGTACAGTTCAACATCAGACCTCTCCTCCCAGGAAAGGACAGCGGTGCGGGAGCCACACTGTAGGTCGACAGCTACACGCTGAGGAGGACAAGGACCTACGAAGACGTGTTGAAAGGTGAGGGTTAAATCTTGAATCAGTAAAATCTAGACTGACAGTTGCCACTGATGAGGATTTGCTGTCAACACTCACGTGTGGTGAGGTTAGTGTGCATTGGCGCTGTTAGGCTGCACTGTGTGTTGCTGGCGGTCAAGCTGATGTTGTAGGTTTCACCACAACTTAAACCTGTCACATTACAGCGGTTCTGCTGAGTTTCACACAGAGTCTGAAGACTTCCACTGACAATGGCTGTCAGGGAAAGGTTTGCTGCGCCATAAGTAGCATTCCAGTAGACAATGGCAGCACCTTCAGAGTTACAGTCAACCTCTACCTCTATTTCTCTGGGCAGACAGGGAGCTGAGGATACAGCATGAGAAAGTATATAAATTATTGCAAAAAAACCCAAATGGACCAAAAATTTTGATTTATACTGATTACATCTTTACCTGATGTAAGGGTGGTCACTGTGCTGTCAGAGCTGTTGTACTGCTGACCCAGCGCCTTGACCCAGACGTTGTACACTGTGCCACACATCAGTCCTGAAACAGCACAGAAGGTGTCTGTGTCTGTGCCGACACAGGAAGTTGCATGGCCATTTTGGTTGTCGAAATAGGCGACATAACCCACAGCGAGGTCACTTTGCTCCCAGGAGACAGTCGCTGTGAGTTGTTCACATGTCATACTGGCTCCAACGTTAGTGGGTGGGCAGGGCTCTGAATGAAGAAATGAATACACATTTTTAAGCATTAGGGAAAGAGAAATAGAAAGCCATACCTGCATGTATTGAAATGTTATACACGTCCCAATCAGATGACTATAGAAGCCCATTTTCGCCAGTGGAAAAAAAACAAATAACTGTGAGTCATTATGACCAGAAATTTGCTCAAGAAAGTATTATTTCCTCATTATTTTGAGATATTTTTCTTATTACAGTGACTTACAGGATCTTTCGTTTTGTTTTTAATCTTTTATCTTTTAGTCTTTCCTATGGACAAACCTGTCATGAGGCGGTAGGGTTCAGAGGTCACAGTGCTGTTGCAGGCCAGGTTTTGTGCCATCACAGTCACGTTGTAGATCTGACTACACTGCAGGTCTTTCAAGGAGCACATGGTGTTGGTGGAGTTACAAGTGACCATGGAGCCCTGGTCAGTCACAGCCTGGACAGAGTATGAGCTGGCACCTCTTGCTGCCCCCCACATCACCTGGGCAGTGCTCACATTGTAGTGGACAGAGAGACTCATGGGGGTGCAGGGCTCTGGAAGGAGAGAGGATTAACTTAGAGGCAGTAACACAATGGCTGACATGCTACAAAAAGACACTCAGTTGAACATCCTGTACCTGTGGTGAGGTGTCCTGCCATTTGAGCAGTGGTGTTGCAAGTATCTCCCAGAGACTTCACAGTGACATTGTATTCTTCTCCGCACTGCAGGGAGCTCAGCTCACAGTTGGTGTGGTTGGTGGGGCAACTGGTGGTGTGGCCTGATGAAGCTGTAAGCTCAGCAACATAGGACGTGGCCCCAACGCTTGGCTGCCAGGATATGATCGCAGACTGGGACTCGCAGTCCATCATGGCTTCGATGCTGCTCGTCTGGCAAGGTGCTGTGGGATTTATACCAATATATGGTGAAGAATACATATCATACACAAATTAAACTCGCACACCTCACACTAAATCTAAATAACTTTAATCCTGTAATATGAGTAAATCTATATAAATCGAGTATGTCTTTACCTGATGTAAAAGTGGTCACTGTGCTGTCAGAGCTGTTGTACTGCTGTCCTAAGGCTTTGACCCAGACGTTGTACACTGTGCCACACACGAGCCCCGAGACAGCACATTGTGTATCTGTGTCTCCTCCATCACAAGAAGCCTGGTGGCCATTCTGGTTGTCAAAATAGGCAACATAACCCACAGCAAGGTCACTCTGCTGCCAGGAAACAGTCGCAGTGAGTTGTTCACACGCTGTACTGGCTTGAACGTTAGTGGGTGGGCAGGGCTCTTAAGGAAGTGAAAACACACACATTTAAGTATCACAAAAGCAGTACTGTAAATATTTTCACACACATATCTTTTCCTGATTAGATGACAAACCTGTCATGAGGTGTTGGGTTTCAGAAATCATACTGTCACAGGCCAGGTTTCGTGCCATCACAGTCACGTTGTAGATCTGACTGCACTGCAGGCCACTCAGGGAGCAGCTGGTGTTGGTGGAGTTACAGGTGACCATTGGCCCTGGTCAGCCACAGCGTTGACATAGTATGAGCCGCACCTCTTGCTGCCCCCCACATCACCTGGGCAGTGCTCACATTGTAGTGGACAGAGACATTCATGGGGGTGCAGGGCTCTGGGGGAAGAAAAAGATGCTGTAGTTTGAGTTTTGTTCGAGCAAAATGCCTGAATCACTGATTACCCTTTAAGACTATGACAAGGATCTGGCATCAACTCATCTTTACTTTACATGTACAGATATATTCTTGGCCACAGATGTTTCCATGGTTGATGACTATCACTGTGTTGACTGGGAAGACTCCTTCACACGACACACTCACCTGTAGCGAGCCTGGCAGGGGCGCTGGCAGGGCCAGGACAGCCGGTGTGCATTGCCTCCACAACAACAGAGTATTCCCCTCCACAGATCATGTCATTCAGGGTACAGGACGTGCCCATGTCACTGCAGGAGGAGTTATGTCCACTTGTGGAGATCGCCTGGACGCTGTATGCTGTGGCTGCAGCTGCACTACTCCAGCTGACCAGAGCGTTACGTGTAGTGCAGTTAATTTTAGCAGACACATTGGTGGGGGACATGGGGCTAGAAAAGAAGAGAAGCATATTAGAATAGTGGAGACCTTACATTCCATTACAGAACATTAATCCATACAAAAACTGGTGTGAAAGCCTCCTAAGTGTATATCCACAAAAACTTGTTGTCCAAGTAAGCTTTATCAGTGTACCTGTGAGCTTCTCTATAGGAGTGCTCATCTCGCTCATGCACACATTAGTGTGTCCCATCACAATGAAAGTGTAGAGCTGACCACAGCTCAGATCCAGGAAGGAGCATCTGTTCTCATTGGAGCCACAGGTGGAGTTAAAACCTGTAGCAGACATGGCTTTAACAGTGTAGTTCTGTGTTGTGGCGCCCTGCTTCCATTTTACTGTCATAACGTTGCTGCTGCAGTTCTGGTCGACAGTTGTGTTCTCAGGTTTACAAGGAGCTAGAGGTGGTTGAAAGAAGTGGAACATTGTCATTAAAACCATTTAATTTATCCTTCAGCAGCATCATTTATGTACATGAAAGAGCCGCACTGACCGGACTGAACTTTGTAGTCAGAGCCAGCGATGGTTTTGCAGTGAACGGAGGAGGAGGTGACGACCACCTCGTAGACCTTGCCACACAGCAGATCATGAATGGAGCAGGAGTTGGACGTCGAGTTGCAGGAGGCTCTGTGTCCATCGGTGCTGATGGCCCAGGCGGTGTAATTGTCTGAGCCTGGGGTCTGTGTCCAGCTCACATTCATAACGTTGGTGTCGCACTGTAAGTCGGCTAGGACGTCTTCTGGTAGACAGGGAGCTACAGGACAGAGAGTTTGATCACAGATAAGGACATAGCAGTGGGTCTCAGAGTATTTCACTAATGTCCTCTTTGAAATATTTTTCCAGCCAAGTACCCATTGTAGATACATTTAGATTTTAAGCTTATTTTTTGGGTGTTTTCTTGCCTTTATTGACAGAACAGCTGAGGACTGCCAGGAAAGGTTGGAGCGAGAGGGGAGATGACACACAGCAAAGGGCCGTGGGTTGCCTAAAGGTTACCTGAACTTCACCTTTTTGATAAATTGCACGTACAGGGCAGTTTTAGGATTATTTTAGGAGTTATGATCTCACGTACTCCCTACATTACTCCAAAACTATGCATATCCCAAGCCCCAGGAATGCAGCTCAACTTTGCTTCTAATTAGGCCCAGTGACCACTCACACTATTACAGCGCAAAAATTGCCTGTGGCCAAAAATGCATTTTCCCCATAGACCACCATTATAATCAGACACTAGTAAAACTGTTTACAGGGTACCTCAAACTGCAAACAAGGTCAATTATGACTCTTTCTGTTATGAATTTTTGATTTATGGAGGTTTTATATTTGTACAACTTTTTGAGCTAAGAAAAGCTTTCAACTTCTGGCGATTGCATTTAGGCTTCCAAAATCATACAAGTGGTGTTCATTTCTTCATTATCTCGCTGAACAAAACGTGTAAGTATTATTAACGTTTGTCAAAATCTCAAAGGCTATTTGATGAGGGAACCAGGGTGATGCTAACTTCTGCGTCAGCCTACAGAAAAACGTTATCCCTGGAGCACTCAATGGCATGCCCCCATTTGAGAAGCACTGCTCTACCTAATATACACACAGAAACATTATGTTGACATTATAAGATTTGATACATGAAGGACTAAACTGATCATGGTGCCAAAATGAGCACTGATGGCCCAGGACATCTTTGACAATTTTGATTTGTCTTATTAATCAATTGACTGATTTGTCATTGGTGATTACTTTTGACTGTCCTTGTGTCTTACCGGAGTCAAAGTTAATGTCAGCATGTTGGCTGCTGTTGCAGCTCTCTGTGGAAGCCACCAGTGTAGCCGAGTATGACCGGCCACAGTGGAGTTTCACAGCGCAGGAGGTGTCATTGGAGGAGCAGGATGCGATGTGGCCGTGCTCTCCTGTCACCTGAACAGTGTAGAAACCTGCTCCACTGCTCTCAGACCAGGAGAAATTCCCTTTGTTTGTGCCACAGTCCACATGAGCAGTGAAGTTGGTGGGCTGACAAGGGGCTGAAAGGGAAAAAAAACTGACTTTAGATTATGATCATTTTTTACTGCAGGTAAAACTCTTGCAGATGTTGCCATAGAAACACATCCTACCTGTGCTGATTTCTATGGGTGGACTGTAGCTGCTGCGGCAGCTTCCATCCTGGGATGCGATGCGGAAAGCATATCTCTGTCCACACATCAGGTTGGTCAGTGTGTCTGAGATATTAGAGGTAGTGTGTACTGATGCAGGAGTGTACTGCCTATTCTCTCGACTTGTAAAGCGTAGGTGGCACCAGGAACTGGACTCTGGTCCCATGTGAGTGTCATTGTGTTGGTATTACAACTGACTTGGCCCGTCAAGTTTGTAGGTGGACACAGAGCTAGGATAAGAGAGGGAAATTAGTAAGAAAAGTGTCACAACATCATTGCTACATCTGTGTTTCCACATTTTTAACATTAGAGTTTCCTCTCACCTGTTCTCAGCTGCACGGCTGAGCTGGGCTCGCTCCAGCAGCCCCTGTCCACAGTCACAACAGTAACAGCATAGGTTTCCCCACAGTGGAGGTGAGTGAAATTACATGAGTTGGAGTTGTTTGAGCTGCAAGTGTAATTACGTCCATCATCTGCAGTTGCTATTGCTATGTACATGTCGGCCCCTGTTACATGGGACCAAGAGACAATGCTGTCCTCGCACGCTGGAGACACAGTGACGTCACTGGGAGCGCAAAGACCTGGAGAGAAGGGAAGGAAAAAAGGGTTTAACGTTGTCTCTCTGAGGTGAAATGTAAAGATATATTTGTTACAGAACAGAAGTATCTGATTTCAAATCTTTCTGCACCTGCTTCAAAGCGATAAACTGCACTTGGGAGTCCTGTGCATGTCTGAGAGTACGGTGTGACTATGATGTCGTAGGTTTCACCGCAGTGGATGTCAGGGAGCTGACAGCTGGTAGTGTTGGTGCAGCAGTGGTGTGTGTGTCCATCCTGGCCTGTCACTGTCACATTGTATCCTACAGCACTGGGGCTTCCGACCCACGAGACCAGGGCTGAGTGATTATAACAGACCAGTGTGGCGCTAACATTCTGCGGGGCACACGGGACTGTGAAATGAAAAAAGACAGGGTGACAAAGTGTTTATTAACATGTGCAGCAACTGACATTTTGTTACGTTCAGCAGTTAAATCAGTTGTTCAACATTTTGGGAAATACACTTATTTGCTTCCTTGCCAAGGTTAAATGAGAAGAATATTAGACCTCAGTCTTGTTTGTTTAATATGTCCAAGAACAACGCGTAAAAAGCTTAAGTTGTGGTTTTAGAGGGTTGTATCATAGACTGCTTAAAAGTAGTGGATATAGCCTCCAGTTCTGAAAAGCAAAGGCAACGTGGATCCTTAAACCTGTATTCTTTCTACAGCCAGCAAGGGACGATGCCACTGGCTGCAAAAAGGAGTCTGATTGAAGTCTATCAGAAAATGACCCTACTTTTTACTTGATTTATTACCTCTGTAAATATTTTTCTAATGAGCTTATGGTCTCAGTTGGTAGTTTTAAGTCGTCTTCAATAAAGCATGATGTTCATTTTGTAAATTATGGTCCCATTTCTAGAAAAACAGACAATAAAGCAGGGTATGCATTAGAGTGTGGCTACATTGTGATTAACAAATTGCTATCATGGTGACCTGTCAGTCAGGATAGGCGCATAGCATGGCACGTTCATTTAGCAATGCATTTTTTGGGTGTTGTCTGTGTTTTTGTCTCAGAACTTTTGACTTTCCTCACAGTTTTCAGTTCATGACTTTAATGTTAACATTTTGGTGGCCTAAAAATGTCTTTTTCAGTGTTTGGTTTTACTAAAACAATCTCTGAGGAGTTGGTTGTTCATTTTTCTTATCAATTCATTTTGTAGGTCTGTTTTTTGCTAGCCAACATTATCATCCCACTTGATATAGTTATGGGAATTATGGATGCACTTTGTTAACCAAGCGCTACCATTAGCTGATAACCTAGCTTCGGGTTCTCAGTCAGATCCATCCCTCGCTCCTCCACAGCTCCACCTTCTCATCCACATATGGGCAGTTCTGCATTACAGTAATCAACATGATGATTGCCAAAATGCCAAAGTCGAGGCTTTAAAACAGCCTATGTTTTACAACCTCATGGTGATGACTGATGATGCTTCAGTTTTTGAATAGATTAAACAAAAGACATATAATGCTAATTGCTTATTGTTGTGTTTTAGAATTGCTAGTCGTGGATTTTGATACCTCCAGAAAGTGCCAGTTTTTTATAATAAATTAAGATAACCTGGCAGTGGCTGAAGCTGTGCATTTATTTGACAGACATGAGGGTGGTATCAATCTTCAAAGAAATAAGTGTAATTTCCAAAATGTCAAACTGCTGCTTTAAAACCATCCATTTCGAGTACCTCTGTAACAATCAGTTAAATCATTTCCTTGGTTTGTTTATGAGAACAACGTAAGCAGAAGAATTACCTGTTTCAAGAGATTCACTGACACTTGGGAAGCTGCTGCACTGCTCCCCCTGAGCCTGGACCGTTAAATTCAAATCCAAGCCACAAGGAAGATTCTGCAACGTACAGCTGGTATTTGTAGTCTGGCAGCTATCCTGATACCCTTCTCCTGCTACCTGAGCTAGGAAGCTGAGGCGTCCCTCAGGGTCAGTCCAACTGAACACTGCTGTGTTAGCGCCACACGTATATTGCTTTGACATGATAGCTGGAGAACAAGGGGCTGAAAAGAAAGCAGAAGAAACAGTGTATAGCTGTGGGTTTACCGGGAAGCGAGAAATTCCTTTTTCACATATATACGGCATGTTCTCTCACACCATGCACACACTCACCCGTGGTAATGTTGGTGCTGGGGCCAGGTGCACTGTCACACTGGTGTCCTCGTGCAATGATTGTGGTTGTGTAGGTTTCACTGCACAGGAGATCTGACAGGGTGCACGCAGCAGTAGCTGAGCTGCACGAAACTGTGTGCCCATTTGTAGCCGTGGCATTAACCACATAACCTGTGGCATCGGCCATCGGTATCCATGACAGAGAGGACAAATTGGTGCCACAGATCAGGGTGCTGTTCTGGATAGAGGGAGAGCAAGGAGCTGAGAGAGAGACGAAAGGGAGAATGAGTTAAGACATAAAAAATATATATTTTTTTTTCTTTGAACTTTTAAGTTAAGTCTGTCCAGGTTTCCTCTTTCCTACCTGTCATAAGGGCTGTACTGATGCTTCCAGTGCTGTTACAGGTGGCATCCTCAGCAATCACGATCAGGTTGTAAACTTTTCCACACTGCAGCTGGTTCAGCTGACAGGAAGTTGTACTGTTCCTACAGGAAGTATAATGCTGAGAGCTATCCTCTTGAGCGAGTACAGTGTAGGCCACGGCCCCAGCAGCAGCTTCCCAGGACACCGTGGCCGTGTCCGAACCACAGTGGAGGATGCTTGTCACATTGACAGGGTCACATGGTCCTGGTGGAAGACGTAGAGAGAGGATATGTGTCACGTGATGTGATCCAAGTCAAGAAAATGCTTTATATAAAATGTATAAAATATGTAAAGGCAACCTGTCGTCAGAGCAGTTTGACTCGGAGAGCTGGTGCAGTTGCCCTCGGATCTCACTGTGATGTTGTACTGACTGGCACACTGCAGGCCGGAGACAGAACATGTGAGGTTTGATGAGGAGCAGGTTTCGGAGAAGCCATTGGGGCCCGTCACTGTCGCTATGTAGGAGGTGGCACCGAGAGAGGCGTTCCAGGAGGCCAGAAGAGAGTTTGTGCCGCACTCTGTCATTGCTTTTAATCCCTCAGGAGGGCAGGGTGCTGGAAGAAGATATCACAGTGCATGAAATCAATCAAAGTACCAATTTTTAGATCATGGAAATTATCATCCTTAGATCATCAACATCTTAATTACCTGTCTCAACCATCTGCGGGAGGCTGATTGGTCCACTGCAGCTGCCAGAAGATGCTCCGATGGAGACATTATAAACGTGTCCACACTGGAGACCACTCAGCCTACAGCTGCTGCTGCCAGTGTGGCACATGACTGAGCTGATATTTCCAGCCAGCGGCACAGCAGTGACACTGTAGTTGAGGGACACAGCAGAAGTGACCCAGCTGACCGTTGCGTCATTGGTGCCACATATCAGATTTGTCGTGATGTTCTCTGGAGGGCATGGTACTGACAGAGACAGAACATTATGTGAATTGGTCAAAAAGATATTTCTCAGACAGACCTAGAAGTTTTTAAAGTTACTGTTGGACATTATGGGAAATATGCTGTCTTTTTTCTGGCTGAGAGTTAAATGGGAAAATTGATACCACCTGCTACACATGAATACCACCAGCAACGGGTTAGCGAAGGGTAGTACAGAGACAGGAAACACGGTAAATGGCCGGCTTGGGTCCATCCAAATATTCTAAAAACTACCTACAAGCACCTTTAATTTTTAACATTTATAAACATATAGGCTTGCATTTTATGTGACTCACTACTAGAAACACTGATCTAACATCAGTTAGCTGGCTGAAAGTGATTTCAGATAATCCCTTTGTATCTGTTTAAACCTGTTGGGCTTTTCCACATCAGTGTGAGTGCCTGTCACAAAGCGTGTGGTAGGTTTTATCAAATGTGGCTCAACCTCTCTCTCAGTACCTTGGTCTTGCCTGAAGGGGGCACTGGAGTTGCTGACACAGATGCCATCAGACGCAGTCACAGTGATGTCATACGCCTGGCCACAGATCAGGTTGCTCAGCGTGCAGTTGGGGCTTGGGCCGCTGTAGGTGAGGGTCTGTCCGTTGCTGGTTGCTTCCATGACATAGCTCACTGCATTTGCACTGGGGGGCCAGAACACATGAGCAGTGGCAGCGCTACACATCACGTGGCTGGATACATTAGAGGGAGAACATGGCTCTAGAGAGAGAAACAAATGAAACTGTTTTATAAGCCTTATGAATGACAGCACACGTTTTCAAAACACTCTCTTGGTGGTGGTTAATGTTGTCTTACCTGTGGTCAAAGGAACAGTGACACTCAGTTGACCTGTACAGTTATCATCAGCTCCTGAAACACCAACGGTGTAAACCTCCCCACAGTGAAGTTTAGGCAGGCTGCAGGATGTTTCATTGCTCGTGCACTCTGATCTGTGACCTCTGCTGCTCACAGCGACAGCAGTGTAGTATTTGGCACTGTCACTGGCCGTCCATGACACAGGAACAGGATCAGGAGCACACGTGTGCACAGCTGTGATGTCGGTGGGAGGACACGGCACTGAAGGGAAATAAATATAAAGGAGATATTTTAAACTCAAGTGAGTCCCGCTGCTGTGTCTGTGCTTTTAAAGATGACAAATCTGCGTTTCTCACATGATTGCACCGTGACCTCTGTACTCGGCAGACTGAAACACATCCCAGTGACGGAGAAGACGGTCACCATGTAGGAGCTTCCACACAACAACCCTCCAGTGGTGCACTGTGTGTCTGTAGAGTTACAGTGCAGAGGCTGACCCATTCCTCTGGTGATGACGGTGGTGTAGTTCTCTGCAGGAGCTGAGATGTTCCAGGTGACCATCAGCTCGCCGGTTTCACAGGTCACACTGGCGCTCACATCCTCAGGGCCGCATGGCACTAAAAGAAATGGAGACAGGGCGTCATCAGTTATTTGTAATATTCATTATTCTTCCAGACAGAAACAGTTCACCCCTCTTAATTTACTACCTGAGTCCATGCTGATGGGTGTCGAGGTGGACGGACAGTTTCCATCATTGTAGGTGACAATGACGCTGTATCTCTTTCCACAGGGCAGAGAGGTGATTTTACAGTTGTTGACAGTGTTGCTGGTGCAGCTGAGCTGAGCGCCGCTCTGATCCTCTATGGTTGCTGTGTAGAGGCCTGTGGGCTGATGGTTCTGCCACACTATCAGAGCATGGTTGGCGTCGCAGTCTCTGAATGCCTCAACGTTGGTTGGAGAACAAGGAGCTGATGGAGAAGCCGAGGATTCAGTCAGTTAGATTTACAGTGTATCTGACTGTGGCACATTTTCAAAGATGCAGTTCATTTGGCATCACTGGGAGAAAAATAACCAGCATTTCCAGTTCATGCAGATCTTCTGTCGTAGTGTCTTCTTCCTGATAACACAATCATGAATCTGATTGTAATATAATCCAACCCTCTGACCTACCTGTCATAAAGTTGACCTCCTGGCTGGCGCTGCTGTTGCACTTCAGATTGGTGCCAACAACGCTGGCAGTATAATTCTGTCCACATCTCAGGTCCTCAATTAGGCAGGTAGTGCCCAGTGAATTGCAGCTGTGCGTATTCCCGTTTGTATCTTCAGCAACGGCAATGTAGAATATAGCACCGATGTTTGTCGTCCAGTTGATTCTAGCAGAGTCCTGGCTGCAGTCGACTGTTGCTGAGATGTTGATTGGGGCGCAGGGAACTGGAGAGTGGAGAAAAGTTTGGCAAATAAGTCAGAATAATAGCGTATCAGTGATCAGTCATATGTTAGTATCACAGAGCTCCCACAGTTCGTACCAGTCTGAGCAACTTCTCCCAACACCCTGTTAGTGGAGCAGTTGTCATTGGAGGCGACGATCCACACGCTAAGGTGTTCGCCACACGGCACCCCGGTCACCGCACAGCTGTTGGAGGAGGAGGTGCAGTTGTAGGTTTCTCCAGTGTTGCCCTGTGCTTCTACAGTGTAGGAAAGAGCTCCAGCAGCAGAGTCCCAAGTTGTGATCAGCATTTCAGAGTGACACCCAGCTCCTGTCCTTATGTTTGTTGGTAGACAAGGAGCTGGAGGAAAGGAGAGAGATAAAGACTTACTTATGCTGGGTTGAGACGACACGATATTGGCCTGATTATAGCCTGATGCGGCCGCCCTACAGTGTCGGCTTGGATCATGAGCAACAATGAGTGTTGTGTGCAACAATTAAATGTTTCAATAATGGCACTTTTTTTTTTATTTTTTTTTAATACATCACTACAAATACAGTTTGGCTTAGACATGAACAGCCACAGTTACTGAAATGATTACAAAAATAAATATAGGACAAGAATAATCCGATAACATCATGCATGTTGTTAAAGACGACGAGCAATGATTGGTTGTGGACCAGTCTCTACTCTGTCATGTCTGTCGGCCAAGTCATGGCAAGCTCAGTACTATAGTCTTAAGTCTAATTGTTGGCTATTTTGTGAGCATTCAGTTAGCATAACATTAGCTAGCTTATCTTTGTCTGGATGATCTTAAGTTCCTGTACCCGCTGATTTCCAAATTGGACATGGGCCTCAAAAATTTTAAGTTTTTTAAGCTGCTAAACCCAAAGCACCAGATCGACATCGGGGACAGTAACGTTGATGGGTGGCAAGCTGTCAAGGTCTGTAAGTATGAATATATGTATCATTTTGCCCCTCTGTCGATAACTTCTCTTTATCATGGGCATTTGACTTTTGCACATACTTTAACATTTCTGAAGATGAACGGTTGACAGATGCTAAAACATTACCGAAACAGTCAGGCACTTCACTGTATAACCAACATTATTCAAACAGCAGTGGAGTAATACACACATGGTGCTCAGTTAAATTTAACAAAGATTGACTCATTAGATTGACTCAAAATAACCTACAATGCCCACGTTAATCATAAAAAGGGAACATGTCAATCACTGCGGTGGCGGGGCTCATGTACATGCTTTAATAGTCTTTTAGGGTAGGGATGACACAGAATAAGATATATCAGGCTTTGGCTACACTGTTTATAATACTTGGTAGGAGGGTCAGTTTATTTTTGGCTTGGGTCTTTTGGGGGGATTTGTTGACAGTATGAAAAATATAGCATATCACCAAAATGTTCTTCTGTTACATATATCAGAAAAGAATTCACAAAAAAGAGAAATAAATCAAATCCTACTCACATGTCCGGACAAACTCAGGTTGGCTGACTTCGCTGTTACATTCAAAGCTGACGGCGTACACCGTGTACGTGTAGTACTGACCGCAGCCAGTATTGGTGAAGTAACACGTGTTGTCTGGCGTCCTGCACTCGGTCACTCTTCCAGTGTTGTCCACAGCTGTTGCCACATAGTAGGCAGTGTTGTTGGTGGGCTGCCAGCTAAAGACAATCACATTGCTGGAGCAGTCGTGAAGTGTGTGAGGATTAGCTGGAGCACAGGGGACTGGGGGAATGGAATCAGACATTTAGAGACAATTAATGGGGAGGGAATAAAAGCGAAAGGTGAAATGAGTGGAAAAAATCTGGCTGAATAAGGGGAAAAGAAGAAGAACTATGCAGAGAGGTGTGGAGTTTATATTAGCATTCACCACGTCATCAAAGATGCTTGTAGTGCTGTGTGTGTGTGTGTGTGTGTGTGTGTGTGTGTGTGTGTGTGTGTGTGTGTGTGTGTGTTAGACATTAGATAATTTCCCTGGGCGGACTGTATATGTGTGTATGTCCCCTTCCACCTTTTCACTTTCCAGACTAAATCTATAGCTGACCTTTGAGATAACTCCCTGACTTCAATAGACTGTAAAGAGCTTTAGACTGACTGGTGTAGGATGGCAGGTCTTGGTGTCTAATGAGAGGGTGTGTTTCGCCGCTCATCATGAGAAAAGTCCATAGGACACCATGGGAGGAACCTAAACAACTTCCCATAGGACATACTTATTGTATGGGGAAGGTTTGTGAGAAAGAGCTTACACTATGTCCAGAGGTGTGACTGTGTGACAGCGAGAGGTAAAATGAGAAGGTGTGTGCATGCATGTGGGAAACATAAGCACTAAAAAGGGAATGACAAACAAACAGAAGCCACGTTTTGCCGTTTCCACATGAGCAGGTGCTCTGCTCACCTGTCTCGAACAGGGAGGTGGCATTGGAGGTGCTCTCACAGTCGTCAGAGATGGCCGTCACATGGACCTGGTACTTCTCACCACATATGAGCATGGTGATCTGACAGCTGTTGGAGGCAGATGTGCAGTTAAGGGATGCGCCAGTGCCATCGACAGCTGTGGCCCTGTACAAATTGGCCCCGAATACCAAATCCCAAGTCACTGTCACCATGCCGCTGGTGCAGCTGTAGTCCACAGAGATGGTCGTCACGGGGTTAATGGCTGAGTAAAGGAAGTGTGACATGTTAATGTTCTGTTTGGTCCTTCTGACAGATGAATTCTGTTTCTAAGATACTCACTGGAGGTGGTGTGTGTAACATTAGAGGCCTCCCCAGGAACTAAGAAGCCGTTGACTGATGATACTCCCACTGTGTAGGTGGAGCAGGGCTCCAGGTTACTGATGTCCATGGTTGTGCTTGAAGTGTTTCTGATAACAGGGGCGTTGCTGGGATTGTCGTTGTCGCTCACGGTCACTTGATAAAGCAGGACTTTACTTACAGAGTTCCACGTCACTCGTGCTGTGCTCCTTCCCGTCGATACAAGAGTCACACCAGTTGGTGGCTGCACCACTTCCAAGAGAAAATACAGGTGTTAATCCACAAATCCCCATTCACGTTAAGGAATTGGCTCACACATAACTGAGCTCGTAATTTGACACTTCTGCAATTCGTGTGCACTTACACGTTGTGATTGTCCTTGTAGTACTTTTGGCACCTCTTCCAGCACTGTTTGATGAGTAAATATAACAGTTGTAAGTCGTAGAGGGAGTTAGGCCGTCCACTTGTCCACTCAGGGTCGTGAACGTCTGGTTGTATATTTGTGCGGGAAAACTAAACAACTTCTCCACAAACAAGTTGTAGCTGTCCGCCCCTATCACATTTGACCACTCAAACTTTATAGATGTACTGGAAATAGCTTTTGAATAGGTGATCTGAGATGTGGCAGGCACTGTGGAAATGCAAGATAAAGTATTGAACATTAGTCAACAAAGGGATTCTTCTGTTTTATTATTTAACTGGCACCTTTTTCAAATTGCGTCTTTACCTGTCATGGTTGTTTCAACATCATGGCACATGATAGTGTAAAACAAAAACCTTTAGTGTAACTTCATAGACATGTCCAGGTCTTAACCCCTGAATCAGCCTTTGTGTGCTGGGTGCAGACTGCGTCACCACCACCGGGGCGATACTGGTGGAGTTCACAACTCTCAAGTCCAGTAAATAAACTGAGGCTCCTGTGTACGTGCTCCATACCACATTCAGTGTTGATGCTGACGGAGAAGTCACTGTCAAAATATTACATCCTGCCACAGAAAGAAGAAGAAAATGATCAGTCTAGGAATACCACCTTCTAACTTTTTGAGATTAAAAGGTAAAATTGAACATGAACATGGTAAAATCATGCAGTTGTTCCCAAAAAAGCACAATTAAGTTAAAAGGTTTAAGTTTGCATTATTCCATGTGTATATGATAATGGAGATGTTAATGTATAATTTAAGCCAGTTCATGGGTCAGAAATGCTGCGTAACATGAATGACCCACTTGCTTGCAAAAGACCCTTTGCTGTGTTCAAAATGTCCCATTGCACACTCTAGTTTAATGCCATCGACTTAGTTCAGTAACATCAAGAATTGTTGCTCTGTAAATAGAAAGAAATATGGCCCTCTAGTGGTGAGCAGCAGCTATTATCATTTTCAATTAATCAAATCACCAGCCCATCTAATCCACCTCAAACCTTTTAATTAGTGCTTACTTCCGGCTCATTAGTCATCTGCCTTAATTGGAAATCAGAAATTGGTGGAGCAGTTAACTACAAGCAGCTGCTTTTGCTTTTCTTTCTTAATTTGCTTTTGTATTTTTACCCAATATAGAAAACATGTATCCATATCTGTGTGTATCTGTTTATCTTGTCATATAAGTGAAG
Organism: Epinephelus cyanopodus; assembly: GCA_026686955.1. Taxonomy (NCBI): domain Eukaryota; kingdom Metazoa; phylum Chordata; class Actinopteri; order Perciformes; family Serranidae; genus Epinephelus; species Epinephelus cyanopodus. The sequence goes on along the minus strand of CM048926.1, from coordinate 11,769,309 downwards.
GACAAAAATAAATTAAAAAAAAGCATCTAGAAATTAGTGTCTCCCTCATACATGTAGAACACAGAGCACTCACCTGTGGCCAAAACATGTTGTGTCTACAAAAGAAAAAATAAATTAATTAGAAAGTATCACAAAATACTAACATGTTGACATAAAAAATGAAATAAATGCTAAAAAAATACATGTAATAAAGTAAAATAAAGTATAAAGGTAGTGATTAATAAAGTATAATTACCTGTATGACAGACAATAGTACAACTGAAGAATAAAACATCCACATCTTATCCATTGTAATCGTCAGAGTTTCAGTGCGTTACATCCATATGTGGTTCCTGCACACAGCAGCTCATCTGAAATCTTTACAGGCTGAGCGCTGTAGATCAACTTCATGGGAACCAATCAGGAGTCGTCCTAAATGAGGACAGGTGGATGCCTGTGGGCTCCCTGTCATCATGAGAAGGAAACAAAGTATGTGGCCTGTTAGGTGGGGGTGGGGGTGCATTCAATCCCCCTGCCTATTACACTCAAACTGCACTTCCTCCATGTTCTCGGAATATTTTATTCCTGTAACTCTGCTGACTTTCTAGTATATCGAACAGGATTTACCTGCTGGAAAGTGATATGATGTCCTTTGTATGACATTATTAATGAAGTCCCTCTGCTACATCCTTCCTGGATTGAAGTCATTTTTGTGGGAAATTCTGTCATTATGCATCATTATATAACAGCTGCTCTTACAGGACTTAGGTCATGTTAAAAAATAATCCTGGTATGTCTTACTGAGATTAAGAAATGTCTTCAGTAACTGCACAAAAAGATCAGCTTTTTAAATAATCACAGACTTATGAAATCCCATGTAAGATCACCAGTAAGTATCTCAATCTCCTAAAGCACTTTCCAAATCAGAAGTTACAAAGTGCTCTACAGGAAGAAGAAGGGGAGATAGAAATGAAATAGATATAGAGATAGAGAGACATCAGGAGATACTGTACCAACCCAGTCGGCAGACTAAATGTGAGCAATGTAAGTTTCTGTAAACCATGAATATGTTACATTTGTACATTATAAAGTAGCGAATAAGTTAATACGTAAACTTCCTCAGGTTGCGGCAAGACTGTAGTAAACATGTGGTTAGGCTTCGACACAAAAACACTTGGTTATGGTGAGGAGAAGGTCATTTTTTGGCTTAAAATTCCCAGATTTCCAACAGGCACAATCCCTGCTGGAAATGCAGCGTTGTCTCGGTAAAACCAATTGCTTATTGTCACACTGTCCCCACTGGAAACAAACCCATGTTTGGTGACTAAAAAGATGCTGGAAACACAGGTCACTAAAAAACAACTGGTGTGGTTTTTCTTGGTCTCAAACAGTGGTCTGCAGCTTGGCAGGCGTCTTCCCTAAGTCATGCCACCCCCTATCTCCTCTACCTCCTGATGACAAAGTCAGCTCATATGCTATGTCATTATAGAAATGTTGATATGGTTTGCAGAAATGTACAATGCCAGCTTTTTTTTTTGGGGGGGGGGGATTAATAATAGAACTATATCCTCTGAATTGGAAATGCCTTTGTACGCTTATGTGGTGAAATTAATATATCCACCCAAATAAGGTGTTATTATATCAAAAACGGCCGCACATGTAAAGTAATGGAAGATGATCCAAGCAGACACAGAGCAGTGATGAGTAAGATCCTTGCAAATCTCAATACTCTAATAAACTATATCCAAAGCATGTAAGGCACCAAGAAGACACATATAACATACATCCTTAAAGTCACAGCCGTAAAGGTAGTCAGAATAAACCTCTTTTTGGCCCTTTGCATTTAAACATAGAATAAAGTGGTATGTGGACTCTCCACATCCAAATACGACGTGCAAGGTACCCTGGGTGCGTTGGTTGTTGACGATCTGGGACACCGTGTGAAGTTCTGCCTGTTACATGCATTGTCTTCTTTCAAAATACTCTGACATTTTCACAGGAAATAAACGCACTACGTCAGTACAACACCGCAAATTAACGTTTTTTTTTCCTTCAACACCAAACACACATGGTTGGGTTAAGGCAACAAAAGCAAGTGGCTAGTTTTAGAAAAAAAAAAAAGGTTTTTACTCTCGAGTAAAAGTCGTTGTTTGTTGGGCCCATCCACCTTGGACTTTCGGTGCCTTAACTTTCATCTTTGTCCTGCCGCGTTTCCCCTGACACGTTTTATTTGATAAATACTTTTCAAACACGTTTCATAACATGTGAAAAACTTCGGTCTAGTGATGAAGCTCCAGTTTCACCTATTAGCTGTACAATCCCATGTGAAAACCTCACTTCTCGACTACATGTAATATAAACCTTTTATGGGAAATATGTCTCACTCCAGAGCTGACAATTACAATGTTCATTAACCATGTGCGATGATGTAACTTCAACTAAATGTCCATTAAACAACATTTTAAAATAGTTTGTTACAAGGAGACACATGTTTTGACTGTTACCTGAAGGTCACAGTCATGTCAAGTGTTAAGTAATAGTAAGAGGACCTATTAGATGTCTCTCTAGATGATTTTTAATTTCCTTATAATCCTGGCTTACAATCTTTGTTGGAGAATAGTACTAAGAGCACCTCACTGCTGCAGAGCTGAAATTTCAGTGTATTATGAAGAACAGAGTATTAATCTAAGAAAGTTGAAACATAAACCACAGACTGGAATTTATGCTGATCTGCTTTATTTTGTCTTTGAGTTGCTGCTTCCATCTGAATCTCTCTTTTGTTGTATTCAGCTGGATCCTCCTCTGCTAAACTAGTCATCATACAATATATGGATGTATGTGATGTCTGACAGACTCTAAAAGCTTATTATAAAGTCCTAATTTCATTTTTGATGTTAAATTGTTTGATTGCTTTGTAAAACATACTTAACAAAGATCATTTTGTGACCCAGGGTATTGAAACTACAAACCATACTGGACTCATACCTTTATCACCAGCTAATGGCTACAGGGATTTCCTGTTCGTTATATGTACTGTATCCCAGTTTTAAGCCCATTGTATCCCGCTGAGGGTGTTACGTAAATGAATGCGATAGCTTCATGCATGTTGCAGTGTGTGACAAAGAGAGCTGGTGACAATAGGTCCACCCCTCTGTCTCCTCTCTGAGCTCTATCCGCTATACGTTCCCTGGTGAGCATGCAAACGATGATGGTGAAATTTATACGCCCGGGTGTTGATAAGCTTTTGTCTGTCACATGGCGAAACGAAACGTTCTTGAATACGTACACGTTTTGTGAATTCAAGCCAAGAAGTTGTTTGTGAAAATCCACCTCTGGGATTTTTTGCCACTGTGTTTGTCTGGGTGGGAAATATACAGAGTGTAGATACTCTCTTCTGTTTTCTTAACTGGGATGAAACCCATGATTGAGGTAAAGTTTCATTATATAACCAATTCAGCCCAGTTGCTTTAAGAAAATGTTGGCATTGTACATTAATGCAAACCATGTATACGCTACATTTGTACATTTTAAATGTATCATATTAATGTTTCGAAATCAACGTAGTATGAGTATACCTTGTCATCTAGAGATGGAGGTTATGGTGGATGGTGTGTCACCTAGGACACCTGCTTAAGTTGCAGACCACTGTTCTAAAACAACAAACAAAAAACTGGTTGTGATTTAGAGAGTTGCTGCTGCATTTCCAATGGCTTTTTAGGCACCAAATGTGAATGTTTTGTAGCAGCCCCTCGCTGTTTTCCCTGCAGGATAGTGCTAGAAGAAAAGGCTGTTTTTTACAAAGACATTGCTCCAATTCTTGCTGGGATAGCGGCACGAAAAGCTGTTGTTTTTTACTGAAAAGTTGCTTCTTATGCAGCTGGGATTGTGCTCCCAAAGCTTGATATTTTAAGCCAAAATATATCTTCTCTCAAACGAAATCAAGTGGTTTTTGTGCGTAAACCTAACCACACATGAACCACAGCATTGTTGAAACGTTTTCATGTATCTGCTACATAATAATGTGCAAATATAACAGATCTGTGGTTTGGGTTTGTGGATAAGTCCACCGCTTCGGTCCAGACTAAAAGAGACATTCATGGTCCCCAGACAATGTGATCATTTAAGAAAGATCAAGATCAAGATTGGGAGATTTGTCGCACATTTTCTCCTGCAAAGGTTAAATCTGCTGCTGCAGAATGGTACAAAAAAAAAACATTTTTCCTCTTTTTCCTTTGATTATGAATTATTAAACAATACATATATACATATATATTCTTATAAGAATGTTTTGAATATACTACAAGTCAGTGTTTCTTAAATGGTGTGCTGTGATGCCAATCCACATCTGCTGTGGGAATATGATAACCACACGTTATTGCAATATTCGGCTGGGCCTATACAAAAAGTTGTCAAGGAATTTTTGATTGACTGCATCAGTATGGGGCAGCACGTTGGTGTGGTGGTTAGCACTGTCGCCTCACAGCAAGAGGGTTCCTGGTTCGATCCCAGGAGGGAGCCCTTCTGTGCATGTTCTCCCCGTGTTAGCGTGGGTTTTCTCCAGGTACTCCAGCTTCCTCCCACAGTCCAAAGACATGCAGGTTAATTGGTGACTCAAAATTGGCCATGAGTGTGAATGTGAGTGTGAATGGTTGTCTGTCTCTAGAGCAAATTATAGCAAAGCACCTGTAAAGAAAACCTACCACTGAAGGAGAGGAGAAAACAACCGTCAGTAGACAGTATCACAACAACAACCTGTCTTATTTTTCTTATTTTTATTGTCTTACGTTGTGACAAGAGTGACACGTGTTATAGAGCACGGATATAAATACAGGTGTGCCTTGAGATTTTGGCTTGCCTTTTGGTGTGCCTTGCGCACAAAAACCTTGCTTTGTGAATACTGCATTTAAATATGCTTTTGCTAATAAAGCCATTAGGATTTGATGTAGCAACAGTGATAGAACAACTGTGGTACACTAATTTTCATTTCATTTTATTTCATAGCGATTGAATGATTACATTGCTCTCCAGGTTACATAACTTTACTTCTGAAGACAAATGTTAAGAGTGCAAATTGACAGGGAACACTCAAAATACGAGTGAAGGGAGGTTGGGTCTGTAACCATTACTGCACAAAATCGTACAAAAAGAGCAGTTACACTACATGGATAGTGAAGAGGCAGCCAGACAGTGTTAGGGGAGGGGGACAAAGCGACAACTGAAAGAACCAGAAGTGATCTAAGAGGTACTGAAGTATCTATAGGATATTATCATCTGTGTATTATGATATTAATATTTCACTCATATCATGGTCATTGTACTGGTGTATTATTACACCCTTAGGAAGATACTCACTTCATTTATAGTAGTGTGCAACTGATGATCCACCCCTTGAATGTATAATGGTGAATGTATTGTGTCAGTTATACAACTTCAGTGAAAGTGCTATTCCATAACAGGTGTCCTGAATGAGTAAGACCTACTTCAGGGAGTTTCTCCAAAGGATTTTTTTCTGGATAATTTTGGAGAACTGAATTTGGCTCACATATCCGACCCCACACACCTGAACAAAGCATGCTACTTAATAAAGAGCGCCCACTCAAGATGATTGACAGCAGACGATGTGGTAATGCAAAAACGATGTGCTTTATTGTTGTCGTCAGTCATCGGAGAGAAAACAAATCCAATGAGAGCAGAGGTAACATTGAATCTATCTCCAGCAATCCGATCAGACATATCATCCACAGGACTTGACATGCATGACCCCAGGCGAACAGGATGGATACCTGCTGTCCCACTTTTAACTGTGACCCTTTTCTAGGTCAGAAACCGGCTCTGCAACTCAGAGTCATGTCATAAGCCGCCATATGGAGGTCTTCTACTTGGACAAGTCCTAAGATCTTATCTTAAATTTGTTGTCTTTGAATTCTGCACTTGCACAATGTAATGTAACTCTACGATAATGTGATTACCTTTGCCTCCAACCTTAGTGATTAAAGTGCTTTTTCATCCTTAAGTTAGTAACACTACTTCACTTTCACTTTAGCTTTGTACATATTGTTGGTAGTACTGAGTATATTTTAAAGAAATGCTCACAGCGACTTTATCTTCTAGTAAACTCAGTGGCCTCGGTGTTAGCAAGCAGATTATAGAATTAGTGTACAAACTATGGTTGAGTGTTTTAACGTTTCACCTTCCTGTCTGGTACGGTCACCTTAACTGCACATCCAAGAATAAATTGTCTAAGATTGTGACAATAGCAAGTAAAATAGTTGGCAAGCCACAAAAGCCCTCCATCCCACTCTTTACAGAAAGGACGAGGAAGAAAGCAAGGAGTATCTTGGCACATAGCTCCCACCTTCTCTTCAGTCAGTTTGAGCTTCTGAGCTCCGGCAGGCGCTATAGAGCCCCTCTGGCAACCAAAAATGTATTTAAGAAGTCCTTCATCACAAGTGCCATCAGTATCCTTAACTCAGTAATGTGACTGATGAGTTTTAAACCACAGACAGACAATGAGCTGATTTAATGTGTTAAGTGTTTTGTAATGACTTTGTGTGTTTGTTTTACTGACTATTTGTCTGCTTTTTACAGTGTTGTCTTTTGTGTTTTTCATTTTGTAGCTAGCTAGGCTAACTGACTGCCTGGCTTTGCCATCAAAATGATCAAACTCGTTATATACAAAAACAAACAGTATACTATAAACAATACGTACAAAGCTAGCTGTGGAGTTGACAGGAGATAAACAGACACGTTTGTGAAACAGATTCAAGTCACACTACATGGTGCAAGTAGAGAATGACTTTTGCCATGACACATTTATGTTGGACGTTCATTGCAAATTTTCTATCTCTGCGTCTTTTCATTTTTCCTAGATGTCATTACACGTTGAGGTTGCGTCATTATCAAAGGGCAACTGGTTAAAGATGAGGAGCTGCAGAGCAGAGAGCAAAATAACATGCAGCCTACTTTAAAAAGTAACAACATGGAGAACACTCAAAAACATTAGATAAATGCCCATTGTTATTCGTGTAAAAGTCCTCTTTTATAATTTTTTATGGTTTTAATTCAGTGTTTTAACGTTTGTTTTTTATTTCATCAGCCTTTATGTGGCTTTTCTTGCAAACAGCAGTAAAAACAAAATATTTCCTACGTTCCTTAACAAGAGTGTTATTTCATCGGGATATGGGATATTTAGAGATGTCCTTGGTGTAAACGCAGTCTTCTGTTCATATTGGGGGGGTTGGTGGTAATGGGAGGAAGTATTCACTGTAAGACAAGAAAGATGAGAGAGAGAGAAATTATCAACCTGGACTTGGTGGGAAAACCGGTTATGTCTCATCATAGCTTCAGTACTGATACATCCGCTCAACAAGTGGCTGTTTTGGGAAACTTTATATGCAAAAAGCAGAATACGGCCTTGTCATACTGAGTCAGAGGCTATTAAATATCCATCATCTTATCTGTCAGCACAGACACAATAAGATGTTTGTGTCACGTTCCTGCAGCAGCTCTCCATCTTCATTTACCTGAGTCACGTTCCCCTCGTTCTTTTTCCCATGTTTCATAGACATATACGTATCTGAGACGTCCCAGGGGTAGAGACAGATAGAGATCAGCCTCACCTGTGCTTGTCCACACACTGTATGTTCTACTCAAACATTCACATCTATTGTTATACTAGTGCAGTATAGGCTCAGTCAGTCTATGGATGCCTGTGATGCTGTCACAAGATACCCCTCAAGCGGTGAAGCAGCACAATGAACGCGCCGTGTGAAAGCAGCTTTTATCAATTTCTTTTATCATCACAGGACTGTATGTTCACGGGAAAGCACGTAGCTGTTTGTCTCAGGTTGTTACGTAACTCCAGGTTACAGTAACAATAAACTTACAATAACTTACCGTAATTAATCCACACTTCGTCTTCCGCGGGAGATCACTGAAGCAGGAGAGAGATAAGATTTCAGTGCAGGGGCAGTTTTCAGACAGCTTGTAACTTGATAACAGTTTAAAAGAGCACTTTTGATAAATACAATTATTCACTTTTTTGCAGACAGTTAGATGAGATGATCGATACCTCTCATGTTAGAATGCTAAATGTGAAACTACAGCCAGCAGGTGATAATCTTAGCTTAGCATAAAGAATGGGGAGAGTCGTTCCATGGAAACTGTTCAGACTGGACCTATTGTGATCATCATTAATGCAGAATTTAGCATTTTATAGCATATATTATATTTTAGACCAACAATAAAATACATTTTGCTGTCTCAGGCACTATTTTTTTTTTTACACCTTATAGCCAGATATTTGTGACGGAAGTTCTCTCTGTGGTCAAAGCATAGACACTTAGCAGACTTAGCATGCAGCTAAATGAAAAGAAAAAGCATCTTTAATACAAATACATTCAGAAAATTTCTTAAAAAGTGTTTTTCTTCATGTTTTTGATTTACAGGGTGGATATGGATCACATATATATGTATATGCTTGACAGAGAAGGTTTCGAAAGAAAAATGAACCAAAAAATTGTTCTAAAAGATTATCAAAACTCACCAGCATCTGAAACTGTCTACTTCAAACTCTTAAATGACATAATTTTCTTTTAGTGAGGTCACTTAAAGGGTTAAATGGTTTATATGTTTTAATGTTTTTGTATGTAAATGACTAAAGGAAACAATAGTTTTGGAAATTAGTCCAGTTCTGAGTGACAGGGCTGTGGATGGCAGCTTGAAACAGGCCGCAATGTAACTACTCGGGCATTTCTGCTCTGTCAGTTTGTTCCACTAAAAAAAGCTTGTTTTTGCTACTGACAGGTTCAGATTATTAATGTAAATGTCAACAACATTATGGAAAGGATCCTTACAGAGATAGACCTCTTTGTTAAAGTATCCATCCTATTAGTCACTTGGATGCAAAAACATGGGAAAAAGAGCCCAGGTGAAAAAAAAAACAAAAAACGGTTACCCTTTAAAGAAATGGTGCTTTGTTTTGATGCAGAAATACACTGGTTTGACTTTTTGTTTGTTTGTTTGTTTTACCACATTTCCCATGAACAGGGAAACATTTATGCACTTAAAATCAAAAGACTGAATTGTGTGCAATATTTAATGAGTATTACCCCGCATGAATGTGAGAAACGGACAGAATGAAAATGACTACAGTTAACTTTATGTTGATTAATTTAATTTATAATTTCATAATATCTTCACATACTAAAAACAATATTGATAAATTTACACTACCTAGTTTTTCCCTTCAAATGTTTGGGATCCAAACCTAGTAGTTTTCATGAAACAGTTAGAGTGGTATCAATCTCCTCATCTGACTCTTAGCTAAATGGAAATATCAAAATATAAAACTATTCCTTAAACTACTGCAAAACAAAATATGAAGTTTAGAAGATACTTACTCATACCAGCATTACTCTCTGGGCAGGGAACTGTAAATATCACAAAATATAAAAACATTAATGCATTTTGCTACCACAGATTATAAGAACAGATATCAAACGTGTGATATCAATCATTTACACCCTCCATCCTCTTCATGACTCACCTGAGTATGTCCTGCGTTGACAGAAGCTAACTATGACCCCATCTTGTCCTACTGGTGCCACCAGCACTGTGTAGACGTCCCCACACATTTCCTCCAGGATATCACAGTATTTGCTGCCGGCAGCTGAGATGCAGGTGTAGTTAGCTCCCGTCCCGTACAGCTCTACTGTGTGGTTCAGCGTCTGAGAGCCCAAAGAGCGCCAGTACACCCTGAGGGAGTTGTTGTTGGCCATGCGTTTGAGCTTGACTCTTGTTGGACAACAGGCACCTACAAGAATAAGGACCATCTTATTTGTTTCAGCTCTGTTAGATATTGTAGAGCAGCACATGTGTTAGTTGGAGTGAAAGGGTTAAATATTCATGTTTGTGGTTGTGTGCTTGTTTGTGTTTGTCCTCACTGGATGAGAATCCACGGTATTTGCACTCTGACATGTGTCCTGTGCTGCTGATGGCCTCCAGGTGGATGCTGTAGTTGGTGCCACAAGTGATGCATCCCATCACGCAGTGGGTGTCCAGGGTGTGGCACTTAGCATGCCCCCGCGAGGACTCCAGGGTGGTGATGTAGGAGCGAGCTCCGCTGCCGAGGGTGACCAGGTCACGTTGGTCATAGCCTGGGTGACCTGGGTCACATTTACAGACATGGGGCAACAGGGTCCTTGGGGAATGAATTATGGAACAATAATCAATACTGGAGTGAGTGAATGGATGTATGATGAGAATATTTTGCCACAGCTAGCTTCGATGATGCTTTCTTATCCATTCATCTGAGCTAAAAGTGATAAATGTGTTAAAAATCTGAGCTCATATTTTTACTACGAGCAGCCTAATTAGCCTATTTTTACGATTTGACCTTCAGTCCCAGTGATAACTAATCATACTGTCATACCTGTTTCCAAAGTTTTACTGAATCCAGGTAGACTTCTCCCCACATTTGTCACGGCCACTGCTATGACCTCGTAGGTTGAACCACAGGGCAGCTGTGTGAGCTCACAGAGTTGTTTCTTGACTGGCAGGTGTGTGTCTCATAGCGTCCAGTGGCTTTGATGGTGTAATCTGTGTTGGGGCTGTTGGGGGTACTGAAGAGGACTCTGTATGTGGAGTTGTTGGTCTGCGTCATATTCAGGATATCTGGAGCGCACGGAGCTGCAGCACGACAGACAACGAATTGTTTCAAACCAAAAAAAAATAATATTTTTAAGAATTAGTTCAACATTTTTGCAAATATTTTTATATGTTTGCTCTCTTGCCAACAGTTACATGCAAAGATTGGTAACACTCTCTAACTTCCCTCTTTGTGTGTTTATGAGGTGAGATGTCACTCTAAACAGCCCCATTAATACCTGTCTCATGTGTGTGTGGTGTGCAGGTGCGGTTGCATCCTCGTAACTCGCTGCAGGGTGTGACGGTCACAGAATAGGCCGTGTTGCACGTCAAATCTGACAGCGCACACACTGGCGCTGTGTCATTACAGTGGACGACATCATTAGTCTGTGCCGCCGTTGTCTCGTACAGCTCGGCCCCTTTGACCGATGACCACATGATCTCCAGGGTCTCTGTAGAAACCAGCTTAATGCTAACGTCCTGAGGGCAACAAGGAACTGGGGGAGAGACGGACAGGAGAAATGCAAAGACAGATGAGAATGATAATCAGCATTGTGCAAAGGACCATATTCTTGATTTCACATGTTTTTCACCTTTAAGGCAGCCATTGTTTTTATTGTATGTAAACTTGAGGCTATGCCTTTTTTTCTTCAAACAGAATATGGACGACACAGTGGCTCTGCACTATGCACAGACTAAAAATGGCTCTTCAGCATCATTAAAATTCTGGTTTGTGGTTATTGTTAGGATAAGATTGAAGATGTCACAAAACACACTTTGCACAAATGCAACAACCAATGTTGTTGTTGTATGCTGGTCTTGAGCACCGTGCTCCTGGGTCAAAGTCCGGTTCTTGTTGAACCCGTCTGCCTCCTCTCCCACCCAGAGCAGACTTCAACACTCTTTAAACTAAGTCTCTTGCTCTGACCGTCCATTATTACCCCTTTTACACTGCCTGCTCAAGGCGGGAATGTTGTGCCGTTATTCTGCTTGCTGTACCCAAGAGCTACAACTGTGGATTGGAGGGATAAAGTCTTTAAGCCGGCAGTGTAAGTAGTAACAGTGTGAATCAACATCTGTGTAAAAAAGACAGCCAGCAGGACGGGATCATGGACGGGACGGATGTGACATGTTATGTATATGACCTATTGCTGGGGGACTTAAAAAGCAGCTAGAAGCAGTTAGCAGCTAACTCAGAGAAGAAGAACAGCATCCGAAAATGTCTGAATATTAGGGAGACAATGAGTTCCAGTGGCCCCTTACCCGATGAGCAGGTGACAAGATCAACCACCATATAAGAGATGGTAAACAATTGTTTTTGTCATCTTATGTTATTGTTATTGTTTAGAAAGCGCTGCCAACACGTCTGCTTTATGTCATATTAGATGCTGATGCTGTTACGTTACATATCAAGTTCATCACACCTCTTTTGCTTCTGCAATGCCACACGGGCGGCATTGGGCTGCCGTCGTTTGGTTCTGTGTAAAGTAAAGGAGGGGTGGAGAAGGGACTTCGCAGCAGCCCTGTAGCACAATATCTGTGTAAAAAGAGATAATGACATGGATGGGTTTACATTAGAGTTGGTGGAAAGCCCGTGTGTCACTTACAGATGCTAAACTTAGGGGGCGCTGCCCAAACGGCATATTTTGATGCTCTGGGAGTGAAACCAGACGGGTTACTGGTGTGATTTTCTTGCATTGGGTGTGGCATCGACAATGACATCTCCAACTTGTGGATTGACCATTGAATAGATCTGAAATCCTGTTCAAACAATTACCCAATGAGAACCGGTCACCTGTTGTAGGTTGACTATATGTGTTTGGAAGCACCTGATTTGCTGAAAGATAAAGATGGGCAGGGAACACTTTTTAAATTTTGACTTGTCATATGAGAAAGGCACAGGTGTAAATATTAATATGGGCTGTGTGCCACATGTCCTAGAAAGCCATGCCAGTGTGCTTATTGTCGAGGAAGTGGTATTGTGAGAGAGGTGGCACACCTAAATGGAACACAGCCATTTTAATAGTATCAATTACACCACTTTCCTGAAAGGGCATGTTGCAATATCTGTTGTGACAAAGATCTGTATTTTCCACCAATGCCATGATGGAGAAGTCAGGGAAGCTCTGTTATCTAAGATTTTAGAGTCAGCTGCCAAAAAGCTTTGTAGTCATGAGATGTGATGTTATAAAATCAAATGCAGAGGAAAAGTAGGTGTAAAAAGGAAGGACAATGTGGATTTGGGTGTTTCATATATAAAATGTTGCTTGCTGAGCCGCCACATGTTACATTTTTGATGTCAAATTTAAGGTACACACAGTAAGTTAATGAGCTAAAAACCACTAGTATGGTACTTGATAAAAAAACATGCATTGGTGTGGCTGTGTAGGATCCTACTAGTGGTGTAGTTGCGGACGTGTGCATAAGGGCTGGAGCCGGCCTGGTTGTAGGGGAAGACGGTGGTGAGGTAGGTGTAGCCACACATGCAGGAAAACGGGCATGTGGTTTCAGTGGTGTTGCACGACTTCTCAGTTCCGTCGTCCCTCTTTATGAAAGCTATGTAGTACTCCACCAGTGGCACCTCGTCCCACACCACCGAGCAGTTGCCTGCTTCGGGCTCCTCCACCCAGATGTTCTCTGGGGGACATGGATCTGTCAGAGAGAGAGAGAGAGAGAGAGAGTTATAAAGACATACTCCTTTGACATCACGTGTTAAAGGTATAGTTCGACATTTTGGGGAATACACTTTTCACTTTCCTGTGGAGTGTTACATAAGAATACCTCTCATACACTGATACCACTCTCATTTTTGTAGGTAAATGAAGAGGTGAAGTCCCTCCTCTTCCAGTGGACCAGCATAGGACCTTATTTTGGATAAAAAAATATGCAAACTGTGACTTTTGTGACTTGAAAAGTTATGTTTTAAATTGGCAAACAACCCATGTGTAATTAATGGCACAATTCAGACTGGTTTTCTCGTCCTTAACTACCCTAGTGCATGTTTTTCCAAAAATAATGGTCCCATAGGAGACACTGGAAGGGGAGGGAAATTGCCTCTATGTGAAGCTAAAGAAAGGAGATAATAAGCTTAGCTTAGCAGGGGTGGGCACTTTTGTAGCTATTAAACAAACAATATGTTAATCTGTGAGTTTTAGAGGTGGTGGTAGTCAAAATATGTTTGTTTTGTTTGTGCATTGGATCATGCTAGTTGTTTCCCCCTGTTTCCAGTCTTTGTGCTAAGCTAAGCTAATTAGCTGCTACCTGTAGCTTCATATTTAGGCTTCAAACAGGACAGTCATATTGATCTTTATGTCTGACTCTCAGCGAGAATTCCACTTAGTGTATTCCCCAAAATGTGAAACTATCATTTGAACCATGTAGGATTTCATGTCTGATATGCCAGATAAGTATATTGTATGTGATTGTGGTTGTGGTTGTGTGTGATATACCCACATGTAACATAGTCTACTGGCTGTGAGGGGCTGCTGGGACCAGCTTTGTTGTAGGCTACGACAGTGATAGAGTTGTTCTGGCCACACTCCACAGATGTAATATAACAGAAACTATTCGCTGTTGAGGTACAGTTTTGACCATTACTGGACCAGGCGATGTAGTTCTCAGCTCCTTGCACTGACACCCAGTACACAGTGACCCAAAGAGACCGTCCTTGAGACAACTGGACATTGATCACATCTGTGCTCGGAGGACCTGTGAGTGAAACCAGAAGACAAATGAGTGACAAGATCTGCTGGGCTACATTCAGGCTCTACGTCATGTCGTGCTTACGTGTGATCTGGCAGACAGTGAGGTCGTCCCCGGCTCGACCCTCAGAGTCCCAGGCTGTGCCCTTGATACAGTAGGTGGTCCCTCCTTCAAGGCCGTCAAACGTCACCGTTGTGTCAGTGGTGTTTAGTTTGAAACGGGAGCTGGAGCCCTCCCTGATGATGCAGAGCATGTAGAGGACGGCGTTCCTCACCGGGTTCCAAGTCACGAGGATGGTGCCGTTGTCAGGAGACTCAGTGTTCAACTTGGGCGCCACCACCACTACAGACAGGTCCAGGTAGAGAGTAATGAGAGGTCGACATGGTCAGACATGCAGATTTCTTCTATCTACTGTCCTGACATTTTTTTTTTTACAATAGTTGTGAGATGGAAACAATTTCCTTGTGATTATGTTACATTACACCTTCAGGAAAGGAGACAACCCAGTTCTCATGGTTTCCCTTTTCATATTATGAGAATGGTATAGTGCAAGGGCATGGATACAGTTTCCACCCTCCTGCTTTGGCTGCAAAGAGTAGAGACTGTGTGACAATGGGCAGTGAAAGGACACGCCGTTATGGCCAGCGGAGTGAACTAACAAACTATTGTCCTACAGGAACAACAGAAAGGCTGCGTTTCACCTTTCATACACTGATTACCATCTTGAATAAACTGCTTCTGAAATGTAACGTCTGGACAAGTGAAAGTGGGTGAAAAAGGTTATTATTGTAAAATTGTATTGATTATTAATGGTGAAAATCATAAATATGTGCCCAATGAGTGTTGTTAGCTCAACTTTGGATCACTTTAGTGACATTTGAAATGCTCAAGCGAGTGTTTTTAGGACTCTCGTATGAAGACTTTTTTTCTGTACCTGTCCTGGCCTCGATGGGGTACGAGGGCTGGCTCCTCCCCCCAGAGTTGACGGACATGACACTCAGCCTGTAGTCTCTGTAGGGCTGGAGCTGCTCCACCGTGCCTGGCGAGCCGTCCACCACGGTCTCAGAGAAGAAATCGCCGGTCTGGGACTGTGCCCTCAGGATGTAGCTGGTTGCCCCGGAAACCTCTGTGAACTCTACAGTGATGCTGTCGCTGTTTTTGGAGTAGGCCTGTTCAATGCTGGGCACCTCAGGAGCTGAAAAATCACAATGATAGGAAAAAAATGTGAGATTGATAATAAAATAAAATGCTTTTCAATAGAGTAAGTTGATTTACGATGACAATATTTTTTAATCTGGAATTGGAGGGATCATTTTGCCATCTTTAAAATTTCTCAAATGGTCAAAAATGCTAAAATTTTGCACCTTATCTGTGTAACAAATGGTATCAACCCAACCTATTTGATGAGATTTTGCCTCAAGGGCCACCATCTGAAAAGACTTTGATTGTTAGATATGATTAAGATGAGAATTTTGTAGTTGTCAACCACAGTTATGGAGAAAACCTACAAGTACAATCTATGATCAGAATAGTCAGTGGTATATATAGTCGTGGCATGTGATGTTAATCTGCTATATCCCTATAAATGTCCCATGTCCCCCTTAAAAAAGACAGCTCTGTGGTACCCGGTTTCCACGGGTTAAAACAGTTTCTCTGTTTTCCTTATATATAGAAATATATATGCAGTGATTGAATGTAACCAAGTACTTTCAGAAGTATTTGTACTTTTCTTGAGTACGTTAACTTGCACTTCACTACATTCAAGAGAGATATGTTGTACTTTTTATGCCACAAAATGTATTTAAACATGAAGGTTTTTTAAATTTTGAAAACATATTTTTCTTGTCAATTGATTGTTTGGTCAATTAAACTTCTAAAAATTGTGAAAAATGTCCTTAACAGCTCCCCAAAGCTGAATGTGATGTCCACAGATGTCTGCTTTGTTTGACCAGTCCAAAGATATTCAGTTTATAATGATATAAAAAAAGGAAAAGCAGCAAATCCTGACAGCGATGAGCTGGAATCAGAGGATGGTTGGCATTTTGCAGGAAAACAATGATTAATCGGTCACCAGAATCGCAGATTGGTTTCCTGTCAACCAACCTAAACTACCCTACAGTATGTAATGTAGTTCAGGTTAGCTCCCTGCTGATGCATCACTAATAATCCAATAATAATGCAGTGGAGTATGTTACATGTAGCCGTAAGTGCAATATCGTAGGCAACTGGACTTGCTTGCGTTTCTTGAAGACGTTTCGCCTCTCATCCAAGAGGCTTCACGGGAGAAGCTTGCACTAAAGAAACTTCTTGAATTAGTAGGCGAAACGTCGTCAAGAAACGCAAGCAAGTCCAGTTGCCTGCAATATTGCACTTACGATTACCATGACCTGGATGACTGAGAATTAGTATTGCTGCTTTTACCACAGTGAAGAATCTTTGCACTCCTTCTGCCACTGTAGAAATGTTGGAAACATTGAACCTGTCTTCATGGGCAACGAATCTCAATCTGAATCACAACCAGGACTCATTTTTCTCCTCTCCCTCTCCTTGCTGTTGATACTGACCTGTTGTCTCCTCTGTCTCTGCACTGCTGAGGACTTTGAGAGCATTGTCCATGGCTTCGAGCTGCATGGTGTACACTGTGTTTGGTGACAGGGAGTTGACTGAGCCCATCACGGTGTTTCCACTGAACTGAGCAAAGACCGGCTGCTCCGGAGAGCTCTTGGGTGTCGCTGTGATCTTGTAGGAGCTGGCGCCGGTGTAGCCGCTCCACTGTACTGTCATACTCTTAGATGTGACTGTAAACACTGACAGAGTGATGTCTGAGGGAGATAGAGAAGAACACAATGGGGTACATTCAAAAGGACTCATGGGTTTCCATATTGCAAGTTGAAAAATCACCACATGCTAATAAAATGTGCATTTTTTTAGGTTGTTTCAGAGAAGCTGGCTTAAAAGAATACTTTACTCCCAGAATGACCATTCATTCATTGGTTTCCTGTAACTGCTTATCCTGTGAGGGGTCACCGTGGGGCTAGAGCCTATCCCAGCTGAGACTGGGCGAGAGGCAGGGTACGGCATGGACAGGTCACCAGACTATCACAGGGCTGACACATAGAGACAGACAACCATTCACGCTCACATTCACACCTACGGACAATTTAGTTTCACCAATTAACCTGCATGTCTTTTATGGTGGGAGGAAGCCGGAGTACCCTCTTGCTTTGAGGTGACAATGCTAATAGCTGCTAACAGTACTAGCAAAATGATCATGTGTTGTTAATTACTTACCCTGTTATGGGGAATTCTTGAAGAAAACTTTATTTTTCTCACATTTTTCACTATGGTGAATGAGGAATCCAAAAACTTTGAAAATTCCTGATGAATTGAAGTAGAAGGGGTCTGCATTTAACAACAGCAAAACTATATCAAAACATCCGTTGCCAAACTCTCACACAACTCGTGCAGTATAATCCAAGTCTCATTTGTCCAGTTGTATGCTCAGAACATCCCAAACTGACAGCCCTTTCTGACAGGGAACTGAACTAAAATTGAATTTTATAGATTATGTCTTCAGAGCCAGACAGCATTGACAAAAACAATAATTTTATCTAACTGAAAACGGACGCTCCTGGTCTACCGCTGCCTCTAGTTTGTTTGTGTTATTGTGTGACTTTGGTGAATCCGAGCTAACCCTTAATAAAAGAGTCAACAATAACACCAACAAAGTAATAGATTTGGGCAGCAGTAGACCAGCAGCTGCTGTGTTCAGCAAGGTAAAATTACTGTTTTTGTCAATGGAGTCTGGCTTTGAAGAGAGCATAGGAAGGTTTGACTTTAAGTTCAGATCCCCATCGAAAAACTGTCTGTTTGGGAAGTACTGAGCATATGACTGGATTATACTGCACGAGTTGTGTGACATTTTGTAAACATTTTGATTTAGTTTAGCAGTTGAACTTGGACCCCTATGACTTTCATTCATCAAAAATTGCCTTTTGTTTTTGGATTCTTCAGTCACCCCGTAGAGGCATGTGAGAAAATAATTTTGTCACAAATTTGTGACACATGACACAAGCTTAGCAACTGATATACAAATAGCTTTTTTGGGGATGAAGTATTCCTTTAAACTTTCTTTATAGAGTAAAAATCTTTTAGGGAGACTTTTAGAAGGTAGTTTAACATTAAGGGATATTGTACATTGTAAGAATTTGGGATCATCTTTAAGTAAGACAAATGTAAAAGAAGATGATTTACCATTTTGAGCAGCACAAATCTGAAAATGACAAAACATGGCAGGTTAATAAATGAAACAAGAAAACAACCTGATGATAAACGACAGGAAATACAATATTTCAAGACAAGGACATCATTCCAAGGGTAGCAAGCTGCTGGTATTTCACATTATATCCTGAGGCAAATTATGCCTCAGCATATAATGCCTGTATCATGTTCTCGGCGCATGAGAGGCAGCAGGCTGCACATTACCTTCACTCAACACAGATTTCAGGACTGGTCACAGCGCTGGTATTTCTTTCAGGTCGGAATGAATTTGTCTATTGAGCTAAGGTTGGGCATGCCACACGCACTTGTTGAAAGCAGTGACGCTCAAAAGAGCCTGTGTTCATAAAAGTCTTGCCTCTGTACAGTAATATTTATCTGGATATGTCTTGAAAATAGGAAAACATGCCAACTACATACACTGATTATGTTAAGATCATACTTTGTCGTGGCTTTTTGTTAAAACATTTAAGAGAAAATTAGTGCCCAGTGAGAAAATGACCACCTCTTACCTCGGTGAAGGTCAATAAAAGCAAAAGTTTCAGCATCTTTAACTGTATTGTTCCCATGCCGTTAGCGTTTCCCTGCTGCCTGGAGGCAAGACGTGTGATGCTGTTTCTCAAAATGACTTCAGGGAAGCAGCTCAGGCTTAAATTTGACTTCTTTTTTTGTTCTCCCTCCCTCCCTCTCTCAGATGAAACGACAGGTCCTTTATTGTTTCAGCAAATACCAAAGAGCCCAGAGGCTGTAACTCCTCCCCACAGGGGTGTTTGGGGGGCTGATCAGAGCGAGAGGAGGGAGCTCATCTTTGTTAGACGATGAGGATGTCGATAAAAAACAACTGCGTTACAAACGTTTTTACTTTTACAACCCTTGTCTTTAAAAATGGTACAAATAGATTTCTGTGTTGTAGTCTGAGGTGTTTGCACCACGAGAGAGCTACCCTAACGTCCCAGTTGAGCAACATCCATCGTTGCTTTCATTAATATTACTAATCATGTGAACTCAGAGGAATATACTGAATTTCTTTTATTGCTCCATTTATTTCCGACACAACAGCTCCACTTTCTGCAGCTCTGAAACTTAAAACTTGATGCAACAGATTTAAACATTAAACTGAAGAGCTGCATGTACTGTCCCATAATGAAGGAGACATGGAAATCAATTAAACTTTGGGTCAAATTAAAGTGAAATAAAATTTTACTGACTGAATAGGCTATTATCTGCGGTAAACACTAATGGACAAATTAATTTTTTAATCAGTGTTTTATCAGCTGTAATACTGTAAAACTTCAATTAGTAGACTGGGCTATTATTTGCTTTAATCACTGAACCCAACAGGCCTCCATTATGGACAGGCATCTATATGGGATAGGCCTTTAATTCCTTTTACACAAAACTGTTGCACAGCAAAGTTGAAATTAGGCTTTGAATAACATATTATGTGTTATGTTATGGCATTTGTTTCATGGCACAAGAGGATAACGGCACTCGGCATACCGACACAACACCACTTCATCCTGTTAAAACAGTATTTTATAACTTGGATTTATTTTTATAACAATATATTTTTATTAACACTTTTGATTCTGTTGATTGGTGGACTCTTACAGACTAAAGGAAATATAAAAAGAATTACTGGGTAATCAAGGAATTGACACATATTCTGACTTTATGACAGCGTCAGAAGAAGGGAGTCACCACATGTTTTTTGTCATGCCAGCAAATCTGAATGACTTACAGTCTTCCGTGGTGCTCATGGTTTCAGTAAAATGAACTGATAATGTGTAGTATGTATCTGACAAAAGTTTAAACATTTATATTTTTATGTTCGATTTAAGCAGCCAACTAATGTTAGCTCAAGTGGGTAGTCAACAATACAGTTTTAAACATCCAAAGAACTAATCTAAAAATGAACTGTCTGGTAACCAGACTGAGACAGGCCTTTATTTGTCAAAATGTGTAGCTACACCAGGCTAGTATAAGGAACTGGGCTTTTAACTGAAATTTGACCTGCAGTGTTAAATGGACTTTAGCAAATCAGGATCAAGGATTAAACCTGTGTTAACGTTATGATGCTTTGCAGGAATTATATCACATTAAACATGCATAAAAACGTCATCCTGATTAATAATATGGTGAAGTGTACGCTACCTGTGACCTTATAGAAGGCTTCTTTTAGAGCCAGCATGGACACAGGAACCAGAGAACAGTGAGAGCAACAACCTTGCAAATGAAATAAAACAATATCACTTAGATTTCTGCATCACTGACGTACTGTCATCGTCATAGGTTCCCATGTAAAAGAAAATGCAGTGTGATGCATACAATAAGTGCTGCTGTAATTGGATGGTTTAGTTCGGGGCATGTTTGTCACATTGTGGCCATAGAAAGAGAATTACTGTGATTCTATTTCTGTATAGTTATGGCTCAACAAGATGAATTAAGTGCATTTAGAACATATTCCCTTAGCTGACAATCTGTATTGCTAATGACTCGGATAAACTGGTCCTGACCATGTTAGGTTTGCTGCACAAGTTACCAGGTTAAAAGAGAGCCACCTTTGTAGGGTGGCCATAGACTCAACATACCTTGCTAAGCCACTAATCTTGCTTTGTTGATATTTGTTTATTGTCAGTGTAGATATGGATGTTGGATGTCAGAAAAGTCTAGCATTTACAATTGAAGACAGTTGCTGCATAGGTGCCCTCAAATGTATACAATAAAGTATTTATTTTCTCTGATGAGTAAATGAATCTGCGTCTGAGTCAGCTGAGGTCAAATGTCACTTTCTCAACAACGCTGACAAACGAAATAATCCAGCAGAAACAAGCTGACTTATGTAACTACACACAACGTGCTTTTTGGATAACTGTAACTCCATACATTGTGATTCACTACAGGGAACTTTACCATACTCTAAAGTTACTGCATGTACAGAACTGTCTGTGCAGATAGTTTCAGTTTAAGTGACAAAGGTTGTATAATAATAGGTTGTCTTGTCCCCGGTGGCCGAGTATCTGCGTCAGGTGTGTGTTATGAAGATGGGCAGGGAGGATCCCAGAGGACCAGATCAACTCTTTTGTGCTTAAAGGCCAAAAGAAAAGAGACGATCAGATACAGCTCTACACAAATGAGATAATTATCGCTTTGAAAGAGTTGAAAGAACAAAACGTGTCCAATTCCCCAAATCCCCAGAGTAATTGTTTGTGTATAGATAATAGTGCAGTGTGCTTCAATACAAAGTCAAGGATGTAAATAACTCTTAGAAATCCAGAAATCCAGTTTATACAAAAATATATTCAAACCTTTATTTAAGACTCAGGGAGTCAGTTGAGGGACACCCTCAGTTTCAATGATGCTGAGCAAAGACAAAGACATCAAAAAGAAAAAAAGCAAACCTAAAATAAGTTCAAATGAACAATCAATTTGCAAATCAGTTTAACAAATAAAATCATACAAAATGACCATCAATAATAACAATGATTAATTAATCGCTAAAAGTTAAAATACAGGACATTAAACATGCTATGGAGTAGATGTAAAGTTAAAAGCATTTTCAATCAGTTAGAACAAGATCTGAAAAAAATGCATTAGGACAGCTGTAATTTGAGCGGAGTCAAAGTTTGAAGTCTGTAGATGATTATTTCATTTCAACAGTTTTCCGAGGTTAATTTGGGCTAGTCACATATTTCTTTCTTCCAAAGTTTGTCTTTTTATTACAAAATTCCCTTTATGAAATGGTCTTTCGATTGCCAGTATGGACAAGATGAATGATTACACCAAGAGCAAACAGATTCAATGCACAGTAGTATGGGAGTATTGTTTCAAGACAGTCTTGAAAAATCATGAACTCGTCCTTTAAATGAATCCACATTTATGGCTCCTTTTATTAACAATGCACACGCACAAAACAAGGCCTGAAAGAGGCGTATGCTACTTCCCAAAGAAAAGTTGTGATTTAAAAAACAGCCCTGATGGGAGAGTCTTTGACCCATGCTTACGGACATTTTGGAGACAGGAAATTGGCGACACAGATGGTGAGGTGAAAACCTGATCTACAAATTGTCAAATATTTTTTGGCTTTTGTTCGCAAGTACATTTTTAGTATGGATCCTATGCACTGTTTTAGAAATGAGACCCCTAGATTAATGTTCAGAACTTTTTGTTGTTACTTCACCTAAACAACATAATGTCTTTCTGTATAAGAATGAATGGTTTAATAATTAGTTTGATATAATGGCTACAGTAATCTAATCAAGTCCTTCACATCTGCCATCTGGTTTATGTCTATTCTGGGCACTTTAAAGAAGTAATGAGCAGATTTAACACAGTTAGATGTAACATGGTTTAGTTATAATACTTCAACAACAGTATTTTTCACTCTAAATTCTAAAGGGCAGCCACCACTGACGTGTCCTCGAGCAAAGCCCGTAACCCTCCACAAGTCCACAGTTTTGTGTCGTTGGTCAGAAGACAAAAAGAAAAGAAAGACAGCACTTAAAATTAAGTCGGGACTTCCCCCTATGACATAAAGGGAAAAGAAAATCTAGAAGAAATCTTGGGAAGACACAAATATCAGAACCCCCTGCAGGTCTAATAGGTGGCAGTGCCAATGACAAGCTGCTTTTTCTGCACCCTTTCTCTTTGTAAACCCTGTAATCTAAGTCAAGTGATTGGACTCTTGCTCTGGATGAGGACATGAATATCATATCATCACAGAGAGGTGAAATGCTAACAGTTTTCCATGTGTCTGGATTTCTGTACCTGTTAGGTATTGAATGGTCTCTCTTTTATAATCATGTTTTTTTTTGTATTTGGGATAAACATTTGCTCCTCCCAACCAGTTCTTATTCAAATACTGACGCCCTTTGGATACTTACGCACAAGGCACCCTTTAGTGTCTGTATGAGATGCACAAGGCTTTCACTGACTTTATTATAAACCCATCAGCAGCAGTATTAGCAGCTTGATGGAGTATAAAAAGCGAGGAAAGTCCATGTGAGGAGGAGGTCGCTCAGCGTGGATGGATGGGCCTTTTCAAGTCAAACCGTGATCTTTTCCTAAACCTAACCAAGTAGCTTTGGTGCCAAAACCTTCATTTCCTGTGAACACTGACCTTGTACATATGTGACAAGCCGAAACTTGACACATCTGAAAAGAACGCTAGAGGAGTACCCTGAGCATCATAAGACGTGTAGGGCCACTGACCAAGCATCAGTATTTGAAGAGTTGGGAGTGAGAATATCCAGTGTTGTCATTGGGGAATGAAACCAAAGACCAGAATTTGGCACACAGTTTTAACATTCACACAAAGAATCATCATTTTCCATAAATATTGCTGCTGATCATTTGTAATAAGTCTGCACAGTGTCTAGAGTTGTACCGACAACAGTTTTGGACATGCCTGATACTCTAAAATGCTGGATTGGGCACCAGCAAATAAACAAGTCCATGCACAGATATGATGTAATTTACCTATAGAATAGGTCTTCAGTGTTGTATGCGACATGAAAATAAACTGTTTATTGGCTATGTTTAGAGTATCTCCAGAACGCTGCAGTCTGGAAACTTGCGTTAAATTGCTGCCGCTTTGTTTCCGTTGTCGCTTTTCAATGAGTGCGATCACATCCTGGAGTCGGTATCAAGGAGAAAAACAACGCATTGGAACGTCTACAAGAGTATCACAGCGGTGTAAACTAAAAATGGCTTATTACGCATTCAACATGAGTCACTGAAATGTTCCGTCTAGACTGTGACCCTGAGCTGTCTCAGACGCTCAGTGATCCATAGGGGTGATTCTGTGTCTAAATGTGAGAGATCAGCTGCTCTGTTTGAGAAGACACTGTGACTGTCTGCCCTGCTGATGGCCTACAGGTTAGTGAACACCGAGAGGATCATCTATTCTCCAAACAATCACAGGGAGCAGTCCAGGAATGTTGTTTGGACACATCGTCCTGCCTGATACCCCCCTCCAGAGCAACAATGAAACTCAACACCCAACAAACAAAAAGTGAACGCAGCTCGGCACCAGCAGGCTATGACGGCGACAAAGCCCTCCGACAGAAACTCAGTAAGGGGACACTTGCAGCCACAGGCCAGCAGGGCCGTGCATTAGAGGCGTCAGATGAGCATATTAGCTAAAAGGCCAAAAGTTGATACTCACTCAAACTATGGACAGAGAGGGATTTTCCTGAAATGTAAGATTTCAAATCTGACCTACATTTAGTGTGATTTAACTTTATCTCTTTCCCCTGTGGCTGCTTGTATGCGCCAGATAGCGAAGAGTTGGGGAGCAGGTGTAATGTACAGAAAACAAGAGGGTTGGGTGACACAAGAGTACTGATACGGAGAATTGTGAAAAGATAAAGTTTACGTTTATTGCATTGTATTGTAACTGGACCATATTGCAAAAATGTTTCCTCTGTTGTGGGTATATCATGTTTTTTGGTAAAATTTTGCACACTGATGGGAATGAAACTGATGCTGGACAATTCTTTAAATAAAAATGCAAAGAAACTCAAAAACAAAACGTCGATCTGCTTAAAAAATCCCAAAACCTTACCATGTAATGGAGAGTTTATGATATCAAATTTTTATTTTTGCCGTGTGATTTCACTTTAATATGCATAAATACACAAACATACAACCATGTAAAATATAAATCAATAACTCTTTCAATAACTCATAATCTAACAGAGACATATTCTACACAGGCATCAGGTGTCACAGCAACTGGCAGGTTTATGATTACAGAGTAAACTGATCTGCACTGTTTGTTATAATTCATGGTGTTTCCTGCCTCCTAGTGGCTGCATGTGGTGCAGTTTCCTGTGGAGCTGAGCCTTAGCCAGGTCAGCTGACAGCCTCTTGGCCATACGGTCGGTGGTCCTCTTCATGTTGCGGGCCACCTCAATAGCCTGGTCTAGAGTCCTGTTAATGTCTTCCTCCTAGAAAACAGTTAGCACACTCTGCCATGGGCTGAATATAAAAAAATGGCACTGCAACCACAAATATCTTGTATGCAGGGATGATCTCTAAAATGTCAGACATGCGTGGGAATAGAATAGATTTCCTGCATTCATTCACCTGAATGCAGGAAATTGAGTGTTTGATGCTCAAAATTTTGTGGCAAAGGATCCCTAAATCCTAAATCATATGCTCCCTTGCATGCATGTGAAACGATGAGACATCTCACCTTGCTCCCTCTGCGTCTTCCTGTCCTGCTGCCAGTCTTTGAGGGCGCTGATACTGGGGATGGCGTCCGCTGGAAGTACACATTACTTGGCAGGAGGGCTGTGTCTGACTGGGTGGAGCGCTTTCTGTGATGGGACATGGAGTGCAGAGGCGGCTCCCTCACCTTGTAGCTGCATTTGAAGACAAACAGGAATAGAGAATGATTCCACTTTTACAGAGCTTCGTCATTTGCCGACTTTACTTGGGAAACTGCTGATAAATGTCTGTCTGCTTCCAGTCAGTGATGTGTTTACCTTGCAGGCAGGCTGCTGGAGGAGCCGTAGCTGACCTGGAGAAGGGGCTTCTGAAGAGATGGAGAGGAGAAAAGAGACCACCTCTCCTTGGAGTAAAAACTCTCTGTGAAGGCTGCTGACCAAGGAAACATACAGTAAGCGGCACTACAGTATGCAAACCAATAAAACACAATACTGCACATATCTACAGCCCTGACTTTTATTTTGAATTTATAAGGGTTGACTTCTGGACGCTGGTACTCTTGTGCTTTTCTAGTATACAATATACTCTGAAATCAATTTGTCTATAATGGGAAAAATAAAGTTAATAACTGCCATATTCACTGTTTTATCAATACCAATAACACCAACTTGTTGACGTTACAAACATCAGAGCACTCACTTTGTCTCTGCTTGGCATGGCTGTCAGAAGCTGTCCCTCCTTTTAAAATCAAGCTGGTCAGACCAAAAGTTTTCACTGAGCCATTTCCTTCTGACCCTGACAGAGAATAACACACATGTAAATGACATGCTATATAAAAGTACTGTACTATACTGTGGAAAACAGCTATGATTATTACCTCTGTTGGACTGTTGTGCTCCATTAAGTTTAAACTGAAACTCAGGTGAGGAGCGCACACTGCTGCTGCCTCTCCTGCTCCCTACAGGCGAATTGTGGGACTGCAACATGATCTCAGAGCCAGCTGTGTCACCGCTGTCTGTACCTAAAGTGAGTAAATAAACAAAACTATAGTAGATGACAAAGCAAACACACATATACAGGTATAGATAAACACTTTGACATGGAGTACCTTTGCTCTTGCTGGGGTCCATGTCTGACGAGATCCAGTCCTCTGTCTTCACCTGACTGGAACTAAGGTCGCTTACGTTCTGTGTGCTATTCGACGGCTTCCAAACACTAGAGGTTAGAATAAAAAGGGTCATAATAGTGAATCTATAATAATAATTGGTAAGAACATGATCTGTCGTTTGATGTTCAACATCTGCATCCGTCATGGACACTTTTTATGTGTGTTTGTGTGTTTGAGGTTTATATCAACCAAATGTTCAACCAAACAATGGCCACTATCCTCTTCTTCCTCCAGCCTGCAGGATCAGCTCCTCACCTGTTGCAGCCTGATCTGTGGTGGGTCCTTGACCTGGTTTTAGACCTGCGCTCCTGACGCTCCTGCCTGTATTTGGAGGTGAGATAGTCCATCTTCTGCGCTAGATGAGGCAGCTGGACCAAGCCCTCCTCCAGGTCCTTCTTCAGCCGGGATACCTCTGACTGTAAGGCCAGGATAGCCTCACTAAACACACACATAAAACACACACAGATAATCAAATGTGTGTCACTGTGTACCGGCAGAGAAGAAGCAACTGTTGATACATACTTTACACCTAAAATGAGCTTTTGTTTAGCGTTGAATTTATGGAGAAAACTACCAAAGCGGTTGATTCCTAAGCACATATATACCGACCTATTACACGGGCATGAGTACGGTGGGCTGCCTCTTTCTTCTGTGTCCATGGTGGTGCTGAGAACAGGTTCGGATATGTGGTGATGGAGCTGGGCAGGTAGACTGCGTTCAGATCCTGTTAGTCAGTAGGGGAAAAGGGTTCATGATTTCAGTATTGACCAGATAAGATGGAATAAAAAACAGAACTTCCTCATGCAGACAGATTTACTCACCCTGCAGCCTGACTGAAGGCTCCTTAGTGGTGCTCTCCACCCACCGCTCCACTGCTGCTGCTGCACCACAGGACTGTGACTGGAGAGACGGGTGCGGACTGGCCCACCGCTGGGTGACAGGGTGGATAGCTGTCTGCAAGTTGGAGCCGGAGCCCTCGCTGTCTGAGCTACTTAGACCATCATTCGGTGACTGCAGACTGTAGGTGGGAGGATGAAAACAGGGTTTATTCTCAAATTAGACCCATGTGAAATATAGATAGTGACTGTGGTTCAAATATCGGTGAACTGTCCCTTTAATAATTCAAAAAAAATATATTTAATTGCTGCTGATTATATCGATTGTACCTCTCTGTGAGTAGATTTGGTTGAAACGTTCCAGAGGCTGATTGATTCAAGTAAGAGCTCCCAAATCCACTGTCTGTCTCTGGACTCACAATCCTCTGCACCCCAGGAAACCCAACAACAGATAAGACAAAGCAGCCTACACGTCCTCCACACTGCTGAAACTTAAACAGCATCCCTGAAGATCTGACATTATACGAAAATTGTCAAACAAACCAACTGTCTGTGACTGACCTGTGATACAGATGAGGTGTTGAGAGGAGGCTCTGAGAGGCTGTGGGTGTCTGAATCTCCGGGTGCATTAGAGGAAGATGAGACCTCAACAGCCAGACTCACAGAATCACCTAGATCACATTCACCCACCAGGTTTGGGACGCTATCTGGGGTGCTATGACTGCAACAACAACAAGTGAGATATTTGGATATTTAGAGTCCGGAGATGAGGGGAGTTAGAGAAGGGCAGTACAGTAGATCAGAATCCGATAAATTACCAAGTTGGTTTTCACTAACAAGAAATTTGCCTTGTAACAATATAAGTTTTGTGCAGGATATGCAAACACATTGAACAATACAGCAAGAGTAGTTCACTTACACTGTAACAGGATTACATGATGGATTACTTGTGTGAGTGATACATTATTTAAGAGCAAAGCAGTCGAGAGAAACCACAACAGCAAGCCAACTGAGTCACAGTCAGCTCTTTTGCGTGGCCAAGAAGATTTTAATATCACAACACTGACCTGTCAGGTGTCCACTGCCTCCGTCTTGAGGATGAGCCGCCTCCATTCAAGTATGCTAAGATGTCACTGTTGTCTATCGCCTCAGACAAGCTCCTGTCTTCTTCAGCCTCAGCTGTCTGGATCTCCAGTCCCTCCACAGAGCCCTGTGAGCTCCTGAAACAGAACAGAGAAGAAAGCCTGCACACAGCGACTCGAACACTCGGTGGAAACTAACACCAACACTGCACCTGAAACACTATCTGCCTGTGGGAGGGCTGAGAACGTGCCTATTATTTGAGCACAAACATGCATGCAAGCACCACTCAAAACATCAATAGCTGGACACAATAGTGGCAGTGGAACAACAGTGGTGTATTATATTTATGTTTCAATTTCCCGTACAGAATTAACACCAGTACTTGTTTGACCAAATCATTTATAAGAGCAAAGGTCTTTCACTCAGATGATTCAGTAATATATCTAAAACCTAAAAATTAAAGATATTCATTATTCACAATTATGAAAATTAAAAAAAAATATATAAAAGATGAAATATTATTGCAGCTTTTACAATATATTAACAAATACCTTGACTGGCAGTAGCTATGGTGAGTATATTTCAGCAAAGAGTCAGTTGTTATGAGTTCACTGCTTCGCTGCAATCCATCATCTCCATGAACCTCACTGACATCCTCCACTTCCTCCTCCCTTTCTTCCTCTTTCCGTGTCTCCATCTCATAACCCACAGTGGAAAAACCTGCACTTGGACCCTGAAACATGAGACCCAGTTGGACAAATTGCGGTTAGTGTGATCTTACACACTCACACACACGCACACTCGGAATTTCCTTCAGGAAAGAGTTTATCACAGATGAAGGTGCATGGATGCTACAGATTAGCTTCTGAAGGCTGGAGTATGTTACATAAACATTAGACATATTGTATTCAGGCATTTTAAAAGTGCCAACATTCTCACAGTGGCACTGTAACATGCTGATGTTTAGCCCATATTATGTTTACCATGTTCATGTGCTTAGTCAGCATGTTACCATCGCTCACTAAATAAATTTAAGTAAAGCTGAGGCTGATGAAACATCAAAGGTTAGAAACTAAAATGATACATTAAAGTTCTGACCTCATTATGGTAGGAGAGGAAAAGTTAGGGGCTTACCACAGTTATCACAAATCGCACTCTGAGCCAAAAATAACCCTCTGCTCATGCCAAAAGAAAAGTCAGGGGAACTTTAAAGCTCAAGTAGGCAGTTTTATTTTGGCATCACTGGGTATTAAAGGAGCTATATGTAAGAAATCTAAAGCAAATAGTTGTAAAATCATGTTTTGGCCTGTTGCGCCACCCACCGCCGTCCACCAGTCACGCAGTCAGTAGAGTCTCAGCATCAGTTACAGTTACGACTGAGCTACAGCAGCACAGCAAGCAGCATTAGCAGTGTCGCGGTACATAGCATTAGCAGCCGGCTCCTCCTCAGCTGTATCCCGGCAGCAGCGTTAGCAGCAGAGAAGCCGGACTTGCTCAAACGGTCCCCTGGAAAACCGAAGATCAAGGACGCGGCGACGCGGCCCTGCCACGACTCGCAGCAGTATTTTGAATTTGAGTGCAGTAACCGTTTTGGCCACATTCTGACATACAGCGCCTTTAAACTTTGAGCATATTGTAATTTGTGTGGACTGGGACTAGACACTAGACATTACTTTCCAGGGCTGGTACCTGCGGTTATTCCACAGGCTAGTTCATAACATGTCGGGCAGGAAATCCAAAGCGTGGGATCATTTTGAGAAGGTGAAGGACGAACCCAAGGTGATATGTAAACTCATCTTAATTGGTCAACTGCAAACATGACGTATCATCTGAAACATGGAAGTAGCTACATGCCCATTAGCCCACAGCGTCATTAACAGGTGGCTCGCTCAGTGTGGGACGTGCACTTGTAGATAAAATGTAGGCCTATATTAATGAAGGTTCATTAGTACTACTACTATTCTTTCTCACACCTTCACCTCAAACCATTGTGTTGCCCCACCCAAAATATATCATTTAATAATTAAATTAATATCGTAAACATGCGGGCAACTAGTCGACTAATGGCCCTAAATGACGACTGTTGGTCAATTAGGAAAATTCTCAGTTGGGGGCAGCACTAGCCGTTACACAGATTAGACCTGACACTGCCACTAGCCACCACCTCTAAATTTATCATATCGTCACAAAAGTTCTGCTCACTAATTTACAACTTTATTAAAAAGAAAATTAGAGATCACCACTCCAATATTTATTGAAATATTTCACTGTAGACTGAACAGTGGAATGACTAACATGCCCTTCCTTCTGTAAAGCCCTCCTGCTACAGTAGCAAAACATTGTGAAGATGTGTGAGTGTTGGTGAGGTAATGGGTGTGTGTGAGTTGGTTACCTCATGCAGAGATGGTGGGGGTGAAGGTGTGGTCATGCAGACTGGACTGAGCTTCACATGCAGCATCTCTTTCATGGGTGTTGGAGTGGAGAATGAGGGGGGTGGAGAAATCTGCTCGCACACGTTTTTATCTATCATCTCCTTTATGTCCTCAAGGAGCATCCCTATCCTGAATATGTCTCCCTCCACCAACCTGCACTCGTTTTAACACACACACACACATACGCACGCACATAAATGGATGCATTAACATGACACTGACGCGTTCACATGGGTGATATAGCGGTGTCTCTTTAACCTGTTTGGATCAAAGGTGCCAGTGTTCCTGGACAAGCCCATGTAGTTTTGCATCTCCAGAGCTCTGTGCTCCTCCTTCTTACTGATGTATTTTCTTTCCAGTTGGTCCTGAGCCTCCATCATGCTCCTCAACATCTGACAATGGACACATTTTTACATTTATGCACATGCAGAAGGAAAAAAAATGCACCTGTGATGTTCCAGCCCATATTATCATAGAAAAAAATCTAAATATATACAAGTGAACAGTTCTTACCATTTGCTGTTCTGCTGTGCTCACCGACATGTTGCTTACACTCAATTTAAACTCTTCCACCTGAACAGAAGAAGGTTTATAGATGGTTTTGTTCATTTAATGGCAGCCTGCTAACATCTTGGCACATCTTCAAACTTACTGTCTGCAGGAACTGGCTGACGATGTCCATCAGCTCAGCAGTCATTGTGTCTCCATCACTGGGGCCCTCCTCAGGCTGGCTGGAGGAAGCTGTGTTCATTTCCTTCATGTTGCTTTGGGGGGTTGTTTCGCCAAAGCTTTCTGAAACACAAAGCAAGGCTGCAGTGATACACACCTAATGTAGTTCATCAAATTATAAGCAACATGTCCCTGATACTGGGTCTCTGATAAACTTCCACGTCCTAATCTGAACTATCAAACTGGTACAGATAAGGGGAATAAAAGAATGGGAGGAGGGGTGTTATTCCACCACCATCCACTCCATCCATTTTCATCCACTTATCCAGGGCCAGGTCACAGCCCCAGCAACGCTTTCCAGCTCCTCCTGGGGGACCCCAAGGTGTTCCCAGGCCAGATGTGAAATGTAATCCTTCCAGCGTGTTCTGGGTCTGCCCCAGAGCCTCCTACCAGTGGGACGTACCTGAAACACCTCTAACAGGAGGCGCCCAGGAGGCATCCTGATCAGATGCCCGAACCACCGAACTGACCCCTTTCAACACGAAGGAGCAGCGGCTCTTCTCCAAGCTCCCTCCAGATGTCCGAGCTCCTTATCCTGTCTCTAAGGCTGAGCCCAGCCACCCCACTGAGGAAACTCATTTCAACCACTTGTATCCGCAACCTCATTCTTTCAGTCACTACCCAGACCTTATAACCGTAGGTGAGGGCTGGGATGTAGATGGACCAGTAAATCGAAAGCTTCGCCTTCCAGCTCAGCTCCCTCTTCACCACGACGGTCGGGCACAGCACCTGCATCACTGCAGATGCCGCACCAAACCGTAGATCAATCTCGCGCTGCATTCTACCCTCAGTTGTGAACAAGACCCCGAGATGCTTGAACTTTAATTTGTGTGTGTGTGTGTGTGTGTGTGTGTATTTTTTGTGTTTTGTTTTTTGCCTTGTTTGTCCTTTTTAACGACAAACGTTTGTCCTTTTTTAAGGACAAACGTTTGTAATAATTTGAGCATCTGTTAATTTAAAAAAAAAAATAGATATCTGTTTTCTTGTGATGGAAAACTTATAAATAAAATAATACACAGGATTAAAAAAAAAAAAAAAAAAGGATCACTGTTTTACATACCTGTCTTTACCTCATTGGCATACTTGATAAGGAGTGTAAGCTGATATTTTATACTTTCAGTGTACTCATGCACAGAATTTAATTTGTGAAGTATAAAAAACGCACATGATGCGTACAGTTACTGACGATCTTGTGATTTAAAAATATGACATAGAAATAAAAATTGAAATATTTAAGTGTAATTATATAATCCACTTTACAGCCACTGTCTCCCACTTGACTAACGTGCTTCAGCAGCAAAGTGAATATGTTTGTGTAACTAGAATACTGTCATCTGACCCCATCTGTCTCCATGGAAACCAGCTGCACTTCATTGGGCAAATTGCAGGTAGTGAAGCAAAGCTTTGACCTGTCATAATATCAGATGTCAGATACAGAGACGTACCTGATGGGGCAAAGCGAGGAGCCATGGGACCAAGATGGCTTCCCTCAACTAAGTTCCCCTGATCACCATCATCATCATCATCACACTCTAAGTAAAGCATCAGTTTAGAGGAGGGCTGAGCCTGTGAAAAGAAATCCATAAATCTGTAACTTGCAGTGAAAAAATTATGTCTGATTTCTCCCGTCTGTATGATTTAGGACGTTTAAAAGAAACTTTGTACTTACGTTGGATTCTATTCTCATTTGATCGATTAGGTTTTCTGCCTCAGCTTTTTTGGTTACTAATTCATCATATTCAGCCTCAAGAAATATGGAATAAGACACGTTAGTCGCACGTCGTATGCACAACATTCACATTTGTTTGTGTTTAAGGAAATACAAGCGCACAGGTGCACTGAAAAGACTGACTGTTTTCTACCTGCAGGTGATGCGCCAGTGCTGGAGAAGTCTGTTTGTCCTGGTCTTTGAAGACATAAGGCTTCTCTGATGGCTGGACCGTTTCCTCCAGGACTCTGCTGATCACATCTAACATACCTGGAGAGGACTGGGCTCTGTGCATGGTGCTGGGGCTCTGGGGTACAGGCCTGGGTGGACCACTTGGAGCTTTGGGGATTTTTACCTTTGGGGCAACCTTGGAGAAGTCAGGGAGGGGGTAATGGACTTGGCCTTGGCCGTACTTCATCTCGCTGAAGGACCTTGTGCGCACAAGTGGGACTCTCTGAACCTGATCACCCTCTTTGGCCTTTTCCTGCTCCTCTATGTCAACAGCACTCATATCCCCACTGCCCTGCTCTGAGTCTGCGCTAGAAGCAGCAGAAGTGACAATATCAATTCCCCTCTCTTCTTCTTCTTTCTCTAAACTTGAATTTTTTGATGCAGATTTTTCATCTGTCCTGTCAGAGCAGGGACTCTGATCAATCTCAGAAGTACAAGCAGGACCCTCTGAGTGGTTACTGTTAATTGCTGTGCTGTTGAGTGTTGGAGCCAAGCTAAAAACTGTGTCATCCACGCTCTCCAGTAGAGACACCTCCGGCAGAGTCTCTGCCTCGATAGGCCGACCTGACCGCAGCAGCTCCTCCTCGGAGAAGTGTCGCAGCAACACCTGGTTAATGCCTGAAGGATAAGGGCATGATGGTCCAACCTCACCTGGGTTGGAAGCATCAAAACAGTTGTCCTGTTTCGTGTTGACATCCTCCTGCGACAAAATTGCTGGTTTCTCAGCTGTACGCTCAAAAGAAACCAAGCGTCCACTAATATCATCTCTATCCCTTGTGTTACAATCAAGCAAAGCAGGGACATCAGGACTTCCATGAACCGTTTCTCCTCCATCAGAGCTCATATGACACTCAGAGTCAGCTGTCTGGTTGAAGTAAGGGCTTCCGAGGTCGCCATCATAAGGTAGCTCCTCGTGATCCTCGTCACTGGTATCTTGCCCTCGTCCTCATGATGCTGCTTTAACGGCAACTCATCTTGCATGGTGTTTGGTCTTTGGGCGGACACATGCAATATGCTGCTCTTGGTCTTGCTGTCTACCACCCTGTCACTTTGACTGCTGACGACACTGGACTCTGAGGAGGTGGCATCCAAGGCTGACAGCTCTGCGCTCCCTGCAAATTAAAGAATATCATCAGCATAAATAACACATTAGAGGGATTTAAAGGATAACGTGTATTTTTCAACCTGGATGCAATTTTACCTTCTTTTTTGTTTATGTTTGTGTCTAAATGACTAATGGGAACAACAACTTTTGAAACTGGCCCAGTATTAAACAAAGGGGCTGCAGCCTTCAGCTACAAAACAGGCTGCAGTATAACCACTTGGGTTAATTATGCTCTGTTAATGCACATTTTTGCCACTGACAGGCTTGGATTGTTATTCTGAGTGTCTGAAAATATTATGAAAAGGATCCCTACAGAGACAGACCTTTTTTTAAAGAGTGAAATCCTTTGGGTTTGACCACAAGCAACCCCGGAATCGCTATTGTCAAAACCACCTGACTCCATTTAAATAAACAGTAATTTTATCATTTTAAAACACACTTCATTACAAGTCACCAAAAAAAAAAAAAAAACTCAGAAAAGCAGTCTTGGCTCGTCTTCCCACTGTTTCACCAATCACCAATTCTGGTTTGATTGAAATAAAACCTTAATCATCTAAGACAGACTAATATATACTGGCTCTATACATGCTTAAATTGCTGTTTATTAAAATGGAGTCTGGTGACTTAAGCTATAGCAATAGCCTTTTCACTTGAATTTAAATTCAGGTCCAAGCCTACAGTCACCACTAATGATCTGTGAATCTATGAATCCATGAGAAAAACTATAGCTTGTTTTTAAATGCAAACTATGCATTTAATTATTCAGACAATGTCAGGACGGCTAAAACAAGCCAGTTTAACTTGCAAAAAAATTCAACAGAGAAAAACAGATGACTCCAGGACTCACCACTGAGATGGATGCTGGCCTCGGAGGCCGCAGACTCTGCGCGGGACAGATGCAAAGCTAAAGAACTCTCCAGATCACTGAGGTGGAGACTTTCATCCTCACTGAGGTCAACAAAGATGCTCTGCTGAATGCACTTCTCCCAGAGCACCGTGGGCTTGTCCTCTCCCTGAACGTCCTCATCTGACTCCTCTGGTTCTCCCTCCATGGACACTTTGTCTTCGCCTGTGTCAAGACGGGGGGTAAGAAAGTAGGATGGAGCACCTGTTCATCACTTAGCAACGCTACTCGTGAGCTGACAACAATGGATCAAAATGTGCTAAGCTGTCAATTATTTAACAATCATGCATTGTGTGCACAGAGGTTTGCGTGACGTGTAAAGTGTTGGTGTGAATGATGTTTACGGGTGAAAGCGTGTGTGAGAAACAGCAGTGGACAAATGTTACATATATGAGTAGCAATTCCCAAAATACTAAAGTATTTTATTACAAGAAAAGTCCTGCATTTAAATCTTAGTCAGGTTACGAGCAGAAATCAAAGGTAATGTGAAGTACTATGCCTTCATTTACATGTTTTAATATTGTAGATGTCAAAGAGACTTGTCATTATTCTGTTGTTAATGCATCATATTTTATAAGCTGATATGAGTTGCATGATTATGTACGGTGAGAATCTGAAACAGAGTGTCTGCATGTACTAGACACTAAAATTAAATGCTTTTTTTTTTTAACTTTCAAGATCATTTTAAACCAAATTCATGATTGAATTTTGG
This sequence comes from Epinephelus cyanopodus, assembly GCA_026686955.1. Taxonomy (NCBI): domain Eukaryota; kingdom Metazoa; phylum Chordata; class Actinopteri; order Perciformes; family Serranidae; genus Epinephelus; species Epinephelus cyanopodus. The sequence goes on along the minus strand of CM048926.1, from coordinate 11,732,622 downwards.
ATAAATCAACTTTTTCTTATTCAAGCATCGCAGGGAAGTATAAAGGTAGGTAGCAGGGAGTTAGGTTAACTTACATTTGCCAACAAACATGTTTAAGTATAAAGTATTTAGGTTCAGTGGTAGGTTAAAAAAAATGCAACAGAAATGACACAGAAAAGCTTGACTAACAAATTCAAATTTAAGATTATTTTACGACTTTTAAGGCCTATTACAAAATTAGAATCAAGACACTGTAAGACTTTTAAAGAACTTGGAGACAATCTGAAAATATAGTAACTATATCTGTCAAATAAATGTAATGATAAAATAATATGTACAATATTTGCTTCTAAAGTGTAGTGCAGTATAAGTATAAAGTAGCAGAAAATGGAAACACTCGAGAGAAGTGTCTCAAAAGTGTACTGACGTACAGCAGGTACTTGAGTAAATGCACTTAGTTCTTTTCTACCACTAGTGAGGAGTGTTGTGAAAGCTCTAGCATTATAGTAAAGTGACATAAGCTACACTGCAGAGTCAGACTGTCATAAAACGCCTCATCAAAAGTCAGTGTCTGTATTCTGCAGGCTACTAAACCGTCAGTCTCATATTGTGATGCTGTGGTGGGAACTTACCGGGTTTTGAACTGGTCCTTCAGCACTGCGACATTAAGTTGATCCGATCCACAGCCGTGATCTCGCTCCTGACATCATCTTACAACTACCTGCCGTATTTCTGTCTCTTTCTTTGTTGCCATATGGTTTGTCGGACAGGTTTTAATGTCTGTGGCATCATTAATAATGCAGCCTGCGCTGGACGTCTGGAGCCGGGCTGGCAGCGTGCAGGCGGACTCTGGTTGCTGGGTAACGAGGATGAAACCTCAGACCAAAGAGGAGAAAGGGGGAAGTAAGTGAGGGATTGTTCCTTACTTGTAGGGGAAGCATGTCAAATACTTTTTAGGCAATGGTGAAGGACTTTTTTATTCTGGCACAGGGGAGGGGCGTGTGAATTTAAATGGTTGTATTTGTATTTTTTTTTACTGCTGATTTTTTTTTAAGACAACATGGAAGGCATGTTTTCTTTAAAAATCACCAAAATTACACCATTTATCATAGCCAGAAACTGTAAAAACTGAAATGATCATTGAATTTCAAATTTCCAAAAATGCAAAGAAAAAAAATAAATAACCAAAATGTGAGCTTAACATAGTGATATTTCATAATAAATTTCTTTATTATACGCCTCCGTTAAAACTTGGCCAAGAATAAACCATTTGCAATAACTAACCCGCACAGTGTCCTGCAAGGGTCCATTTTTAAAAAAACTTCACCCGCCCATTCCTGTAAAGCTCAGTGCCCCTGTTACCTGTCACTGTGTCTGGGTCAAAGCCACACCTGTTAGTCCCCGCGACCTGACCCACACCTGTGATGTAACACACACAGGCCACAGTCACTTACATCAAGCTGGGCTCTGCCAGCGGAGGCCAAGTCTCTTTCCCTGGCTGTGCTTGATACCCAGATGGCAAAAACATTCTGCTCAATCACTGCCAGGTAAGGAAACATTTGAGCAAACTCCTTCCACCACCATAAAACTTTGAAACAATCCCTGTTGGCTGTCTTGAACTTGATGTAGGCTGCCACCTCATCCTCAGGCTGCGAAGTTTCATCGCTGGAGTCCTTGTTGATGACAAATGTGACGACGGGGTTAAAGATTGAACTTGAAGATATTTTTTAGGGCATTTTTTGCCTTTAATTGAGAGGATAGTTAAGGGTGAAAGAGGGAGAGAGAGACATGCAGCCTTGTACATGGGGCGCCTGCTCTACCATCATCATTTTTACCCATACCTGTACCAATGAATTTTTATATATACTTAACGGGGAAATTATACAGCAGTAATATGTGTAACAAAGTGTTATAATTACACAACATTTGTTTCAGTTGTTATTACCTGATACATTTTGGCCTCCATAGTCAATATGTAGAGACACAGGATATGATGTCGTCATATGAGGACACAGGGTCTCAGGGGGATATATATAAAAAGTTTTACCGTCACACAACTTCTTCCAGGATATGTGTTGGGTACCTCGGTGCAGGACTCTGAACCAGCATGCACGATAGACTGAAGTCATGCCCCTTCCGGTGAAGCTCATGGGACCTTAGATTGGAAAAAATATGAATGGCAGTGAATGAGAAGAGCCATGTTATCTTTTGGTCCCGTTTGAGTTGTGACATGAAATCCAAATATGTCATTAATGAATTAAAAACATACATTTTAAGGTCAAGAAAGTCATAGTTTGTGGTAAAACTGTTGAGATATAAGCTTTTGAAAAAGCGTAATTAGAAAAACTACGGGAGGCGGTCGCGTATGTGACATCATAGCTTTTGCTCGCTTCCAGCAGTTTGGAGTCACTACAACTTGTCACAAAACACACACAGACATCTTCAATCATAAATCGATTAATCATAAAACAGTGGAATTTCAGCGGGGAGGCCAAGCTGCAGGAAGCAAGCGAAAGCTATGACGTCACATACGCGACCTCCTCCCATGTACTCTTGAGTCTTTCTAATTAAAAAGCTTATATCTCAACAGTTTTACCACAAAGTATGACTTTCTTGACCATAAAATTGATGTTTTAAATTCATTAACAACATATTTAGATTTCATCTCTCCCCATTCACTGCCATTCATATTTTTTCCGATGTAAGGTGCCATGAGCTCTACTGGAAGGGGTGCGACTTCGGCACTCTAAACCAAAACCAAGCCTTTTTTCAACAACTAAGTTATGGTGGAGGGAGAGTCATGCATTTTCCACCAGTCACCCAGAGAGACTCAAGGAGAAATATCTGTAGCTTTAAGGAGGATAAAAAAACACACTCCAGCAACCTCCCCCGTCTAACAAGTAAAGAACAGTCCCTAAGCATTAGTAAATACAGCTCTGAACAATCAACCTCATTGTTTTATTTATTGAGAGTGTTTTCAAAGGTCAGACAAAGGAGAACTTCATATCTTTACCTCCCTTAATGAAACACAGCGGTGAAATGCTCCTGTGTGTTCACTTTACAGGCTAAAGAGTGTCAACATTTCATTTTTATTATGAAGCGTGTCCGTCTCCTCCTGACAGCCTGATGACAACACGTCATCTCTTGCCTATTCAAATCTATTGGTCCAATGACTGTTGTTGGGGGCGGGGCTATCTTTGAATGTCGTCTCCTGATTGGCTCCTTGTCGAAAACACATACGCTAGTGCAGCCACAAGCTTTTCTTCTTTCCCACGGAGTTAAATCGAAGTTTTACAAAAGTTAAAGGATAATGTAATACCCGGCTGGATACAGTACAGTTTGACCCTAAATCACAGACGTCGTTTTTTTTTTTAAATCCACGTCTTGTTTTTATTTTTGTGAGACAGTAACGAAAAGAAAAGAAGTCACCATTGTTCGAGCTGGATCGACTAACGTAAGTTTAGCAGCTATGCTAACTTGCTAATCTTTAGCTGGATGTGATACTGTAACTGTGAATTCACTGACTGCCTGAAGTTGTGGCTTTGAGTTGGTGTTAAACTCCTAAAGATAGGAGCCGGTATGAACGTGTGGTGTTTACAGTCCTCTATGAAGCTTCCTCACGGACGAGTGACGCTAGAAATGTGTCTGAATGGAGCTCACACTGACAGGGATGTGTCCAGAGGAGATTACTAATAACGATACGATCAGTCAATGCTGCTGCTGTTTGTTTACGTCCATATGAGTATCACAAATAAATCCTGTAGCACTTTAAACCCTACTACATAAGTACAGTTAAAGTATTGCACATAGTCATTGTGTAACTATTTGTCTTGCAAGATTATGGCCACTTTAATACAGATGTCATCCACATTATACCTGCACTTTAATTATTGATATGCAACTCATGCTGACATCAGCCAGACCTTTAGTACATAAGATAATTTTTATCTATCCTGAGGGGAAATTGCTGTGCAGCAGTTGCAATACAAAGTTGGAGGAGGGCAGATATAAAGACTGCAGCATGCAAAATATATAGCAAATATAAAGTTGCTTGGTGGTGGAGTTTAGGCACAGTGTTCAAGATTATGTCCATGATATTGCCTTGATGTTACATTCTTGCACATTATATCATGTGGCACATATACACCCAGTTGCCAGTTTATTAGGTATTGAGGATATACCTGGTTTATATACACCTAGTTTTAGTTAGGTTTAGCCAGTAAACAGGCAGCCAAGAGTGTTTAACATCTAGGGTATGAAATCACAAAGTATTTAGGGCAAGTTTAATGTTATATAAAATCTGTAGTGTCCATAATCGGTGAAGACAAAATATGCAAATGTTCATACACAGATTTAAAAGGGACACCACCTAATTTAAGAAAAACATGAGTATGTTATTTCCCTGGTCAAGTTCAGTCAGTATTTGTGAACATGAGTACTCTGTCTAAGCGCCAGAAATCAGGGAAGTAAGTCTTAAACTTGTGGTGTCATCAAGAATAAAGTCTGGAGCTGCTGAGAATGAATGGGGAGACTGATTTTTAGAACCAAAAGAATGTTTGTTTCCTTTTTTATACCTACAAGAGCTTTTTTTTATTGTAGTGTTCTCAGTTGTGAAACAGAAGTTATACCTAATTCTCAGTACGGTGCTTTCAGTGTTATCTGTAATATGTTTCCCAGTTCATTGTCTATGGAGCAGTTCCAAACTTTATATTTGACGATATCATAGATTGGAGTTTTAGCACCCTAGTTTTTGGATTTGAAAGAGAGTTGCCTGTCTTTGACCGAATGAATAACATGTATGAATTTCGAAAATGGGTGTAGTTCTCCTTTAAGTAACCACATATTGCAACACCTGTATATTTATATCTAAAGTTATTCATGTTCACAACACTTTTCCTTGCAGGCTTCCCAGATTTCCTGTTCCTGTGTGGAAGACTTACCGGTCAGTATCTCAGTACTTATGTTTCTTTCTTTTGTTTTGGTGCGGGCTTTTGCTGGCTCATGGTGTAACACTTAGTGGTGATTCCATTTTTAGCTTTTGCTCTCAGTGGCAGTTGTCATTTTTAGAGCATCAATGGGCTGTAAGCACAATGAAAATAGATCACCTCTGCTGTGTGTTTAAGATGAAATCATGTCCTGTTTGTGACTCGAGGTGCTGATTACTTGCCTGGAAGCTGTCATTAAACAAACAACCTCTTGTTTCTTTTGTTGTGCCTTTAGCCTTGGATCACTTCTTCACGCTACACACTTGTTCATGCCCAGTGTGGCTCTGTGAGCAGGGCTGGTGTCTGCTAAACACACCCAGTTGGCATACAATGGTGGAAAAGGCTGCACCAACACTGGCACACATCAATTGGTGATTATTATAATGTGCAGGAACATGTACTGCACAGACTCCCAAAACCCTGGGCTCTAGTTTATAACTGCTCACTTTGACGTAGCAGCAGCAAGACAAGGCTGGGCAAAGAGATGCTTTTGTTTTCAGGTCCAGGACAAGTTGATTAAAGCCCAAGTAACTGAAATAATATGGACTATAAAAACACAGAAGCTATTTTTACTGAGGTAGTGCATGGATTGTGACAAGATACAAGCCTCCATTTAGAAAGGTTCCCATTGTTGGTGCACAAACCAGCTCCTAGCTGTGTATTATTAAAGGGGGCCTTAACTGTAAAATATAGGGCTGACCCGAATGCTTTTGGGCTTCAATCATTGCCACGGTAATCAATGTCCAAATCAGTACTCAAATGCTCCGTTTTTGTATACCAAGAACCAAACAGCCCATAAATTAAGACATAATAATACAAGATTATTTATTAGTTCTTTCAGAGAGGGACATTTAAACTCAATGAGAGGCCTTGTTTTGTGACTCCAACAGTTTGACCACCTGTGGCAGGTTTACAGAAACACTAGCATGATGTTGAAACAGTAAAGTGTCTGTAACAGTTTCAAAGTTTACAAAGTTGACCCCCAAAAAGTCGAGTGCCTGATATGCCAAAGGAACCTGGACTAGCACAAATCTACAACTAGCTTGGCAAATCACCTGACAACTTTAAGCAACAGCGCAGCCGTCTTGCAAAGTATTCTTTTCCTAGCTATTTTAGGGGCATCGACTGAAAACTGATGTCTGAAAAAAGTCTGACTCATTGTATTTAGGACAAGATCTTCTGACAAACAAGGCATGATTGAGTTGTCGCAATTTGTCAAAACAGTTCTTGTTTTTTGTTTCTATTTTGGTCGTCGTCTGTTTTCAAGATTTTGCTCTTCTTGCAGTATGAGCTCAGTGCTGATCTAATGCTCAGAGCTGCTCAGCGAGCCTCTTGTAGATCAAAGGTCCTAATCCAAAGTACTTTATGAACACTGGCCTCCTTTTTATATACAGTAGGCAGAACTGTGCCTGGATTATTAAACACAGCAAATATCTGACAGTATTTTTAAGAAATATTAGGAGGAGGAAGTCATTTTAGCACATCACTGAGTGGCCTATATGCGAAGTAGGGCAGAACATATTTAGATTCCTGTAAAAAGAAGGCAGTGGTGGTCATTTATAATTCCCAATCTTGTTTTATGTGCCTGTGCTTTGTGTTTTTACTGTATTTAAACATATTTTCAAGCACACGCACTGCTTCTTTGCCATGTCTTTGCTGTCTTTTATATTATTTAGCATCGAGGATTAACCCAGTTTGCAAATAACTGGTCTGCCCCATTTCCCAGTTTGTGTGTGTTTGAGGAGGGGAGGAGCTGATGGGTTAAATTTGGGGGACAACTGGGTGTGGCTAATATGACCTCATGGAGAAATGTGGTAACGGTTGGCTCTGGTCTTCACTCAGTGCAGTCTATCTTATCCATGTAGCTTGCTTATCACTGTCCTTTCCTGTGGTGGAAGTAGGTTCTTCTGTTTCATGTTTTCAGAGCTCTGATTTTAATTTAGTGACCTTTTTTCTTTATAAATCATGCAACAGGTTGCTGGTTTCTCTTTCTTTTCAGCGACTTCTTTTTGTTTGCATTTACACACTCTGGAGATGATATTTTTCCTGCCATCTCTGCTTGCATAGGTTACATTCTGTGGCGTTCATAGCTTGCTCACCTTGTAGGAACTTTACAGCCCTCACGCACATCTCCAAGCCTGGATGAACTGAGTCACCGTCTTACAGTAGATTGACAGCTCGTCTGTGTTGACCCACCATCCATTCATTTACTCCCGCCCTGCTCTCTCTAACTTTCTGCCTGCCCCGCTTGCGCACGCTGCTGTTTGGTTGGTGTTGCCATGGCACCGTGTGGCCAGAATGAGGCTTCACATACAGCATCTTGTGTTCTCTTCACAGAGGGCAGCTGACGAGATTGAGGTGCAGTGACGCAATACACAGTATACGAAACGCAGCCGTGTGGACTGGCACTCAGGACTATGCAGCTCTGTCTAACACTCACAGGGTTACCTTCCCTTGGCAGCACTCATCAGAGGGGACGGTCACGCACTTGACCACATTTCGTGACTTTTTGGTGAACCTCCTCTCACCCAGCTCCCTTTGACCACCAATTTTTTTTTTCTTTCTTGTTGGCTCGTTTTAAAACGCAATCATTTTTTCGGGAACGAAACTGGGATTTTCCCTCATATTGTACACATCAATGGATTCCAGTGGCTCAGTGGTTAGAATGGGAACTGAGGAGCAGTCCTTTCATGTCCGCTACAGGTAGGAACCTCTCCTCTCTGAACATTAAAGCATGGCTGTAGAGTAGATTTCCTGGCTCTGCTTATAACATGTTGCTTTCCCTCAGTAGTTTTAGAAGGGACTGTAAATGAAATTGTTGCTTGTCGGTTAAGAAAAGAAAAATCTCTTTATGTATGTATATACACACAAGATGTTTCAGTGTGAGGTAGCAGATAACGTATTTATTTGATGTTACCTTGTTGAGGAGGTGATTGTATAGTGTGTAATGTGTGATTAAAAAGTTAAATAACAGAGTGGGAGGATTGTTTACCTTGCTGTCTGTGAGTTTGTTGACTAAAGGCAGGCGAGTTTCGCGGAAAGGCATCAGCCAGCTGTCCCTACAGTACATACCCAGCTAAAGAGCTCTGGCAGCAGGTGTGACCTGCGCCAGTTGGCTTCAATATTTAACAAGCCCTGAAAAATTCATCGCTGCTTGCTTTGTTTTTCACCACACGTGTGTCCAACTTATTTGGACAGAGCAGGCATCTGCTCGGTGGAGGGACACATTTTCCCCATACTACTGTGAGGAGGGTGGTTGTCATTAATGACTTGATTCCATTAAACTTCACTACAGAGTCTGCTTGTGCCTGACACGTCTAATAAAGCTCCTTAACACTCACCAGGGATGTAATCTGTCGGGTGCGCAGTCTACAGCCGTAATCTCAGGTGACCAGGTCAGAAGGGAGAGCTTTAAAGACAAGATTAGCTAAGAAAATGCTGATTGAGAAGTTTCCTTGCTGCCATGCGTTAGAAGTAAATACTGTGACAACATTGCATACGTCTTTTTAATTTTTCCAACGCGTGATGCTAAAATAGCTCTGTGATGTCAGACGACCAATTGTATGCTATTTTTTTAAAATTCTTTTTAGATTTAAATCAGCAAAAAAAAGGATCTTGATCACCTTCTTTTAGTCCTTCTATGAAATTGGGTTGAGTTTCACTCTCCATGGTTCAGACAAACAGAAGGAGCTGCAGCCTGGAAGTTTTTCTAGTGGAAACCTCGGTAGATGCCTCTCATAAGCTCCATGTGCTGTTGTTGTCGTTGTCGTTGTAAGACACAAGAAGCGAGCAGGTAGGCTAGTGGTTGCAACAGTGTTGGAAAAGTCTGTTGTTGACTTAGCAGTTTTTCTAATTTAAGGCCCAAGCGTGCTGATTACACGAGCTTTATTCACACCATGTTTGCATTTTAATTATAGCCTAGCTGGGTGAAACAAGCTGCTTTGTTTGGTGTCTTTGTGTCATTCTTAATAGCAAACCATAGACTATGTAAACCGTTGCCTCACGTGAGGAATCTGCACTAGATTGTGCATGTGTTTGTGTTTTAGTTTTTCAGAGCTTTCAGACAAAACCTTGGGCGTGTACACGAGGAAGGCTCGAGATAAACAAACTGAATAGACTTTGTGTGACGCTGATCTCTTCCCAACAATACAGTTTCCTGAAAAACAAAAGTTGGCAGACTGACAGTTTTTGCTTTGCGCACATATGCTGCTTAATCTAAAGATAATCCATCCATGTGCAGATAAGCCACCAGCCATTGTAGTAACACTGCTTTCATCTGGCCTTGAAACGCCTGAGCCGAACCTCATTTTGTACCTCCATTTTTATACTGATTTCCAACACTACCCAATGTAGATCCATTGAGGCAAAGCTAATAAACATGGGAATGGTGAACATTGGTGTGCTGAAACATTTCTACCTGCTCTGTGCTTGATATTACTGTAAAAGGAACCCGCTTCACTTTCTGATGCAAAAGGATGTGAGATTTTCCATAACAAACAGACCCCAGTTTGAACCATTGTTCTCTGTAGGTGGAAGGAAGTAGCTCAAAGCCCTCTTTCTAAGCAAAAGGCTGAAAGCTTTGTTCACTGGGTGTGAGGGGGAGTCAGCTCAGTTGGCTGTAGCTTTCAGCCAGAGAAGATCTATTTTTCCACAGCTTCTTAATTATTCTAGCTACTTTAGTGCTGCTCAGTGAGAAGCCAGTTTAAACAGCAGGCCATATCATTGTTAGTTACCTGACGGACTGCTTCTTCCTGCTGTAGGATGGAGGTGTCCTGCCTGGAGCTGGCGTTGGAGGGCGAGCGGCTCTGTAAGGTGGGCGACTACAGAGCAGGCGTCTCCTTCTTTGAAGCCGCCATCCAGGTGGGCACGGAGGACCTGCAGGTGCTCAGTGCCATCTACAGCCAGCTGGGCAATGCCTACTTCCACCTGCATGACTACGCCAAGGCCCTGGAGTTCCACCGGCATGACCTCACCTTGACCAGGTAGGACTAACACAAGAATCCCCACAACTCTGCTAACAGCTCATTACAATATTTATTATTACTAAAGAAATGTGTGTTTGATAGGACGATTGGTGACCTGCTCGGGGAAGCCAAAGCCAGTGGAAACCTTGGCAACACGTTAAAGGTGCTGGGGCGGTTTGATGAGGCGGTGGTTTGCTGTCAGAGGCACTTGGACATCGCCAAAGACATCAGTGACAAGGTGAGGCAGCAAGATATTCAAGCCTCTTGGTGATACTGTAATTTATACTCACTGTTCATGATATAGTCATTTTAATCTCACTCCGAACAAGCTGTGACACATCGAGTATACAGTGAAATATTCTGCAGTGCAAGTGGGGGGATTGAGAAGACATCAACTTTCAGCACTGACATGTTTTTCCTGGATTTGTGTTAGGTGGGTCAGGCGCGAGCTCTTTATAACTTTGGGAACGTGTACCATGCCAAAGGCAAGAGTATCTGCTGGAGTGGAGCTGAGCCTGGAGATTTCCCAGAGGAGGTCATGATGGCACTGAGGAAGGCAGCTGAGTATTATGAGTAAGTGACTGTACAGTCTGATCCTGAGGAGTAAGTCTCGGTGACATTGTAGTGACACAGTGGGCCTCATGCAGCAACATGCTCTTAGATCTCTCTTATATTTTCTCTTAATTTTCTGTGAAATGAAAAAATAAAAGAAGTCAACTTCAAATGCACCAAATGATCTTAACCGTCCAGATCAGCTCTTACCCAGGAGTGCATGTATTAGCATTGGTAACGCTCCCTAAATACTATATAAGGGCAGGTGCTGTGCCCTGTGCAAAGAGTCAGAGATGCCACCCAAAAAAAAGCCTTCAAGAAGGAGAACTTCAGCAGTAGTGACACTGATGTACTGTTACAAAATCTTAAAGTAAATGTCATTTTCCGTAGTGTCAGTGCTGATGTTAGCTGAAAATCAAGAACACGGTAACGGAAAAACATTTGCCATGTCAGCAGCACTGTTGAAGGAAGTATTCAGATAATTTTTCCTCCCGTTGGACAGTTTGTGGACTGTGAAAACAAGATGTCTTTTTCTTATCGAGGTGAGAGTGCTCTCGACCACTCGTAAAATGATTTCTTACCTACGAGCAAAAAATCACAGAGAACTAACAAAATAAGAACAAATCGTGGACATATGAACTAAATTAAGAAAAGATGTATTCATGTATCTTTTCTTGGATGAGGCCCAGTGTCTTGTCTAATCATACTGCATTTGACTGTTTGTGTATTTTCAGGGCAAACTTGGCAATCGTGAAGGAGCTCGGGGACCGCGCAGCTCAGGGTCGGACCTACGGCAACCTCGGCAACACGTACTACCTGTTGGGAAACTTTCGCAAAGCTGTAGCTTCTCACGAACAGGTGTGGTGTAACCCCAAAAACTTCCACTATCAATCTCATCATCATAAATGTGACTCAGTCAAACCTACTAATGACTTATTCGAACGGAAATATTAAAATATGTTGCTATGTCTCTGTCTTTGAACAGCGCTTGCTCATAGCGAAGGAGTTTGGCGACCGCTCGGCTGAGAGACGGGCTTACTGCAACCTGGGGAACGCCTATATCTTTTTGGGGGAATTTGAAGTGGCAGCTGAGCATTACAAGTGAGCCACAGCCTACACATTAATCTTTTTACATCATTTTCTATATAAAAAAAGTGTGACAGGGTATGTGTACATGTAGTATCTTACATGACAGGTAATATCAAAGAGCTGTATTGCTCCTCCTGCAGGATATAAATTCATGCACTTCCAGTTTGTTTTAGAATTAGGCTACAGGATCCTGATCTCGTAGTTCTGAGGTCTTTAGTTACAATTATGAGATAAGGTGCTCAATTTTTAATTCTTTCTTTACTGAAACGACAGCAGTCTTGCTCGAACCAGCAGGGCAGTGAGGGGTTAACTACACAAACACTCCACTTAATCATTTCTGTCTCTGTCTACATAACTGCCACAAAGATATAAATGTTGGGCGTGGTTTGACGTGTCATCTCTGTTGAAAGACCACATTAAAAGCGTTGCACCACTGAGCACAAATTAAGCTTTCTCTCATGAGCATCTTAAAAATGTCTCTCTGAAGACAGTAAAAATAATCTTGATGTCAGAAACCGATCTCCCCATGTGTATGACATTATATGTTGTTGCCAGACTGTGGGGACAAGAAGCCAGAGGCGCATATTAAAGCCTCTCTGCAGTGTTTTAAACCAGCTGTTTTGGTTGTTTTTCAGGAGAACACTGCAGCTGGCGAGGCAGCTAAAGGACCGCGCTGTGGAGGCCCAGGCCTGCTACAGTCTGGGCAACACCTACACTCTTCTCCAGGATTATGAGAGAGCCATAGACTACCACCTCAAACACCTCATCATAGCCCAGGACCTCAATGACAGGTACACGCACACAGAACACATTCACTGTAGAAGGAAGTATTACCTACGTGTTCACTACGGCCCTGTACTTGTATTAAATATGTTCTCTGATGTAGGATTGGAGAGGGCCGTGCATGCTGGAGTCTGGGAAATGCTTACACTGCACTGGGGAACCATGACCAAGCCATGCACTTTGCTGAGAAACACCTGGAGATCTGCAAAGAGGTACATCATGTAATTAAAGGCAGTGTATAATGTTCTTCTGTCCTTGTCTTCGGCTTTATGCTAAGTACTTTTAGTCTGTAAACTCTTCAGTGGCAAAATTAACCCCTTTTATATGTATGTACGTTTTTTCTCTTTCTAGACTGGAGACAGGAGCGGGGAGCTGACGGCTCGTATGAATGTGTCTGATCTCCAGACTGTTCTGGGTCTGAGTTACAGCACAAATAACTCCACTATGTCAGAGAATACGGATATAGACTACAACGTGCATGGTAAGTTTTAAGTTATATGCAGTCCCTCCAGGATATCACAGGGTTAGTTGCAGCCTATAATGCCCAATTTCATGGCAGCTTTTCTTTTCTTCACTTTTTTTTAAGCAAGTAAAACTTGCACAAGTAGTTGTACACTAATATTACTACTCACCCTGCATATTTAATCTGACTCACCTTGATTCTTTCCGCATGTGCAATAGATCTGGATCCAACAGCCTCTGTCATGGTGATTTATCTTACCTGTTGCCCACATGTTTTAGCCATTGTCCAGGCATGTTGTGCAGTATAAGAAAACATGTGATCGATGGCTTTGGTTTGTGTTCCACCACCAATTTGCACGCGGTGCAAAACAGTTTACTCCTGCTTTCTTGCAGAACATCAGGGAATTGCCTTGCACAGTCTTTGGCAGTAATTTTTGTTGGTAAATGTGAGACGTTCATGTCACACGTGTCTGTGTCTTCACAACCAGAAACAAGGAAGTGAGTTTGGTGATGTTGTGTGGGTGACTGCTATGTTTGGTGAAAGTCAGGGGAAACTATGATGATTGATCACATTTGCAGAAGAGTTGGGGTGATCGGACAAAAAAGCAAGGTTGCGCAAAATCCATGGAGATTGGTTGAATTTGTGTTAATTGTTGTGGTCACAACATTGCAACGGGGGCACGGTGGTGCAGTGGTTAGCATTGTTGATTCACAGCAAGAGGGTTCGAAACCCCAGGGTGGTCAGCCCATCTGTGTGGACTTTGCAGGTTCTCCCTGTGTCACTGTGGGTTTTCTCCACGTACTCCGGCTTCCTCCCACAGTCCAAAGACATGCAGGTTAATTGGTGACTCTAAATTGTCCGTAGGTGTGAATGTGAGTGTGAATGGTTGTCTGTTTCTTGCCGAAAGAACATTGCCATTGTCTTCTTTACACAGTGCAGTTCTTATAACTGTTGTTTATATTGGTGTCATTGTTGTGTGTTTCAGGAGCGAGGCCCAGGATGAGCAGAAGACACAGCATGGAGAACCTGGAGCTGATGAAACTCACTCCAGACAAGATGAACGTAAGAACTTCATTCCTGTCACATGTTGTCCACAGTCCAACACACATGATCTGTCTGCTCCATGCTTAACACCTTCCCCATCGTTTCCCTCTGCATTGTGATAACTAAACTTGTTTGTGTGTTTTCAAGGGTCAGAAGTGGAACAGTGACATCCTGACCAAACAGTCCAAACCCTCCTTGGCTAAGGCCTCCTCTAAGCTGTTCTTTGTCAGCCGTCTGCGTGGGAAGAAGTACAAGACTGGCGGCTCCAGTAAAGTCCTCCAGGACACCAGCAACACCCTGGACACCAGCCAGACGCCTGCACAGGGACCACAGAAGGTACACCGTACAGGGTGCATTCAGCTGATAACCAAACACATGCCTGGACCACATTTAGTTTCCTTCAGCTATCATCAAACAAAGCCCGCACTGTTTAGCTATTTCTCATGTTTGTGTTTTTGTACTTTATCAGCGGCTCAGTCCCGACATGCTCGGGGACGAGGGCTTCTTCGACCTGCTGAGCCGTTTCCAGAGCAACCGTATGGATGACCAGCGCTGTTCAATACAGGATAAGGGCAGCAGGTTATCATTAAACAGCGGTCCAGAGTCGCCGCCCAGAGCCATCAGGAAATGTGAGTCCATGTGTTCACACTCAAAAATCATCCTATTCCCACAGTAGATCTTCCTTTTCATACTGAAGTAAATCTTCCCTGCTGTGTCTCTCTTCTGGCATTTCATCGACTCTCTCTCAAACTGCAGCTGTATCAGAGTCTGCCAACGTCTCTGGCGCCCAAGGCCGGCGGTTAGAGGAGTCATCAGCAGCAGGGGGAAGCCTGCCTGGCCTCAGGCTCAATCAAAACAGCAACCAGGCCGTGCTCAGCCACCTGATGGCCAACGCTGACAGTGCTGAGCCTGATGACGACTTCTTCGACATGCTTGTCAAATGCCAGGTACCTGACACGACCAGCTGTACAGTACTTAAAGAAAAACTCTGAGTACTGTCTACTACACAATGATAAACATACAGTACATTTAGAGCTACAGTTGGTAACTTTTATAAAGATAAGTTGTCATATTTGATAAAATCATCACCGTATCCTGACAGTAGTACACAAGACTGATAACCTATTAGAAAAATCATGTTCTTCTGGCAGATGGAGTGAGGAACATGATTATTCTTGTGATTATTTGTGTCAAGAAGTTATAATGCGTGTTTCTAAAAATAGAACATAAAAAAAAGCCATGATGAAATCTCAAACTGCTGCTCTCTTACTTCCTCTTCACTCTTAACAGGGATCCCGCTTGGATGACCAGCGCTGTGCCCCTCCCCCTCCCCCGGTCCGAGGGCCGACTGTACCGGACGAGGACTTCTTCAGCCTCATCATGCGCTCTCAGGCCAAACGAATGGACGAGCAACGTGTCACGCTGCCTTCTGCGGCCAGGCCGGGCTCCAGCTCCAACTGAACTAAGCACTAAAGGGACAGCCAGGTTTTGTCTTTTTGTTTTTCATCTCATGAAGGTGTGGACAGCGATGTGACTGACCAGTGGGTGGTCACTCACGGGAAAGCCTTGTTCACATTTGTCCTTTTGGACGAAACAAAGCACTGTCAACATTATATGTAGTACACAGTACGGAACATTTTCAAATGAACAAGGACTTGTTTCACACGACAGCAACAAACTCTCAGTAGCTTCAGGGACAAAAGTGTTTTTTCTGTACTCCTATAAATTTCATTTCACACTTCGTGTATTTTTCAATACACAACTGCAGTTATGTCTGTATTTATTGTACATTTTATGATTGTTATGATTCTGTTTACTGCCGTCCCACCACTATGAAGTCGTGGTTTTACTCACAGTGGTGTTTGAGTCAGTGCGGACACAGAGGTACAGCACTGTTTCCATGTATTCTGTGTTTTGTATGTGAGGGGGGGGGGTTGTTTTGTTTAATAGTCACAAAGGCCAGGCTAAGGAAATTATATTTTCAGCAAACTATTTGATAAAAGAATGAATTTAACCCAGTATGCCAGTTTGTACTAAATGACATCAGAGGAATAAAGCCTCGCCCACGTAGGCATCATGTTTTAACTTTTTAAGATGTTCACTTTGACCTGTTCATTTCAACTTGACACAAAAGACCCAGCTTGTGTAAAAGACACTTTATTGAACGTACCAGCAGTCAGACTTGAGTTAGCTTGAATTAATTTAAGTCACTTTTAAAAACAAGAATTAGAAAGGCTTGATACAAGAGCCACTAGCATTTCAAAAACATACTAATAACTGTACATACATTAACACAACTGAAATAAATACATCTATGTACGTATTAGTTTGGCCTTATTTGTTAAAACAATATATACTATACATTAACATAAAATATGCATCTTTGTAAGTAAATTAATATCAGAAGACGATGTTAAAAGACAAAGTGCGCATGTAAAATACAAGAAAAGGATGCATATGCCCCAAATACTGGTTCTAAATAAATATCAAAACACCCGTGCGTCCATTCAGATTTCATTGTGCATATGGTTAGACCTTTGCTATGGGCAAAGACTGCCACCTACTGTTGTTATAGTGTTAGAGCAGTAGACAAACCAAAGCTTTTGAACACTTACAACTCCTAAACTGAATGCTGGGGCGCTCAACCACAAATCACATTTTGTTTTTCCCTTTGATGCTGACATAGTAACGATCTTCCATTGCAAGCAAGCCATCGCAAGACACTGTAACAGCTTCAGCGCAAAAAAACACTGATTTCAAATTTTCAAAACGAATGCACAAGCTAATTATTTTTACACATTTTTGAGTTGTAGCGATGCAGTGGATACGGTAACATTAGACATCAGCACATCCCACAGGGAAGCAACAGCTGACTGATCAACAGATAGTATGACCTCCACAGATTCAGCCTTCTGATAGGGGGAAAAGCTCACTACTGACACACTGAGAAAACATTTTACACCAGAGATTCAACTCGTTTCCTCAAACAATAGCAGCATTACACCAGCTGTAAGAAAATGATATGCAAAAGAAGAAGGAATGTCGGACTTCCCAAGATGACTTAACAAAATCTGATCTTGAAAAATGACCATATTATCATTTTTTTTGTCTTTGTTTTTTTTTTCTTTTTTTACATTTTTGCTATGGAAACTCAAGAAAGGCACCATCATGAACAAAGCACTCTGTCCTGTCGAACCTCAACAACTCCTCAGTGAAAAGAACATGCAGCAACTGACTAGTGTGTGTAACAAGTGAAGATGTGGGATGGAGTGACGGTGAGATTAATGAATGATCCTGCTGTTTGACCCTCAAGATGACGACAATCGACGTGACAAATGCAATGTGAGTGATGTAAAAGAAAAAAAGGAGACAACATGCAACGTGTGCTTCTGATGTGTCACAGGTTTGTATCCATTTTGGTTTCCTACAGACAGGAGCGAAAGGCTCATTTACCTGTTCATGTGTCGGTGTACGTGTGTGTTTTTTCAAGCTGTAAGTGTGTTGAGAGGGTGTGACGGTGTTGATAGTGCAGGAGGAGCTGTGTTGTTTTAAAGCAGTGGTTCCCAACTGGTGGGTCACGGTCCAAAAGTAGGTCTCAGGTCTGTTCTTAATGGACCGCAAGTTTATTAAAACACACTTAATTTGACGTAGCACAGAGCTTTTAGTTTGAAGTGCTGTTTCCTGCTGCAGAGTGATTGACTAACAGACAGCTACTTGACAGAAACAGCAAACTAGCTCAAAGACATGCCCAAGCGCAACTATGATGCTGAATATATTAAACTGTGTGGACCTTGAACTAATGACTAAGGAGAAATCTGGACCCTGTGGCTGGACCAGTTGGGAACCACTGTTTTATAGGGAATGTGTCTGTAAGAGTCTCTTTACACCTGGTGTTGAAAGTGTGATCAGATCACAAGTGGACAGCACTGGAACTACAGACACATTGTGATCCGATCAGTCAAACCACTTGCCGAGGCAGCATTTGACCACGTCTTTTGTAGTGTAAATACTAATGTGTCCTGATGCATCCCCGACAAGGACTACTCCATCAGTGCAGGACGAAGTGTTGTGTTACTGTCCATCATTTTGCCCTTTGCAAGGAGACATGTTGAATTCTGCTGACAGCCATATCTCCAGCTGTACCGACACACTTGTGTTCAGATCACTGAAATACCAGGTGTAAACAGGCTGTTAGATTATGACTGGTTGTCTGTGTGTGTGTGTGTGTGTGTGTGTGTGTGTGTGTGTGTGTGTGCGTGTGTGTGTGTGTGTGTGTGTGTGTGTTATGGGTTGTGAGTCCAGAGTGTGACAGTGCGGTCAGCAGAGGACGAGAGGAAGGATAGGTCATTTGTGTGCCATCGACACTGGATCACCTTGTCGCCGTGCTCTCCCACCACGGTCTGAGGCAACTGCTTGGTCAGGTCACCTGGAAACACACACAGGAAACGGAGCTCATTAGGGTTGGGTCGTATGAGAAAAAAAAAACAAACCGGTGCGGTTTTTGTGAAAAACCGCATCAAGTTGGTAATACCGGATTTTCACCACTTGAGGGCGCAATTGACTCATTTAAAATAAAAAACGACCACGGGACAACAGAGTGACAGTAACATGTTTCTTTTATTTCTTACAAATAAATTTGCAGGTTTAGCTTACTCAATCAGTACAAACAAGGGTTGCCTCCTTCGTCTGGCTCAAAGCCAAAGTGTTGCCATAGTGGCGCATTCTTTGATTTCTTCGAGATTAAACTGTCCGCCATTATTGACTCCCCGTCACTGTTAAACAAACTCCAGGTTACAGTAGAGGCTTCGGCGCATGCGCACTCACACCCCCTAGCTCAGCCCCGCCTTTCTCCTGCTCGCTCGATGAAGAGGCAGACACAGGTGCTCACAGATCGGGTGTACTATAAGTGGAGTGGACTCCGCGAGGAATGTCCGCAGTCATTCGGGCTTCCGTAGACAAGCGCACTTCCGCATTGTAGTTTCCTAAAATGTCTGTGAAAAATTACCGCGATGTGAAAAATACATGCTGAGCTGTCTTTTGTGTGACACTGTTGTGGTTGTAAAATCTGAGCTTTGCTTAAAAAAAACAAAAAAACATGGTCCAAGACGGAGTACCGAACCGAATTGGTATTACCGAGAACCGACCCAACCCTAGAGCTCATTCCCGAACTTACGTGAAGAGGTTTTGCGATATGATCAAGGAAACAAACAAGCGAGGTTACTGGAGGAACAGAATAGTCAGAATTTGTCCTGGATTGTTCCCATGTGCCGACATAACAACAGATCTATAAATATGTGTCGAAAGCTCTTTTAATGTCAGCGGATGGAAAAGCCCTGAGGGGAAACACTGCCGTCTGTGTGTAAAGAAAAAGGCAGTGGGAGTGAGAGGGACGATAAATCTGGCACACGTTAAATAAAGTGCTGAACTCCACAGCGTATTGATAATCTTTCTACAGAACTGCTGACTCCACCTTTAAACAGACTCCACTTTCCATCGTTCTTATTTTTATAGACGTTACATGCTGGGGGAAGATACTCTGATCTAAATCTTCTCGCTAATGGTCTCGTTTGCTTATATAGGTCATATAGAGGCGTCAGTGTTAAACTGAGGCTGCTCTATAACCTTGTAGCTGCTTTAATACGTCAGCAGATGAGATGAGACGTACCTTGGAGGTTGGTGACTATGACCTTTGTGTCATAGGAGCCGGTGAGCAGGTAGTGCGCTCCAGGGGAGAACCTGACGGATCGCACATCACTGGAGTGCGGCCGGTACACCTGGACGATTCGTCCTCCTCTGATGTCGTACAGCATGCACGCGCTGTCCTCCTGTCCTGTTGCTAGGAGACGGCCACTAGGATCGACTGCTACTGAGGCAACAGGACTGCCTGTGGAGTAAACAGAAAATGGGGTGTAGCTGTGTAAACCAGTACATGATTACCAGTAAAATCCTCCTGCACTAACTGGGAGAATCAGTATTTTCCTAAGGAGAGCAGCAGCAGCACCTTCTATGGAAGATTTCATTTTGGTGGAGTTGTTCGATCCAAAGATGGAGGTGAAACCTTTAACACACAGGAAGTGAGTCATACCTGAGCCATGGAAAGCAGTTCCCACCACTCGGACACAGCTGGGCACCCTGAGGTCCCAGAAACGCACTGTCTTGTCTTGAGAGCCAGACGCAATCATCCAGCCTCCCCACGTATACAGAGACAGGATGTGACCTGAAAAGTGACACAAAAATCACACGTCACACACGTTAGTTGCCATCTTTCTCTCTCCACTTCTGAGCTCAGACAGACAGACGGGCGGGTGAATGAGACAGTCAGTGCACCTGTGTGTCCACTGAGGGCGTGCAGACCCTGTCCCCTCTGACAGTCAGTGGTGTAGATGTTACAGTCTCCAGCTCCGGCGCTTATCAAAATGGCTCCTCCGCTTTCGGGACCCTCCATGAAGGCCAGGTCTCTGATGGTGCCGTCATGCATGCTGAACTCCAGGTCTGGGCCTAAAGGCACAGAGAGACAAACATATAGGACACTGCTAGTGAGATACTGATACTAACAGACACATGCCCTCATTTTAGCAAGGAAGTATCCCACTGCCTGTACCTGTGGCGTTGCACGTCTCCGCACTGAAAGGTAAAACTTTGACATATTTGTCGTTGGAGCCTGTGGCCAGCAGCTGCCCACAGTGGCTCCAGGCCACGCAGTAGATCGACCCTTTGTGGTGTTTGTTTCGTTTGAAGCGGACGACCGGCTGCTTTGTTGGACTTGAACCACTGAGAGGAAGAGAGGAGGAAAACAAAGGAGAGAGGTGACAAATGGTAGAAGAGAAGATGAGTAAACCGATTGACTTTAAAACCATGTCGTAATGGTATCTTCAGTATTGTTCAACCTGGACTCCCCATGTGTTTGAGTCAAAGTGACTGATGGGAACAACAAGAACAGGATGCAGGCTGTTTTTCAAAGTTCTTGAGGTGACTGTCCATGTTACCTTGGGTCCAGTGTTTCTGGATAAGCACAGACACGTAGAGTTTTGGAGTTGGACCCCACAGCGTAGAGTGATCCGGACGGGTGAAAGGCGACAGCTCGGATAGCCTGAGTGTCTTCCAGAGAATGCACCGGCACAAACAGACTTTTAGACTTGTCGCCCTGTAAACAGACCCACATGTGAAAACATCAGCGCACAGATTACATGTAATTAGCAGTGTAATCTACTTTGATCTTCTCTACTCTATGATATTTATACTGTCATGATGCCAGCGTGACATCAGGATTTAATCACATTATAATCCGCTTAGTCAAATGACAAATAAGCACTATACTGTTGTGTCTTGTGCTGTGAGGAAAATAATTTTAAAATCAGATCTGAGAAGTTAAGAAAGTGCCAGAAAACCGTTGTTCTGTTATAGTAATATCAGCAAACATGAGGGAAAATGAGCAAGTCGTAGCTACTTGTGTGCATACCTACCTCTTTACTTCGGGACAAGGAGCCTGGAGAGTCACCTGGTTGACTTCCTTTTAGTTTCTGCTCACTGCCAAAAAACAAATACCGCAAATCATCAAATTCAATCCTGCAACAAACTCCGGTATAAAAACAAAAGAAGTCATATCCACAGTACCTCTGGGCGACGACAGGGGACTCATTTGGAGGCTGGACCGGGCGGCCCCCCACGGTGCGTTGTGGGGTGCTGCTGAGCACCCCTCCCCCTAGGGTTTTCTCCGGGGTCGCAGATGGAGGGTTGTTATTGTCCTCAGAGGTGGGTGGGTTCCCGTTGCCATTGCACTGCTGGGTCAGAGACTTCATGTCCTCCCCTAAATTCTCCATCCCCACATTGAGCTCCTCCAGCTTCTGGATGGACCTGAGGAACACACACACACTCATGAACTGTGTCTACAAATCTGTCTTTCTTTTGGCTTTTCAATTGGTGGCTGTAGTTCGGTAGAGAGAAAATAGTTCCTACATGAAACAGACAAAAGAAAACTGAAGTAATGATGCAATTATGCACAACCACCCTTGTGAATAATGCAGAGGATACAGAGACGGGGAGAGGCTGGGGAAAAGGAGGAACTCTCGGGGGACAAATCAAAGGAAAGTCTTTGTCCTGCTGAAAAAGCAAAAATGAACAAATTTCCATGTCGTTTTTGTCTCAGACTCGACACTAAATATACTCCTGTGGTGGTTTGGGAGCATGTTTCTGTTGGCACCATACATGTTTAGATGCTATTTTTGAGTGGAGTCTGAATCTAATTGTGTCCAAGTAATAAACACGAGGTGACGGTCCCATGTGACGTGATGCAGCTGATCACCACAGATGGTGCAGTGTGGACGGAGGCGGGTTTTGGGGGAGGTGTGTGTGTCATACTAGGAGAAGCCACATGGGGCTCATCGTTATCAGGGCCTTAACATGTCTACCTCTCCATGTCTGACAGCTGCTCCTCTATTGTTCCACGATATTAAAAGCCATGCTGTAATTAACAAGCTCAACTCAGGCGAGCTGCACCAACACACTGAAGTCTGCCATATGACTTCTAACAGATGTTAGAGACGTGCACTACCTGTCTGACAGGGGAACGTTTTAGGCATCTCTTGCCGTCTGTACCTGTTGAGGAACTTCTCTGTGAGGCTGTGCTGCATGTCGTTGGGCGGGGGCTCCTGCTGGACTCCTCCCTCCAGCAGCATCTGCTGGTACATTTGCCTCTGCTGCTGCTTCTGCTCCAGGTGCTGCTGCACGCGGAGGCGCTGCCGATAGAACTCCTCGTACTTCTCTGTTGAGTCTCGAAGCTGAGGATCGAACGTGATATCATTAAAGAAAATATACGTGGAATTGGGCTGGGGGATATAACGACTGTGTACAATACATCGATATATTTTCAAGCAAGATATAGATTTAGACAACACCGTTTATATCGATTTATATATCCAGCTGTGCTACTCCTCTGACTGTTTATGCAAAGTGTTTTTAAATAGTAAGGTTTTAGCAAAAATACATGTGTTTGGGAAGTGCTGAGCATATGACTGGATAAATGAGACTTGGATTATACTGCATGAGTTGTGTGAGAGTTTGTGAACGGCTTTTGGATTCTTTGTTCACTGTTCACAGCGTGCAAGAAAAACAAAATTTTCTACACAAATTAAACACAACACATA
Source organism: Epinephelus cyanopodus (assembly GCA_026686955.1). Classification (NCBI taxonomy): domain Eukaryota; kingdom Metazoa; phylum Chordata; class Actinopteri; order Perciformes; family Serranidae; genus Epinephelus; species Epinephelus cyanopodus. The sequence continues at coordinate 11,709,620 of CM048926.1, read as the reverse complement.
CAAAGCACAGTATTCTCACACAGTGAAGCACGTTAACATCCGAAGACGGCCACTGCCAACTCCTATCAACACGATTCAAAGCCAGCATTGTGATGAGACGAACCCTACTCCGCCCTGTTCTTCTGTCAGCTCAGGTATTAGAGAAGGAAGGAGGGTGAGACTGATAGCTGAGGACAGGTCACTTCCCCTCTCTGTCCTCTCCTTCCTGTCCTGACAATCTGGTGGGAACAGATCTACTGTATGTTTCAGGAGGGGAGAGACACACTGGCGCTGCGCCCGCTCTCGAAAACGGATGGAGGGGCAGAGAGGAAAACAAGAAAGAAAGGGTAGGAGGAGTGTGACGGCGAGATCACAGAGGCCCCAAAGTCTGCTTCTGGTTCTGGCCTCTGTGTGTCTCTAGGGTGACGGGGAAGGCAGTACAAAGCACCAACTTCACACGGCGCTGCACACAGGGACCAGAATAGAAGGCATGAGACAGACAGAAACGGATACTGTGTTAACTCTGTGTTTACAAGCAACGGAGGGCAAGAATGACTCATTCTTGTGGTTAAGCTCCTGGGTGCTTCAGCCACGTGTCTCTGCTGACCTAGAACTAAATCCACCTGGGCTTCCTTTTCTGTTTCTGCCCCGTCAGTCTCCTTTGTTACAGACTGGATACTTAAAACAAACGACCACAATCATTCATTATTAATATAGAAATGTATGCAGCAAGTTGCTCTAAATCTATTTAGATTATCTATATATCTCATCATCTTGTACCTGTTGCAATATTACTACTTTGTTAATGAAGAAAACTTAAAAACGTGATGACTCCGAGTCTCAGACAAGCTTCTTTTTTTCTATGATTTCTTAGCGGATTATGAACTTTTGTTTGCAGTTAACACCCAGGGCTTGAAATACCACATGCATAGGCACAGTAGTGCACGTAAAACTCGATCTGCGCTCATAATTCTCACCTCTACATCCACGGTTGCATGTAATTTGGTACAGACAATACGTCGTGCAGTGCTGCCATCTCCCACGCAGTGATCGTGAGACTTATGCAATTAACAATTTTCACACTCTATCATGCCACACGTCCATTTTTCTGACGCAGTGAAAAACAAATTAATAACGATGTGGCACAAAAAGAGGACACACTGACAGAGACAAGACAGGAGCAACACAGCAGCACTGAGTAAAACCAAATTAAGCCAGCCGCTGCTTGGAGATGGATGAGCATCTATTACTGCTGTTAAGGTAACAATACCTGGACCATAAAAATGTCTAAGTAGTTTTACAGTTCAGGGAAAGTCAAATTAAATTATACTGGAACACAAGGAAAATGTCCTCATTTTTTAAACTCTCATAAACTACAAGAATAAATGTTTGAATGTTTAAATGTTTGTTCAGAGGTCTGCAGAAAATTTTATTGTAATCCTGTTCAGGAAGACCCTGACCATGACCACGTAAAATTTGAAGTTTTTATACTGTACAATTTTTAAGGATATTAAAAGGAATGCCAGGCCAAATTACTTTAAAACAGAGTGATGATTTTCCTCATATTTGAACACTCATAAAAAAGAAGGACAAATACACAAAACGGTGCAGTAAAAAAACATTTTGAGCCTTGACATCAGAGATGATGATATCCGTGCAAAGTGTAATTCACGCTGAATCAAAAATATGTGCATCATGTTTGCCTGTTCAGATGTGAGTTATGACTCAGAGGAGTCTGAATTGTGATTTATCTGTAGCCCAGACTACAGCACAACAACTAACTTCCTCCAACACCAGCATGCAGCTGTCCTCTTTGCGTCACCTCCCCAGAGAGGCACGCCTGACCATATCAAAAGGTTTCCTCTGTCTATTCTTTAAATTAATGTGTGAACAATCTGTACACAGCCATTTCTGACGTGTACATAAAGTGGTGGGACATTATAAAAGCATTTGCCACAAACATCTCTCATCCAGGCAGAGGACCACTGAGCTAAATGGGCCTGAGCCTATCACTCTAAGCAGCCATGTCAGCCCTGTCAGTGACTAGACTGTAAAGCAGACTTGCTGGCGGACGATGACTCAGACACATACTGAAAACAATTAATCTGAACTGGCCTATATATAGAACTTCAGTGAAGGCAACACCCATTGACGAAAAAAACAAAACAATGCAAGGACGTAATAAAATCAAGTTCCTGTTCAGTGATGTGTGACACACAACAGGTCTAACAAGTTAAAATGGTCAGCTATGCTCACCTCGTTCCTGTCAACAGAACCATCGGATGGTGCATCCTCGCCCGGAGCTGAGGCAGGACGCAGGTTCGGAGTGCCACCTGAACTCATCATCTTATCCACAGGTGTGTCTGTCCTCGACCTTTAAAGAGAAAACACACCAGGGCAACAGATTATTAGTGCAGTAGATAAGGTTTGGCATCTGTAAAAACCTCAATGCTGAAACAAAAAAAGGTCACACACGTCTCAGGGGATTCCTCAAAAATGCTGTGGCAGTCGGAGCTCTCCATCATGAGACTTCTGCTCAGGCTCTGCCCTCCTGCTCCAGGGTAGTGGAAGTTGGCAAACGAGTGGGACATGGGAGAGACCCCCTTACCCGGCGCTACCTCCCCACCACTTGCTCTCTTATCCTGGCCGGACAGCCCGTAAGACAACCCGTCCAACGCTGGGTTCAAGGAGCGTGACATGTAGGTATCGGCGGACTGGGGGCGCCGCAGCGGGGAGGAAGGGTATGGAGATAGTTTGCTGATGAGCGGGGTGAGGAGGTCAGCGTAGCCGGTCTTTGCGGGCTTGACCAAGCGGTCCACGTGGATGTTGAGCTGCTTCTGCTCGAAGGCGCAGGAGAAGACGGTGTGGGAGAGGTTCTGCATCCAGGAGAGCAGGGACAGGTCCAGGTCGTCGCAGCCGTTACCGCACAGCATGTCGACACCCAGGAGGACCTCGCTTTCTGTGATCTCCTCGCCTGTCGCCTTGCTCTGCACAAAGACATCCAACAAATTACAGATGTCTCCAACACTCCGCAATTAACACCAAAACAATTTAGACTGATAAACAACACTACAGGTAAGAGGAAGAGGGTGAACTGTCCCTTTAATCGTCTGCAAACATGACACCAACCCTTCTGTAAACTGGTTCAGACCTCAGTGTTTATGTTTGGTTTTAGTGGTTCAGACCTGGCAGAACTCCACACAGCACTCATAGAGGACTCCTTTGAGCATCAGCTGGAAGAGTCGATCCCTGCTGGCCTTGAATCCAGCCTCGCTCAGCTTCCTGTCGGCAGGGATGAACTCCGCTACCATGGTGCAGGCCTCCTCAAAACACTGCACCCTGGCCGTGCTCGGGTTCCAATCCTGTAGGACACCAGCAGAGAAATAAGAGAACAGCATACACGTGCACAGTCTCAGCATGCTGCAAAAAAACAGACATATTTTATATATCTTGCCTTGAACTCTGCGTGGTTTGTGAGGCGAGGCAGTGTGAGGAGCAGACACAGTTTGCTGTAGTCATCTTTAGAGGGACAGAACTCCTCCAAGGCATGGAGACACTTAACTGCTTCCTGCATCGTGAACTCCAACTACAAAAAAACAAAACATGAAATATGTTTCAGATTTTCATAGATGACTGCGTAAAGTTTCTCCCTGAGCAGCAGAGGTAGAAAAACATGGTACTTTTAAAGAGAGTTTTGTCTCCAGCAGCACACCGGAGACACAGCTGACTCTTAAATGTCATGAGACCGAAAAACAAAACAGCAGCTTCAATAAAAACATGCACAAGACAAAATTATCTGAAAATAGAGCACAAAGCTTTGGGTTTATTCCTCAAATTTAGTCCTGCACCACCCTGTAAAGTCGCTGCCGGCACACAATCAATGCCATATCACAGCAGCCGGTGCACACCCATCAGCACACCAACGCACTGATGTCCACAGATGTCCAAAGAAGTCTGAGCTAATCCAGTTAATAGGACACGATGGCTCTGGCACAGTGTCACAAGCTGCATTCAGAGCTCTGCCGTGGGACATCTGGCCCACAGCTAGAGCATGAATAGAAAAGAAGAGATCTGAATATAAACTGTGTGTCAGATCTACTGATGTGTTTGATAATTTATTATCAGGGATGCACTGATTGTGGAATTCTGGGCTGTTAGCGACGGTTAAAGCTATTTGGCCGATAGCCAGTGCCGATACTGATGTTTTTTTATTGTTGATTTTGGTTTTTGTTGTCCCCCTGTTGTGTGTATATATTTATTAAACTACCTTTTATATGATCATGGGGCTGAACATGGGCCTCTTTACAAAACAAAAATGAGCCTCTTAGGAAAGCCTTCTGATTCCCTGGGCCTCCTCTTCCGAATAATAATGATAAGACAAAAAACCCCAAACATAAATAACCAACACAACATTTAACACACACTCAACTGATGCAACACAGCAGATAAGTATACTGTCATCTGTGTTTGTCAACATACAAACAACTAGATTTGATTCTGAGTCGTCTAGCTTCTGCAAGCACTGATGACAAGATGGCCACCGGGATCAATGTCAATAAAATTAATAATAATACATTTTATTTATGGGCACCTCTCCTGACACTCAAGGTCACCTTACAGGCAAAGATACAGAAGATAACAGCAGATTAAAACAGGTCAACAAGGTGAGGAATAAAGTGACATAAAAGAAAAATATAAATAATAAATAATAAGCAAAACAAGTTTACAGAAAAAAATTCAGATGTGTGTGGCTAGTCAAACAGGAGTCAGACTGAATAGGCTGTTTGAAAGTGGAAAGAGAGTCGATGCTATGAATGTCCAAGAGGCTCTAGACCCCATGCTGGTCAAGCGGGAGATGGAGCGATGGAGCAGGGACCCTCTACTACATAGATTGTATAAAATGAGTTGTGCATAAAACTGGTTAGATGTTGCTAATAATATCTTGAACTCATAATCAAAACATAAATTAAATTACTAAAATTTGTTGACCCCCTGCAGTAACTCTGAGGACCCCCTAGAGGTCGTGGACCCCCTGTTAAAGACATTATGCATTTGTTTTGGGGACATCTCTGCAATTCATAAAGAATTACAGCAAAGAGAAACATTCAGTCATGTCCAGGTAAAGCTGCTGACAAATTTCATTCTCCAGCTACTATTTTTAAACCCCTCTGATCCCACATCGTCATCTTTTATGTGTCATTCAGTAACAAGATTGTGGATTGACAGGTCATTACTGAGCTATAACGCCAAAAAGCAAATACTCTGATTATGAGAGGATGCAACTTGCTTGTTCCCACTGATTAAACTGACGACAGTGGAGCAGAAAACATCTTACTTTTGGATTTCACCTGAATCAATTTGGATTTTTGTGCCTATTTATGCACAACTTGATAAACGAGTACATTTTTGTGTTGAAAAAAACCATACTAGTTTCCATCTCTTGCTATTACTGTTGCTATTAGGTCATCCATTCTTTCCACTGTGACAAAAACAGAGAGAGGGGCAGCAGATGGCCACACTTTTTTTGCCTTTTGACCAAATCTTCTGTGGGCGGGAAAATCACAGGTGACCAGATAAATAATGACGGTTTACTCTAACATGGACAGTCGATGAAGTCATATCAGAGGCACACATAAACAGCTTAATCCGGATAAATCCTTGACCGCAGCGAGGCCAATAGTCACGTCACTCCTTGCATGCAAATGCAGCCACTGCAGCACACAAACACACACGCAACCTGCCTTCTCCTCCCTGCTCTCTGTCAAAGGTCGTGAGGCTTACAGTTTCAAACTAGCTGAACACTGTTTGCTTCTCGCCTTGCCTTTGAGATTGAGCCGACTTGTTTAGTACCATGACAACCGGTGACAGTCACTGGGAGGACAAAGCAGCGCTGTTACAAAATCTATTCATCAGGATGCGAATTCAAGGCTGTGTTGTCACTTAGGAGGCTCAGAGAACACTAGAAAAACACTGATTATTAGTACATTTAAAAAGTTTAGTGACTCACATGCTGCGGCTCGTCTTCTGCAGACATGGCGTTATTTACACACAGAGCCTCCAGAAACTTCTGCTTCAGGATGATGTAGCGAAACCTGCAAACATGACAGCTGATATTAGAAGACGTCACACTTAAAGAAGCAAGTGTTGATGCTGTTTGCGAGTAACTTCGCAGCTGTAGGCTACCCCAGTGTCAACAAGTGATGCATGAACCTGAACATAGCGACAGACTGAACTCACCTTTTTCTGTCAAACTTATCCATGCACTCCAAAGGCTGAATGAACTGCAGGACCTCATCCCACTGGCCATCAAGCACCAATTGCCTGAAACAGAATTGAAATTGTTGAATCTATGCCACCAAGAATTAAGGCAGCTCTGAAGGTAAAAGGGGGTCCAACTCAGTACTAGCAAGGTGTTCCTAATAAAGTGGCCAGTAAGTGTATATAACTGAACATTTCCAGAATCTCTGACTCCCTAATTGCTGTAGTATTTTCTTCATAAAAGGTGTACCATGACGAGGTGAGACAAGCTTTTAACAGACACTTCACACTAGGTGAAATATCAAAATGTATTTAAGACTCAGGCTGAGTAGAATTACAGACCACACACAGTTGGCTGGCTTTCAAGGGAGCACTCACCTCTCCAACAGCGGTGCAGTGTTACAGTATCCCAAATGAAAAAGGACACTATCAGAAACACTAAACTTATTATGACTGGGACAGTTGCCTGTTGTTTCTGCCTTATAGTAGGAACCTTTCTGGAGCTGCAACGTGAGACCACACCTGACTTTATTTACCTGAGGAAGAGCATGTCGTCTGAGTAGAGCCCATTGATGACGCCGCTCTCCTTCTCCAGGGCCAGCATGCTGATGTGCAGCTTCCTGGAGTTGAGAAAGTCCAGGATCACCTTGATGATCTCCACCTCCTTCACATTTATGGTTTCCTCCGCTGTCATGGTGACGACGGGCTGCAAATAACAAAGGCAGTGAAGCAAAAACACCAATAAAACTACACATGAAGAAGGCCTTTAAAATGCAGATGTTTAAAGGAACAGTGTGTAGAATTTAGTGGCATCTAGCGGGGAGGATTATAGATTTCAAACATGTGCAATCTCCCATGTGCCGAGCATGAACTCCCATTCAGGATTCCTTCAGTGTTGTTGTTCAGGAGGTTTTTAGCAGAAGCTCTACCTCTCCAAAACAAATGGACCCGGTGATTATAACAGGTGAAATCACTGAATTAAGCAGTTTCACAATACAAATCAGTGGTTTTCCAACACTGTTTCGGCTCATCTGTGACAAGCACCGTTTGGTTTGTTCAATTTTGGGCTACTATAGAAACATGGCAGTGTACATGGCGGACTCCTTGAACAAGGACCAATGTAAGGTAAGGAAAACACAATGATTCTTCTTTTCAACTGATTACACACTAAAGAAAACATACTAATTATATTATATTTAATTTCTGCCAATATATCCCCCTAAATCCTGCACTGGAGGACTGTGGTTAGACTGGAAAGCTCTTAAATATGCACGTGCGGAACTGAATGCAGTCAAAATGAAAAGTAGTAAACAGCCTGTAATGCATGTACAGTAATCTATCAATACACATCAGCAGCTCCAAAACTAGTTTTGCTTACATATCCGGGAAGAAACAACAGAAGAGATTAAGCATCCAAATTAGGGATGCACGATAATATCGGCATGTCATCGGCCGATAATGGCTTTCAAATGAACTATTGGAGTCAGTCGACATGCTGATAGTATCGGTACGTCATCGGTATCGGCCAATATCAGCTTCAAAATGAAACTGCACAATAAATAAATATTATATACCCTGAAAAGCATTGTATTTCTTGCATGTATCTGCTGGTGAGCTGTCACGATAAGAGTATACATGCATAATATGATACAGAAGAGACACACATTGTGCATCCCTAATCCAACATGCATGACACTCACAATATATAAACCTAAAATGTACAGTGACAGATCTCCAACTCCTAAGGTGTACAACCTGACAACCATGTAGCCTGTTATGATGTGCAACAAACTCTTGTTTGCATGTTAACTTTATCCGCAGGCTACACCTGGTCAGGTAACCTGGTGGTGGTACCCAGATGGACTGAGGTTATGAGACATTACAGCATTTGACTGTTCTATTCAGGATCATACAACTGATTGTTTTAATATAGCAGGAGTCCAGCTTTTTCTTTAACACATGATCTAACAGTGGGAGAAGTGTCTGCAGCATGTTGGTCCTCAGTCACATGCAACTAGGGTGTCACAGACAACAGAGGTAGATGAAACAAGACTTAGCTTGACAGGATGTACACCCCTCCACATGTGTTTACACAGCACAGAATAATCTCTTATATTATTGTCATGACAGTAACTAGCCTCTAATGGATGTGCAGCTATCTGTCTATCAACACTTACACATTAGCAGCTGTAAAACTAGCCGTGAAGCAGTTTTCCTGACACACACCAGCACTGCAGTCCTGCTAAGCTAGCATGAGAGATGGTTAGCTAATAACACTGGCACTAAGCCCCAAGTCAAACAGCATAAGAAGCTTAGGCTACTTGTTAGCTTTACATAGCTTCTGAATTTAACGACCGGATTACAGCGAAACTAACAAACAGCTAGTTACCGTTAGAGCTCAAGGAAAGCGGGCTAATTTCAGCGCTGGTTGTCGGAGGAGGGGGGCTGAGCAGCTAGCCAGGCCGAGGGGAGAGGAGGCATCATCCGCTAGTTAGCTGCACGGGCGGGGTGCGCACTGACAGCTCCCCCAACAACAACACAAATCCGCCTGCGTTTAAAGCTCACCTGTGTCTATAAATACATGAGGTGGAAGAAAACAGTCCCCACGGGTGTGTCCGCGCTGCTGACAGACGCTGTCACGACGAGTGCGGCTCGGTATTGTGAGCGGTGTTTGTCCTGCCCGGCTGGCTGTCCCTCCTCCTCCGTGTGTGACTGTGTCTCCTCCCTGCTGGATGAGTCTCTGCCGCTCCGCTGCGGTCTGCTGCTGCTGCCCAGCCCTGCTGCTGCTGCTGCTGCCTGCAGGAGCACCGCCTCCATCCAGCCCTCCACACTAAACTTCACATAAGCTGCAGCAACAATACACGATACAAACATCAAATAGATAAATATTATGAGGGGAGATGGAAAATGAAACAGTGGCGTACATAGAGGTTGACATGGGGCCCTTTTCATCTTATGTGCAAAGGCAAGTTTATTTGTAGAGCACGATTCGTACACAAAGTAATTCAAAGTGCTTTACAGAACAAGAAAATGCATTAAAATCACAATACAAAATAAAAACATAAATAATCATTATAAAATGGACTTTTAAAGAGAGGAGTGCAGATAAGATCCTTTCAGTCATATGCACAGAGCTGTTTTGAGCCTAGATTTGAACATTGTCAGAGTAGAGGCCTGTCTCACATCCTCACAAAGACTGTTCCAGATTTTAACTGCATAAAACTGGCACCCTGATTCCCCATGTTTAGTCCTGACTCTGGGCACCAGCAGGAGGCCGGTCCCTAAGGTCCTCAGAGTCCGAGATGGTTCATATGGCACTAACATGTCAGAGATGTACTTTGGTGCTAGCCGTGGAGAGACTTGTACACAAGCAGAGCTGCTTTAAAGTCTGTTCTCTGAGCCACAGGAAGCCAGTGTAGAGACCTGAGCACAGGACTAATGTGCTCGTACTTCCTGGTTCTGGTGAGGACCCGAGCAGCAGCATTCTGGATGTACTGCAGCTGTCTAGGCCAGTGAGCAGGCCAAAGACTCATTTTCTGTGGAATAATGCATTCACTTAAATAAAAAATATTAAAGGTCCAGTGTGTAGCATTAAGGGGGATATATCTTCCTGAAACTTTTCTTTAAATTTCTCCTAGCTATGTGGGATCTGTTAAAGGGATTGTAATGGCCGTTTGTTCGATTAAGTAATCCAAATCAAACTCGTGTCAAACAAAAACAAAGGACCACTACCGCACCATGGGCATGTAGTGTACGCAGGCAAAAGAAAGTCATTGTCCATGCAAAGTTTCTGCGTTTCCAGTGGTTTATTCAACCAAAAAACAAGCAAGCAAACAAAGAACAAAGAAATCCCTGCATGCCTCTCCCGCTCTGGTAAAAAACCATATGCCCACCCAGGTGCATTCTGGTCGCCTACCTGCTTTCCTACATATAAACTTTGGTGCCCACAGTATGCCCAAAACAAAATGAAATCGTGAGCAAATACTAAACAAGAAACAACTAAACTAAATAAATAATTAACAAAACACAATACTAGCAAACATAATCATAATGAAATCAAATATCTAGAATAATCAAATAATATTAATTATTAGCAAAACAACTAAATGCTATCAACAAATAAATAGCTGCAATAGGGATAGTGCACCCAAAAATGAAAATTCAGCCATTATCTACTCACCCTCATGCCGAGGGAGGCTCAGGTGAAGTTTTAGAGTCCTCACATCTCTTGCAGAGATCCAAGGAGAGAGGGGGTGGCAGCACAACTGCACCTAATGCAGGCTTACACAGAGAGGCAGTTAGAGCTACAGGCTACAATGAGGCTAAAAACAGAGTTCAAATGAGGTTTTTCCAAACAACCTTTTATGTCAGGGCTTCAGGACACTTGGATCACTACGGACGAGCAGTATGGAGATATTCTGTGGTTTCAGTTATGTGTTTTTGGACGTTTGAATCTGGGGCACCATCAGCCTCCATTAGGTGGAGTTGTGTTGCTACCCACTCTCCCCTTGGATCTCCGCAAGTGATATGAGGACTCTAAAACTTCACCTGAGCCTCCCTCGACATATGGGTGAGTAGATAATGGCTGAATTTTCATTTTTGGGTGCACTACTAGATTAGATTAGATAAGATTAACTTTATTGTCCATCTTAGTGGAAAACTGTCTTTGGCTCCTCCAACATTAAGTTACATTACAAACAAAGTCAAAGACACTTCCCACCATACATCACAGAGAAGCACAGGGTCAGCAGCCGTGCCGCGCCCCCGTAAGAATGAAAAATCAAGCATTAGCCCCTTTTTCCACTACAGGAACTTTTTTCATTACCCTGGGATTTTGAAAAACCTAGGCACATTTCCACCAAAAATTACCAAGGGGAAAAACCTTTTCCTCAAACTGAGACTATCCCTGAAATAAGTACCTAGTAAAGAGTCTCCTGAATTCTTTAGGGAGTGCTGAAGAACGCTGATTGGTAGATTGGTGGAACACACACTTGCAGCTTTCTGCACCTTAATGCCAGTGTGGCTGCAAACTTTATTTCATCTCTAAAAGCTTCACGTGTGTTTTGATCATTTGGAGAATGGAGCAAAAGAAGAGGAGTTACAAGAAGTGGATGGATGACGAGGTCCAGGCTCTTTTGAGCGTATTTGCCGAGGAGGACATTCAGCAGGACTTCAACCACTTATCCGAAGCCAGGTTGTGGAGGGAGCAGGCTGAGCAAAGTACTCCAGACTGTGGGGGGAAGCTGCAGTTCCTGGAGAATAACCATGGTGACATGGGGAGGACATAAAAACTCTACACAGCGTTTGAACCATGTTACGTCACTGTGCTGTGCTGGACCGGTGTGGTGATGAGAGAGCTGAGCCAGAAGGCAAAGCTTTTGATTTACTGGTCCATGTACGACCCAACCCTCACCTATGGTCATGAGCTCTGGGTAGTGACCAAAAGAATAAGACCGTGGATACAAGTAGTCGAAATGAGTTTCCTCCAAAGGGTGGCGGGGCTCAGCCTTGGAGATAGGGTAAGGAGTTCAGAGTAGAGCCGCTGCATCCTCGCTTCGAAAAGGGCCAGTTGTGGTGGTTCAGGCATCTGACCAGGATGCCTCTGTTATTTTACCACATGATTGTTCTCAACATTGTACTTTTTACTCCACTACAATCCCTACAGTCAGTTTCATTCAGATAGCCCAATATCCCAATATCCCTGAATAATCTGCCCTTTGACTCTCACTTCAATTAAGAAGAAACTCCCCCCAGAAAAAAAAACTTTAACTGGGAAACAAAGGAAGAAACCTCAGTTGTGATAAAATGACAGTATAGACAATCCAAATAATGAGAAGCTACTTTGCAGAATTAGATTATCAATGCAAATATAAATAAACTACTATGAAGTGGATGAACTTAGCCCCACCTTCACCACCTGTAACATTAGTGACACTTAGACATAAATGCATCACTAATTATAATCCAGTGATATTATAGATACTATTCTGACATGAGCCATACTGCATAATGAGTACTTTTACCTTTGGTTCTTGAAATACATTCGGATTCTTTTACTTAAGTAAGATTTTGAATTAGGAGAGTATCACTGTCTTCCAAAAAAAGCTGGAAGAAATGTTGGTAAGCTGTTAGTGCTTTGTATGCCTGTGGTGTCTTGTCCTCATTAGCACAGACCTTCTGTGGCCCCTCAGTGGAAACTATTCTGTCACAGCCAAAAAGGTTTTTAACCCCTGCTTCTTAGTTTTTGTGCACAACATTGGTCTAATTTACATAATGAAATATATCATTTTCACAGTCCATAAATATGACACCTATTAAACATTTGTATATATAAATAATATCTAAGACTTTCTGGTGATATTTCCAAAAAACATCATATTAGAGCCTGAACTATTTTGAATCTAATCACTTTTGATGAAGATCCCCTCTTATCTGTTTATCAGAGAATTGATACCAAGATATGTAAGCTGACATTTTATAGTTGAAAAATAACCCTAACATAGAAATGATCACAATTTCAAATCACCATTTCAAATGATGCACTGAAAACAATTTCTAAATGACCTCAAACATGCCTTTAACATTTCTGTCTGCAATTTAATTATCAGCCGACATAATTCTGATATATCTACAATAAGCTGATAATGGCTGATATATGGGCCCAGCTGATATATCCGTCTATAAGAGCAATATGGTGGATAAAGTGCAAGTTTCTTATTAACTCCATGTTTTATTTAACAGCGTCAGGTCTGCCTCAGTAAAGCTTCATTAGTCTGGATGAAATTACACACAGCTACAAATAATGACTATGATGATGATAATAGAGTCTGAAATCTGGAGTTGCATAGTAACTAGATCTTTTTGTAAACTGTCTGTGTGAGTCCCGCTGATGGTCTCTGTGCAGCCTACACAACACAGCAATGATAATCAACATGATACGAGCAGGTTTTATTTACTTAGCTCTTTGCAACATTAGGGGCGAGTGATTTTATTTCAGAGAGTAAACCGAACAGCATTAAAAGAATACTTTAACTACAAATTATCTTTTGTATATTAATAACTCATGCATGCTTTCTCTGTCTCTCCCTGTCTTTATGTATCACTATCATATGTATTTCTGTAAATTTATTATGTTGGTCTGTTGCACGTCTGTCCCTCCTGGAAGAGGGATCCCTTCCCAGGCGCTCTTCCAGGGGTTTCTACCATTTTTTCTTAAAGGGTTTTTTTCGGGAGTTTTTCCTTGTCGGTTGTGAGGGTCCAAGGACAGAGGGATGTCGTATGCTGTAAAGCCTGCTGAGGCAATTGTGATTTGTGATATTAGGCTTTATAAATAAAATTGCATTAAATCTAAGAATGCAGAAATTGATAAAATCCTGGACGTACATATTATATTGTACATACAGTCATGGAAAAAATTATTAGACCACCCTTGTTGTCTTCAATTTCTTGTTCATTCTAATATCTGGTACCACTAAACGTATAATACAATGAACACAACAAAAAATGCAGCTGGTCACATAATACTTTATGTCCTATTTGACATTCTTAAGCTTAATTGATTCCCAGGGTATATAAGAGGCCATTTCATGTCACAAGCAGCACTGCACATGCAAAGGCCTAGAGTGGTTTCCTGCTTACATTCAAGCCGTAGCACAACTCAGAAGTTGTCAGCTCTCACATAATGCCTAAAACAAAAGAATTATGTGAAGCCACAAAGGCAGCCATCTTGGCACTGCTGGAAATTGGCATGAGTGAGAGACAGGTAGCGAAAAAACTGAAGATCTCCAAGACAGCCGTTCATTACAACAAAAAAAACAAGCTGAACATGGCACTACCAAATTGCTACCTGGCCGTGGCAGGAAACGTCTTTCTACCCCACGAGATGACCGTGCACTCATCCGTTCCTGTGTCAGGAATTGTCGTCAGACCTCCAGGGACCTTAAAAATGAGTGGGCACTGTCGAGAAATGTGACTTGTTCGGCAAGGACAGTTCGAAACCGACTTGTTGAAGCTGGTTTGAAGTCACACAGAGCACGCAAGAAGCCCTTCATCAATGAAAGGCAGAGGAAGGCCCGGTTACTCTTTCTCGAGACCACAAGGATTGGACTGTTGATGATTGGGCTAAGGTTCTCTTCAGTGATGAATCCAATTTTGAATTGATGCCCACTCCAGCCAACTTACTGGTTAGGAGGAAGCCTGAGAAGCTTACAACCCAGACTGTCTTGCCCCTACAGTAAACATGGGGGTGGATCAGTCATGATCTGGGGTTGTTTCAGTCTGAGTGGAACAGGGCAAATGCAATTGTGTGAAGGCCGAATGAACCAGGTCATGTACAGGACTACCCTTGAAAACAGTCTTCTTTCATCAGCTGGAAAACTCTTTCCTGCCTCGAATGACTGGATTTTCCAACAAGACAATGCCCCTTGCCACACGGCAAGGTCAGTTAAAGCCTGGATGGAGAACCACAACATTCGCACCATGCCTTGGCCTGCTCAATCACCAGATCTTAATCCAATTGAAAACCTGTGGAAAATCATCAAACTCAAAATGGAGAACCACAAGCCCAAAAACAAAGAAAATTTGTTTGAATTTGTCCAACAGGAATGGGCTGCTGTGACAGCAGAACAATGTCAGAAGCTGGTGGAGAGCATGCCAAGACGCATGGCTGCAGTCATCAAAAACAATGGTTATGCAATCAAGTATTAACTCTTGTGTGTATCATGTGTTTAAAGCAAACAGAAAAGAAAACATGGAATGCTTAAAAGTAGTGTTTTTGGCGGTACAATGCCATAGCTATTGATGTAAGAATTTAAGTAATTTTGGTTATTATCAAGAAAACCATGGAAAATGAATAGTTCTTAGTTCTTAAATTAAACTCTCATGAGCTATTTTTGTTGTTATCATTATAATTGTCCAAACAAATGTACCTTTAGTTGAGCCAGGCATTAAAATTAACAAGAAATTGAAGAAAACAAGGGTGGTCTAATAATTTTTTCCATGACTGTATTAGCACAGTGTAATCTAAGTCTCATTTATCCAGTCATATGTTCAGTACTTCCCAGACACATAATTTTAAGTTAAATCCTTAGTATTTAAAACACTTTCACATAAAAAGTCCCAATACACAAGCAGAGCTCAAATGCTTGCACACACTTACCCAGGTGCACTACTTTAATGTGTAAGTGTTTTGAATAGTATGGTTTTAGTGAGAATGCATGTATTTGGAAAGTACTGAACGTACGACTGGATAAATGAGACTTGTATGAGAGTTTGTAAACTGATGTTTTGATATAGCTTTGCCATTGTTAAGCGCGGCCCCCTATGATTTCAATTCATCAAGAACTGTCTTGGTTTTTGTATTCTTTGTTTACCGTTGAGGCGTGCGAGAAAAAAAAAGTTTTCTTCACAAATTCACTGTAACACAGGGTGATTAACTTATATACAAATGATAATTTTGTGGGTGAAGTGTTCCTTTAATATCAGTTTAAATGAGCTATTATCATTATCATCATCATCATCACACTCGAATCGAGACAGAGACATGAAATGAGACACCATGAATACTGTTGATAGCTGGCATTTTAATAAAGCTCAAAGTAATAGAAAAAAAAATCCATGAACAGTTTAGCATATTTAGTAAATTGAAAAGAAAATGAATTCAGGAGTTGGAAAAAAAATACTATGATTTCCTCAGTATACTTAATGGATTTCATACAACACCACAATAAAGCCTCGTTGAGACTTTGCATACCTTGCCTTTGCTTTCAACACACTTCCTTCAACACCCGTACTGCTTCATGAGCACACACCTCCGACACGTCAATGTCATTACAAAAAATACTTCTATATGCCAAAAATATATCTGTACAGTGTCAACACATACTGAAGGAACATGTGATAAAAAAAAAATGTAAAAGTAAAGTAACAAGCATGACAGTCGTGAACGACTTAACGACAGTGGACGGGGTCTTGAAGTGCTATCAGACGTGAATTCATTTATTTACAAGTGTGGACTACTTTGGGCGTCATCAAGATCTAATAGTTAAGACAATACCCACGTTAAAGTGGCATCTGAGTATCTGTTAGTTCAAACATGATCAGTGGTGATTATTTAAAATACTCTTAAATTGCACAGACAGATGACACAGGGTGGGATGTCCGTCTATTCTACCGCTAATGATAGTCTTATCAGTGATGCGTTGGATCACACTTTTTGCATTTGTAGCACATTTAAAGGCCCCAAACGACGACATACGTACTGATACACACACGTGATAAATTATAAAAGCTACTCAAAAAGCTACTACAAGCGGACTCGTTCATTTCGAATGGATCTGCCATCATATACAAACTAATTTAACTTATATACGCACAGTATATTATGTTTCTCTGGATAAAATCTAAGACGCCTTTTTAAAATATTCTTCAAAGCATTATCAAAATGAAATAAATTAAGAGTCTATTGCAGGTGCTTTCCAGAATTGTTTCATGGTACTCCATATGCTCAACACTCTCATCATTTAACACTTTTGGAAAGTAATTGCAATCACCAACTGAGGTATTTTCCTCACTCGTCTTGGCACTTCAATATACACACACATACACAAAATTGAACTGTTTTTCAGTCACATGTAAAAAAACAAAAACATGCCTGTGTAGCAGCAAAACGGTCATCAAAAATGCTGCCTCTATCTGATCACAGATCAGACAGGCCACCCTTTTAACAACCTGGGCTTGCCGGGGGCGTAATCTGATCCCAGACCTGTGCGAACACACAACCTCTCCTGTATCACAACAGACTGTTTCAACAGGCGCTGACAAAATGACACCACAGCGCATCCATATGACACAAAACAAGCATAAGGCCACGCATGATCAACTTATAGAAACCAAACTGCCTCTGTCTGAGGCGTGACATTCAGTGCTTCAGTGGTTCAACTAGGTAAGGCATTGGTCCGCCTATTGTTTTCTTCTCTTTTTTTGGCACATGAGAACATTGATACACATGCTGACACGTACACACTTGTGCCCGTTTAAGCAGTCCAGAGCGCAACAGTCAGCTCCGTGACAACAACGTCTGTGAGGCCCACTCGTGTTCTACATTCCAGTTGTGATTTATTACAGTGGGACCGTGTGTCCTTTTAATGATGAAGTAAAATCCACAAATTTGTCTGTGTTCCTTCCAGAGAAGCAAATCTTGCCCTGCCATCTTGCGCTACTTAGTGTGCAGTTTTTTGGGCGTCCCCTGCTTCTTGGTTTGCCACAGGTGGCTGGCGATGGTGATGGCGTCCACGCTGGCGGACATGGTTTTGGCTGGGATCTGGCTGAACTGCTTCCTGTCCGAGTTGTACTTGTACAGGCCTTCGATCATCTTGGTCGTGATGCTCCTCGGCCCGATGCCGGCCAGTTTGGTGATCTCCTCCGTCTCAGGGCAGTATGTGTACACAGACCTGAACTGGCATCCACCGTCACGGAACAACACAAGGAAGTTATTGGCTTCGGATTTCTCCATTTCCTGCAGAAAACCACAGAGAAAAGTCATTGTTTAGTGCGGAATATTTAAAGGTCCAGTGTGTGGGATTTAGGAGGATATAAATGGCATGAATGGAATATAATGTAAGTGTGTTTTCTTTAGTGTATAATCACCTGAAAATAAGAAACTTTGTTTTTGTGTTACCTCATAATGAGCTGTTTCTAACTACGTAGGGAGCGGGTCCTCGTCCATGGAGACTGCCAGGTTGCACCACCATTTTTATGTAGCCCAGAATGGACAAACCAAACACTGGCTCTAGATATGGCCATCTGCATACTTGCATCAGCCACCATAGTTAGCAGCCTCTCCGCAACAAGAGCATCGGAAAACACTGAATTGTAACATGAAACTGTTTCATTCAGTCTTTTAACAGTTTTAATCTCCTGCTCTATTTGTTTTGAAGAGGAAGAGACCTCTGCGGATAATTCGGCTCATTGTAAAAACGTCCTGAGCAATGAACACAAACAGAGTCCTAACCAAGAGAAGTTTCAGCTTGTTGCAAACTGCTATCCCCATAAATCCTACACACTGGCCCACTAATGCAGAAAGACACAGGCGCATAATTGGAAAACATACATCAAGTATCTTGTTCTTCTGTCCTTCGTTGACCTTGCCAGCGAGGCAGCAGTGAGCCAGGGCGTTCTGGATGATGTGCTTGTTGGACTTGGCACTGGGCTCCTTGTATAGTTTGGGTCCTGTGGGAAGAAAAGCACAGGCATGAGTCTGCAAACATGAAATGTCACGTCATGCTCAGTAGCTGTGTAAATGTTGTCAAACTCTATAAACAGTAGGGCTGGGTATCGCTAATCGATACCTTTAACGTATTGGCTGAAATAACACAGTACCAAGTAGTGCTAAAACTTGTCAAGTCAAGCGTTACCTGCATTCGAAACTTTTTGTACCCAGATCTTGAAAAAAAAAAAAGACTACTTGTATGGTTTTGCTCGCGGCCAAGCACTGCAAGCCATTCAAATAAGTCTGAGCATTTGGGTGGAATCAGCTGCTAGTAATCATATATCTAGACATCTTAGAAACGTCTATTGGAATGAACAGGTTGTGCGATGTGTGATTGGCCCACTACTGCAACAGCTACAACCCATACAGCCTGTTTTGTGGTGTCTTCGAGTGCAGTATCTTTGATGTAGCTGGTGGTTTAGCACACAGAGATGCAACCACATTGTTTGAAAGTATGGCTACACTACACACTTGTGGCGTCTGATAGAAATAAATCCATAAAATGAAAGGATTATTTCAAATAAAGTACTCTATTGGTATTGATATCACTTTAACGACAGTGGTACAGTTATTTTTTACACAATACACAGCTGGGTGTGTCTTCTACCTGTGTACTCATTGTTGGAGGGAGTGGAGGAGGTGGTGGAGTCATTTTCCCAATCCTTCTCTCCGTTACGACTACCAGTCGAAGGACAGGACGAAAACCCCTCAGCAGAGTCTGGCCTGGAGACGATCACAAACAAACCAACAAATGACACACACGGACACAAGAACCCACAACAGACACGTAGACGTTGACACACACGAGCATATATGGGGTATGAAAGCGCACGCCGACAGATTGCACAGACAGACATGCACAGAGAGAGAGAGAGATGTTGCAGAACAAGGTCAGACGCCGTGACACAATTCTCCAACCCCTGCCTGTTCACTTGCATCACATTACACTGTACGTACTCGGACGAAGCTGCACAGCGAGAGACAGAAAGGCATGTTCAGCCAAGCAAAGCAAAGTCTCAGTGCTGTCTTTATGGCTACTGTGAGGGATGAGCTCGAGTACTTGTGGGAGAAAACAGCAAACACAGTGGTGAAGCGCAGAGCAGCCAGCAGAGAGAGGAGAGCAAACAGCAGCCTGAGAGCAATACTGCAAGAGGCAGAGAGAGGATACAGAGCAGGAGAACTGAGGCAGAAACATCTCAGCGCACGCCGGTCCCATGAACCTTAATACAGAAGCAAAAACTGCAGTAATGGAATATGCTGAATTATACTGTCTGTCTACTTTAATGTGAGTCTGCGTTGAAAGAATGTCTAATGAAACACAGGCTAAAGCTACATGGAGCTATTTCTACATGGAGCCACATCCAGTGCACTTCATCACTTACTAACCTTCCCTTTCTTTCTTTGGGAGAGCTTAGATAGAACGGGATATGGGATACTCTATTGCCTCTGAGGGACGCATGCAAAATAGAAAGAGAAAGGAGGGAGGGGCACAAGAGAGTCGAGAGCGTAAACCTCATAAAAGTCAAGACTTAACAATAAGAGCAGAATAACTTCAACATCAAAACACCCCATGACATTAAAATCCCAGCAGAGTTTATGACATCTGGGTGTGATGCAGATGAAATATGGGGTGGGAGTGTCTTGAAGTTTTAAAAGTTTAACTGTGGGAGAGCACATCACAGTGGTGGTAATATGTGGATGAATGGTTGTCTGCACAAACCACTTCTACTTGAAGAATAAAATACAATTGTAACAAGTGTGAAGAGAAGTTGCATGAAAATAAGATGCACGTTAAGTCTGCTTGTAGTACTATAAGATGTCAGCCAACTTTAATAGGTGACTTTGATTTGGGGATGAGAATGGAGAGGTGGTGAGAGGGCAGAAGATGACACAACTAAGGTGGTGTTAAGTTCATCACTTAAGTTTTTTATACAGATCCAACAAGACGACATGACGATTAAAATTATTAGATAGGACCAATCCATCGCACAAAAGTTTGTAAAGCAGCACACTGTGCAGGACAGTTCCCATTACTTAAAGGAGTAGTTCACCCACACAACGACCATTTGAGTATCAATTATTCACCCCGTGTTATGTTGAATCCGAGAAGAAAACGTTATTTTTTTCACAAGTCATTGGGGACCACGTTCAACAACAGCAAAACTATATCAAAGCATCTGTTTACAAACTCTCACACACGACTCAAACAGTATAATAAAAGTCTTGTTTATCTAGTCATATGCTCAGTACTTCCAAAACACATGTATTTTCACTAAAACATTTCAGTTTGAAAGAGTCTTACACGTGGTCGAGTAGCGCCTGAGCATGCGGATGCATCTCTGCTCATGTGGAACTAATGTAGGCAGAAGTGTTTTATACTGTAACATTTTAGTGAAACTGCATGAGTTTGCAACGTACTGAGCATACGACTGAAAACATGAGACTCGGATTCTGTTTGGAGTCAACCAAACATTAGTCGACCAGAAAGGTCATTAGTCAGCAAGATTTCAGAGGAAAAAGAACAAAAGAACAAAACAAGAACAAAAGAAAAAAAACAAGGCAAGGTAAGAGTCTAAAATCCACTTGAATGGGTCTCACCTGTTGTTCTTCTTGTTATTTGGCTGATCTCTGTCGTTGTCAGCCAGATTGAGAGACGCCAAAGAAACACTTGACACTGAGAAGCCTCGAGGACGCACCCCTGCAACACAGGGACAGGTAGAGCATGGATCAGTGGCTCTCATGCAGCGATACATGTGTGTTGGTGCATATGATTGGTTCGCTGCTCACCTGTCGCTCTCACAGGGGGCGTAGACGACTCCATGACGTCCCTGTGGATGGACTTAGGTCGCGGCTTCTTCTTGAGACTTCCAGATCGGGGCTTGATGACCTCGTCCATGTCATCCATCAGCTTGAGCTGCTTCCTCCTCAGATATTCATGCTTGATGTACTCCCTCCTCGCCTTCTCGTCGTCCTTCTTCTGCTGCTCCTCCTCGGCTTTCAACCTAGAGGAGGAGCCCAACGTAAAGATTTATTGTAGGACCGCACACTCAATTTTAACTGTGTGTATTGATGCCATAAACCTGGGAACAGTGCCCGCACAGGCGTATGGAGAGTAAGAAAGTCAGACAGACCGTGCAGCTTCCCTCTTCTGCTCCTGGTCCAGCTCCTGCTGCTGCTTCTTCTCCTGAATCTCCTTCTCCCTCCTCAGCCTCTTCTCCAGCAGAGCTGCCTTCTTTGCTGCCATGTCCTCTTCCCCTTTCACATCATCCTGGTGTTTGATGGATGGGCAGCACACAAATGTTTACTCATTTGATGAATGACTACATCCTGCATTAAGTGGCTATGACATAATAAACCCTAGTGTGTAATTATTGGAATTATGGTGGCATCAAGTATTTAATGTGGCTTTAATATAATTACCTTCTGTCAACAAAGCTGTGACGCTGCTCTATAATCAGAGCTCTGATGGTCGACCGTGCGTCTGTGCTCTGGCTGTTCTTTTTTTTTTTGGCCTAGATTCACTCATGTATTGTATTTGATCAGCTCATGGCTCAACAGGCACAACACTGCACATGTTGTACCCGGCTCACACAGTATGAGATTCTTCCTGTCGCTGCAGCCTGCATATAGCACCATGAGGCTCTATATACTGTATTATTTATGAGGAGTTAATTAACTGTGTATATCAGTTGGTATTATAATTTTACTGTAGTGGTTCCAGACCTGGGCGAGGAGGGAATAAAATGGGGAATAAAAGGGAGGTAAAAGGTGGAGTTGCACTTACGTTTATACTATTATTTTTTTGGCTTTTGCCTTTATTGGATAGGACAGTCTAAGCACAAAAGGGGCAAAGGGCCGCATGCTAGAATTGAATACATGGCCACTTGCGGAAAAGACAGTGGCTTCATATATGGGACTAAGCCACTGGGCGCCCAAAACGTAAATAGCCCTTTTTCTCAGCAGATATTTTGACTTGCCAAAGACAGAAGCAGCTAATAACACCATTAACTGCTGCACTGCAGGGCAACAATTGTGACATCTTTAATACTGTTAGTGCCACCTGGGCATTTCTGTCAAAAATGGCTGTTGTGAAAAAGTTTGTCATAAACAGAGGTGGGACCAAGTCATTGTTTTGCAAGTCACACAAGTAAGTCTCAAGTCTTAAGTCAAGAAAGGCAAATCCCAAGTCCTAAACTTTGAATTTCGTGTGATAGAGAAGTCATAATGCACTCTTCACTAAATGTAAAGCCATTTTAAGTACAGTAATAATATACTACATTTACAGAAATCATAAATGACTTAATTAAATTCATGTTAAACCCTGTTTCCACCGAGAGGTACAGTACGGTACAGTTCAGTTCAGTAAGCTTTCTCTGTTTCCGCTGTGAAAAACTGTGGATGGTACCAACGGAACCGTTCTGTACCAACCCCATTTTTGGTCCCCCCTCTGTTCGGGTACCGAGCACACAGATCTGGATTGGTCAGTAGCAGACGGTCACTCTGCTCAGGGCTGAGTTGTGGCTGGTTTTGAGGCTCATGTAACCACTGTTCATACCGTGGAGAGTTTTATTAGTAGTAGACTGTAACTAGTAACCTATAACTATAAAATGAAAGTGAGTGACAACAACTCCACCCACATTTAAGAGTACTGTCTGCGGTGGAAACGGGGCTTCACAGGTAATATTTCCATAAACTATTACATTAAATATCCTAGACATTGGAAAGATAAAAAAAAATGTTTTATGACTATAAATATGATCCTATATATAATTCTGTAGCTCCAACTCACCTTGAAGAAGAATCCACAGCACATCTTTTGGTCTTCTCCGTACGTGTCTCCTCCTGCCTCTCCTTCTCCTTCTGGTGCTGCTCCTGGAGCTTTCAGTCCAGACAGAGGCACCTCCACCAGGTCTCTTCTGTCCTGCTGGTCTCCCTTGACCTGGCTGCTTGTGGGCCCTTGGATGTCAGACACCGGTTGACGCAACACCTCTGACGACCTCGACTTTTTGACTTCACCCTTCTTTCTTTCCTCCTTTCGCTCATCTTCTTTCTCTTTGGCTGCTTCTTTAGCAGAAGGCTGAGGAGTGCCAGCACTCTTCCTCGCCGCTGCCTCTTCTTCGTCCTTAGTGTTTTCTTTATTGTCCTTGGCCTCTTGTTTCTTACTGTCCTGACCCCCCTCGTCGTGGCCAAGGTAAGCAAACGAGCTGATCTGGTTTTGGCTGGAGGTGAAACGCCTCAGTCTTGGTAGGCTGTCCACTGAAGTGGGGGTGTTTAGCATTCGACTGAAGGGTGTGACCTTCAGATCATTTGGTCGCGGAGTACGTGGTGTCCTGGCATGAAAGGAGGCCGGCCGCCGCTTGATGCCAGCAGGGGAACGATTGGGAGCACGGGGAGAGCCGGAGGAAGAAAGGATGGGAGATAAAGAACCAACCGAGCCCCGGCCTGATCCCCGTCCTGTTACACTGCTGCTGCGCAACTCACGCAGCTGCCTGGAGGGGACAGAAAACACACAAGGTGGTGAATGATGGTGACCTTATTCTTCAGATTAAAGTATTAATATCTATCATTAGGTAATACCTGTGTGGAGATGGAGCAGGAGGAGGAATGACCCAGGCTTGCTGCTGCTGCTCTCTCATGGACATGATCTTCTCCTGCTGCTGAGCCAAGCGCTGCATCTCTGTCTGCAGGAAGCCCAGCGACGTGTTCAGCCTCTCAATGGAGCGTGTGTATTCTGTAAGGTCGATTTCTCCTGGAGCCACACCTGTATCACCACAGAGCAAACAAGGGTCAGTCGGTCTGATCGGAATCATTCATAATGTCCACAAGCATTGTGGAAAATGACGCCCAAAGAAACTCTTGTCTGTTTGAAGCTGTCCCATCACAGGACCTTATGATATCATGAACTGACAGGGAAGCATTCTTATAAGTGATGTGCAAGCAACATTCACCTCCACCATCCTCGCAGGGGGATTTAGGAGCTGCTCCATCCGGCTTGCATCTCTCCGCCCGCTCCATGCTGCTCTGGCTGGGTTCCTTTGAGGCTGTGAGAGGCTCTGGAGAAGGTGTCTCTGCTGCCCCTGAGCTGGGGCTGAGAGGGGCAGTTATTCCTTTCCTTCTCACTACATTCAGAAAGGCTGTTCTGCCCATCCTCTGACGATGGCGGGTGAAAGCTGCTTCCACCTGTGACGGGAGCGACATGGTGTTAACATTTACATTTGAATCTATACCAGCTGAGAACTTTATTGTGTGTTCATTTACCTTCTTCTTCTGGGCTTCAATGGCTCTCCGTTTCTCTTCAAGCTTCATCCTCAGCTGAATCATCTCTGAAGCTATCAGGTGGGAGGGATCTCTGGGGGAAGGCGTTACTGGAGAGGGAGATGTGATTGGCAGAGGAGGTGTAGACATCTAGAAAAGAGTGCAAAGTTTTAATTCCAGCTATCCTTTACAAAAGTTCAAATAAAAGAGGGGGTGAGTGACACATATTTGGACACAAACCTGAGAAGAAATGCTTTTTGGTGGGTGTGTGTACGGCACATTAAGGTCTGAACTCTCTGGTGTGGTTCCTCCGCTGCTCCTTCCCTCAAGCTTCCTGAACTTCTGCTCTGCAAAGCTCGTCATCCGGACCATGCCGCCTCCAGAGCCTCCAGAGGACGAGGTGGGGCTGACTGTGTGCGATCTGGGGATTGTGGGTGCTGAACTGGGACAGGGGCTGCTCCTCTCACCCCCACCTCCGCTCTCGCCCTCATGGTTAGCATCACCGACCCCCTTCCGTCCTCCCTCCCTGCTTCTCTCCTTCTCCTGCTGGTCAGGCAGAGGGCACGACCGGGTCATGGCCTCGCAGTCTGGGTCTATGTCAGAATAGTCTCTCAGAGAGGAGGAGTCCTCATCCAAGCTCTGGATGTCCTCTGTCCTCACGTGGATGCCCGTGTCGACTTCATCGGTGGACACAGAGTTGGCGTCGTGGTCGTTCAGCCGAGCTTTCGCTGAACCTGGGTCGTCCCCTTGACCCTGGGCCCCTGGAGGGTCCAAAGGGTCTGAGGGCTCTGCCCCGTGGAGAAAGAAGCCATTGTCTCCTTCCCCCACGCCCAAGCTGGCGTGGGGCCTTTCAGTGTCGTGGATAATCTTCAGGGCCTCTTCAATGCTTGGAGGAGTTGATGGGCTGATTTGGCCACTGTGGTTGCCATGGTGATCATGGGGCTGTGGTTGCTGTCTGGGAGGACTCCATTAGAGTACCTAGGGACAAGTGTGAGTAAATTAACCGATGGTTGTTTAAAGTAACGGTCAGCTTTTTAATATGTCTCCTGCTCACCCAGAGTCATATACGAAGCTGAATGTCCCTCTTATTTTTTTCATGAAGTTTAATCATAGTTTCAACTATATGATCAGCTTTTTTTTTTTTATTCTGCAGAAATAACACTGATTTAAAAACAGCCTCCCAGTTGGCACCAGACGTCAACATGAAAACATCAGAAAAACGTGAGAAAATCAAGTTGACGATATTTTAAATGTTTAACGACGTTAGAATTTTAGCATTAACATTATGACATTTTTCAGTTTTGTTCTCCATACTGCTGTACCTGCTTTGGTTCTTCACTGAGAATGTGTTGTTCCGCCCCAAGGGCTTGTGGGGGTGAAGTCCTCGTCCTCCTCAGGTATGTGTCTGCTCTGGCCGTTGACATCGACAGGCATGAGGGAGAGGTGGCGCTTCATGCCCCCTCGAGATGCATAGTGAACTTTGAACCCAAGACCGTCACTGCTGGCAGACCGGGTCATCCCTCGGAGGGAGGGAGATTCACAGAGTGGCACAGTCGGGTCTCCATCCAGAGGAATCTCGAAGGAGATTCCCCGAGAGGTGGAGCTGAGGGAGGGAGGAAATGTACTGTTAGTTCAACAGGGAAACAACAAACCACTCTGCAATCATAAGTCAATGAATGTCATCTGCTCTGTGGAGTTTAGGTACAAACCGTTTTTCTTTGGGCCATGTCCCACACAGCCATCCACATAGGACATGGAGGTAGACCTCTTCATTATACCTGTTACAGACACAGAGTAGCTTCTTACTGGATGTGCCAAATGCCTGATAGCATGATAGTTCCCATCCTCATTTACTGATAATTAAAAGAAGCCAAATATTCAAGTGTAGGGCCGAAATGAGCATCTGAGCTACTGCATGTCTGTAAATCAGCCACTAGAGGGCCTCTGGTTTCAAAACACATCCACACATTCTCCCACTGTTGTGTGTAACTCAGGATTCTCACAGGTCCTGGAAATACTTGAAAGTTTATGTATTGAAGGGAAAACACAAGGCCTTGAAAGCTTTTGAAAGTAGGCATGGGTCATTTAAATTGCTTGAATTTATATATTTTACGCAACAGTAGAATAAGTCATTTTAATATCACCTGACATCACTGAAAAGTCAAGAAAATAGAGGAAAAACTCTGCTAAAGCAATGCTGAAAAGAATATTGATGCCAAGCCTTTTGTTGTATTCACAAGCAAGTACCATGAACCAATCCAAACCCAAATCGATAACAGATATTTTACCCTGTGTAGGGATGTTCTCTGGGCTGTCAGGTCTGTCTGCATAGCTCTGTTTGACTGGACTGGACACGGAGCCATATTTCTACAGGGCACAGGCTCACAAGCTGCTGCTGAGGGAAACACACGACAGTTACTCAATATTCAGCTGCAACCTTGGTTAATTATCAGAGTTAGTATGCATAACATGACAAAACTGTCAACACCATCATTAGCATGCTGATGTTACTGTGAACTTGTACTTGTACCGTACCGTTTGGATCGAAGACTCTGGGCTGTACGAACGAGGGTTTAACCACTTCAAACCACCAGAAAAGCTCAGCCATAAACACCAGGTAGTTACTCTGCAAGGCCACACACACACACACACACACACACGGTTAATGTTGCAGTTATTTATGAATGTCACTAGAACAACATGTCCTCTCTGCAGTCACAGCTCCTTCTCCCTGTGATCTCTGCAAAGATCTAGGATGAGCTACACTCGCACTACAACACAGCATTTTGACAGATCAATGAGGTCACGGCCTGCAAGCTGTTGCTAGGTAACAGGCTCAGGTGTGTGTAGTTGAATATTAGTGCATGTTTCATTGTCTGAGTGGTTTAATGTCAAACCCATATGCCTCATGAAAACTGCCAAAAACACCATCTGGAGTTTAGTTTAAATATGTCACATGTGCACAGACGGATGCACCAAGCAGCCAGTGAGTAACCCACATCAGTGATAAATGCATTCATGTTGTAAACAGACTCTGGGGGCCAAAACAGATGATTTCATCTGTAGGAAACCTTTCAGTTAAAACACACACAGGTCTGTTGATTTACTTTCTAGCATGGAGAGAAAGACAAAAACGACTCCAGTTCCTATAAACTGGAATAGAAAGAGTGAACTCCTGGTTAGGATTCTTTCAGAGTTGATTGGATTAGAGGTCTCTTCCTCTCCAAAACAAATAGACCTGGTGATTTAAACCAATGAAATAAAGCAGTTTCACATTGTAAATGAGTGTTTCTCCCGACGCTGTTTGGCTAATTGCAGATGGGGTGCTGGCTGAACATGTGCTCAAGTATGCTCGCCCTTTTTTCTCTGATAACTTCAGATCCACCTCAGGAGGTTTTGACTGAGAGACGAATTATCTGCAGAGGTCTCTTCCTCTCCAAAACAAATGGACCTGGTAATTTACACAGGTAAAAACCCCGGAAAAAGTAGTTTCACATTAAAAATCAGTGTTTTTCCAATGAAGTTCAGCTCATCACAGCGGGGCTGCTAACTACAGTGGCTAGACGATAAAGCAAAAACACAAATGGATCTCTCTAGAGCCAGTGTTTGTGTTTTTTTGTCAGGGCTTCTGTAGAAACATGGTGGTGCAACACGGTGGACTCTGTGGACGAGGACTTGCACCATATGTAGATATAGATGGCTCATTCTAAGGTTATGAAAACATGACAGTTCTTATTTTCAGGTGATTACACATTACAAGATTCCGGTGAATTTTTACTTTCAAAACTTTTCCATAATATTTCACCTAATTTCCGTGACTTTATGTAAGTAGTTTAATACGCATATGCAAGCAAAACAGCAACACATCATTTGCAAACTTTGCCATGTTTGCAAACTACTGGCACTTACTAACTTAATTGGCTAGTTAGACATTCCAGCTGCCAACTAGCCGCATATGCACATTCTGGTAGAGAAAACTGAAGATTCTAGACGTCAGTGCAAATATGACCTGTGTTTGGATTAGAATTATTAATAAACCAAACACAGGTTACACATTTGTATGCATTTATTTCTTATTCAACAAACTTTTGTTTTGTGAAACTGTTTGGTGAATTGTTTTAAAAAGCAGGGTGCCCTTGAAATGAGCAAATCAAAAGAACATTGTCCAAAAAAATGTAAATACGTAGCACATCCCAAAAAAGACACTCACAATTCACATGTTCAATTAATTGCTTTTCAGCAATTAACCTGTTTCCTCTCCTGACGTAGAAGTCATAAAAAGGGGGCACAGCCTTGGCAGTGACATGATGCTGGTCTGGTCTATGTGTTAAACATCACACTAGATTTTAAATGAGTAATACGAGGTATGTATTTCATGGAAAAGTTTTGGGATTTTTTTAAACAACAGCCAAAACAATGTATATTCAAAACTTTTCCAAAAGATTCTGTTAATTCCAAAAACATTTCCAGGCCTGGAAAACAGTTTGTAATATATTAAATAAATGGACACACACACACACACACACACACTGGTTAGGATTCAGCTGGCAGTCTGTGGTGAATGGGCAGTGTGCCAGTCTCTTTAGACCAAGACCTCAAGACCATTCTTCAACCTCATTTGCCTCCTTGTACGATTGTTACTCTATACAGTCAAAACACACTATAAACACCGTGGTGAATGAGAAAGGAAGGGGAAACTAGAGAGCAAAAAGTGCACAAGTGTGAAAACCGTCTGCTGTGTTGTTTTGAAGAATGGAAAGTCGCAGTCAGCTCGGACCGTGACTTGAATCCGAATGTTCCTACCCACGCTCCCCGCATACTATTTACCCACACTGGCTCAGCTGCGTCTGATGTCTGGATGGAACAGAAGTTGTACAGTAAGTATTTTATTAATCAGACGCACATGTGTGTGTGTACCGGGGAGATGTCAGCCTGAGGACTGAGTGAATCAGCAGTTGTTGTTATCTCTAAAGTTCACAGATTTTGTTGTTTTTGTTAAAAAACAGAAGGGATGTGGGAGAGGAGGGAGGAGGGGGGGAGAACAAGGGAGGCAGGCAGAGACGGGTCAGGACTGTGAATCTCCTCTGAGCAGAATCTGTCCTCTGTCTGAGGGAGAGGGGGGTATTTGGCTTGCAGCGTGTGTAGCACCAAAACACACACACACACACATGGGCTGTCATATTCATTAAATCTGGCAGCAAAGAAATTCTCACTGTAGCAAAAATGATCTTTATGTCCCTGCTAATACACACACACACACACACACACACACACACACACACACACACACACAATAACAACCCCTGTGAGAGCCCAACCCGCTCACACACATTCATTATTAAACTTTTCCTTGTGTGACTCATTTTTGCCTGTTTGTAATTTCCCGCCCTGACTCTCCTTATCCCCGAAACTCTTTTCCTTTCCCTCCTTCTCTAACTTAATCCACACTATAAAAATAGCACCTTCCCAAATCCTCCACATACATTTCTTTTTCACACCTAAACATTTCTTTGAACCCCTGCCTCCTTACCTTTATGGATGCATGTGCATAGAGCATGTCCTCCAGGCTGAAGTGGCAGCAGTGGTTGAGGTTGTTTCTGCAGAATTCCTGCACCAGCTGGAGGTTGTACAGACTGTCAGCCAAAGACATGGTCTCCTTGAGGCAGATATCTGCTCCGCCAGGGGAGGGGAGGGGTCAGACGCACACACACGAGGGAGGGGTGATAGCAAAGGCCAGGCAGGGCGATGAGGGAAAGATAAGGCATAGTTTACATTAAAAAAAGGCCTACATTTTCCACTGGTATGTGCACCATATGCAGTCGCTGATTTGAATCACTCCAAACCCTTGACACAGTTTAGTTTTCAAACCGTCTTCAGCTCCCTCTGAATGAATCATCAGGATTTCTATCCCCTGACGTTACTGTACAAACTGCCCACGTACTGTATGAGTGTACTGTCTACAAGAGGGAACAATTCAGGGACAGATGACCAAACACAGCTAATTTCTCTGGAATGATGTCATTCTCTACTTTACTGTACTTCTTTATTATTCTTAGAGTAAATCAATCTGCCAGCAAGAAAAACCTAAATTATCTTGCCCCCCACATCTGGCTCACATGTGTACGTGCACCCTGTGAACTACATTCAATCTCAGAGCGCCGATATGAGAGTTGTTTATCTTTGAAATAGCGGCAAGCTACTCCTCTAACGGTCCGCCGTCACAGACCCCTCGTGACCAATCACAGCCCAACCCAGGGCATTTTTAGAAATGAGAGCGCAGGCGAGCTGAGAGGAAACGGGTCATTGTTTCACATGCCTCGCACTTGTTCTCTGTGTCTGTGCTGAATACTCTCTGCCTCACTGTGTCCTTCTTGGGTCAGTAAAATATCCTCCACTGATATCGTTAAATGTAACCATGCAGAGCCAAAACGCCGTCCTTAATCTCTTGAGTATGCTCTCAGCTCAATTCAGACATTATGATGGACATGAGTGTAATAAACCTCAATAATAAATAAAGTAAAAAATAAAATAATAAAATAAAAAATAAAATAAAAAAATTAGAAAAATAAAATAAATCCACAAAAGACATCCCACAATATTATACATTTACACACAGGTGTGAAGGCCAATGTTTCACACTCTAGAACCTGACAGAGCTCAGTTGGTTCAGAACTTTAACAACACTGATCACAGAATTAGATAACCTACACATACATCTATTTATAAGATTCCTTATTACAGCAGAGCAGGTGGCTACACCAACACTAACAAACTTTTGGCTCGTGCTGCAGCTTCTTGGAGCTTCAAGCAGCAGCCTCATACTGTCATCATAAGCCACTGTGCGTCTCCGCATGCTGCCTTTTTTATAGCGATGCCACAGGTGGGCAGCAAGCTCTCCTCTGAAGACTGTCAGTCACACCACTAGAACTGCCTTTATCCAACCAAAAAACATTGCTTGTCACAGCCCATCACTTTCCCTCCCTGCTGCCGAAACTCTCATCCATGCCTGCAGCACATCCAGAATTGACTATGGCAACAGCATCCTGTATGGTACATCATCCAAAGTCTTAAATAAACTCCAGCACACTCAGAACTCTGCTGCTTACCCATTCATGCTCCCGTCATCACTTCACCCATTCTCCAGTTCAATTCAAAGTCCTCTCCTTGCTCACAAAGGACTCCATAACCAGGCCCCTTCCTACCTAACTGACCTGCTCCACCACCACACTCCTTCCCCCATTCTCCGCTCCTCTGATGCTAAACTCCTGTTTCCATCACTCAGGACCAAACGACTGACCTGTGGTGACAGAGTCATCTCCTCCTGCCTCCTCCTTCTAGTACTCTCTCCACAAACACTGCATCAGACTCTCCCAGTTCAAATCACAAATCAAAACTCACCTTTTTAAAATTGCATTTAAAGAGTGATTAATGTTCGGTGTTGCATGATTTTAGTGTAATCTGTTTCTAAGATTATTTTAACTTACATAACGTGTCTTTATTATAATATAGTGGAGTACCAAAAGCTTCAAAAAGTGAGATCTTCACAGACACTGACGCACTAAATTCAATCACGTCTGCTTGTACTTTGCAACAATGTTGGTAAATGTCCTCCTCATCTGCTAGATCACTGGTTCCCGACTAGTCCAGCCACTGGGTCCAGATTTCTCCTCAGTCATTAGTTCAAGGTCCGCACAGTTTTATTTATTCAACATCATACAGTACTTCCCCTTGGCTATGTGTTGGAGCTAATTTGCTGTCCCTGTCAAGTCGTTGCCTGCTAGTCACTCACTCTACAGGGGGAAACAGCACTTCAAAGTAAAAGCTATGTGCTGGAAATTCACCAACCATGCACCCTGTTCCATTTCCATTTAGCTGCAGTAACAGATCATCCATACAAATGTGAAAACAAGGACACAAAGTACTGCCCTGTCGAACTCCATTATCCACATGGCACAGAGTAGATGCAGAATTTCCTCATTTAACTAAGTGGTAAGCACACCAGAAAACCAGGTTAAGATTTTCCATAAAGTCCTAGTTTAGGTTTCTTCATTTCAAAACTGGTTCCTGAACCGCTGCACAAAAGACCTTAGCATCCAAAGCAATGTAAATAAAACCTTAAGGTATCTCTGACTCTATCTTAACTGCAACACGACCGAGTTTATCGTGATAAATGAAAAGAACTAACACATCCTGAGAAGAGTGTTCTGCGACTAGGAGAACTATAGATTTGACAGAGCAATTTCTTCCTGCAACCGTGTGTTTTCTTGAATTTGGGGATCAAATTTACTTTGTAGTACGCACTTCTTTGATTGTATTCCTCCAGAAGTATAATCTTTTCCTCCTCAGACCAGTATGATTTTCTAGTCTTGTTTTCTTCTGCCATTTTTCACAGTCTAACCATCAGTCAACTTCGTGAGACGATAACAGGCATCACAAGCAAACAAACAATCTCCATGGAAACTTGTACCACTGTCAAATCTCTTTCAACGCAGTACATGAATTAACGCTTTTCCTTAACAAAGGGATTCTGTGCATATATGTAAGTCCCTCATCTGAGGAGAATTAGGCCTGAAGTGTCATACTTGAGGAGAAAATTTGAGGTGTTTTGTGCACCCAGGATTCTCACTTGAAACATAAGGACTCCTCTATTATAGAATTTGTTAAGTAATTTTTCATGATTTATGCGATTAAAAAGGTTCAGATGACTCAATAAAGCACATAAAAATTGTGGAATTTTGCCTGCTGTGTTTATTTAAAATCTCCTCTGGGGCCAAAACTACACCTATCAGTGCCATGTTCGTGTCTGCAATTCTTCAAACTGTTTACAGTTACCAGCTTTATCTTTTATAACAGGCACTGGTTTAACAAATGTCATTAAACTAGTGCTATTGTTATTTGTTTTATCTGAATCTACTTTATTATATCATCATAAGGCAAAAGGCTCTCAGAAAATACAGCCTTTGTCTGAAGCCTTGTACTCAGATGTATGGTTGTAGTTAGAGCAGCGAGCAGAGAAGAGCCTCCTTTGTGCTTTCAAGTTAAGACTGAAAGTCATTGTGGTTCGCTCATTGTAAGCCTTTTTTCATATTTCTGATTCTGAAACAAAACTGACTTTAGTCTTGTGTTTACATTTTGGATAATCACAATAAAAGAGGGTGTGGTCACTGAGATCAAGTGGGTGTGGTTACAGATTGAGGGGTTGTTCCCACCTTCCAGTTTGACGGCCTGTGGGCAGTAGAAGTGCAGCAGGGCGGTGAGGGCACAGCCGTCCGTGTTGTCCTTCAGCAGGTTCTCCACCAGGGGGAGCGATGGAGCGCTCCTGTGCTGGGCATGCTCCCTCCTGTAGCGAGCCTGAAACCATGGCAACGGCACAAAGACATCACCTATATGTGTCATCGGGGTGGGTATGTACAGCTGGCTCTCTGATTGTTGGTGCAAACACGCCAGCATCTGCAGAAACACGTTTATCTGCATGCACTGGTGCGCACACACACACACACAACTCAATCACACGTTCACAGACACGTAGGTGTTAATTTCAAGCATAGGGAGGGCTTCAGGCTCAACTCAGCTGATGCAGATTGAATTTATGCAGCAAAAACAAACCTAAATATTTAGATTCACAGTGTCATCCTAAATAAATAAAAGGCAAAAAGAAAAAAGATGCAATCAAAAGAATTCAGCATTATTTGCTCCTTCTGATTGCCTGTGATGAGCTGTTAGTTCTCTAAATGGAGAAAAGGCACAAAATGCATGTAACAGATGAGCATTTTACATCTTAGGGCGCCATGTGATTTAAAGTTTAATAAAATGTTGTGTTAGCATATCCATCTTTTTCTGTCTCTCTGGGCCAGTAAAAACCAGAGACAACACTACTGCATATGTCTTCAGGGCATCAGAGCTCCCAGTTTGCCCGTAAACACACAAGAGTGGCGTCACATATGCAATGTACAGATCAGCTCACTGTCTGACAGCCTCTCAGTCTGTGTACTGAACTATGAGGAACACAATGTTGTCCTTCATTAAATGTGGTTTGTATTACAGAACATCTCTGACAGCTTTTTTTTTTTTTACTGTCAAACAACTTGATGATGAACTGGGTAATCCCTGGTATTATCATGCTACAGGACTGCTCCTGACAGTGATGCAAGATTAAAATGGTTAGTAAATCATTCAACTGGTTTCTATGAATGTGGAGACAAGGGCTCGGGTTGAGTAGGGTGAAAGGTATCTGACCAGTGCATGATGGGGCTCAGGGCCACATGCAATGACGAGAACTGGAGGGGAGCATGTGAAGGGGTGTATCCTTGCAGGTTTTGGATTAGACAGAGGAGGCTGATGATGGTGGCTGGTGAAGAGGAGTTCTTCAGAATGGATGGACTTACAGGTACTAATCTCCAGTACCATTTGGTAGGAGACTTGATGGTGGATGATGATTGGACAACAACAGGAGAGAGTGGGAGACGCATTAGGCCAAATGTGAAAAAAAGTTTGCTACTGCAGCAGCAACTGGATAAACCTTCTCTTAAGATGAGGAAGAACTCCTCTTACATATAACATTACAAGAACTTTGTCTCCCCACCCAGGCTCAAATAAAGCCTGCCCTAAAAAGGTGCTTCCCTAAAACACAACTTTTGTAATTATCCAACCAGAGGAAGTATCCAGAGGTGAAGGATATTTTACAAAAAACTGCAGCCCTTAAACAGGAACTTCAGTATTTTTCAACCTGGACCCACTTCACCATGTTTTGTGACTAAGGGCGCTTTCACACATGCGCTGTTTGGTGGTGGCCTCGGTTCCGACCTGGATCTGAACCAACTGCAGTCACATGACACATTGTTTGGGTTAAACATGAGCAAGTTACAGTCCTGGAGGATTATTAATGTGCACCTCCTCCTGTACTGCCTTAATATGCACATTCAGCACATCCAATGCATCAAAACATTGATTTCTAGTTGGAGCCGCGCCTCGTTTTCAAACTGTATGGTTTGACTAAAATGAACAATGACAGCAATATAGTCCACGATGAGCAGCGCTAAAATCAACCTGCGTAGTTGTGCCTCCATTGTGACATTAGAAAGTGTCACATTTATCTTGCAAGTGTACTCTTCTTCAACGTTGTGTTTACTTCCTGGATTTTTCCCACATGAAAATTCTGACCAATCAAGAGCAGCTTTCTCGCACAAGGCGTTTGATCTGGTCCGCTTGTAAATGCTGCCGTGAGATATGACATATTATAAGTGTCTGACAACATTATGAAAAGGATCCCTACCAAGATAGACCCTTCTGTGGCAGAATAAGATCCTGTTTGTTCAACTAGAGGCAACCCTGAAGTCACTGTAGCCAAAGTCACCAGACTCCGTTTAAATAAACAGTAATTTTAGCGTGTATAAAGCCAGCATATATTTTTACATCAAATTGGGTGAACTGAGGGTTTATTTCATTCAAACCAGAGTTGCTGATTGCTGGAATAGTGGATAGAGGAATCAAGACAGTTTTTGTGAGTTTTATTTTGCTTCTGTCGACTTTGAATAAAGTGTGTTTTACAATGAGAAAATTGCTGCTTTTTAAAATGGAGTCTGGTGGGTTTGGTGATAGTGATTTACAGGCTGTTACTGGTTAAAAAAAAAGATCTTACTCTTTAACAAAAAGGTCTATCACTGTAGAAATACTTCATATGAGTCATCAGAGACTTGAATAAAAATCTAAAATGTCAGTTGCAATAACAGGCACTTTTAGTGAACGCACAGTGACAGTGCCCAAATGGCCCGAGTGTTTACATTGCAGCCTGTTTTGCCACCACTGACTACAGCGGTCTCATTCAATACTGGACCAATTTCAAAAACTGTTGTTCCCATTAGTCACTCGAACACAAAACATGGTAGAAAACTACATATATTACTCTTAAAGTCATCATATAAGGAGTGATTTAAAATGGACCTTGTCTTCAGTCTCAAAAACATGATAAAATACTCTCAACAACAATGCTTACACGCTGATGTTTAGCAGGTATAATGTGTACCATGTTTACCATCTTAGTTTAGCTTGTTAGCATGCTACCATTTGCTGATTGTGAATGATTGTGCATTAAACACAAAGTACAGCTAAGTCTGACAGGACGGGAGTTTTGTAGGTATTTGGTAATTAACTCAGGTATCGGACAGAAATTTTGACGTGATGGTGGTGCCAGAGGGAAAAATAAAAGTCAGTAGGATTAATTCTCAGGGTAACAAGACTATCTTTCAATAATCGTTGAGGTATTTCATCTTGTACTCTTAGAAAACCTTCAAAAAATGTGGCTCTGCGCTCATATCTCGGCCTCTGTCCAAACATTCCGCCAAAGTTTATTGAAATCTGTTGAAAGGTTTTTAAAGATGTTGCAAGCTAATGAACAGAAGAAAAATGGGACCTGAAACTTCACCTCCTTAATGGATTTAGTCAAAGCTACAAGCTTACATTCGCACAGTATCCACACACAAACATACTGAGCTCTTAGTCACAAGACCAGAGTTAAAGATTTTTCACACCGTCCCAGAATAGACGAGACTGAGAAGTGTCTTGTGCTCTCCATTAGTGTGTGTGTGTGTGTGTGTGTGTGTGTGTGTGTGTGTGTGTGTGTGTGTGTGTGTGTGTGAGAAATTATCTCCTCTGAGTATGTCCCACTCAGTGAATAGACTTCTGTTGCAGCTGATAATGCAGAGAGGGTGCTGTGTGATGGAGCATGCAGGAGGAAAGCAGCTGACTGACACCGAGTGTACAGCGTCTTCCCCACACTCTTAAAAAGACCTTCTTCTTCTTCCCTCCTTGTAACTTGTTGCCTTTGACAAAGCCTGAGTGTGTGATGGGTCACATACCCCATGTGTATTATCAGCTTACAGAGCAGCCGCACTGAGGCAGTGATCACCCTCACTGTACCGACACAGAAACAAAACAAGGGAGAGTAAATTTGCTGAGAAACCCCCACAGCATGTGACTGTGTTACAACCTGTTGTGTGTGTAAACAGTGTAATCTGTGATCGGATTTGTTTTCAGTGATGCTCGCATTGTCTGTCTGTCGGTCAGTCCATCACTTTGGTCCAGATTAAATTATCCCACCAACTATCAGACGGACTGTCATGACTTTTTACACATTCATTGTGCTAAGAGGATGCATCCTACTTACTTTGGTGATCCACTCACTTTTACACTAGCACTACTATGAGTTTAACATTTGTGGGTTTAAGTGAAATGCCTCAACAACCACTGGATGGATTGCCATTAAAATTGGGTGAAGATGTTTAGGACAGTAAGCTTCATGCATATTGTTGAGACTCAAACAGTAAATCAACATTTAAATGCAGAACATCCTTTTATTTTTTGCACATCTACTGATTCTGTTTAAGCCTGGTATTTCTACACAGTTGCAGATAAAGATAAGACAAAACTAACATTATGGTATATGCTAATTCTAGATTAGATTCTAGTGGCGGCTGCGAAGGATTATTCCCGACTTGTGTCTTATTTTATTTTATTTTATTTTATTTTATCTTGTGTTAGTATGTATGAGTGGGGGTGTGTATGTATGGATTCACGTAATGTACGTAAAGTCTTAAATGTCACTGTGAGGGCACTTGAAATTTCACTGTATCACTGTATATAGTGACAATAAAGGCATCTTATCTTATCTTATCTTATCAACTCCCCAAAAAAGTTAAAAGTTAAAAATTGATACACTCATAGCCTGTTTATAAAAAGCCTGAGAAGTTCATGATTTCTAAGTAAAGTAAAAAACAGACATTTATGTGCAATGGTTCCTAAGAATTGACTAAACTCATAAAAGTGGATAATACAGTTAAAATCGGTCATGTGGTTAAAATGCTAAAAAAGAAGCCATTCAAATTTCACTGTTACTCTGTTCTTCGTTGATTAATTTATGATGTAAAAGTGTTTTCCTTTTCTTCTACATGACGGTCTTAATCTAACATCCTGAGATTTATTGCTTCTGTCTCCACCCACAGCTATAAATTATATTTATTCATTAAAGAAAGCTGATTTAATAAAGCCAGGCTGATCTAATCAGATGAATCACTTCATTTAAACTGAGGATTTTGTACAAAGATTTTTTTATTTACTGATTCTTTTTTGTAAGGTAATTACGACATAAAACATGATGACAGACATTTGAGTGTCATTTGAAAATTTCATTAGAGGCTTGGGATGTAGATTGGGCCCTACAGATGTTTATGTCCCCGTCAGGATGTATTTTAATGATTTTGGTGATCCTTTAATTTCTTTTTGCACCATCATTAGAGGAAATATTCAACTGTCCAGAATTTTAGTTTAGGACCAAATAACCTGCAAAACAAATGCGTGTTGTCAATGTGTACATTTAGAAAATGGGTGCATCATGCTAACATGCTAAACTAAGATGGAAAACATTATTTCTAAGCATCAGCATGTTCACGTTTCACTGTGAGCATGCTGCCGTTAGCTTTTAGTTCGAATCACCCCTGTATCTGCAATCAGCCTCACAGAGCTGTGGACTTTCAGTCTTGTTGACTCGAGACAAAGGTTAGCGCACCGGTTAGCTGCAGCTATCTCTGAAACCACACAGGTTTGCATGGAGGTAATGGTATTTACACATTCAGCTGAATCAGAGCTTTAATCAGTGTTTACCTCTTCGACGTGCTATTGAAGCGCAGGAAGTTTACCGACCCATTCCCATTTGCCACAGTTCTATTTCGGCCTGCTCACACACATGCTCACAGTGAGATTATATCTCTTTTTCCATTTTTTAACCTGCACCCTTTTGTCAGTGTTTCAGAGCACCGACCCGAGGCGAGGGTCACGACCCGATGAGGCGCTGTGCTGCAGCTTCATGGTTAAGTGAGTGGAAGAGGACGGTAGCTGACTGCTGTGTGTTTGTCCCAGCAGACTGACTCTTTGGGTCACATGGATCTTACATAACTACGAGGCCCGCAGGATGACAACACTGTCTCTGTCTGTCACTGACTCTCTTTTGCTACAGCTGACAAAGTTCCTGAGTGTCTCTCTGCATGTCTCCCACCCCGGTGTCATTTCACCCGCTCCCCTCTCTCTGATTTTCCCCTCCTCACTTTTCTTCTCTCTCTGTTTCGCATTTCTTTGTCTCCACTAACAGTGGCGTCGCGACTCTTGCCA
This sequence comes from Epinephelus cyanopodus, assembly GCA_026686955.1. Lineage (NCBI taxonomy): Eukaryota > Metazoa > Chordata > Actinopteri > Perciformes > Serranidae > Epinephelus > Epinephelus cyanopodus. Next base: position 11,669,701 of record CM048926.1, on the reverse strand, counting down.
AAATTTCTCTGCAGCTGGTCGGAGACTGAGCTCATCTGTTCCTCTGATTTACAGAGCTCTCTGTGCTGTGCTGTGCTGTATGTGTGTGTATATATTACGTGTCTGCGTGTGCCTTATGTGGACGAAGGCATGTCCTAATGGCTCTGAGTTAGAGTGGGAAATATTTAAAAAGTAATCTGAACAGAGAGGAGACAAAACAAAAGTTTAAGAAGCAGGAAATACGACTCAAACAAAAGCAAATTAGATAAAAGCATTAGAAGAAAAGCAGTTTTTCTTGCTGCTCATGAGGGAATAATTCAACATTTTGGAAAATATACTTGTTGACAAGGCTGATTGTGTCATATCTGACTGTTCAGTGCAGAGCTGGAGCCATCAGATTAGCTTAGTTCAGCCTACAGACTGGAAACAGTGGGGCAGCCTGGCTCTCTCTGCAGTTTAAATCACTTAAAAAGCTCACTTAATAACAGGCTGTGTCTCTTTGTCTGAGTTGTATGCAAGCTGAGAAATATAAAAAAAAAAAAAAAACACTGACAAACAACAGTTACACCTGTGTCACGTCCCTGCTCGTTGCCTGGCAACCTCCCTAAGATGCCAGGACTCAGGGAAGTCGGTGCGTCTGCTGTTGTTCACCGAGACCCCCTAAAAACTTGGTGTTTCATCCGGGGCGGCCCCTTACGTCCTGTGTCACAGAGAATGTTGTGTTCCTGATGTGTGTTCTTGTCGGCTCTCATTAAATTGTCTCTTCACTTTTTGGTATGGGTATAATGTTGACTTGTCTGTGTACTTCCTTGCAGATTTTAAAATGACTTTTACCTTACTGTTGATAAATTCTCAAATTGTCCTTCATAACATTAAACTGGAAAATATTTACAAATATATAAAAAATAAAATACATTAATCTTTATATGGACTGAAGCCTGTCAAACAACGAAAACCTACTCAGATGGAGGGGTTGTGTATCCTGATTTCAATATAGTATCTTGCATCAGTTTCCATGTGGCCTAAGTAAGTGTGAGACCAAATACACAAGTTATAGGAAAACACGAATGGTTGATTCTACATGCCTTCACACTTGACATGCATCACATGAACCAAACTTGTGTTTTTTGTGTGTATTATTCAGTCTAGTCTGTTTTACAAGCTTTAGAAATAAAACCAGCTCATGCTTTGCCACTCAGTCCAACTTCTCTATTTTCATCAAACCAAAATAATTCAGAATTTTTGTTCTGCATTCTTATAAAAGGTGCACGCAGGTTATCATATAAAGTATGAATGGGCACGGGCTGAGACAGTCACTGAGCTCATGGAAGTATGCACTCCTACACTCCTACACATGTGTCCTGCAAACCCCGGCTCATCCTGGTGAAATAGTTTTGACAAGGGGCTTTTAGGATTCTCCAAGAATGTAAGTAACTCCTGCTAAACTTTAGAGGAGGTAACGTAGCATTATTTCTTTGCTTAAAAGTCTAAAGCTACAAATTGTCATTTTAACTCTTGTACAAAGAGAGAGATTCAACCTGTTACTTAGTGAACATAAAAGATGCCGGTCAAAATATTTTCAAACGTCGGACAGGTCCAGGCTAACTGTTTCCCTCTGCTCTCTGTGTTTATGCAAAGCTAAGCGAAGCTCTTGGTTGTAGCTCTGTACCATCTAACCCTCAGTTAAAAAAGTGAATAAGTAGTAAAATAATTAGCAGTAATGTCAAAACCACAATTGGTCATTTTTCAGTTTCTGTGTAAGCAAACAAAGGAGGTGCTACCTGTTTCCCCTTGTTTCAAGTCTTTATGCTAGGCTGCAAACAAAATGTTGAAATATTTCCTCAGACACAATGATTTTTGGATAGCTGATAAATGGGAGGTTGTGTTAGTGTGAATGTGTCCTCACTTTCTGTGTTGTTGCGTTTGACCCCTGGAAGGCAGCCTCTCTCAGCTTCTGCTCTTCGACAAGGATGTCCCTCAGGTGTTCATTCACCTGGAGGGAAACAAACAGACAGAGAGAGAGACAGATGGAGAGATCAAGGTCAAATGACAAGAATTTATGCGCACTGAGAGACTGAATGGTGAGTCTGTGCTGCAGAGGAGAAACCTGAACATGAGAACAAGAGGCTCCACCCACACATCAAAGAAAAACCTTTTCACCACCACCTGTGCTCATTAGCCGCTGATGCTAAATATCACTGTAACCTGATATACAGCATGCAGCTGACTTCCAGCTCAGACGCAATGTAGAAAGATCTTCAAAGATTACTCTAACGATAGTATTTTTTCTTTTAAGCATTGCTCCCTTTATTGTCAATGGCTCTGCACTAACAGTGATGTAACATTTTGGCTTGAGGACGCACGAGGCCAGTCTCAACCATAGCTTGCTACGTCTCAGGGCTACACAGACAGACAATCCCCCATGTGTTTTTTATGTGTGTGTCTGAAAATGAATCCTGCATGTGTGTCTTTCCTGTCTTTGGGTTCAATAAGGGAGCAGCGAGCACACAAGCTTCTTCAGCATGAATGTTTAATTGATTAATTCATGCTACGCTGGGGCTTGTTTCACTATTTTAAACATGGCAGAGTTAGGTGAACATCACATTTTCAGACAACTGCGTCAAACTCCCCTAAAATCTCCTGTAACGTCAGTAAATGCAACTTTAAATAACTAAATAATCTGTATGATGATGACATAAACTAAAGATTCAATCACAGGGATTTAACAACTGTCCTCTTAAAGCTTAAAGCTCACTCCAGGTCTGACTTTACCCTCCCAATCCTGCTTTAGCAGGCCAGAGGAGTTAGGTTGAGTCAGTTATCTCTTGGTAATCTCTCTGGCATGATAACATGTGTTCAGCGCCAGTTTTTCCATCTAGTTCTCTTGCAAGCATATTACATTTTGAACCAGCAGCGGAGGATTTGAACGCTGACACACTTTTCAGCACCTCTTGTGTCGTCTACATGTGGAGTACAACAAAGACCTGTGTGTGTCACATTGTCAAAAGGCTTAAGGATGTGTGCAGTCGTTGTCCTCTGAAATGAGAAAGCACTTGTCCTTGTGGTTTTGTGTGCACACAATGTGCTCTTGTGTGTGTGTGTGTACCTTGTTGATCCAGGTGGCGATTGCATCCTCTGTGTCGTAAGGCAGCTCCTGGATGTGTCCGTCACTGTGTGAGGGCTCAGCTGAGGAGTACCTGGTGATGCAGGACATCACCCTCTCCACACTCACCATCTCCACGGTATACGCCATCATCAGGGTGTCTATGAGCGCCAGATGGGAACTCTGTAGAAACGTAAAAGCGTTGCAAGGATTTTATTATTCCATTTCTTTCTTTCATACTGTGCCTCTCTGTGCATCACATTGACTTTTTTTTTTAAGCACAGAAGGTTGAAACAGAAGTTTTCATTCAATAAATGATCATACGTTTTGTTCTCTTGAAAGAAAAAATGCAAGTATCTGTTTGGATACAGCTCCAAAAGGCATCTGAAACAGCATCTACAGGATAGCAACTAAGATTTGCCACTCAGATTGAATACACGTCACATCTCCTCTGCCTAAAATACTTTTCAACAGTCTACCCGACTTTCACGCAGTGTGACAAACCTGGCAAATTCCTTGAAATGGTGTAAGGAACCCGACACTGAAAGCGGTGTTCCTTGTTAATGTAACTGGCAATAATAGTCTTTTTTAATTATGCGGTGACATGACAGTGACATCTGCTGAAGCATTACACATTTCAAGTGGGGTTTCTAAAAGAAAATACTTAGCAACTAATAATAAGGCAGCCACTTCCTGTGAAGAAAAAAAAATAGAGCATCGGTGGAGAGAGGTGAGAATTTTCACCTACAGGATTAAAGTTGGGAAATATGACACTATGTGCTGTGAGGTGATATAAATATGCCTACAGTGAGAGATTTTGCCACACAGTGATATTTTTGGGGGGTTTATTAGGCCTGTGCCTTTTTTAATTAGTCAGCTGACAGTGGAGATATGACAGGGGGAAGAGAAACTGGAACAACATGCAGCAAAGGTGTGCAGCTGCACTCAAATTGGGGATGTTGTGGTTTAAGGTCTGCGCCTTGAAGGTACTTCAGCTCCCAAAATGACCCTTTGTATGTCTTTGTTACATTTAATTCATTAAGGAAATTGAATTTTTCTTGCATGGACGAAGAATCCAAAAATAGAGAAACATCTGTTTAAAAACTCGCACAGAGCTGGTGCACTACAATCCAAGTCTCATTTATCCAGCTGTATGCTCACTTCTTTCCAAACACACGCACTTTCACTAAAACCTAACTATTTATAACACTGCCGCCCACGTGTTCCTGAGCATGTACGTGTGTATGAACTCCGCTTGAGTAGAGTTCAAATGCATGTGCATACCCAGGCATGCTATTCAGCCGTGCAGAGACTGTTTGTAGTGAAATGTTTAAATCATAATGTTTTAGCTAAAATGCATGTATTTGGGAAGTACTGAGCATACGACTGGATAAATGAGACTTTGATTATGCTGCATGAGTTGTGTCAGAGTTTACGTCAATTCATGAAACATGTTTGCCTCTTTTGGATTCTCCATTGACTGCAGAGAAATTATGTGACTTTGATGAATCCAAATTAACCCTTTAAAACACAAAGGTCACACAATAACATTAAAAAACTACCAGTCAAGGCAGTGGATTATCCTGAAGCTCTCGTGTTCACAGAGGTAAAATTACTGTTGTTGTCAATGCAGACTGGCTTTGAAATAGAGCATCTACAAGTTTCACTTTTAGCTTAGTTCCCCATCGGAAAAGTACTATGTGTACGACTTGATGGGTGAGACTTGAATTATACTGTATGAGTTGTTAGAGTTGTAAACTGAAGTTTTGATAAGGTTTTACTGTTGTTAAAAGCAGATTCCTATGACTTACATTCATTAAGAATTTTCTGTTTTTGGATTCTTCGTCCACTGTTTACTTCAAGAATCCAACACAGCGTGAGTCACTGGTATTCAAATGGTCATTTTCGGGGTGAAGTATTTCTTTAAAACTCCAGACCACAAGTAATAATAATAATGATAATAATAATAATGATAACAATAACATTTTTTACTTATAAAGTGCTTTTCATAACAGAGTTACAAAGTGCTTTACATGTCAGTAATTAAAACAGACAAGACATGAAAACAACAACTTTAAAAAGAACACTTAAAACTCAAGTAAAATCAGTAAAGGCTCTCAGATTAAAGTATGTTTTAAGAAGAGACTTAAAGGAGATCACAGACTTGGCAGACGTGATTTCCTCGGGCAGACTATTCCAGAGACTCGGGTCCCGGACAGCAAACGCTCATGTCCCCTCTGGAACAGACAAAAGACCTCTGCCTGAGGACCTCAAAGTACGTCCTGGTGTGTATGTAGGGCACTAAAAGGTCAGAGATTGAGTGCCAGTAACTAACAATTTGTCAATTCATTTAATTCAAAAATTTGTTTTGCATCACACCGGCTCAACTTCCTCCGTGTGGAATTGTGTTTGGTAACTTCAGAAGGAGCTCAATAAAGCCACTGTGCAAGTGTTTGCTATGCAAGCAAGGATCTTGCATGTGCCACAGACGTTTGTTTGCTCATGTGAAGTAACAGGCCTAGTTACTGTAGTAAATCTGTCATGTGTCAAAACTTCTCCGGCTTGTGATGTCAACTGTTTTGTGGACCCTAGGAAGTTGCTCAGATGTCAATGTTTCCGTCCAACCCCTCTTGCCTCATGACATCTGAAACACTCTTAAATATCTGTACGTGTAGGACTACTTTTATACTGAACACATTACCTAGAGTGGTTTAACTGGCCATCAGCACCTACAGCACACAAAGCTTGACATTCTCTTGGCCTTTTTAATCCCATTCCAGGCCGGTCAGAGCAACAGACCTCCCCTTCCCTTTCCTGTCACACCACCAGGTCACCTCAAAAACATTTACGCTCTGTGTGCATGTTTGCAACCGAACTGAACAAACACCTACAGTCAGGTGCTCCACCATCCAGGTGACTCAAACCAACAGACACAAACAAGCAGTGAGACGTCGTCCCGCCGCAGCCTGTACTGTCAAGCACAGGCCTCTATTCATAACCACAGAGCCTCGTGTAACAGCCAGTGTGACCAAGTGTTTCCCCAAGAAACCAACAACTAATCCAGCGCTACGACTCTGGACTGGTGCTGGTGCTCAGCGCCCGCCAGTCTAAACAGACAGCGTGTACCGAAGACATATGGCTGTTAGAAACAAATTCCTCATGGAAATAAGTGCTGAGATGCTTAAATAAACTGGAAATACGTGTCACCCGATGTCGGCATATGTTGTTAATTACAAAACCGAGAAGATGACTGTAAAATTGTACTGAAAGTTGTCGACACGGATGCTTATAGCTGACCTGTGTGATGATGCATGCTGGTGGACATTATCAATGCTGCAGCTGTAGTTCATTAAATGGGTAAACAGGATTGTTTGGATAGGTGCCTGATATTGAACTGTCTGTGAATCAGTCTGCAGACACTGTTTTGAATTCCGGCATCTTCAGGATATTGTCAGATATTTGACATTGCATGCATTCTCCTGCAGAGGTACAGTAGCAGGTCTGACTGACAAGCAGAGGGAGAGACAGACAGACAGAGGGAGGGAGGACAGGCCAAGCAGCTTAGACCGGAGCTGGAGATCCAGAAAACATGATTTTCATGAAAACCCACTGAGCTTTTTCTGTGATTGAAGCTTTTTATGAACTCATTTGCATAACCCCCCCCCCTAAATCTTTAATGATGTTAAGAAGCTTGTGAAGGTGTGCGCACATGCGTCTGCGTGTGTGTTCAGAGCATGGGGCAAAGAGGCCACATGAATTTTAACGGTAATGACAAATCACTTTGTTCATTTATGTGTCATGAGGACTGAACACATTGTACTCTGCATTAAAACACAAAACACGGATCACAATTTGTCTACCTGTATAATGGAATGTAAATGTTTGACCATCATTTCACAAAAGTGTATATTTTGTACATTTTGTAAAGGACTGTATGAAAATTTGGAATTGGAATTTTATTTATTTAAAACAGGGACAATGCACAAATAAACATTAATCTTGTAGAAACAAGAAAATATCAAGTATCAAGTCTTGAGCCAGGTTATAGCAGCTTTGCTAATTTCCACTCGTAGTCCCTGGGCAGGTGAGGATAACAATATTAAAATCATTGCAATATACAGAATAGAAATGAATTGATGACCATGGTATTTAAAAATAGACAGATCAAATGTGAGGGTCATCTACACTTTAAGGAAAGCAGGGGAGGGTCTTTTAGGCCCTATCACACAGAAAGCATTTTCGCAGCTGAAGATGAGAATGAAGCTTTTTTTCTCACATTGCAACGTGTCTCAGCTCACGTTTCTGCGCTCTAGGCTCCAGGTGTTTTTGCAACAGTGCTCTGAACTGCTTGAGTTGAAAAAACTGCATAAAAGTGGCCAATATCATCTCTTTTTTCAGCATCCTTTTTTCCCATTGTCTAATTGGATGATTTGAGAGGCGGGCCTTCTGTGGTGGTCACGACAACAAATTTACAACTGGTAAACAATGGAAGAGAAACTGGTGGTAGTGGTTGCTGTATACCCAGAGCTATACGACCCGACGATAGACAGCAGGTTGTCAAACTGCTCCAGAGTCGTCCTCAAATATGCCTGGAAACGGCCATCTTTGAGGTGAAGCTCCTGGACCAACTGGTGGTGCTCCCCATGATCCACTCTCTTTCTTAGGGTCTCATGTATCCACACTGATCTCTGTTTCCCTGTGCCCAACTAACTATTTACTGACAGCCTCTCACCCTCAACCAGAGCTACAGCAAGTACCCTCTGCCTCAACATTTTAGGAACTAGATACTGATTACGTTTGCAACCTGCAAAATGCTTTCTATGTCATTGGGGCCTTAGAGTAGCATTTGTGCATAGATAAAATTAACGAGATTAATTGTGTTAATTAGTGAGCTTTATAGGTGCTAGTAGGCAGATTTTTAAACTTTGGATAGAGCCAGGAAGCTGTTTCCCCGTTAACATTTTTTTTCTTTGCTTTTATGCCTCACTGTGCTGTGAAGAAGTGTCTGTGCCGCTGTTTTGTCACTATTTCTAATAACACATTGTATTCAGATCTAACGTGCATGTGTGTATGTACGTGAATGTGTGTATGTATCTATGGAAGTGGGCACGAGAGACAGACGAGACAGACAGACAGTATATGGAGCCGGTGCTTACATACCTACGGACTCCTCTCATATCCACGAAAAAAACACTACTGTTGACACTAGAGCATGGATTTAAAAGCCGTGGGCTGTCTATTATCCCTTCACAAAGACCTCTGGGGTGTGTGTGTGTGTGTGTGTGTGTGTGTGTGTGTGTGTGTGTGTGTGTGTGGGCACAGAAGCAAGTCTAAACCACTCATGGTGACAGACACGCCTTATAAGGCGGTGGAAATGGCAGATACTGGTCATAAAGAGCTGTAAAGAGCTGCAGTGCTGTGTAACAGGAGCGTGTGTGTGTGTGTGTGTGTGTGTGTGTGTGTGTGTGTGCGCCCTTGATCAAAGGCATCTATAGGAAAGCACAATACAGCTGAGCAAACAGATAATCAAAGTAACCTCTTTCCCCACAAACATCACAAGTGTCCGTTGGACGCAGGTACAACACAAGAGTTTTTATTGTACAACTTTACACCTACGTGTTTGTCCAAACTGCCACTAAAAATAATGACCGCTTCAGCTATCTTTCTCACACACACGTCCATAAAATCCTCCAAATCTCTCAGCGGTATTTGGCAGGAGGCTTTTAGACGAGGGTACACGCCCCTCTGCAGGAAAATTCAATTACGGCTACAGCTCCCTCTCCTCCGACACTTTAGTGTTTTAACACTCAGAGGGCAGCGTGTGTGAGACAAAAAAAAAAGTCGGAGAGAAGCAGGAAAGTAAAGCTGGACAAGGACAAACGGGACTTGCACACACTTCTGGAGGTGTGACAGCTCTTTGGAGGTGTATGTGCATGCGTGAGTATCGAGGGGGGGGCCTCTCATTTGTGCACCAGACGTGCTTTGACTCACTGTGAGACCCCACCCACTACGGTGCTGCAGTAGTGCACATCACGTCTTCCTACTTCCTCCTCTCCTCTCCTCAACCCTCCCTGCTCTCCATGTATGTACTCCGCTCTTCTCCTCCCCTGTCGTCTCCCTTTTGTCCCCTCCTCTCCCCTCTCTCCAGATGGCCATATTAACAGTGGGCCTTTTCCACTCGTTCTCTGGCTCACACATGTCGTCCCGCCTGCCAAGAAGGCAATACCTTCCCTCTCCTCTCTTCTCTATCTTTCCTTCCCTTCCCGCCTTTCCACAGCTATTCCCCACCTCTCTCTTTTCCAATCTTGTACACTTCCACATCTTCCACATCCAGCCTTTCCTCTCCTCTCTTTCTTGCTCTACTTTCCTGCTTCTCCCTTAATCGCAGCCAAATGGCAGCCCCTAAACTCCATCTTACCCCCCTCCCTCCGCTCCCTCCTTCTCTCTATATATCCATTCGCCCTCTGACAGATTGCCACGCTCCTCCTCCTCCCTGACATGAGTTATTCTTCTGTTGCACAGTATTTGGAAAACCATGAGGTCATCACTTTCTCCGCAGATATACCATAACCCAAAATGAAAAGCCTTGACTGTAGCGTGACTGAATTTATCCTGCTGAGTCCACAAATACACATGCACTCACACACATACACACACACACACAGGCAGCTCCTCTACTTTGCAGAGCCAATCCGATGAATTGAGAAGGGCACAGAGCAACAATACGAATGGACAGATTAATGTGTTACACAAACGAAGGTCAACAGTATTCAGTGGGCTATAGACTCCATTTGTCTACTTAATACTGTCATTAAATCACCTGCCGTGCAAACAGGATCACAGAGACATAGAGATATATAGACATACACATGCACTTTTATAGGTGACAAAAGACATGAGGTCATTAAGCGCTGCACCTAATCGCCGCCCATCATTCCCACCTTCATGACATCCTCAATCAATGAGACATATAGTGAACACAATCAACTGTAAACATAAAAATGCCCTTGACTGGTGACTTTGAATCAAACAAATAAAACACTGCCTACAACCTGAGAGAGAGAAACATATGTGGGCAGTGGCAGACGTGCTGAAATGTGCTCAAGCTTCAATTAAATATTCAGGACATAATAATGTCCCGGTCTCATTTAATCCACAAAGATAAGAGCTTGGATGAGACGGAGGTAGGAGTAGGAAAGGACAGAAAAGCCCATGACAGGATGAGAGAGATGGAGAGTTGAGGAACAGTGAGACAGACAGGGAGACAGACAGAGTGAGAGCACGAGAGGGAGGGGAGGGAGGGAGAGAGGGTGCACTGCAATGCAGACACCTTTTGGCGTCAGCAGAAGTGCCCGGTCTCCAGCCATGCGTGTGCTAGCAGTGTGTCTGGATCGGCTGCCACAGACTCACCCTCCTTTCATGACAATAAACGAACGCTTTTGGGGCTCTGAATCTAATCCGCTCTACTCACAGTCCAGTAAAAGGTGTTATGATACTTGCTTGAGTCATTACTCAAGCAAACATCCCCCAAATTAGCTTGTTACAGCCTCTCAGATGTGAGGATTTTAGGCTTGTCTCCCTTTAAAGGGACAGCTCCAGTGGCTCCTAACTGATGGGTCGCGGTTTTAAAAGTGGGTCGCAGGTCCACTCTGAATGTTAGTTTTGTAAAGGCACTTTGTGCATTTTTATTCATGCCCATCTATCTTATTTAAATGTATTTATTGTGCATAGTGTCGTCTGTGTTGTGTGTTTTTTATTCCACTGTCAAAGACAAATTTCCATTTTATGTAAAGTTTGATGGACATTAAAGAAGTCTAAGTCTTTATTTTTGTATACAGTGAATTTCCAGCACATACTTTTATTGTGAAGTGCTGTTTCCTGTTGTAGAGAAAGTGTACTTGACAGAGACTGCAAAGTAGCTTGATGACATGTCCAAACATAAGTATGTCGCTGAATATATTGAACTGTGTGGACCTTGAACAAATGACTAAGGAGAAATCTGGACCCTGTGGCTGGACCAGTTGGGAACCAGTGATTTACATTGTTTTGGTGTGAGCTGCCGAGTGTTGGCGATACCGGCCAGTCGTTTCATGTAAGAACTATTTTTAGGGCTGTACCTGCCTCAGAATGATGTCAGTCAAATCAGACTTGACAAATATTCAGCAGTGACAGTACTGAGAGGTTGACAGTAACATCTATGTAATAAAGTAAACAAGCCAAGTTAGCCCTCCGAGCTAATGCATGCTAACTACGCAAACAACTGATTAGAAACGTGCAACAGCATTTTTTTGCCAATATTACATTTCAAACAAAAGCCAGAGGCTGTATCGTATTAAGCTGCTGTGAGCTGTAAGAAGATAACACTGTCTCAGAGCCTCAGAGCTGCCTCCATCTCACTCAGACTCATTCTGGGTCTGGGTTTGCAGCTGCCAGTGCCGGAGAGCATTAACCTTCACTTTGCAGCTATATGAGAAAAACGTCCCCAGAAGTACACTGACTGACCAAATCGCCATGCAGAGGGACGCATGCATCTACTGTAAGCTCACCTAGCACCACTGAGCTGGCTGACATTAGAGCTCAGCTGAGGAGAACACAATTGATGTTCACATCTCGCACTGTGACAAGCAAGAGCCTCTCGCCCATGAGTAGATGCACACTTCCTTCCGCACTATGATGGTTGGCCAGTGTAATCACAACAATCTTGAGTAACCGGGTCATGATTTCCGGAAAGAGACATTGCTGCTGAGTTTTTCAAATTTATTTGTTCGTTGAAAACCACAAGCCGAGCGCCATCTAGTACCATTATAAACAAGAGTGGGCAGATACCTCTATGGTCGATATCTCCAACACTCTGCAACTCACACCAAAACAATCTAGACTGATAAACAGCACTACAGACAAGAGGAAAAATCTGTATTTTTGATTTTGGAGTGAACTGTCCCTTTAATATCATTGTAAACTGAATATATCTTTGGATTTTGGACTGTTGATTGACACAATGAACAATATGAACACATTACTTTAGCATTTGTTTGTATTTTCACATATTCTACAGACTAAACGACTAATCTACAAAAAAATAAGGATTTTTCACATTAAGCTGAATCAGTAATGAAAATAACTGTACACTGCAGCCTTATTATGTTGCTCCCATCCAGTGCTGCACACAGTATTAACAACACAGTACTAGAATATCTCTAAGGCATGTTTGCCCGGAGCTGTCTAATGACACAGAGACCGAACAGTGAGTAATGGGTTGCTATAGGAAACCCGTCATTAGCGGTTGTTTTTCTCTCAACAGGACAGATCTTGGAGGACAGTCTAACAGTCGGACATATGGAGCCACACACACAAACACACTATCATATAACTCACTTATTCCTCAATGAAGGGAGACACAAAGAAGCAACAACATCCACAGTTATTATAATCCTGAAATGATTAGCTGATTAATGTATCATTTAGCGAGCATTTGCTGCTTCCAGCTTTTCACATTTGTTGCTTTTCTCTGTTTTATATCACTGCATGTTTTATATGTTTGGGTTTGGACTTTTATTTAGGCAAATCAAGCAATTTAAAGACATAATTTTGGTCTCTGGGTAATTGTGGGTTATTTCCGCTAGTTTTTTACATTTTATAGACAATTGATGCAAATGAATCCTTTGTTGTAGCCCTTACAAATGAACAGACTGCGATCTAAATCCAGCATTTCACACATCTTATCACCCCAGTTACCAACATATATGCATTTCAAAGTGTGAACACTGGTGCACGAAAAAATACAAAAGAAAATGTACAGAAAAAAACGTGCAAAAACATAAATAAGACTGAACTGTGAAATGTAAAACTAGTAGCAAAAAAAATCAGGATGTTTCAAAACACGTCCTCTGTCAGGTGCATCTCCACTCACCATGTGTATAGGCGTGCTGGTCAGATCTCTCTCAGTGACCAGTCGGTCCTGGTCAGTGACGTACAGGCCTTTCTGGGCCAGGGCCTGGATGACGGCGTTGTGTCCCAGTAATGGTTTGACGGCATCACTGCGGAGGATCAGGCTCCCCGCTCGGCAGTAGAGCTCTGCGGACTGGAGCAGGCAGGCCACAGGGGGCTTCAGGTGCTCCTGGTTGTACTGGTCCCTGTATAGAGGCTCGGCCAGCTCCTCTGGGACGGCATCTGAGCAGAGAGAAAGACACAAAAATGGAAATGGGATAAATGGGTTAGAGCTGTGTTAGATCAATATGCCCTAAGGAAACTAGGGATGCACAATGCTGTTGTTTTTTGCTGATGTTTTCCAACTCATTTCAGCTGATTGCAGATACAGATATATGCACATACTTTTCACCACTTTGCAGAGAATGTCAAGTAGTGTAGTGAAATTAATATAATAATATGCCCGCTCTTATTATTCTGGCACATGCAGACAAAATACAAGGCTTTTTGAAATGTACACATCCACAAACAAACATCCAAAACAAGAAAACTGCTTCATTTGGGTTGCATATAAAACATGCATTATTTATTTCTATGTGACATTTTTTAACAAAACTATAAAATTCATCCTACTTTAACAGCCTTGGATGATGCTCTCCCTAAGACAATCCTGACATCAGCCACAACCAGGGCTAATTTGACCTATTTTGGCTGATTAAAGTCGCTTAATTAAATACTTGGTCTGTCACAGCAGCAGAAATGTTCATTTCAGGTTGATACCAATATTTCATGTTGAAAGGAAACTTCAGTATTTTTTCATCCTGGACTCATGTTTTTGTGTTTAAGGGACAAATGGCGACAAAGATTTTTGAAATTGAAGAGAGGCTGCAGCCACAGCGGTGACACATTAAAATTGATTGTTTCAATTTGATTTCTGTTTGATTGGAAAACAGAAAGAATATCTGATTGTTATTTAATAGATTTTTAGTGTCATGCCTGAATATGTAGCTGGTTTCAATAATATGGAAATGTGTGTGAATTTCAGAACGAGACTTCTCCTTGAGTGAGACTTGGTTACACACAATAACAAACGGACCCAATCAGCGAAAGGTAAGGAAAAATGTTTCATTTCTCTATTGGCTCCTTTTCAAAATACTGTCAAACGCTTCGAATAACAACCTGAGCCCGTCAGTGGCAAACAAGGAGCACTTTTAGTGGATGTAAAGTGAGGGTGCACAATGACATCACTTTGCAGCCTGTTTCGCCACTGTGGCTGCAGCAGTGTGTCTCGATACGGTACCAGTTTTTAAAAATAGTTGTCTCCGTTAATCACAAAAAAATGAGAAGATAGGATCCAGGTTAAAAAATACTGAGCCTTTGCCTGCCAATACTGATGACATGGGGATATCATTGTTCCCCCCCCCCCCCTTTCCATATTTTACTGCTTTTGCTGTTACTATGGCTTCATGGCCACAACCACATACGACCAGACACACCCAGTCAGTGATGAGTTAAAGGTCATTCAGAGGTAAAAGGCAGTTTTCAGGCAGAGAAGGAGAGTTTTCACCATCACAATAATAAGCACACCGATGTCACGTTGCTGATGCTTATCTCACTGAAGATCCACACAGGACATCTTGTGAGCACAAAGCCACAGTGTGTGTGCGTGTGTGTGCGTGCGTGTGTGTATGAAGTACACTGTAGCCTCTATGTGTGGAAGTGGAAGTGTATTTTACAAAGCATGCAGTACGTTCTAATCCTGTTACCTCATCCTGTAAATCTGATTTGAAGAACATAGCTTGACACACACACACATAGCTACACCTCAAGGACTAACTCTTTCTTCTTTTCAGCTTTTCAGACTGTTGACCTCTTCATTTTCCTAAGTAGGCTTTATAATTGGGCAGGTATGACAGGCACAGCCTCATCTGCTCAGCTGCTGTCTGGTGTACCCCAGGGTTCAATCCTTGGTCCAATTCTTTTCTCCCTGTTCATGCTCCACCTTGGTTTCTTAATTAGTCTTTTTTACCATTTTTATTTGGATGATACAGCTGTTCCTCTCCTTTAAACCAAATGACCTTAGTCCTGCAAGACTGTTAAACTGCTATCAAGGATTCAGTGTCATATAGCTTCCTCCAGCTTAATCTAGACAAAAGAGAGGTCTTTATTATAGGCTCTGGGAGCATTATTAAAGTTCTTTTAATCGCCTGTAAAGCAGTACATGGGCTGGCCTCACTTTATATTTCTAAATTATTGTGTCTCCAAGCCACAGTGAGGTTTTATGACCAAGGCCCTCTAGCTGTCCCGAAATCTAGGCTTAAAACCAAAGGGAACTGCATTCTTGCAGAGGCGGCGCTTACTCTCTGGAACTGTCTTCTCCAACATGGTCACACCCTCAACTTGTCAAATATTGACGCTTGGTCGGTATCCCTTGGTGTCAGATACCAACGCAGAGAGGTTTCCTTTAGCGGCAGTGTGAGACGCACTGGGCAGCAGGAGTTTTTGATGCTCCAAGCAGCCAGAGTTTAAGGACCAAGAAAGTCTGCACAGGGCATGTGGGAGAGAGGTGGATGGGTCAAACAAACTCAGGACTTTCACCCACAAGATCGCTGTTCATGTTTTGTGTAAACCAAAAGTGAATCAAGTTATTTTAATAATATTGTAGTGTGCTAACATATGTAGCATGCTATGCACGTGACATGACATTATGTTGGTAACAATCGTGCTTATTTTGAGCCAAACCATGAGTTTTTTTCCTAAACCTATCTTAGTTCTTTTGTTGCCTAAACCTAAGGAAGTAAACCTACAACCAAGTCTTTAACCTACGTTCTGAGTTTATTTTGAAAGGAAACTGCATGCATTTAATGAGCAGAAACTGTGCATTTCTTCTGAGGACGCAATGCATGTAATGGTGTAAATCAACACGCCGTACGTGAACATCCAAAACTAAGTCTGGGGGGTAACTAGAACTTCATAGTTTGATGTTTAGGGCTCATAACCATGTGTCAGTATTTGAGGACTGAGAATGTGTTGTCTCCCCCTAGTTATAAAAAACAGTTGATGATTTTAAGAAGCTGTTACGGACTTGCCTGTTTCGTCATCATCGTCTCCTGTAACAGATATTCCTTCTGTACTTTTTATTGTTTGCACTGTGCAGCACCTTGTAGCTAGAAAGTTTACTTCCTCACTTTCTTCACTCTTTCTTTCTTCATGATACTTTGTTGTTGTTAACCACATGTTGCGACTCAGAGTTTTACTGTACTAGTCATCAATCTCTCATTGAATTACATATAAACTCTATATATATCATCTCTATCTCATCACTTTAGTCAGACCCCTTGGATAGGCATGTGTGTTTGTGGGTGTGTGTGTGTGTGTGTGTGTGTGTGTGTGTGTGTGGTGACACACTTTTACTGCATGCTCCAGTATGAGTGTGTATTCCTGGTGTGTGGGGTCATTTCCTCTCTGCCCGCCTCTGAATCACACTGAAGGAAACGGAGGACATTAGACAAGTTTATCTTAAAGGTACAGCTTTCTGTTCTTCAGTTTTCCAAAATAACAACACTGAAAAGGCAAAAAAAGCTCAGCAAAACAACACAATAAAATAAAATATTTACAGCTCAAAATCCATTAAGCTTGTGATCAAACTCTGCAGTTTTCCAGTTGCTGTGGTTAGACCAGCCCTCCCATGCTCCAGCGCCGGGCGAGGAAAAGATATATTTAAAGCAACAGGCAGATGTTGAACCACATCAACATCTACTTCAGAACAAGCCCTCCTGCGTCTAGTAACAGCGATTCAATCGATCCAACTCGCGTCAGAGTGTCTTTAAAGCTTATTAATGAAGCTGTAGCCTCTGAGAATACAGATATGGTAACAAAAGTGACGTTTGTGTGGAACAACTATGGTTCTTTTGTTAGAAATGGTTAGCTACAGTACACTCTTTGAAGACAATCCCTCAGAAATTCACAAAGGCACAAGCTTTCTTTTCAGATAATGGCAGTTTACATTTAAAGTATTTAATCAGATGACCTTTTTTAATGAAATCCTTTCAAATAAACATTTAACAAAAAGAACAGCAGGCTACAATAGCTTTTCTAGAGTTCATGAAAATCTGCCTCGTCAAGTAAAAACCCTCTCCTTTGTGTTGGCCATCAAAGAGGAAACAGACAGGAAGTAGCTGCCACAGGAAGTCCAGGCACGTAGAAGAGTGCTCTGGAGACCCCCGGGATCACAGCTCAGCATACACAACGTCACGGTCAGCAGCGTTTATCTCTGCTGGCTAACTGCTCTTTGTTAAAAAAACAAATTCAGTTTGCCGTCTGGGCTGCCAAGAAGTGATGATCTTGAAAGTCCTTCCAGAGATTAAATGAGAAGTTTATTACTTGTCTTACATGTTGCTAGTACGTGGTGTGGGCTTACTGTTCAACTGAAATAGCACCGATCTTCCACTTTATTAGTTGACTAATCTATGTCAATCAACACAAAATTAATTGCCGACTATTTTGATTAATGAATGATCATTTTAGTCATTTTTTTTTAAACATTTGCTGGTTTCTCACTTCTTAAATTTGAGACTTTAATACTTGTCTTTGTCATCTATTATAATAAAATGAATAGCTCTGGATTTTTTGACTGTTGGTTGGTTACAAAATACCATTTCAAGAAGTCGCCTTGGGCTCTGAATTTACAGACAAAACCAATAGTCCATTAATGGAGGAGATAATTGGCAGATTAATCGATAATGAAAATAATCACTAGTTGGAGCCACATCTGCAGTAACTGATTTTTTTTGGATACTTGGGTGCAGCTTAAACGATCTTCTTCATAAGTCAAATTTACACCTCCAACAGTTACAGATCAACATTATCTTTTATTTGGAGTCGTGTTACTGGCCACCTGATGGATGTGAGTCCAATATTCACTCTTTTAGCTCTGATTTTGGTCTCTACCAACCCCTGAGGGAAATATCTGGCTCTTTAGCTGCTAAATGCTCAACTATTACAGTAGGACTTTTCCACTGGCACTTTTGACAGTGCATTTCGCGTTGATCTGTGCCTCCATTATGTGTCCATATGCGCAGAGTTGTGCCAGGTTGTTCCCATTATGAACCATCTCCAGATTTGGGTAAAAGCGCACCCGACAACCCCCAAGAGGGTTGCGTGGTGTCAAATGGACTTCGTAATCATCAAATATGATTTAGCAATGATTTAACTTTTTAAAGCAATAAGCGCTATGTGCCAGGCAAAATCAAGATAAAACAGCCTGAAAATCCATCATGGTGACCTGATTCACCTTCCTCCAACTTCTTCAGTCTGCTTATGAAACACTTACGAAAACAGCTCCTGATGACTCAAATCAGTCTCTGGCGGATTCATACTTTCCCCCACTTCAAGACAAACTCAGGAACAGATACAGTAGGCCTTGTGAATATGTCAGAGAGTGTAGATGGTAGCTTCTTGAATTTTTTCAGATGGTTAAGAGGTAAGCAAGTTAAGAAGATAAGCGTGCCATCAGTTACAGACGCACTCTACAGCAGGTAGTCCTGTGGAGATGCAAATCCGTTCAACACTGGGCTGATGCGCTGAGTCAAAGTGAGTCAAGCCAAGCCAGCACATGTGTGGAAAAAGGCTCACCAGCGAGCTGCAAACTGTGTCTAACTGTGTCATTTTGTGCTTCGCAGTTGGCTCACAGTTGGTTTTTACAACTTTTTGTTGAAAACAACTGTCTGCTGCGGCCAAATACGAGAACAGGAAGAGTGAACCAACCTCTCTACCATCTGAGCTGCAGGATGGACGCCAATGTAGGTTACAAATTACCTCTCATTGCATTTTGCCACATGATGGCTGCTGGTTAATGTATCCGTATACTGGATATCCAATATTTATTAATTTTCCTGCACTACATGCTGTGTAAGTTAGTGGACGGCTCTCATTTCAAAGCAGAGTAACATATGAAGCACAGAGAAAATCACTGCACAGCCCTTAGCTGATCAAAGTAGTATGCGTGTTTCCATTCAAGCCAATCCCTGCTCCATCTGATTTCACTGATCAGCTCCCTCATAGCGTCAGAGGCAAAGCAGTATTTATTACTCTCTTGACTTTACAGGATGAGATTTTTCATTGTTTTAAGTGATGGAATTCATGGATTGCATTCCCAGCTATCTGATGGCATCCTCTGAATGAGCTGGACGAAAGGTCAGTGTCGATGACCTGTGATGATGTTGGTTACATCACTGCTGTCCAGACAGAATCATTGTCGTGTCTGTGCTGCAGCTGATAACGTGAAATCACACTCTGGTGTAAACTCACGACTCAAATTCAAATTCAAATTATAACCACATATTGCCGCTGAATGCAGTTACACTGAGGCATCGCTGAGGTAAACAAATGTCAGACAGTGAGTGACCAGTAAGCACCAGATACATTAGTCCCAAGAGAACTCTGCAGAAATCAATGTTGTTCAGGCATCGATTCTAAAAGTCCCCCTCCACACAGACATGTGTTTCACTCATTCACTCATTCACTTTACTTGGATGTTTGGGCCTCACTGTGCAGAGTTAAGTATGTGCAGACTTTCCTCACATTCATATTCTGAATAAAGGGTTCGTGTTATTTTATCTCCACTCACTTTAAGGGACAGCTCACCCCTAAATCTTACCTGTAGTGCTGTTTTGGTGCGAGTTGCCGAATGTTGGAGATATTGGCCGAAGAGATGTCTGCCTTCTCTTGAGAATTAGACGGCACTCGGCTTGTCTCTGTCCAGAAATCATGACCCAGTTACTCAAAATAATCCACAGACCGCGTTATGTTGAGTTTCATGAAGGAACTATTTTCTCTCTAGCGCACGGCACCCGCCAATCATATCACCACACAGACGGAAGCATGCACTCATGGACGTGGCTCGTGACAGTGCGAGATGTAAACATTAATGGCATCATCTTTGTTTGAGCCATAAAGTTAGCTTCCTTCTGTGTGGTGATATGGGTGGCAGAAAGAAAAAAGTTCCTGAATGAAACTGCTCACAACAAGGTCTGTGGATTATCTTGAGTAACGAGGTCATTATATCTGGAAAGGGACATTGCTGTTGAGTTTTTCAAATGTATGTTTTGCCACTCTGCCCGAGTGCCATCTAGTTCCATTATATTCCAGAGAAGGCAGACATCTCTACAGCCAGTATCTCACACCAAAACAATCTAAACTGATAAATAGCTCTACAGGTAAGAGGAAAAATATGCATTTTTGACTTTGGGGTGAACTGCTGCTTTAAAATGTACTAGTCTGGAAGCAAATCGTAGTTCAAAATGCAACACGAAACCTCAAACACTCACACATACACTGAAAAAGCAGAGCAGTCCAATATGTCTTCAAACACGCCTGGTGGGGTCCTTTACCAGTACTTGAAAACATCAGTCTGGCACTTACACACTGTTGTTAAAATCTGAGGCGATCTTTGTTGGTCATGCGATGCCAACATGGAGACACATCAGGACAAAAGTGTGGAGACAGTTAAGCTGTGCTCTGACATTCATTACACACCCACTCACAGATCTCCACATGCACCAATGTGTTTTGCCTCAGTGCTATCAGACTATCAGGCCACATCTTTACAAAACATCTTAAAAGCCATTTGTTTTCTTTGGCTTTCTTCTGGTTACATTGCGGGTTGTTCACTTAATTGTGCTTATTTTTATTAATTGCCTTCTGTCTCTTCCTCCCCTCTTCTTCTCCCTGTAGTAAATCACTTTGTTTTGAAGAGTGTCGTATGAATATTTTAACTTCCTCGCACACTTTGCATATGTGGTCAGCACATAGTTTTACAGACTTTCAGCTGATGAGAAAGTTGCTATATCTGAGCATCATCCGACTCAAACCATCTCTCATCCGTCCAAACTAGGCCAAACGAGGCTCTGAGGACTGGTTATGAATTGGGCCACAGTTCTTGGCGGTGCTGAGAGCTGAAACTGTGTCACTATAGGGATGGTAAAAAACAAGGCGGCGGCAGTGCGCTACCAGCCGCAGGTCTTGTTGAACTGAGACACGCTGCTGTCCTGTGTCTCTCCAACATTTCATGCTCTCTGAGAGTAAAGAGTCACGTGCAGCTCTGTTTGGCGCTCGCTGTTGGACCAGTGGGTGTGATTCAGAGGTCTGCCTTTTGATCTGTGTCTTTCTAGATTCGTCTGTCTGTGTGGTGGCCACTCGGAGGCTCGGAGTATCGTACATGGAGGAGCAGCCGTTAAAAGCATTCATTAGGAGCTGGAGTAAACTTCTGGGCTGAGAGCCGGCTGGAATTACTCAGTCTTTATGAGAGGAGGCCGCCAGACCACACTGAGGACAGGAGACAGGCCCGAGCTCGCATACATGTAGTCACACACGAAGAACAATTACTGACACACATATACATGTCAAAACGTCATCATTATTACTGTAAGGAAAAGCAAAACTGCCCGTGAGCTGTTATACTATACTTTAAAAGGAGTAACTTTAGTAGAGCTGAAACAACTAGTTGATCAACAGCAACTACTTTTAACAGTTGAGTCAATAATGGAATCATTTTGGAGTTTGTCTTTGTCTTTTACGTGGCAGTAAACTGACTATCTTTGGGATTTGGACTTCTGTTCAAACCAAACAAGACATTTTCAGATGTCACCTTCAGCTTTAGGAGAGTGTTTTGGTCATTATTCACCATTTTATTCCATTTTTCGATCAAAAGATAAATCATTTAAACAATTTTTCCAAACAAAAAAGCCAAACATTTCCTGTTTTTCAGTTTCTCTATTGTGGGGATTTGCTGTTTTTCCTCATCTCATGTGACAGTAAACTGAATGTCTTTGGGCTCTGGACTGTTAGTGGGACAAAACAAGCACATTTAAGACATCATCTTGGGCTTTAACAAAGCGCGATGAGTGTCTCTCTGAAGCAAATGTCCATTATCCACTCAATCCACAGCAGGAGACAGCACTTCAAAATAAACGCTCTGCACCAGAAATTTGCTGTACTTAAAAATGAAGTGTGTTTTTTACTTGACACGTTTGCGAGTCACTCAGAATGGACCGCGACCCAAGAACACTGAGATTGGCCTCAAGCAAAACAAATGGAGCAGAGCTATCCAACACTTTTTAAAACCCTTTCAAGATCATTTTTAACCAAATTTAAGACTGTTTTTTGGACTAATCCTCTTTTTCTTATACAATTATGCACTTCAGGTAAGTATAAAGCCAAGTAGTACATATGTGGTCCCGTCTTAAGCCAACAGGTAAGTACAAGGATAAAGTAAAAAGACAGTTTAACTTTGAAACATCAAAAATTTGGACTTTCATCCATTTTCTGTAATCGCTTATCCTCTTAGGGGTCACAAGAGGGTTGAAGCTTATCCTAGCTGACACTGGGTGAGAGGCAGGGTACATCCTGGACAGGTCACCAGACTATCACACAGAGCTGACACATAAAGACAGACAACCATTCACAATCACCATTGAGAGTCATTGCATTTAAGGCATGTTAAGACTTTTTCAGGACCTGGTTTGTTTTTTTTTCCAGACACCAGAGTGCAAGACAGTTCATTTTCCGTGTGTATAGCATCTTCACTTGTTGACATATTTGTGTTCTTAAACACTATCGGCCGGTTCTCGCCTTCTACTATTTTGTATTTTAGGTTCTTTTTCTGGGTGTGAATGAATGTCTGTGTGTGTATTGTGTGTGCAGACTTGCTTGCCTCAAAAAATACATTCAATTGCCGTGAATTTCCAGACACGACTGACTCAAGTTGCAACTCCGAGTCTCTGCATCTGTTGATCAGCCATCAAACAGTGACGGCTGACAGTAAAGATCTGCAGTCAGGCTGTTACATAATAGGTTTAGCCTCACACTCCTGCAGTGGGGGAGATAATTAGCAATAGGCCAGCAACAGGTTAGATCAATGACACTGTGACATGAGCAGGGATGGAGCAGATTTGACCACCAGGGAGATGTTGTTGTATGGAAAACAATGTAAACAACACATAGAAATGCAGCAATTACGCACTAATGGTCTTTTTTGGTGCCTTTTCGTCGGCTATAAAGACAGGAAATACCTCAGTGCTATTTATTATAACAAGGAAGGAACATTAAAGTAGTTTAATTGTGTTTGTCTGACAGTGAGTGTCTGTTTACAGGCTGTTGTTTACTAAATATCCCCCCTGGTCCAACACGACATCAGTTCACATTATTACACACGCTAGGTGATTATCTGAACTGTGTTTTCCACTGATTTCATCCAGAGATGAGGAAGATATAAGAGGCGCCACCTACCCGAGCCGAAAGCCTTGGCCACCAGCCACGTCAGGCTGCATGATATCTTGGCCCTGGTGAAGTCGTAGTGATCGAAGCTCTTGATGGCAGGGACGATGAAGGTCCGTCTCATCCCTCTGTCATCTGCCGCATCTCCCATCTTCTCTCTCTCGGGATCCCGCTACACTGCAGCTGGAGGATCAGTCAGCCAGAGGAACTCCTCCTGACTGCGGATGACATCCCGTCCAGAGGAATTCAATGCAGCAAAATTTCCCCTTCTCCTGAAAAAAAAAATAATGGAAAAAAACTTTGGCCTGGTTGTTGGAGAGCACGACGAGTTTCTACAGCACAGGGACGCTCCTCGGTCACACCAGCACCATCCTCACTTTAATGTCTCAGTAAGATCCTTAAAGCCAGACACACCAGCGCAGTTTAGCAGCAGGATTTCTCAAGATTTCCTCCATTCCCTGACATTATCCTCCTCAGGTTGTCCGACATAACGGAGCAGCTGTGCGGCTCAGGAGCGGAGCTACAGTCCGACACCAGCGGACACTTTCACACATCAACTACAGACGCCGTTTGTGTCCATAGTGTTCTTGTTTCTCTTTTGTAACAGTTTTCCTCTGTCCCTCTATCTGATCTCTCCGCGGCGTCTTCTCTGCGCTTTTCCTGCGGCACTGATAGGAGGATAGGGCGCACTGCGCATGCGCGATCCACCCACCCAGTCTATTCAGTCCTGACAGGAGTCACCACAGTGTAACACAAACCAAGGTGGAGTTCACTGGCAGGATGGTCTCTGACTAAAGCCCAGATGTTGCCTCAATGCACACATGGGCAGAAAAGAAATTATTTTTCTGTATGTAATTCTTCATATATATCTGGAACAATATGATTTTTGGAACTGTTTACTTGTATGAAAGGTGCTATATCTATATCTATCTATCTATCTATCTATCTATCTATATATATATATATATACACATTAAGTTTATTGTTATTATTATTAATGTCAGATTCACAGGCACTCATAATACATTTTGTAAGAAAGAAGAACAAAGAGTCATAAATACATGTGTTCTATTTTTCATTATAAATCTGGAAAGATATACTTAAAAAATTAAAATTAATTATAGGCTACTTGAGGGCAGACTTACGGAAGCCCTTAGGGGCAAGGGGATTTTTGCCCCCCTACATTTATGTGCTACATAGGGGATAAATCAACATTGATTAGAAAAAAATAAAACAAAATAAAAGAAAATAATCTTAACATATTACACATAAAAAATACCTCAAATTTCCTCATTTCATTTTTTCCCCTTTTTTTTTTTTGGTATTGTCTTATTATGAGGGTTCATTAGAAGTGGTAACCGCGCAATAAATAAATAAATAAATAACTAACTAAATAAATAATAATAGTAATAATAATAATAATCGGCCAAAACAAATTGATAGATAAAATAAAAGATAAGATAAAATAAAATAAAATAATATAAAACAAAATAAAAATAAAAATCACCTTGCTCAGGGCTTCCGTACAGACCAGACAAATTACACATAAACAATTTCCTCAAATTTCTACAGGCCAGAAAGAAATGGTCTATGCTTTACTATGAAATCCATGAAACATTAGAAATCCCTGTATCAATCTGATTTATTTACAGCCACATTATTTTAAAACTATTTGGTCATTTTTGATATTCTGGTATGAAACACCAACAGAAGTTAAAACTAATGATCAAAATATGAATAACTATTGCACGTTGATTCTGTTAAGATGTTCAGTAAAGTAAATTAACTCAGCTAATCTCAATTTACAGCTTTCAGGCCAAAGCTGGTGCTTGATAGAGTGCTGGGTGGCCTGCCGACCATTTTATATTTCACAATGAAAATTATTGATTTACACTGGGATTTTTTTTGTACTGTGGACGTAAATAAGGTGCCAGAGTGTGTAAAAAGCACAAAAATAGAGCATGTTTATTTTTTTAAAAAGTTGCCAGGGGAGGATCTCACAAAGCCCCAACACAGGTCAAGGCTAAACCCCTCAACCCCTAGCATTGCCACTGCCTACACCTGTGCAGGGCTGCTGTACCTGGCTCTGAAATATGTGATCTCTCTGTCACACAGTGTCAGTGCCAGTTATTTTAGTTCATAGGTTTAGTTAATTGAAAAAATAAAGATTTTTGAAGATGTTTAGATGAGTAATGGGCATTGGTATTTGTTATGGGCATGTCTATGTATTTCATTTGATATATATTATGTTAATGACATTAATGTTTATTAAGTGGCCCCTGGCCTCCTGTCATTTTGCAAAAGTGGCCCCCAGGGCAAAGCAAGTTAAGTATCCCTGCTGTAGAGATTTACACCACTCAACATAAGAGGGAGAAATGTGCTCGATACTCCACGAGTGTAGCTGACGACTTAATTCAAGTTACTGAAGGTCAACGTTAGACAAGCCTTCTTTTTAATACCAAGCACTTTACATTTTATTTAAGTACTTGTTCACTTTAACTTGTGTGTTGCTACACCTGTTCAATAAAGGGTTTGAATAATTTGTCTGTTCCTGATTAAAGGCAAAATAAGATGTTACAGAGGTGCAGATTGGGTAGAAAACAAGCGTACGCACACATTTGGGTTGTGGCTCCAGCAACAGACATGGAAGTGTGTTTTTACCTGACCTCCTCACGTAGTTTCTCACTGCTTGTCCTCATTTTCAGTCTGAACTATTAAAAGCAACCTGTCGGAGTATCTCAGGGTGCAGTTTGTCTCAGAGACAAAAAGTCAGATATATGTGGGAAGGTATAAGAAGGGTAAGCATTAACCTGAGCTTATCACTGAGATATTTCACTATTAGTTACAGGCAACCAGTGTCGTCATGTCACTACAACATTTGCTGCTGTCATCATCAGACGGCAGACATGACAGAGAGTTCATGATTTGAATCTGCACACACAGACAAGAACACAGAAAATAATAGGGAAAACATTCATATTAAGAGTTTATTTAATCTTGTTTAGCTCCCATAAACCAGAACAGTGATGCTACTGGATGACACTGCACTTCAAAGATCCTGAGGAGCACTGAGTGTGTGACAACATCGCTCCCTAGTGTCCACAGTGGGTTCATACAGTCAGCGGGATCTGAAGGCATGCATCTCACACTGGGTCAGTAGATGGCAGTCCTCTGCTGAATAATCATCTGAAGCCCCTGCTCCGCTCAATAGACTCTCTTTACAGCATCGTCTGAAATCCATAAGGTGGCACTTAATTGCACTTTTGACGGTTTTATTGAATTTTCTTTCACCAACAGGTTTAAATACAATGAAACAGTCTGCAGTGAATACCTCACCGTGGCTCCAGCAGACATTTTAGTGTTCAGACAAGAGGTGTGATTATTGCTCTCATTTTCTACAAACACACCGACTCTAGAGGATGTCTTTGTTTTCATCTTTAAGGTTATTGCTCTTCCTCTCTATAAACTGAATCTTCTGTGTCTGGACCTCCACTCAAATCCACATTCATTCGAGAGTCATTACCAATCATAATGTATCTAGCATTATTAATGTGAATATTTGGTTGTTGGTGTTGTTGCCACTGACCCCCGCCATCGCCACCGTCCTGTTGTGATTGCATGAAAAGAAATTTTTGTTCCATATAAAGGCTGAGCTTCTCTTTCTCCAGCAACTCTGCTGCTGTACACTCTCTGATCAGCTGCCTCTGGTGCTGGTTTGAATGCTTTAGTCTCTCCTGCCTCTCCATCTGCATTTTCACTCTCTGCTCTGCAGTCCAGATTTTCTTCTGGTTTCTAATCTTCGCTGGAGACAAGACCTTTTGTATTTTCCTCGTGAAGCTCTTGTCCTCCACGAGTGGAATTATTGTCTGCAAAACCATGGGGACGCTGTGTCTGGGCATGCTGTTCTCCCGTGGCAGCAGAGGGATGACAGTGTTGTGCTTGTATTTTTTGTTTATGGAGTTGATAAGGGCAGAGTCCGTCTTCATCTCCAGCAAGCGAGTGTTGAAGTTGCGGGTGAGCAGCAGGATAGTGAAGGCCGAGTTGCTGATGGCATCCTCGACACACCTCAGGGTGCTCTTCCCAGGGAGGGCAAAGTCCCCAGAGAAAGTTGCACCTTCACTATCACTGTCAAGGATTGTTTCCAGTTTCTCCTTCATGCTCTCGGCCATGTCTGCATCCTCCGGTGCATGCAGGATGACAAATGCATAAAACATTTCCTCTTCCTCATCTTCTGCATCTCTACTTTTATGTATTTCATCCACCGCAGGCATTGTGGGTGGAAAAATGTTTGTTGCAGCGGGTAGTGCAAAGTTTGGTCCAGCGGTTGGTTTGGTGGTTTGGTTAAGAGTCTCACTCCGAGCGATAAGGCTGCCCTCTGTGGTTAATGATTCATTCTTTGAGTGTTTATTTGCGCCAAACGCTGGAGGTTGACTGGACGTAGGCCCAGATGTGTGAGATTGCTGAGGTGCTTCACATTCACTAACACGGACATGTTGTTTGGATTCACCTGATGCTTCTGGAGTCATTCTGTCGCCTTGAAATGGGGCTGTTGGAGGAATGCTTATCTCTAAATGAGTGGGGTATGAGGGCATTGAAGAGGTCACCTGCAATGGGCTGGGCAGACTGTGAGTGCTCGCTGACTGATCCTGAGACAGGGTAACTTTTAAAGTCGTGCTTCCTCCACCCAGGCTGCTAAGAGGATCACGGTAAGACCCTGACTTGAGATCCTTTGGGAAGCACATCATCTCTGCAAACTCAGGCCCACAGACGACTTTAGCTTCCTCTCTCAGTTGATCCAGATCCTCACAATTGCTTGTTCGCTGGCCGACACTGGAGAGGGCTCTCTTGTACGCCAGATTCCTCAGATAAGAATCACACAGCCTTTGTTCTGACAACACTTTAAAAATACGAGGCAACGCTGACAAAGGCTCTCCTGGATGCTCTTGACCACACTGAACGGCAAAATCGTCTAATTTGCCTCCACTGTCCTGCCACTTCTCAGCTATGTGTTTAGCTAAGTAGTTGCCCTTCAGCATCTGGAGTTTGTTCAGGGCCCGCTCCTCTTTCTGGAGAATAATCAAACATAAGGCGTGTACGATATTATCTTCAGGAGACTCGCCCAGCTGGAATGTCAGGCTTAGGAGTCGCTGTGGAGGTGCTTTGACTAGTATGTCAAAGACGTCTCTCAGTCCCGTCCCTTGGACCTCTTGCCCCCCTTGACTCATTTTCAGTTTTATGTGCTTCAGAGGCCGACAGGATCACATGTGATTTTCAGACATATTCATTAAGTCTTCATAAACTTTGATGAAGAGAGAGGTGCACAATTTCTGTGAAGAGATCAAATCAACGAACATCAGAAGGCATACGGTCAACATTTATGTTCACATGCTGGACATTTTGTTCTGACTGCATGTTACAAAAGCTGTAAATCTATTTTTTTTTCTCTATCACGTAGCCAAAATGCAACTTAATATATAAGACTTGATCCACAGGTTCAAACAAACAATCATAAACTTGATGACACAACTTACTGGCACGGAGTCCTCGGAGCCATGGCACTAGGTAAAGTCTGTGTGTTTCCACTTCAAATAAGGAAGTCACTAAACATGTCTCTTGTCCAGTTTGACTCAACCAGTAAAA
The DNA here is from genome assembly GCA_026686955.1 of Epinephelus cyanopodus. Taxonomy (NCBI): domain Eukaryota; kingdom Metazoa; phylum Chordata; class Actinopteri; order Perciformes; family Serranidae; genus Epinephelus; species Epinephelus cyanopodus. Next base: position 11,640,777 of record CM048926.1, on the reverse strand, counting down.
ACTTTTCTCTTAACAGGAAGCTCTTAGTGCACAGCTGAGGTCAAGCACAGGACACCACTGTTGCGTCTTGTGAAACTTTTGGTCCAAAGTTTATCAGTGACAATACCCTCTGGTGTCGGCTGTAGGCCTCTGCCATGTTGAAAAACTTCTAGCAACATACTGATGATGTCACAGGTTGTGCACTAAGGGAGCTCATGAGGGACAAAAGACAGAAGCAGGAAGAAGGGAAAACATAGTTCTCCATAACGTAGAAGAAGTTCCTCCATCCTTTATAGACACTAATGCACATTCACCAGAACTGCTGCTCACTTCTATAAAACAGTGTTCTTTTCTGTACCTTTGTTCATTTTGATTACTCACAACATGGCAGACCTGCCAAAAAAAAAGAAAGAAAGAAAGAAAAAAAAGAAACACTTGAGATAAGTGTGGACGTCTTTAGCGCCTCGTGCACAATGGGCGCAGAAGAGAGAAGAATTCTGGCTTTTCTCCCCCTCGTCTCTGCTGAGAGGCAAGTGTATTTTTATCCACGGAGGAAACCTCCAACCCTGTATTTACCAGGGGTGGGGTCACACCAGGCAGAGTGCAAGCCAGCATCAAATCCCTCAATACAGTGCAGACAGAGAGCTTCTCTGTTCTTAGTGCTGAGTGCAGTGTGATATGTTTACTGTGTGACCACTTCTGAAGGATTACAGTAACTCCATAGGAAGTGTGGTTTCTATGTATATTGTGGCGTTGGTATGTATGCATCTATACAGAATAAAGTATTCAGCTGAGCTCATGCCACCACGACCACAGCTCTGTTGTTTTAAGCATAAATCGTACCAACTAAGGGACTGTATGAAAATTATTAGGGGTCAAGGAGCGTGGAGGAAGGGTCAGGAGAAACAGATGGTTCACTTTTGGCTGAAAGGACTGTACTTTTCTTTTCTGGGTCTCTATTTTAGTACAATATCAAGGGGTAGAGTTACTGGGGTTTGGGACTGTATTGGATCAGGGATTGTGTTCAATGCAGCATTTTCACAAATCTGAATCCTTTAAAGGTCCAGTGTGTCCATAGGTGCACCTATAGTCAGCAACAGTGCATAATATTCTATGTTTTCATAATCGCCCCAAACTAAAACTTGTTCTGCTTTTGTTACCTTAAAAATTAGCTGTTTATATCTACATTCGGAGCGGTATGGCGAGTGTCCACCATGTTGTTTCTGCAGTAGCCCAGAGCGGACAAGACAAACATTTGCCCTTTTTACACAGATGTCACGCTATAGGGCCACTAAAAACCCCCTTCTTTATGCTGCCTTTGCATTTTTACACAGCACCAAACAAGGGTGGCATCATAACGCTCCAGTGTGTGTTTTATTTTTCATCTTTATTTACCTTTATTTGACCAGAAAAAACTCTTGAGATTAAAAATCTCTTTTTCAAGAGTGTCCTTGCCAAGACAGGCAGCAACATAACACACAGACAACTTCAAACAAAAATACAGAATGAAAATCTAAAGCTCTAAAACAAGCAATAGAAAACCTGCAATGAGATTACTACAAAGAAAAGCCAAAAAGTATGTAAATATATACTAAAAATGAACCATAAATACACAAAAATGGCAACTACACATGAATGCAAAGACCAGCTAAGACACAGTATAGCATTGGCATATGCCACAGAGTGTTCAATCTTCTATATGCCAATGTAGACAGCATGGCAGCATCGCAGAAGCAAAAGAGGCGTGACGGGCGTGAACCGTAACACAACAGCATCTGCCTCCACTGTGACATATAACATAGACATTGGCAGCACTTTATAAACAATTACTGTAGTAAAGAATCCTGTTTTCCTTTATTTTGACATTACTTTTCTTATTTTGACACACTCTACTTACCTCACTTCTTTTAACTCACTTCCTTTCCTCAGCACTGATTGGGTCCTTTCACTCTCTGTTCACTCATTAACCTCACTGACTTCACCTGCTCACTCCTATTTAAACCCTGTGCACCCTTCCACTTTTTTCATCATCTCACGGGGCGGCAGTGCTGGTAAGCAGAGTTTCTGTCTCTTTAGTTGATCCTGTACACTAATAGTTTTAAGAGCATTATTTATCCTTATTAAGGTGCACATTTGTTTAATTTGACTCAGGTTTTTGTTTTTGTTTCTTTTGGATTCACAATCCATGTGTTTGCTTCCCCTTTATGTTTAACTGTGATTGCGTGAGTTTGGAAAATAAACCTCTGAGTAGATCTCTCCTTCTGAACCTGAATAACAATGGCATTAACATGGCAGTAACAGTCATTTAGCTTCCCTGTTATATGGCGACTGATCTCGTCTTTTGCTCGGGGGTAAGGAGCTCCTGGCCCTCATTGTTTTCACAATTTGAGGACTTCAAATTTGAGTTAGCTGTTAACCGCTATTAGCTACTTTTTAAATCACCTGCAGTGAGACTTTGTCCCCCCGTTCCACGATTGTACCTTTTTTTACATAACAGGTGGGCAGCATAACAACGTGAAAGTCCAACCTTGAAGAGGCAGTGTAAAAGGAGCTACTGACTCTAGATAGGGATACTTGCATTTTCGTGTTTTCGTGATTTCACATCGGCCAACATGTGGCACTTCAGCCCCTCCCCAGTGTCTCCCTGTGGCTTTGACAAACGAATTATATGGAAATTGATTATAGTTATTAATTATTTTTTTAACATTTTATTTTTCACATAACTATGTTGTAGGCCTAAAGAAATTCTTACATTATCTAACTGTAAAAATCTGAAGCCTCTATACCGAATAAAAAAATGTTTTAACATTTCAACTAAAATGTGTGTAATATATCTACTGCCTGGCACGTTTTCCTAAAAAAATCTTGCTGAACCTCGATGGCAGTGGCTAGTCTTAAGTCCTCCTAGCTGGTTAGACATGAATGCCAAATTAAAAAAAAATAAAAGTCTGGGAATTAAATAGAGACTATAGTAGTGCATGGATGGATTTGTTTGCTTTCACTGCCAGCTTTGCAAAGTTAAAGTACATAAAAAAAATCAAAAATAGTGCCCTGCAAAGTAGCCACCTCGTGTTTAAAAATGAATGAATACTCATTTAGACTATTAGTACAGGCTAATTTAGACTTAACAGGCTTTTTTACCTTCATTGAAAGCCTTAAAAATGTTTTGCGGCTCCACACAGATTGTTTTTCTCACTTTTGGTCAAAAATGGTTCTTTTAAAATTAAAGGTTGCCGACCCCTGTTTTAAGTTTCAGTTGAAATCTGCAGACTTCACCACTAGATGCCACTAAATCCTACACACTGGACCTTTAAGTCTCTTTCTCACTGGACAAAAAAACCCCCACTAACATCTGGCTCTTGTCTTTAGTGGGAAAGGTTACAATTGGCATACATTCCCAGGACAAATGACTCTGCAGTAGTCATGGGTATTTTTCGGCTCAAGCTGTAATCTACAGTGATGGAAATTCAATTGTATGACATCCAGGTGGACTCGCTTATTTTAGCCCCTTTTACAGGGAGCATCAATCAGACTGAAATTGAAAGAGACTTAAAAGGTAACAGATAGAAAAAGAAATAACCATTGTAACAGTTTCACTGGCCTCCATGTTGCTTTCTACAGTTTACTAACCCAGTTTCCTGGTGCATCTGTGGCATCGAGTGTGACTCTGAGTAAAGAACTGAATGCAGGCTATACTTGTCTGCTGCAGAGCTGTCTGCATGCTCTGATCTATAAGCAACTGGAGAGGCCCCTATTGCACATTTTTAGTGGGTTTTCCCCCCCATTTAAAAGATCCTGCATATTTGCATTATTTTAAAAAAGGGGAATTTTTTAGATAGTTTATGTGGTGGGGAGTGAAACAACAACACAGTTTAAAAGATATGTTTTTAGTGAGATACCTAAACCACAGAGATTGTACTGTGCTAAAAGGGGGAGCAGCCTTCACCACATATTCTGTCACTGCTCTGTGACATTCACTAACGGACCTGACTCATGTTTCCTTTTGCTGCGAGGGAAAACAGCGGTTGCTCCACGCTGGGGGGCTGTGTGACATCCACCGAAGCCACAGAAGCAAAAGCAAAAACAACACAGTGGAAACAATATTAATTCTACTTTATCATTCAGCCAATATCAACTAAATAAATTACTGATTTTTCTGCAGCCATGATGCACTTAACATTGCCTGAAAATGAAATGGCTGTTTCACAACTACAGGTCACAGGATCTGATGGGTCACAGATTACAGTGCAACACTGGTACTTGTCCTTCTCAGGTTATCAAAAATGCAACACGCTCTTACTTTAACATGATGGATGGTAAATAAATATTTAAGCAAGGGAAGTGTTCCCTCCCATTGTTGTGGTTGTCTTCCAGCAAATATTGCATTGAGCAGTTGTTTTGTTGACTTTGGTGAAGTGTATCTATACGTTTAAGTCAGGTGGTGTGCTTTTTTCAGTCAGTGAAGTTAATGACCTACTGATAACACGTCTGCATCAGCACCAGTTTTTGCAGATGCATATAGTGTCAGAAAGAGGCAAAGGAGACTATCTAAGAGAGATCATGAAGGAAAGATTGGCTGCAGAGTTTGTCGAATCTTGAGGTTTTACCAACCTGGAACCGAATCCAAAATGGAGCAGGTTTTCAGAATCAATCCAGACTAACGATTTACCTTACACATAAGTTACAACAACAACTGATCCAATGAACATTTACTCTTTTCATTTGAAATCTGGCGTGGAGTAAAAACACAATTTTCCAAGTGGAATCTTCTATATGAAATACATTAATATTATACTTGAAATTTTGTGATGTCTGCTATAGATTTGGCAATTTCCTACTTCACATCTACTCTGTACATTGGATATGTTATTCGACATGTTAGAAAGACAAAAACAAATTTCTCTTGAATGTAGTGGAACTGGATGGCACTCGGCTTGTGGTGCTCAAGCACCAAAAAAATACTGTAGGGTTTACAAGTTATTTCATGTGTTTTAGTAATTTGCTGAAAATACAACGGGTATTTGTACAGTTAACCATTTGCACATTTATGTTCACAATTATTATTTACATGTTAAAATATTTGCAGCAGCATTGTTGAAAACAGTTACATAATTATGCCTCAGTAATCCTCACACATATTTACCTTGGTCTGCGTCGTTCAAGCTGCTCATTGGTTAGTTAAGAGACATGTGACCCATTACAAGGAAGCGTAACAAAGAAATGTGGTTGTTATTGTGAAGCTGCTGAAGTTCTGGGAATAGTAAAGTGCTGCTAAAGTCTCCATCCTGCTGTGCACTCTCAGCAAGAGTCATCCAACGACCACACATTGATCCCTCACGTTACAATACAACTGAAAAACTCAACAGCAAGCTCCTTTCCAGAAATCATGAGCTGGTTACTCAAGAAAATCCACAGACCTTGTTGTGAGCAGTTTCATGTAGGAACTATTTTCTTTCAACTAAACCAGACCTGTTAACTGTGCCACGAAGGACGTGTGCATCTACTGCTAGCTCACCTAGCACCACTGAGCTAGCTAATGTTACAGCTCAGCCAATATATTTTTTGTTTGATAGGGATGCTGCAATTTAACACAGTTCCAATAGTTCCACAGAGAGTTTATAGGTATTGTAAATTTTCAGTTTTCTTGCGCTGTCTCAAGCGAGAGCCTCTCATCCATGAGTAGATGCACGCTTCCTTCTGCGCGGTGATACGGTTGGTGGGTGTAGTTCGGTATAAAGAAAATAGTTCCTACATGAAACTGCTCACAACAAGGTCTGTTGATTATCTTGAGTAACTGGGTCATGATTACTGGAGAGAGACGGTGTTAAGTTTTTCAAGTGTATTTATTTGGTGCCATCTAATTCCATTATTCCATTTTCACCCAAATAGCACTACAAGTAAGAGGAAAAATATGTATTTTTGATTTCGAGGTGAACTGTCCCTTTAAATTTATCGAGACATAAGATTCAGACGCCTCCTAAACTTAGTAACTTTTATACGGTCCCTAACTTGCCATGATGTGCCTATGAAATTCCTTGTAAACATTCTCACACCATATAGGCCCCTGTATACCTCTATTAAACACATACATGCAAGCAGATGCACACATAATCTGCCCCTAACATGAAAACACTCGCACAAAAAAAGAAACAACACACATACACACACACACACACACACACACACACACATTCACACAGCCTCAGGATCATCCTCAGTCAGTTACATAACGGACTGCCAAACGTCCATCTTTATTGAGGTCAGTTCTTTTAACGAGAAACACGCTCTCCCAGCAGCTGTGTTAGTCAGCCTGGCGGTAAATTTGCCTTCACCTTCAGGCAAAACATATACCAAGAGGCTCTGTCACTTCTGCAAACCTTGACTTTGGACAGCTATGGTAATAGTGTTTGGAGCAAATGCATCCTGACCTTTGCTTGTTTTTTGTTAGTGGAAATATTACAATATATCAACACAAACACACGCAACTTTTTACATGGTTTATTACCATAAAATAAAATGCACAGATGTGTGTGTTTGTGTGTTTGTGCCTGTGGTTTCTGGCCGTGGGAGAGAGCCCTGAGGGAGACACAGAGGGGTCACATATAAGAGGCTTTAGGGCAGACAAGTGAAAAGGAGGCCCTTTCTTGGACAGAGACTACGGATTAGGATGAAAGACGTATGAGTGGGGGATGCTCTCTCTTTTTTTATCTGTCTCACACGCTTGCTGCATCTCTCTCTCCCACATTCTGCACGATATCTATTCAAAAAAAAAAGAAAAAAAAGAGCAAGACATAAAAAAGAAGATACAAAGACGGACACAGTGGAAGATGCAGAGAGCCAGATACAAAGCCATATAGATAAGACAGTGAGATAGGGGCAGAGCAAAATTCGAATTGAGACCTTGACAGATCGATAGCCTCTTTAGAATTCAGTTTGTGAGAGGCCGAGAGAGGCCATGCAACGCGCTGCTCTTTTCCCAGCCACTTGATTCGTCACACATGCTAAGAGAATTTAACACACTCTCTTCTGGCAGGCAAATATATGCTCCACACACATGTACATGTGAAGATATACGCAGATACAAGGACGTGCACTCATTCAGTCGACGTCCACGCCCACGGTTTGGCCTCTATTGAGACACTGAATGAAACACCTGCGCTGCAGCCATGACTGCACAAGTTTTGAAATTTCCTGCATTCTCTGCAATTTTGTCGAGAAATTATGGAGCAGCATATAGCTTTAAAATCTCACACAACAGTACATAGTGTCCCGATTATGTTATATATGGATGGTTGCAGCTTTAGGTACATGCATTGAGTCAAGCTCAGTCCATGCGTGTGCTGTGTATCAAAGCAAAAATAACCCTGGCTATCACACACTGAGGCTAGTTTATGTTGTTGACAAAGCGGGCCAACAGATCTGAGTTAATGTGACAGTTAACTAGCATTAATTCAGGAGCAAAGGTAAATGAAGCGGGCCTGCGGACACGACAGGGGAGTGCGGTGGGGATGGGAAGACGTGTGTACTGTACCACACTGGACCATGCTTGGGTGAGCATGTAGGCCATGCCAACAACAATGCATAATACAGCCTCTGGTGATGGGGGATGGATACACACACAACACCCCCACCTCACACACGCATAGACATACACTTGCGTCAGCACACACACAAGCTCACACGCATGCACAGACATTGACGGTGATGGGGCATGGAGCAGTTTATGCTCATATCAAGAGAAAGTCTTTGATCAGTGTGACAGGAAGGGCACTCGCCCAAAGGAATTAGCTAACTCTTGCCTTGCAAAAGCACATCCACAATAATTCAGGCGTGTTTGCATTTGCAACAGAGGAGCAGAGAGAATGTCTGTCTGATATTTAGCTTCATTAATATGCTAAATGTATGAATATGATTTGTTCCAGTTCAGCGTCCAGAGTAGCATGTCCAAGAGTGGCATGATAACCATAAAGAGAAGAATGTGCAGAAATTCAGGTTGCGTGTATAATCCTCTCAGTTTAATAGGTTGTTAAGCTGCGCAAGCAATTTACATATGGCTTTTAAAATACGCACAACCACCAGTTTTATTTCTCCTGTAAATATACTAAAATGACACAGTGTTTTCTGACATGAGGACTGTGCAACTTATTTAACATTTTGCTTATTTCTGCCTGTGGATTTGGAAGCTACAGTGTTTAATCACGAATACAACTGGGGAATGTTCAGTCTCAGAGTGGTGTGCACCATTTTGTTACGGTTTGCAGGTTGAATGACATGACTCTTTGAAACGGTGTGAAACAGGCTTTGAGGTACATTTTCTCTGGTTTGGTGGGTGTGTCGGAGGTGTTACCCAATCAGCAGCGACATATATATAAATGAATGTGTGATAGATCTTTACTTATTCTAACGATTTTTAAAATTAGAATTTAAATGTAAATGTGTTTCCCGTGCCAATAAAGGCATTTTGACTTAAATTGAATTAAACCCCACCATATAGAAAGGCAACAGGGTGCTGAACACACCACCCTTTCTGTTGAATTAAACGTTTTGTCGAGGTTGAACGCAGCCCTGGAATTCATGTTCAGTGGCACCTGGAAGTTATTCTGATCCATAGTCTTCACTCCAGTTCACATCCTGCCTGAAATTCTTATGTTTCATGTTTGCTTAATATTGTATATTTGTTATTTATTTCCTTAAAAGGAAAATTTGACTTTTTTGAAAAAAATAAGTTAATTTGTTTTCTTGCTGAAGATTGATGATATAAGTCTCATGTCTGCCTGTTAGATATAAAGCTACAGCGAGCAGCTGGTTAGCATAGCTTAGCATAAAGACTTGAAACAGGGGGAAACAGCTAGCCTGACTCTGTAGTCTGAGACAAAACCTCCGGCAAAACTACATCTTGTCGTTTTTACACTTTAGTTTCTGTGCAGATTAAACTAACAAGATGTAATTAGCGAACTTTAGAGGTGCTGGTCAGGTTTTTTTTTTTACCTTTTAAAACGTAAAGAAAGTAAGTAGAATGGACACTCCCATTCAAATCAACATAGCAGGATGATCACAGTGTTGGCCATTTTAATGTGTATTGTTGCTATTGCAACTGCTGCAGCACAGGAACCAAAGGTAGGCTGCTCAACCTTGCAGCAAATTTTTCCAGTGGTCAGTTGCAGTATTGCAGCACAAATCTAAAAGACAATAAAAGACACGTCTGTCAAACATTTGACAGGACACCTCAAACTGCAAACTGGTTTCCTCAAGCTGGCTTTCCTCAAGCTGAGAAAAGAGATTTAAAAAGCTGTGACGTACATGATGTAAAGTCTATGAGCCGAGCGGGAACTTGCGTGCGAGTCCAACAGGACAAATACTGCTGTGCCTCTTCAGTGGGCCGCGTACAGTGGAAAAAAAACCCAGAAGCTAGAAAACTTTTTTAGCGGATGCACCAAGCGAGCAACTCCCCATCTTGGCATCCAGCATCTGGTTATTATTAAAATCAGTGCTGAGCAGAACAACTTCTGTATAAACTTCTGTATAAGCAAACTGACACGCGACAGGTTGTGAACTCACTGATTTTAGGTTTTGCAGTGACGACCAAACAAGCAGTAGAGTAGTAGTGCAAAGCATGGAGAGGCAGCTTTGGTTTCTTTTGTCTTGCTGCTAGAGAGGAATCGAGGATCGCCGGATTTACGTTACAGCGTTACCTACTGAAAAAAAGTAACTCTTTACAATTTCTCTGCTGTTTTAGATGGGAGCTATGTTGAGCAGAGACTTCACTACCTACCATGAGCATAAACTCATGTTAGGAAAGGAAATATTCTCACACTTGTTTTCCTTATTAAAAAGAAAATACAATTATACACCAATCAAAGTTTCTCTCTTTCTTTTCCAACTAAGACGAGTTTAATTGCCTTGACAAACTAAAACACGCTTTATTCAAACTCAAAGGAATCAAAATTAAAACGTCTCAGTTAGTCTTGTTAGTCAACACTCACCAATTGTGGTTTGGTCAAAATATTTTAATAGTGTTAAAATTAACTGATCTACATGCTGTGTTTCCCCCCGCTGTCTCTCTCCTCTCAGCTGTGCACTGAGAACCACCTCTCACTCGATCCTCAGAGGCAGCTACAGTAACGTTACATCATGTTTCAGCAAGCATGCAATTAATAGCAATAAAAGATACAAAGAAATGCGGTAATATTTTAAGTGTATTGCTTTTTTTGGAAACATGTCTGAATAACAGAGTGCCAAAACCAAGCTCTCAAACTTATGACACACTTTACAGCTCTGTGGATGTGCATTGTTGCCATAACAACTAAAAACAACCACCATGTTCTTTTGTATTAATGAAATGACCACAGCAAACAGCGCAGTGTCCTCCCTACTCATTCTGTTTCGATGCTTTGGACAGAGCCAGGTTAGCTGTTTCCCTTGTTAAACAATGTTCTGTCCAAATTATAAAGCCCTCTATTACAAATCTGTGATTCTAGGCTATATGAGTAAAACTGAGGTTTTGTTGGGGGTAAATTGGATCTCATTTTGGCCAGTGCGAAAGGTTGTCATCCACTCGTTCATAGATTTGTAAAAAGGAGGAGAAGAAGTGACACAACAAGAGCAGAGAGCAGAAGAGGAGAGGAATTAAAACCAGCATTGTGTCAGAAATGAACAGAACTAAAAGAATAAATGGACCCAATCTGGCTGCACTTGCCGTTAGAAAAGCTGCCCGTCCAAAAGCCTGTGCCCAATCCCCCATGTCACTTTTGTCCATCTCCAAACCCTGCGGATGCTCCGCTTGTATAGCAGATGCACATAACCAAAGGATGTGAGGCATGAAAGCAATGGGAAATTCATTACATATTCCTACCCCCCTCCGTTCACCATAATCACCACAATTAGCAGACATCTGCAGTGACTCCAAAGCTGGGAGTGTATTCAGGCAATCAGAGCAGCTTCACCGACAGCACTGACTGCAGCCCCCTCTGTGATGGGCCTCATCCTGAAGGGAAGCATTCCATTAGAAACTCAGTGATTAATTGAGACGGAGAATTTGCTCCTGGCATCGAGCAAGAATGAAGCCCGACAGGAGGCATCCATGATGGCAGAGTCGTACGCGGGGTTGGTGGAGGTGGTCCGGAGTTGCCGGGGACTGTGCCATACTGTTGATGGTGTGAGATAAGGTGCTCACACTGTGGTTTCACAATTAGCTGTATGAGAACAGTTACCAGACAACAGCCATATGTAGATTTCCTGACCCATCAAGTAAACAAAACCTGTGTGTGTCTAATGATAACCAAGCTTTTATAGCTACTTGCGTTTGGAGGCAAAAAAAGGGGATTGGTGGTGATCGCTGTTCTCTTTCAGAAAAACAGATGATACCTAGATTCCCAAATTACCCAAAGCACAACAGCCCTGTATGACACACGTGTGTGTTCATTTGGCTAGTCGATAGATTTATCTCATATGTGAGGATTAGCCTAACTGCTCACACTTTGAGATTTTGGGAAATAATTTTATTCACTTTCTTGCACAGACCACAGGAAATCAGTGGACATAAACAACATGACGTGGTCGCCTTTGGTTGGTAGATTACCATTTTGAAGCCTCAAATTTGGCTGGCGCCATCTGGTTTTTGGAGCAAGAAGTGATCAAATCTGGACCAAAGGTTGGAGCTGTGGAAGAGCGAGGGTGGATCTGACGGAGAACAGGCCAGGGATGGTTAACAAATGCAAAGTTATCCACTCAAGTTAGTTAGCTAATGCTAGTGCTAGCCAACTAGCTTGCTTAGCAGCCAGGTTCTTATAGGGTCGGGAAACTGAACACTGAACAAGCAGTCCAGTCGCCTGAAGAAAATGTTGCCTTGCGCGATTCTGCAAATAGTGGATAGGCCTACGTTACATTTGTATGTTACATACATATCATATCAACATTTCTAAAGTAATGGAGTATTTGAAGAGGTGGAGGGACACTGAATGACCTGACACCTACGTGAGACACCTGCCAAAATGCAGACCACTGTTCGAGACCAGCAAATGACAAAACCGGTTGTTTTTTAGTGTGACATTGCTGCGTCTTCCAGCGGCTGTTTACCCACAAAGCATGGATCTTTCCCTTGCCATAACTAATGTGTTTATGTGCCTAAACCTAACCACATGTTAACTGTGGCATTGTTGAAACTGCTACATAGTACAAATGTAGTGTATTCACGGAAACGTACAATGCGAACATTTCCTCTGGCAGATAAGCTTGAACAAGACAATTTTAAGTGATCAAAATGATACAACTAACTTTCATGAACTTAAAGCGTACTGTGAAGATCAGAGTTCTCACATACATGAACAACACCAGTGGTGTAGTGGAGGGTATACGTGGGTGTAAGGGGTATACCCACCTTTTTCTCTGGCCATTTACACTATACTGTACCCACTGTTACCAGCTCACCCTATTCCCCTGGGCGGTGGCCTTGTGGGTAACCTGTGAGGGTGTGACATGTGCTTCATTGTGTGTGGAGGGAAGCATCTCTCTCGGGGCGTCTCTTGAAGACGGCAGGTGGCAAAGAGTGATGCTAGTCAGCAGAATTAAGTGTCTAGATAAGCTCAGGGCTACTGCTACACCTCATGAGAAGGCCATGTTTATTGTTTTGTGGTGAAAACTGCTATTGAGCCATTGTTAGCCTCGCCATCCTTCCTTCTGCAGAGTGGTCTGGAGTGCTGGAAGCTAGTTACCAGCTAATAACAGGCCAAGCTAAAACTAATGTTAATAAGCCAGCGTGTTCCCAGCTATGATTTGGAGCCAGTCAGGTGTCACGGAGAGAAGTAACACCACCTATCAGCCAAAAAGCCTTTGGAATATATAGGACACTATACCCACTCGCTCCTTGGTAACCTACCCATCTACCTAATGGTACACCCACCTCATCAAGTACCACTACACCACTGGACAACACCCCAAAACAAGTTCATAGCTACTTAAATGAACAGTGTTATGGATGTGCACTGCTACATGTCTGTCCTTGAAGACACTAGCGATTGAGACCATAAACTCAGTAAATCAGTAAATACATTTGCTGAGATAATGAATCAAGTGAGAAGTAGGGCCATTTTTTCAAAGACTTTGATTCAGTCAGACTTTATTTTCCAACTAGTGGCCTTAGCAAAAAATACAGGTGTAAGGAGCTTTCATGTTGCTTCCACACTGATGAGAGTTACATGAGGAGATTGATATCGCTCGCACACCTAAGACTTTTATCAATCTTCTCATCTCGACCTCAACAAGAAAGGGAATTAACATATTTCCCGAAATGTCAAAATATTCCCTTTAAAAAAAAAAACACGTCTGACTGGATAATTGTCAGAAATGTTGAGTGGCCTACTGTACAGTATGTGCTCCATCTGTGGAGGATGACAGCATGTTAGACAGCTAATTACTGAAGCAGTTGGAGATGTCACTCTTACTAGGCACAGTATGGAACAGCCATGGTTTTAAGCCTCAGCTTAATACGTTGTCATGGTAATCAACAGAAGCACATCGGACACTTTCCATTTGTGTTGGGTCCAGGGCTGGCTTGTGTCTGGATCACACACACATGTGGACATGAGAGTAAATACGAACATCAGTCTAGCTTACACAGGCACGGCTGCACATCGGCCTCATGGACGAAATATCAACTTTTTATGAGCTGAGCAGACACGTTAGCAGATTGATGAAGAGGCATTTTGGAGTTTATATGATTGATTGTGTGAAGATTTTGTTCGTCTACTCTTGACTTAGTTGGTTCAAAGATATCATCACCCGAGGCGAACTATTCGAGCGGGTACGACGGGAACAAAAGCGGGAACACGCGAACATTGTGTTGTGCAATTCATTACCACTGTTAAGGAGGTTTTTCAGCAGGATTACATGAAAAACTTCAGGCCCGTTTATCATGAAACTTGGTGGAAAGGTGTTAGATGGGCCAAGGAAGAACCAATTAGGAGCAAATCCAATTCCGGGTCAGTTACACAAATTATTGACCTTGAGGTCTCCAAGTGAGTTCTAGGTCATGTCTTGTATGACTTTTGAGGTAAAACTCTTGAAATGTTTATTTGTGACATGCTAATACGTAGTGTTTACAGCACATATAGAGAGGAGTCATAAAGCTAGTGAGCTGAATCAGTATCACAATCAATATCACCGACACAAGATCTAAAGTTTGTTAACACTAAGCCACCACATGCTGCTGGTTAGAGTCAGTGACAAGAGTCGATTCCTTGATCACCCTGTCAGCTATTCATATTCCTTTAGTCGGTAAGGGATCAAAAGAATCAAAAGGGGTTTTCATGAAAATTAATCCAAGCTGTGAGGATTGTTTTAACAGCATAGAGCGGTGCTGTGTCGGTATGCTGGGTGCCGTAACTCACTCTCTCTGATCTGTGTCTGATGGAGCCAGATCAAATGAATGATTCTTAACTGATTTATTATCTGAAGCCTATTTTTTACACAAGTAATATTCATACTGGTTTAAATGAACAATTTGATTGTATTTCCCGATCTTTGCTGATCAACAATTGTGTGTGAAAGGAATTAAAGGCCTGTACCAAATATAGGCTCCTTAATTTCAGTGATTTAAGCTAATAATAGCCAAAAGAACGTGTTGTATTCTACTGCTCAGAGCATTTAAACAACACGTTGATAACAGATTGAAGCTTTATATTACAATCCCCTAAAACCACTAAAATATTGCTTTACCTGACTTCTTATCAGGGTTAATGCAGATAAATAACTTTTTTAACTTGCCTTGGACACTACACGGAGAGCACCTAATGATTATAATCTAATGCCATGATACAAATTACAAGTAAACAAAAAATTGACATGCAAAAATTTGATCTCCATCAACCAAACATTTACTTTAATCGACCATGTTTCTGCATATATGATGTCAACTCTGCAACTTGTGTACCAAAACTATTGCTGACTTTGAGAGTTGCTTGAGGGGAAATGTTCCCAGATGGCACCTCATTTTTCCAATTATTCCGACACGACATGAATGCAGGGTTTGTTATTTGATGCCATAAAAAAGGGACCTGACGTCATGATTGACAGCTGCAAGCGCTCACGAACAATGGCACAGATCAACATTGGGAGTGTATTGGTTGAAACTCAATACCTCTGTTTTAGTTCCTGATTGCTACTGCACAGACTCTGGCTCCAGAGACATCACCAACACAAGATGGTGGCACCCATATCCGGGATATTTTCATTTTTGAGGAAGTGAAGCAAGTTGTCCATTTTCATATACGTACAGTTCATCGTAAGAGTGTACTGAAGTAAGCGGGAGTGTGCCTATGTTGCTACAGCCCTGTGTTCCCACATTTCCTTTTTCATAAATTTGTGTCAGATTTTATCCCCCTTTCTCCCAATTTGGTAGCAAATTACACCCAACCTATTATCCCCCTAACTCAACTCTAACCCTTGTGGGACGACGGGGCTTAAATTGAAGGGAAATGTAGGAACACAAGACTGAATTTTGAAAATGTACTAGAAATGTGGGAACATAGGGCTGTGGGAACAAGTAAAGCAACGGTGGGGAATAAATTCAATATTTCTTTTATATTTGAAACTTAAATATTGATATCATAGTATCACAATGCACTTATAATAATATTGTGTAAATAATCCAATCATGTCCATGTCTTTCTTTCTCACTTTGTCTCCCTCCCCCAACGTGACCTGGTTGTCGAGTGAAACTGCTCTTTTTGTGCGATGTTGTGCCTCTTCAATGACGCACACCTGGGCACTCACTGGCCTGTTCCAATGCGTGTTCATCGAATAGGAAGGAGTCTTGTCTAGCCTCTGTAGGACCCAACTTTGAAGGACCCATCCTACCAAGGAAGCATCCTTGACTTTGAGAAATACCTGCAGTCTAATCATTGGCAATGTAGGCATTTCTCAATACCAAGTACACCAAGAGAGAGAGAGGAGACTGGAGCGCTGCTGGTGTCCCTCAAACCACCGGTGCTCATGGAAGGGAAAAATGTCCAAAATAAGAGGAAAACTTTTGGCCAAAAAAAAAGGCACAAAAAAATCCAAGTCCAGGCACTCAAGTGGGTTTGAAAAATGTAAAAGGCCTTTAATTTAATGGGCTACATTCATTAAAAATTACACCAACGCGTATCGGCTTGCGCCTTCTTCTTCTTCTTCTTCCTGAAGAAGGCACAAGCCGATACGCGTTTAATTTAATGGGCTACATTCATTAAAAATTACACCAACGTGTATCGGCTTGCGCCTTCTTCTTCTTCTTCTTCCTGAAGAAGGCGCAAGCCGATACGCGTTGGTGTAATTTTTAATGAATGTAGCCCATTAAATTAAAGGCCTTTTACATTTTTCAAACCCACTTGAGTGCCTGGACTTGGATTTTTTTGTGCCATTTTTTTTGGCCAAAAGTTTTCCTCTTATTTTGACCAAGTACACCAAGTTCGAACTTGCACACTTGGGATTGCTGCTGGTCTGTGAGAAATGCATTCTGGTATACCTGGCTGTCAAAAGTCCACACAAGTCACCTCCTGATGCATCCCCGATGGAACGGACAGAGCAAGTTCACATCCGGGCATTTGGACTGTACTTGGCTGGATGTGGACTATGAATTGGAACAGTACTTGGGCTGCGACTGATGACGTTTCACAAGTCTGCAAAAACACAACAGGCAAGAACGCAGAATGAGAAACGTCTAGTTTAACACTGCTGTGCTCAACCCTGGTGGTAGAAGCTCCACCTCCTGGGAGTTGTAGTTTTTCAAGTGCTGAATGGCAATCTGTGGGGAACACAAATGGAAGCCATATTTGTCTTGACATACAAAAACAGAATACCAAAAATGGCGGAACATAGTGACTACAGACAAACATATAAAATCACAAAGCATCTTATAACTCATAATCAAATTACAATTTCATCACATAGTAAATGGGGCTTTGAGAGGAATCAGGCTAAAGCCATCATTAAATCTGCAGTATAAAGCACACATCTCAACACCAAAGCAGAACAAAGGGTTATGAAAGGGTATCAGGTGAGAACATCACATCAAAATCCTCATTAAGGCCTATTGTCCAGTTGTGAAAACACTTTAACTGATAAATGTTCCATCCTCTCTGTAATGACGCAGTTATGTTGGTAATAATAACCTGAAGTGCTATATCGTAGGCAACTGGACTTGCTTGAGTTTGAAGAGGCTTCTTCAGTTCTGAGGAGCTGAACGACAAAGCACTTAAGATGACCATGACCTGGATGACTGAGAATCTTTACCAGCATGTTAGTGATAATACTTTTAACTTATAAACCATTATGTTTGGAGTGTTAATGAAAGTAAAGGGTTGGGACATTTTTCACTTTGTAGTGAGGCTATAAGACTCAAGGTATAAATGTTAGTATGAAGCTGTTAAATTGATCCTCTGCAGTGTTCCAGAAGTGGCCCATTGACTAACACACACCAAGTTTTATTGGCTTATAACTGAAATAAAAGTTACAACTTATAGATTTGTTATGAAGCCTGCCTGGTGCTAAAATCTTTAAACCCACAGAGAACCATGTGACTCCTCAATTAAAATGAAAATATTAAATTCTTCGAAAATGGAATTATGAGGTTTTTCACATGATAGCAGTCACACACATAAAACTCCCACACGGTTAGATTTGTGAAAGAGCTGTGATTGAAGCTGCAGCTAAATTAAGAGGAAAGAGAGATTAGAAGCTTAAAGGAAATCAAGCCAAGGCTGTTGCTCCCATTTGGATGTTTGAAATTAGACTGAATACTGAATAAATCTAGGTGCTACACTTCTGAGAGCATCATTCCCACCAGTTATGCAAATCAGCCTTCAAATCCGCACAATAATCAGATGATGTGCCGCTTTGTTGAGATTTGAGCGTGCTATTTTATCGGTTTAGCGGAGACAAGGGCTTCCAGAAAAGAGCTAATTTGTGGTGGACGGCCTCTTGACTGTCGTAAAATTGTAGAGTCACAAAGAAATGGGTGTGATCCTCCACTTGGTGCTTCCTTCCTTCCAGTCCAGAGGGTCTGGGCCTAATAAAGGCCTGTGTGGTGCAGCGCAGACAGACCGCCTTTCTTGCTGTGTGGAGAAATGTGTTCAATCACCATGGCTACCGGTCAGAGAAGAGCCCCCGCTGTGGTTATTAGGATTTCTCTGTCTGCTCACACACCGGCTCAGTATGCAGGTTAACAACTCACAGTCTGTATTATGGATGTCAATCTGTGCATGTGAAGTAGGCCTATAGGTCAAGGGTGATTTAGCATTGTAATTATCCCTCTGCACAAGGAGTGGTGGCTTTTTTTTTTTTTTTAAATTCAAATAATCATCTCTAGAAGACGCCCTAAAATGGACTGCCCTGGACTCCGCTGCCTCCCAACAGTAGCACTGATGTGAGAAGGGGAACATGAGAAAGCTTTGAGCAGTATTGATTCAGCTGAGTACTCTCGGAGCGAGTACCAGAGGATCTGAAGAGAGAATTATCCATGCACCATTTCCTCCCCTACTCCTGTGTGGAAAATTCTGCAGTTCCAGCTGTCTCGTAGCCTACATACAGCAGAAACACACACAGCCTCGCACACACTCCTGCACAGTCACACACACACACAGACTTTCTTGAGGTTTGATGTTGCAAAATAATGGTTGTTTGATTTATTTATAGTTGTTCCCTTCCATCTGGTTAGTCCGGCATATTTAATTTTATCTTAAAATAGGACAAACATAGAGAGAGAAACTAGAAAAGAGAAGTAATGGTGTAAATCTTACAGTTTTCTCTATGTCACATCATTTTTTCCTATATGAAATTGCCATTATGGGGCTATTACAGTGATCCCAGAGCCTATATTAAGAACTCTGAGGTCATTATAAACACTAATAGCTACCACAGACACTCCTGGGTTAACATAAGTGCTCCAGTTTGCCTGTTAGTCCACATGAGGACATTATTGGAAGCCATAAACTGTGGTGGACAAATCCACCAATGAAATTTCTGAGACACAGGGTATTGTCTGCATATGCCGCTTTGCCCCGGAGTATCCTCCTCTTCCACTCCCCACCCGGTTCCTCCTGAATAATACACGACGCCCCCCCCCCCATCCACCCTCCACCCTCCCCGCGTGGCCCCCGCCGTCCAATGGCAGACGCGCATTTTATCAAGCTATCTCCTCTGAGCCAATCCCGGTCCTCCCGGTGATCCCTGTAAACCGGATGCCCTCCCTCCTGCATCTCAAACAGACGTAATCTGTGGATCAGAGAGGCAGGCGCTCAGTCGGTGTAGAGTTGGGCTCGGACGGAAGTGATGAGAGTGAAAATACCCCGTGTGACAGACTTGAAGAAATGGCATCGGCAGGACAGTGAATCCTGCTGAATCACAAGAAGAGGAATGTAAGTATGCCATCATGTAAAATGCATAAAGTATGATCTAAAAATTGTGACGCGTTGCTTTGTTAAATCCAGAAATTGTGCAAACTGCAAAAAAGGAAATGGTTTTTTTTTAATATATTCATTTATAGAAACAAAGTGTGAGTATTCTGCTGAATAATGCACATGGACTGAATGTGAAACTGTGACAGCGTGTGATGGGGTCTGGGTTGGCGCTCGGTACTAATGAGGCGTCTCCAAAATGAGCGCATGTGAAACATACCAGCGGACAGAAAAGCGTGTCTTTCATCGGTCATTTCATAAGAGCATCCGTGTGACTCGAGGAAAAACGTGATGTCCGACCGGTCCGCGCGACCTTCTTTTGCACACTTTCAACTTTTACACAGCTCCGCGCGACGCATCGACGGTACACAGTGTACAGATAAATGCTTGTTTCCGCTGCTTGGAAAGTTTGAACGCGATGTTTAAACAGCCAGTGCGGCCCGTAGGAATCCTGGTGGGAGCCTCCCAAACAATATAACTTTGATTCATTTCACTCAGCAGACAGTCTGCTGCTCCTATTGGGCCTGAAAGTCGGCGAACACTGATAAATGGTGGCTATTATTTTCCAGCTGAACAATGCGCACCGGCTTTGTGCGGACCATCTGTCATTGTATCGACATTACCAGCAGCCCTCCTGCCCCGGAGAATCCGAGTGAGACACCTGAAGAGCGGAAAGCAGACAGCGATCATTCACAGCCGCCACCCGTCTCTCGCCAAGCCGTGACTCATGATGTGATCCGTCGGTGTCTGTGTGGATGGGTGCGTAACGTAGCCAGGAAATGAATAGAAAAACAAACTGGTGCAATTAAAATATTTAGTGTTTCGTGGAGAGGTGCAGAGCAACACGCACGCATGACTTGTGTCTTTCAAACGCAGACAGGAATTGGAACAGTGTAAGTAGACTACTTGCGTGGCTTTGCGCATCCTGAATTCTCGGAAACAGTCTGTGCGCATCTGACTTCCTCCCGGAATTTGGGCCTCCAGCACATGGCAAAAAACAGCCAGACTGCCATTTTCAGGGTGGGCGCTCTGAGAGGATGCACTGACCAAATAAACATCACGAGCGGTACAGTTTTTTTGGTGTACTCAGCTTGACCCTGCAGGTAATTTAATGCAGCTGAGACTATCTTTCTCTAGACTTTGGAAGCTGCCGTGCTCAGTCTCTCTGCGTGCAGTGCCAAGCACTAATATGCCTTAAGGTTAATGAGGCAGCCTCCATAAATTCTTCTGCCATTTAGATTATGGAGGGTCTAGACGCTTAGTGCAGTACTACATTTTACTGGCTATGGATTGTACACAGCTTGCTCTAATGAAAAATGCATAGCTATTTATTGAAGAACAAACATTTACCTTAATGCAGACAGCTTGAACTTTATTTTTTTTGGTGCATTATCTGCTGGGTGGAAAAATATCTGTTCTGTTAATAGAGAAATGCACAGTGGTGCTGATAGGTGCTGATGTGCCGTGATGGCCTCACTTCCGTCCCTCTCAGGGCTGAGTTACATATAATTCACTTTGTACCTCGTGAAGAGAAAAAGCAGCATCCTCCTGCTCCCTCACAGCAAAGAGCAGCGTGAGTGCATATCTGCTGTAGGGCTTTAATTCAGTTTGGAGTTGCTCTCAGCTGAGTGAATGGAGCAAAGCCCTCTGTCTACCCCTGCTAATGTTGCGCGAGGCGGAGGGCCGGTTGCATGTTGGCTTATCTTCTCTCCTGCTGGAGCTATGATCATCATTCCTGTGCATCTCATCATCACCCGAGACGAGCTTCATCAACCTGCAATTATGTCGAGAAGCAACCTGCCATCACGGTGGAGAGGCCCTTGACCGCTCACCAACGCCGGTTCCTCCACAGCATTGCCGCCGCCTCCTCCTCCTCCTCCTCGCAGAACAGTTCAAATTAAAAAATAATGCTCCTATTGTTTTTGTTAGGCGGTGAAAATGTAATGTTGTTAGCATCAGGGAGTCCCATCTCCCACCGTCACATGACTCCCAGCAGACACCCAGCTCCTTCCCTGCTGCCATCAAACGTAGAACACACAGATGAGGAGGAAGGGGGAAAAAAAGCTTACACACTTACTCCCCCCTTTTTCAATCATTAAAATACAACATGCAAACTTTTTAATTCATTATTTCTGAGTCATCTGGAAGACATAAAAAGCACAGATGCCCGAGGGATAATGACCTTAATTTATAGAAGCGGAGTTGGGTAATGCCTGTGTTGTTTTTTCACGCAAGACTTTGTTGTACATTCATAGGTGTAGATTTAAGGAGACAATATTTAAAACATGTGCTCCAATACCAACATGAAAGTATCAGAGGACTTTTATTTTGACAATATTAAAGGCATTTTCGCCATACACTGATGCAATAAAAGCACAAATTGGTGCTTAGAATTCACCAGAATGCAGGAAATTAAGGTTTTAAAGCTCAAAATCACGCCCCTCCCCCTTAATATTGAAACAAAACCTACACCCTTGTTCAAATCTATAGATCCAAAGCAAAATCTCTAATAGCAGATGTTCACCACACACACTTGGCTTCATGCATTACAGGTAAACGAAGTCAAGGGTTGAACGAGTTCACAGCGGCAGGACCCTGCGTGTCCATATGTGCGTGTTTGTGCTTCCCTCGAGTGTGCTGTTGCAGTGTTGGGTAAATGGAAAGGTTAGGCAGTGCAGACCCCTGCCCCCTGCCCCAGGCATCTTGACATACTGCCTATCTAGCTGAGTGGATGACCTCTGACCTCTTGTCTAGCCAAAGGCGCGGGTCTCCTTGGGTCAAGCCAGGTGGCTTTCAAGAACCCATTGGCCCGTTCAGGAGCACACATGACATTTGAACTTTTTCTACTTTGGGACCAAACGAGTTCTTTCGGTTAATTAAGAAACCTTTACGGCTTGTGTGTGACTGCGTAGATATGTGTGTGTGTGTGTGTGTGTGTGTGTGTGTGTGTGTATGTGTGTGTGTGTGTGTGTGTGTGTGTGTGTGTGTCTGTGTGTGTTGCAGGTAAATTTATAAATCAGAGAACACAGATTAAGAAGTAAGGAAAGCCTGTTAAAACCTGTCAAACTCAGAACATCTGCTCTCTGATGTAATCTGATTTTAGCCCTCTTCTATGCTTAATAAAGTCACACACTTGTCCAAACAGTTTGATGCGTCAGGAGCTCCTTTTATCTAGAAGCCTGCGCTTGAATTTTTCCTCAAAATAACAGATATTCCAGTGAGTTGTCACACACTCAGGCCCGCCATTAGATTTCACTCTGGGTTCATTTATGAGACGTTACAGCTGTTGTGCGGCCGCTTTTAATCATGAAGTGTGGTAGCTGTAAGACAAAAACACTGCATTAGTCCCGATCTTGTCACAGCTGAGAGAAAACAGCCCGTCTCAATTCTGTCACAACATGCTCTCTATTGTATCGCCACGCAAGAAACTCCCCATGGAAATTTTGGAATCTTTCCCATTGTTCCTAAAGGAAAGGGGGCTTTCATATGGAAGTGGGGAACGCCAGGAAATGACAGGCATTCTTTGTGGACTATTTGAAAATAAACTTATGGGTCCTCGCTTCCCCCTCGACAGCTAGGCAAAAACTAGAAATAAGAAGAGAGGATTATGGTCTTAAAAATCCCTCAATGGCTTTTTCACTTTCTCATGTTTCCTGCTGCAATTTGTCCCGAAAGTATATTTTCTTATTCGGCGTACTGGAGACATGCCATCAGAGTTTCAGCTAAAGAGCTTTTGTCAAGGGCTTTTCACTCTTTTCTCTACAGTTTCCTGAATGGGTGCATTCTTATTTTCCTCCTTATTTGTCCTTATTTTGCCTTATCTTTCCCCCTGGCTTTAAACACAACCCCGCTGCTTGAGCTCTGCTTTATGAGGTGTGACAGTGAGGTCTGGTTGCCGAGGCAGTCCGTGTGGACTGGAACGTAAAGCTTTACATTCAGCCGGCTGCGGTCGGGTTTGGGGAGGACTTAAACTCACTTCACCCCTATACAGTGCCTCGTATACAGGAACTGCCTTCATTCTGCTGAGCTGGCATGAAAGTGCAGAATTGGAGGGAGGAGAAAAAAAAGGAGAAAAAAGCACACATTAGACGTGCCTTCCTTAACCTCAGAGTCCTTAATTGCACACATACAGTTGCTACCTTTAATAAGGATGAAAAAAAAGAGCAAAGAAAAGTAAAAACAGGTGGTGGTGATTTAAAAATCATACATAACATTTTTTTTCCCTTCAGAGTCAACAACATCTTTTTGAAGTGGAGTTTGGCACCAGGTGTTCATAGTTCAACCTCCCTCTTCTTCCTTTTGAGATTTAATAACAGGTTTTATTTAACAGGCTCCTTTTTTTCCTGAGCTGGTCAGTCTCGCCGTACCTCAGATTAACACTCACACCTTACCCCCACCCTCTTCTCTCTCTCTTCCTCCTCCTCCTCCTCTTGTTGTTTTTCCCACCAGGCCGGTGGTAGTTCCCAGGTATTTGACCAGTGTAGCGTGGCCGGGAGGCTGGTTGTTCTGTCCTCTGTGAGACAAAGGCAGCGTGCCTCAAGGAGAGGGATGAAAGGAAACGGGGCTGTGCAGCCACTCCTTTTTACAATGGGAAACCTCCTTAGTGAGGTTGTAGAGCAAATAACCACCTTCTCTCTTCCTTTTTTTTTTTCTCAACAAGCACCGAGACTGAGAGTGTGTCTCTATCTTTTGTAGTGTGTGTGTACGTATAGATGTGAGTTTGTGCGCGCAAAGCAAAGAGGAAGGGGTATCCTTTATGTCTGCATAGAACGTTTTTAGGCTTTCTCTTCCCTACACCTGCTTAGTGTGAGGCGACAGATGGTGCCTCTCTTGTTGAAGATGTTTCCAGTTTTAAGGTTTGTTTTTGTTGTGGTTTAAACTGTATGAGGGGGGTTGCAAAATGAGGGGGAGACGTATAAAAGAAAGCTTTTAATGATGCAAATGATGCTGGAGTGGTGCAGTTTCATCAGCTGGGCAAAAAGAGAATTTTTTAGACATGGCGTTTCAGTTTTTTTTCTCTAATAGAGATAACATTTTTGATTTTAATGACATTCAGATCATTTACTTATGCAACAGTGCCACTACGTCAGCATTTTTTTTTTTTGGAGCTGAAACAACTGAGAGAAAATAATTCAACTATTTTGACAATGAATATCGTTTTTCAGGCAAAAGTGTGAAATGTTTTCTGATTGAAGCTTATTAAATGTGACAGTTTGCTACTTTTCTTTGTCATTAATAATGTTAAATGAAGAGGTTTGAGTTTGGAGCTGTTGGTTGGACAAAAGAAGCAATTTGAAGATTAATTTTTCACCATTTTTTTTAGCGTTAAGCAATAAATTGTGAAAATAATCACCACATTACTCAATAAGGGAACTGATGCGTTTATTTTTGGAGAGTTTACACATGCACCATATATGAGCTTATCATGTGTTTTGCATGTAAAAATTTTACGTTTTTTCAAAAAATCTGAAAAAAAAGTCTGATATTTTCAGAAGATGACAAGTACAAAGCATCGCAAGATGAAAAAAGTGAAATAGAAAAAAAATGTATTCATGCACAGTTTCTGAGCAAAAGAATTTTGTTACTTTCCAGATTTATCGTTCATTGACACGTTTGTATCGTAGTCGCTAACAATATTTCGCCACATTATGACATGTTTACAGATGGCGCTGAATTATACACACAGTGCGTCTCTGGCTGCTCTAACCTACCGGGGCTCAGTCTAGTGTCATCATCTCGGGTGGTAGTCAGGGGGAGGGAGTGGAAGCCGCGGGAGTCTTTTATGGCTCCAGCTCCAGAGACAACCTGTTCTCAGGCACTTCTCTTCTGGCACTTTTTTATGACATCATAAATTCCTCCATTTCCTCTGACCAGCCCTAGGTGGATATAAAGGACATACCTGGCCAGTAATTGTCTGTCTGGCCCTCTCATCTGTCAGTCTCCTTCTACTGCTGGTGACTTCCTCCAGAGCCAGACTCTCAGACTGCCTGAAGATACTCTCAGATCTCTTAGATCTGGACGGTGGACCAATAAAAACAGTGGTTTATTTGATGAGTGATAGGGCAAAGACGTTTTCTTCTTGGTGCCTTTTACTGCATCTTTGCTGGTCATTTAGGTCAGCGAGGAGAGTCAGACTGGCACCCACGTTACAGCGCGGCCTCCCTGCGTGCATGTGCACTTCAGAACGACAACAACAGCCCACTCTCGGACCTGTTGATACCTTTTGTTTGTTGAAGTCTGAGGATGAAGAGCAGAAAAGAAAGGATTAGGGGAAGAAAGAGGAGGGTTTTTTGGGGTGGGGAAAGGAGAAGCCCTTAGGAACATTCAGCGTTCACATTCATCTGATACACGGCTGAGGCTCCTCGGGGAGTCTGGAACAATACGCGCACCAGCACGACAACATTCCTTGGGGTTAAAAAGGTCAAGGGTCACCCAACGACCCCACCCTGCCAATCAGTCCCAAGGCACTAACTCTGTGCCTTTTGTTTTTGGTTTATGTCTTCGCACTTGTTGAACAGACTCTGCACCTTGTGTTACAATGTGCCCTTTGCTCTCTAATAGACTAGACTGGCATGGAGCACTTTCACACTGTCTTAGTGTTCGTTAACAGGTACTTTAAATGTGCATGTTCTGCTACACGGGAGGAGAAAATAAATTTGCTGAGAGCTGCACAGACCTTCAAATTAAGTTACATTCTTTGGCCTAGTTTGCCTGACAATATACGTTTTTAGAGTTATGCCTTCAGCCTATGTCACATATAATATCCCAGCCAGATGTTTGGCAAGCTGAGATCCATATATGCTTTAAAAAGAACCACCACAAAGCAGCCAAACTGTAATTATCCATAGTTTGAATAGATTTAAATGGCCACTTTATATAATGAACCCACCAGGGTCAAATATTAGCCCGAGGGCACTGGAGGTCCTCAGAGTTTTTCCTCCCTTATGAAAAATCCGGGTTAATTTTTTTCCCCGAACACCACAGCACACTTCAAATAAAGTCTGAAGGCTGCCATTAAAGTGGAGCATATACATGTGTAGGCATGGAGTGGCGTGTGAGGCCCCTACAGGCAGACTGCGGGTCTGTTAGTCATTACGGCTGAATGTACAGTATACAGTGGACATGCAGCTACATTAAAGTCTCGCCCACGGCCACATCAGACCACCCCGAGACACACCACTGGCACTTCCTGCACCATCACTCAGCCTTGAGGGGAAAGCCCGTTTTGGGATTTCCGGAGGATGCACTGGACATTAATTGTCGTTGTTGTTGATTAGGAAACTTTTGAGAGCAAATCACATTAACTGTGAGGTTCTATGAGAGATGGTCGGATTCCCAGAAAAGTTTTTTTCCATAGAATGTAAAAATCAATCTCCAGCATCGTCTATGCGTCTATGGACTAGTTGAAAACTTTGACAGTATGGAGAGTTAAGGAATCGCATAGTGATAAACTTTTTTGTTTTCTTATTTTAATTCTAAAGTTACAAACGATCTGATTTGCATTGAATAATACCAGCACAGTTAACATTTTGAGTTCCACAACAATCCTCTTCTACTATGCACCTTTATATGTTTAATTTGAAGGGGCACATTTATTGTATAGAACAAAACATCTACTGGAAACAAGCCTTCATTAAGATATCTTGAGGTGTGACTTCAAAGAAACCACTTTAAAAATGGTCTTGCCAATTGTTCCCTCGCCAAAATTTAGCCTTAATTTGAAACGTAATTTTCCTGACAAGCTATGCCAGCATGGTTGGAACCAATGGCGAGTCATTGTTCTTCAAATAAACCTTTTCTTCAGGGCCCTGACACACCAAGCCGAGTCAGCCATTGAACAATGTCAGGCCATTGGTGAGCGTCTGTCGCGCTAGTTTTTGCGGTGTGTCCTGCACCATTGGCCCTCGTTCAGCCCTTGTTGGCGTGATAATGGCTCGGCTTCAATAGGCGACGGAGATGCAGAGCTAGCGGTGAGTGAATTCACTCAGACTGGCAGCTCAGCTTAGCGCACGAGAAGAGAAACAGAAGTGAGGAAAGTAAACAAACAGCTAAAATCAAGAGTGTTCATCGAAACTAACTTGTGATATTAGGTACAATTAGTTTTTCAGCCATTGAGCTCTTTAGCAGAAACCATTCGTAGTTAGTTTGAGTTGTTCGCTGGAGCACAGTAAATATCAGTTGTGCTAAGCGGCTAACTAGAGTCTTGAATCCATTCTGTCCGACTTCTTTGTCTTTATGAATGATGAATACCGACTACCACTGCCTGCTGGTGTGGAGAGTTATTTCCTCTCACACAGCGACATAACATTTGGCTGTCGTCTTTGCAGTGTGTGCAATGTGCAACTTTTTGGTGGTGATACAGGCAACATGACACGGTGCAACAGTAAGCCTTCGTTGCTGTTGGCTCTTTGATGTCTGTGCCGTTAAAAAGATATATATACAGCTTTAATTTGAAGGCCCCCCTGCCCCCGCCCTTGACTGCACCACTGATCTCATGCACATTTATTTGCCTCTAACTGTTTTGTGTTTATATCTGCTTTTGTCTTCTCTCTATAGGTGTTCACTTCCTGATGCGTGTGACTCCATGAAGATATCACTTCCATCAGGTATACGGCACATCATCATTAAAACAGCTTCATAAAATCCTTAGTTTCTCCATTTCTGAATATCCTCCATGTGTCACATTCTTTTGTCCTCTTTCTCGGCGGAGAGGCATCACAGAAAGATGACTATAAAGCTCCCCGAATTTTTTATCCCGCGCACTAAATCGGCTTACAGTAGAGGAAGGAGACATTGCTCTCTATTAGTCTGCAGCTAGAAATGAAAGCCTATCTGGCTGCAGCTGTGGAGGAGCTCCAAAGATGGGGACGTTTATTGTCGGGAACAAATAGAGGCCTTTTAATTTTGTCTAGCAGCTGACGCCTCTCCCCACCCACTCCTCCAAAACCGCTTTTGTCGGTAATGTAGAGTGGCCTGCTCAGGCAAGAGCGGGAGACCATGAGAGTTTCATAGCACGGCAAAAAAAAAAAAAAAAAAAAAGTGCAGTAGAGTTTGTCGGTGATAGGCTCGGGGAGGAAAGGCCCGGCTGTTTGCCATATGATGTAATTATCTGCCATTTCAGAAGATTATCTCCCTCCATCAATATAGTGTTTAAATGTGTATATGTATGTGAGTGTGTGTGAGTGTCTGTGTGTGATTTGATCTCTGGTTTTGAACCCCCGGTGTAACGCTGAGACTCTGTGGCCCGCAGCTTGGCCCCCCATTTAAGCTGGGTTAGCTATGATCTCCCCCCTCTAACCCCAATCCCTCCCCCCTCTGTGATCCCTCCCACACACACACATACACACACATATATACAGAGTCTCTCAACACAAAAAGAAATATTCAGCTGTAGAGAGGGGGTCCCTCAGAGGGCGCGACATTGAACTGGGGGGGATTAAGAAGAAATGGCTGGCTGACACTGGGGTTGCCATGGCAAAGCCCCCCCTTTTCTCCTCTCCCTCGACCCCTCCGCCTATTTTTCGTTTTAGGTCTCATTGTGGGGTGAGGTATGAGTGTGTGTGTGCGACTGTGATAGAGTGGGGAAGATGTAATATGGCTTATGAATTTAGTCTCTTATCTGAGCTGCTTCACCCTGAGAGAGAAGAGACTTCTAGTTCACATGCTGCAGTTCAGACACCCGGGGAAAAAAAAAAGAAGAAGAAGCAGAAAACGGTCTAAAAACGAGTGTTTTATGATTCGTACTAAGTGGCTGTAAATTTTATGCTACATCTCAGGACATTATGTGACGACATATTTCTTGTTCTACGATCATACAAATTAATTTGTACATTTTTACATATTCATAAAGGAGAGCGCGCCGTGAAAGAATGCAGAGGCAATAATTCAGAGGCCCAGACAAAAACCAAACTGTCTATTTCATGACCTTCTGAATTATAGCTGCCGTAGCGTGATGCATTACTCATCCATTGTAGTCAGTGTGTGATCATGCTAGCCTGACGTCTGCCTCCCTCAGCAGAGTAATGGATTCAGGTCTAGTCTGCTCAATGACATCAGCACCCTAAGCCGATGAAACGGTGCGTTGAATGACCATAGATCAGCGTTTACCATCCTGACGTCAGCCCTCGGTCTGCGCAGCAGTGCGGTGACACTGTCGGGAGTTGTTCCCCAGCGATGGGCTGCTCCTGACAATGGGAGCTCTCAGCCTGTGGTCGGGCGATGGCTGGGGTCTGAAAAGCTTGGCTGCACAGTAGGACATCACAGCATTGTTCTCAGGACTAGATGTCCATATGAACCGTGGCAGGCTCCGAGATATTTCTCTGATATTGTTTTGAGCAAACAAAGAGGGATTTCTTTAAAATACAAAAGTTCATTTTTTAAAACGTGTTTAAAACATCTATGTATATATTTTTAAAACTCATGAAAGGGTCAGTTCACTCAAATTACATTTTGTCATGTATAGGGTTATTAATCCATGCAAATAGTTTTGGATTCATTTGTCTCTTTGACTTCTCTCCCCCCAAAACAAAAGAGGTGATAGAGGTCGTGTCTGTGAGGCTCATTGTATTGAAAAACTACGTTTATCGTCCCTATAAAAAGTGTTTTGTGGATCATTTACAATAGCTGGGGATTTGTTTCTGGAAAGACGTGTTGTTTTGAGGGCTGGGTAGAATATCTATATATCATCTTAAGTATCATGATATGAGACGAAAATACTGTCTTACATTTTGGATATCACAAACTTGAAACTGTTTTCCTGATTTTAAAGGCTGCATTACAATAAAGTAATGTAATTCTCTAAACTAACCAGACTGTTCTATTATTTTCCTTTATACACTTACTCAGATATCCACATCACTGGTGTAAATATTTTGTCAAAGCACCAATAGTAATTCCTACATTATTTTAATATCAAATATCGAGGTATTTGGTCAAAAATATTGTGATATTTCATTTTCTACATATTGCCCAGCCCCCATTTAATAAAAAAAAAAAAAAAAAAAAGTTTCCCTTTTATCTTTTATTTAGAAAAGGCATGCCTTTTCTCTATGATACTGCAGTATCATAGAGTGTGCAAAATCCTTTAGATTTCTTAACATAAAACCCTTTTCCAGTTTTTTTTATATACATATATGCATAAGTACAGAATAAGGGAAGAGCCTCAGTGACTGTAGGCCTCAACCTAGTCCTCAGGAAAACCTTCAGTCCCCCATCTTCACTTCCACGAGCGTACACATGTATACGCTTCCTCATGTACAGGTTTAACACATCTCTACACATACACATCTATATTCACCCGCATATCTATGTGTATTCAATAGAGCTGCAACGATTAGTCGATTAGTTGGTTAGTCAGTCGCAGGGAAATTATTCACTGATTAATTTGATAATCAATTTTTGTTTTAGCCATTTATCAAGCAAATATTTATTGGTTGTAGCTTATAAATTGTGAGAATCTGCTGCTTTTCTTTGTCATTTATGACGATAAATGTCTTTGGACTGTTGTTTGGACAAAATAATCCATTTAAATATGTCACTTGTGATGAGCATTTTTCACAATTTTATTAATACTTTAGACTCAAGTAAATGATTAATCGTGAAAACAATTGGCAGATTAATTGATAATGTAAATAATCATTAGTTGCAGCCCTAGTTAACAGCCCACATACTTGCCTTGATCTGTCCACAATTTGGTTTTAGGCTTTCATACATTTGCCCATCACTCACTGTTTAAAACTTGTATAAAAACTGTAAAACTAAAAATGGAAATGTAAAAATATACAAAAGTATTTACATTAGATCCAAGGAAGATTATTTTAACTAGACTTTGGCAGTATTAAGGTATATAGGGGTATTTAGAGGTCCCGAAGTTAGATTTTCAGCGCTCCTCTTTTATTAAACTGACATGGAGATGCTGTATTGAAGCGTTGTAATGCACAGCACCAGCCACCAGAGGCCAGTCTCTACTGGTGGGACTGGCAGCTGAGCTGATAAATGGCAACTCTGAGTGGTGGGGATAATGTTACAGGACTAGTAAAAAGCCAAACAGCAATGGTAGAAAGAGACGGCAGGAAAAAGCAGTGATAGAGCCAGAATATTGAGTATATCGGCAGTTGTTGGGCTGACGGTGGCTGTTGTCCAACCCTGCATTGTAGGCTAGATGATGTCAACATGCTTCAATGACTTCCAGCACCAGAAAATCAGCTTGCACTTTTTATTTATTTATACAGCTTTTACTTTTTCTTTTATCAAATGTTAGTGGAGACATACGGATTCTGCTCGTAATGAGGTTCTAAATGCCACATTTTGTTGTTGAATTGTTGCATATTTGGTTCCTCAGTGCTGTTCTGTTCACCTCTGTTATAACAGCGTGACAGCAGAAATCTCAGAGACAGAGATCTAAAAACCTGTGCAAAAAAAGAAACCCAAAATTAGTTGTTTTTGCAGTTTAAGGTGAACTGATCCTTTAAAGACAAATATGCTGCACAGCATCAGTACTAACAACTTCCTCTTCATCTGTGTTTCAGATGCTGTTATGGCCAATTTTGAAGTGAAGATGAAAGACTTCAGTTCCTCTGATTAATGAGGTGGTGGTAATGCAATAAAGCAGATCCTCTCAGTTTATGCTCCAGCTTAAACACACAGCGTGATCATGTATAACATAACCAGAGACATGTTTGCCCTGTGGACAGTGGACTCATTCTGCCACTGTCCTGTGTCATTATGTCCCTCTGCTGAGCGACCTGACCTCTGGGCTTTGAGCGACGTCCCCGTCTCCCCCCCCTGCTCGTCTGACTGTCTGTCCTCCCTCCTCTGCGCCCTGCCTCGTCTTGTCAGCTCGGCTCACAGTCACACTCCTGCTCGCCTCGGTGAACATTCAACGCTGTCGGTGAGTTTTGGTATGGATCACATAAAAACCATCGACCGTTGACTGTGCCCCGAGGCCTGCTCTGACGACGACGACAACGGGAATGAGCGAAAGAAAAAAGAAAAAAGAACAAAAGGGCAAAGTGGGCGCATGCAAGACCCAGACACGGAAGACACACACACATGCACAAAAGTGACACTCTGTTTCCACTGTACCCAAAGACCAAAGGTCACAATCAACATTCATTGCTGTCGCTGGGTTGGACTGTGTAGAAAAGCTCACTGAACAATGAGTGCAACTGTGGCCCAGATCTGCCTGACTCGCGTCTCAGCCAATCAGCCGACCGGATGTGAAACACTCTGATTTCTTTATTTATATACTTCTTGTTTTTCACTTCTATTTTCTCCTCTCTTCCTCCCTCCCCGGCGCTGGATAGTCTTCAGGGGAAGAGAGAAGGAGGGAGAGAGATAGAGACACAAATAGACTTCTGGCGGCTTGCTTGTCCTCATCCTCCTCTCCTCTCCTCTAATTGGTGGTTATGTGTGCAGCAAGGGGGAAGGAAGCGGAGTGAATGTGTAATCATTTGGAGTCTCTTCTCCTTTAGATGTTTCATCCCTCTCTTTTTTGTTTGTCTAATTATATACCGAGCTCAGTTAACTCTGTGTTAACTGCTCTAGCAAGAATGAGCGAGTGACAAAGAGAGGAAGGACAAGGTGGGGGGAGGGAAGGGGGGCAAAAAAGGTGGAGAGATTATAGCGCCAGGAAAATTATTATCTAGTTTCTAGCAGATTTATTCTAATGTTCTCCCTGGTGGTGCTGCAATGTGCCAGGATATATGCAATTTTCAAATGCAGAAAGAAGATTGTTTTCACCTCTCTGACTGAGGATGTCTCATTATCTGTGTTTGAGCTTCATGAGAGACTGTCTGGTTTCCTGCCTGCCTCTCTGTGTACGTGTGTGTGTGTGTGTGTGTGTGTGTGTGCACGTATGCCATGATAGAAGACCTGTCTGCTGATCTCAGAGTGCAATATGTTATTTTCTTTCTATACCAAAGCAGGCTGCTCCCTCATGGGAAAACACTCTCTATAACCTTGTCTTCCTTCAGACAGTCTGGGACCGGCGACGCTGCTGCCATTTCTCATTGTACCCAGCTGTAACAAGTCTCTGACACTGTGTCCTGTGTCTGTAATTCAAGTAATCCAAACACACAGTTGATCCATGTAGAAATGTGTTTAGGAAAGTATGACTGATACATCAATTAATTCAATAAAGTTAACTCAGAATCCACACATTAGTGTCTGGTGTGATTATTTACAGTGTTAATTCCACATATAGCTCACAGAATATCCCTCCAGCTCCATCTTTCCATAGTCTCTATCACTCTTTCCTTCCAGTATGTACTCCCTCTGTCATTTAGTAACCCATGTCCATGTCCCTCTCTCCCCAGTCTCCCTGTATTATTCATAGAAAAGCACTCTGTACAGTGGTGCAGAACAGTGGAGGTGATGTAATAGTGGCTGAGAGCGTGGCTCCAGACTGTCATTTGGGATGGATTCATGCGACACGAGAAAACGCTTGTTTGTCCGGCCAGGGATTACACGTAACCGTATCATTTTTTTTTACCATCTTAAAGTCATAAAGTTGTGTTTCAAAGAGCTGAAATCCACACAGGATGAGCCCAGCTGTGCAAAAACAGAAGGAAAAAGCGCTGCAGCTAAAAAGTCCTAGTCATCATGTGATCCAGCGCTGGACATTATACACGCTGCCTGATGAAAACATTTTCTGTCATGCTCAGAAACAACACTGCAACAGCAAAACTACTCAAAGTGTTGCTGAAACATCATTTCACAGCACTTCCTCTGGGAAGTGATACTACCGCCACCTAGTGTTCAAATGTCAAATGCTGCGTATATGAGTCTTGACAGTGGAAGGGAAGGAAAGTAGAAATGTCTTAAAACGTCCCCTTAGCTTGTCAAAATAGAATATTTTCCATTAATCTTAAAAGTAAGTTTTTCTAGGGCAACAGAGTGTGACAGTCCAGTGAGCCAGGCTAAATTAATTTAATTTAATTTAATTTAATTAATCTTTTTAATGTGGAGTAACATTACAGTCTTGATTTTTAAATTCTAACCATTAGTTTTTACCTTCTTTTATCTCCCCTGTTCATTTTTATTCTCGACTGAGACTTTGCTATTTAAGTCCTCACACGTGCAAGTCTCTTCATTGCTGAGGAGATCTGGGAGCCGTCCATGGTTGTTTTATAGAATCGTGAGATCAGGCCCCTCTTTGAGTGGTGCTGTTCAAAGAGCTTTTAACACCACTTCATGCATAAGAGGATCGTTCATTCTGTAATGTGGAAATGACAATGACATTTTGATAGGTATAAAGCTGCAACAATTAGTCAATTAATCGATAAAATTTAGCTATTTTGATAAATTGTTTCAGTCATTTGTAAGCAAAAGTTTGCAACATTTGCTGGTTGCAGCTTCTTAAATGTGAGAATTTGCAGCTTTTCTGTCTCATTAATGATGGTAAATGAAGAGTCTTTGGGTTTTAGACTGATGGTTGGACAGAAGAAGCAATTTAAAGATGTCAATTTGGGCTCCGGGAAATTATCATGAGTATTTTCCCAATTTATTTTTTGACATTTTACAGACTTTTTGGAGGCTGTTTTTCCATATCCACTGAGACGGTCCGGGGACACAGGGCTGTCGTGTGCTTTAAAACCACCTGAAGCAAACTGTGATACTGGACTTGAAATAACATTTTGTACAGCCCTGTGAGGCACGCTTCATGACTACAGTTAATTTTGACTTGACTAATCTGTGAAGCACTTTGGGTATGAAATGTGCAATACGAATAAATTTGCTTTGCCATGCCTAAACGATTAATCGATCAATCGTGAAAATAATCTGCAGATTAGTCAATAATAAAAATAATCACTAGCTGCAGCTCATGACTAATTTTCACAGTAATACCTACTTCATTATTTAATTCTAATTTTATTTTTTATTCTATTTACTTTTTTAAATTTTTATTTTATTTTCATTGTTATTTAACATTTTTATATTTGTAATTTTAACTCTAATTTACTGGGGAAACTGTGGCTCAGAGGTACAGCAGGTCATCCATCGATGGTTCGATCCCCGGCTCCTCAA
Source organism: Epinephelus cyanopodus (assembly GCA_026686955.1). Lineage (NCBI taxonomy): Eukaryota > Metazoa > Chordata > Actinopteri > Perciformes > Serranidae > Epinephelus > Epinephelus cyanopodus. The sequence goes on along the minus strand of CM048926.1, from coordinate 11,605,345 downwards.
GTCTGGACAAGACTCTGAACCCTAAATTGCTCCTGATGGCTGTTACATCGGCATGTTAGTGCAATTGAGTGGTTACTGAGTAGCAGATGGCACCTTGTATGGTAGCCTCGGCCACCAGTGTGTGTAAATGGGTGAATGTGACATGTAGTGTAAAATCGCTTTGAGTGATGGGAAGATGAGAAAAGCGCTAAACAAGTGCAGTCCATTTACCATGTATTCTGGATCTACTTTTTTTAAGGTCGTATTTGATTTAAAAATGTATCCATGCTTGTAACCCTTTGGAGGTGCACAAATATATCAGATAGTATCTTGTTACAAATACTTGCTCATCAAGTGTATGAAATAAAATACAAAATATGGGAATGAGGAAAGACATTTTAGGCTGTAAATTCAGAATTGTTTTCTACAATTTTTAATTTCTAATTTCTGTATTTAACCTTTATTTACCCAGGAAGTCCCATTAAGACTGAAAATCTCTTTAACACGAGAGATCTAGCCGAGGTAGCAGCCAATCAAACCACATTTAAAATGCAAAAAATACAACATATAATATAGAAATCCACAATAAAATAACAACTATTCAAACTAGTGGCCTCAAGAAAAACAAGCACATGTCTCTATCACCTTATTCTGTGTCATTTTAACCTGGGGATATGAATGTGTCTTATTTTAGAATAAGATAATGTATTTCAAATATTTCAGGTACACAAATACAAGCTTATAGTGTTCTGTTACAAATTACATAGTATTCTTATCTGTCCAGCAAAATACAAAATACACAAATAAGTATTTTAAACATGTTTAAATGAAATTCTGCCTATCTCAGTTTATATGACACTTTTACTGACTGACAACAGAACAACCAGTTTGTCAAGATAAATTTAGTGGAGAACAGAATCTATTAATCATATTATTATAATGAGAAATATAAAGATATTGATATGAAACTGAATTTCAGATACTCTATCTGTGTTTTATTTCATTGTGTATTAGCTGCCAGATGATTTCATAATAAGGCTGCTAAATTAAAAGACACACTCTTGTTTTTACAGCAGTATTCGTCACTGCAGGAAATCACTGCCCTGTGACCTATAAATCAAAGAGCACTAGACTTCATTACAGCTGATGTCAGCATTTGTGCCTGCATGAAAATACCTGTTCTGCTGCGTGCCTTGGACAAAAAGCTCCCATGACTTCCTCTTGCTGATGTCACAGGATTTTTACCACATTGTGTTTAACTATTAGCCATGATTTGATCGCGGAACACAAAACCTCCAGAGCTGGAATTTCTCACCGTGACAGAACAAACAAGGAAGTTAAGATAAAAGCTGTTATGCAGGGAAGCAAACACGTGTAGTGATGTCAGCTGCTCAGTCTGAACAACACACAGAGGAGTGCTTTCATTTTTTTTTTTTTTTTTTTTTTACAAAACTTTAATGAGTCTATATTACAACATGTACAAATACAACATCTTAGAAAAACAAAGAATACAAAAATACTTCTATGCAATGCTCTTACAACTGAGCTGATACCTATATTGCGTGACAAGTTGCATTTGTTGAACCATCTACAAAGGAGTCTGCTGAATTATTAAACTGTGAAACATCATTGGTTACTGGATAACAGGTGAAGCTGAAGTTTGGTCTCTTCTTCGAAAACCAGAATAACTTCACTCATGTTCCAGGGAAGTCTTGATGTGAACCATTTGTGCTTTATTCCTGCAATGACAATACATCAAGTTGTAATTTTAGCCACACTCCTGAGAAAATAAATGTCAAAACCTGCAAAATTATGCAGTTTTTTAAAGTTATGTTGCACCAGTTCATTGCTTTAAATCTCACCTTAAACGGTTGACATAGTCCATCACCCATGGGAGAGCAGGATTTGTGCAGGCTTTGCCCTTCTTTGTGATGAAACTATCAATTAAAATGAAAGAAACAGAATGAATATTTATACATATATGATAAACGATAATGTTATGTGTTATTTATTATGTATGCTGTGGTTGAGAGGGAAGAGATACTTACATGATGGCACTGATGGGACAATGCTCTGTGGTGGTCTGGAGCGAATACCCTTTGATTTTAACAAATGGTATTTTGGTTTTCATGTAACTTCGGCAACATCCATGATACGCTGTGGAAAGAAAAGACAATTAGACAAGAAAAGAAAAAGTAAATATCTTTTATATACCAGATTTGATGCAATGAACTTAAATAACAAACCAGCAATAAAAAGAAAGATAGAAAAAAACAGTACACACCTGAAGACGCATCTGTTGCCAGCAGACACACTGCGAGCAGCGTGAACACTGTCACTGCAAGTTTCATTGACACCATGTCGTCCTCTTTGTTGGCAGCGGTGACTCTGAGCTGAGCTGTTGTCTCGTCTGTCTTCAGGTGGAGTCAGAGAGGGTTGTGCTGACTGAGCTGTCGATCACTGCTGCCTTTATACTCTTCAGAGCAGCAGGAAACTTCCACTCTACTTCAAGTATTACACCACTGCAAAAAACCCCAATCACTTTTCCCAATGTAAGATTAAAAAGGGGAAGATGTGGGGGAATATCACACACAACACACACACACAGTAGCACTATTGTTAGTCACCTGTAAATAAGATGAAGTGCTGATTGTTTGTGTGGGTGCATGTTTAGTATTTAACACATGATAGGATTAGGAAAAACTCCAAGTAGGAAAAAATGTCATGTCTAAAAATTTGTGCTTAAAGGTTGAGTTTCAGAGGAAGAAACAAAAACAACCAGACTGATGATTCAGTGTTGTATATAAGTAAAAAAATGTTGCTGAATTTTGGTTCAGCACAATAACATAATGGATATGAATCCAGCAGAAACTCACTGGCACTCTGACAAAATATGAAAATATAAAGTATAAAAAAAAGAGTTTAACTTTTAATTACAAACCACTGAAATACATAAATATTCTGGGTTTTAGGTCACACTTGTTTGGTCTTTCCATCACCACACCTTCATACAACAAAGAGCCCTAAAGAGTGAGTGCAACATGGGAAGTTACACAGGTGCGGCTCCTCTCTAAGTGACTCTCACCATGCACACAGTGCAGTTAAGGGCAGAATATAAACTGCTCAAAAAAAACACTTAATAGTCACAGTATAACACCAAATCAGTTAAACTTCAGGGATATCAATCTGTCCATTTAGGAAGCATATGTGACTGTGAATCAATTCCAGCTGCTTTGGTGCAAATTTAAGTGACAACAGGTGCAATGGAGAGGCAAAAGCAAGACAATCCCCAAAAACAGGAATGGTTTACATGTGGTGTCCACAGACAGTTGCTCTCTCCTTATCCTTCCTGACTGATTCTTCTCTAGTTTTGTGTTCTGCTAGTGTCCTTGTCACCGAGGCAGTACCATCAGCCCTGTCAGGTTGCACAGGTAGTCCAGCTCCTCCAGGATGGCACATCCATACGTGCAGGCGCAAGAAGGTTTGCTGTTTCCCAGCACAGTCTCAAGAGCATGGAGGAGACACCAGGAGTCCAGCCGTCACACGAGGAGAACTGGACAGGGCCGTAGAAAGCTCACAGCCCAGCAGCACAGCGCCTAGCATCAGGAGCGCATACAGGCACGCAGGGGCCACACACACTACTGAGTCACATCATGAGTTGCTCTGATAAAATTCATGCAGCTTGGATTTTGGTTTTCACTGACTGTTACATCATTTTGTTCTCAACAACGTACATCAGTAAAGATTTTCAACTTGAATAGTTCGCTCATCAAGACCTAATGTGTGATTTAAGTGTTCCCTTAATTTTTTTTTGAGCGGTGTCTTTAGAGAGGATGTTAAAATGTTTTGCCCCTTTTAAGTAGGTTGCATTGAGGTTGTACGGAGGTTCGTTTTCTAGGTCAGAGGAACACTTATATATTCTCAAGAACCGTGCATCGAAGGGGAAAAAGTGCAGGGGGAGTGCTGAAATAGGTCATGAAACACTTAATGCCTGCTTAATTGCGCACCTCAAAGTTTCCAGCAAAACCACACATGTTTGAAATACATCTCTGATTTCCTGCACCATGCCTTTATATAACTTACAACTTTATAATTCTACTTAGATATTGTCTCTGATGTCCCTCAGCAGTGAGACAAATCTTTAAACAATAATCATATATTCATAAAGGTTATGGGTCACTGTTGGTTCGTCTGTTCAGACGAGACCTGAAGTGATCCCTGTCCAGTGTGACTCAAATGTAAATGACAACACCCACAGTTCTTATTCAGCTAAAGTTAGAACGAAGCTTCGGCATTTGGAGTTAAATTAAGTGGGTGTCTTCCGAAAGTACAGTCTATTATAGGAAAGGAAAAAACTCTTTCTGTGTACATAAAGGCACGGGGGTTTGCTTTAAAACAGACATTAAAAGTGAGTGAGTCTCTCCTTTTAAGTAAAGGGATATTTTAGGAAACCAGGTTTGTGTGAGAACTAGACATCAAACGACACCTACTCACAGAAAGATGAAGGGGGTTTAGGCAGACAGCTCAGCTGTGAACTTTTCAAGATGTCTTTTTCACTGCCCACTTCAAACCACTGAGAACAGTAGAAACCATAGTGAACATCAGAACATTTCTTTAGGACCCTTTTGCTTATAAGAAGTTGCTTAAGCACACATTTTGACCCGTTATAGCAGGAAAAGCACATGTTACCAATTTTAACAATTGTTCTGTTACATTTGTCCCACCAAGCCATAGCAGTGTGACAGTGAGCCGGTAAGCTCAATACCTGGATCCTGAAACTGAAGCAGCTAAATTAAATTCAACTTTTATAAAAGCTACAGTTGGTAACTTCATGGCCGAAATGAGTTTCCTCAGACGGGTGGCTGGGCTCAGCCTTAGAGATAGGGTAAGGAGCTCAGACATCTGGAGGGAGCTCGGAGTAGAGACGTGGCTCCATCACGTCAAAAGGGTCAGTTGAGGTGGTTCAACGCACCCCTTTTTTTATGGGGCATCTGATCAGGATGCCTTCTGGGCACCTCCCATTAGGTGTTCCAGGTGTGTCCCAGTGGTTGGATGCCCCGGGGCAGACCTAGAGGGATTGCAACGCCGCGGGGTCCCCCAGGAGGAGCTGGAAAGCCTTGCAGAGGAGAGGGACTTCTGGGGTGCTCTGCTAGGCCTGCTGCCCCAGGCGATCTGACTTCGGAAATGGATGGGTGTATGGATGGAAAAAATGTTTGCTGAAACTGTCACTATATTCTGAAAGAAGTACATGGTTAATGGACTGTACTTGTATAGCACATTTCTAGTCTTCTGACCACTCAGACACTACATGTCACATTCACCCATTTACACACACATCCACACACTGATGGCCGAGGCTACCATACAAGGTACCATCTGCTGCTACCGCCGATCTTCCAATTGGTGGACGACCACGCTCTACCTCTGAGCCACAGCTGCCCAGGTACCCAAGCCAGATAATCATCATGTCAATCACTGCTCAGAAACTGCGGTCAAACTGTCAAACTAGGCAGCATTGATCAAATAAATTGCCTAACTTTGAAGCGTTATATAACCCCCTTTTAAACAAACAAACTGGTCTCTCTCCAAAGTTGTTGAAAACGGGCTCTTGGTCTGTGACCTCTGGCGTCAGACACTGACGAAAAAAGCCGTCCTTTCACATTGAGATGATACACAGCCAGTCTACGTTATCGTCAGGGGAAACATGGCAGGACAACAATGAAAGTTACAGTGGCAGAAGTCTGAGCAGGGCGTGTGTGTGGGCTCACCCGGCCAGTGTTCACCTCCTGATGATGTAAAGCCAAACCTTGTACTTTTTTTTTCCTAAATCCAACCATGTGCATTTGTTGTTGAAAGAAAAAACACGTCAATTTGTGGTGTGTACCACATTTATTTTGAAAGAGAATGTATGCAAACTGTACATTTCCTTTCAAAACGGAAGTGTACTTTGAAAATAGACAATGTTTGTGACACGGTGTCCCAGAACGTCAACAACCAACGCACCCAGGGTACCTTGCATGTCATATGTCGAGGTGGAAAGTTCATGACCAAACATCGATATGTGACGAGGTCGGAGTGAGAATATGTTGCAAGAAACTATGCCGATATGGTTGTCTAGTTAAACAAGACACCACCAAAATGCAGCCTCTTAGAGACAATAATGTCGGACTCCAATTATTTTCACCAGGGGGAGCAACACTTGTATCAGGGTGGTCATTGCCGTCCTGGCCCTCACTTGGGGGCCCTCGTGGTGTTTGTAAGCAGCAACAAGGTCAGCAGGTTAGAAGAGAGAGGTTAGGCTTGTACTTTGTTTTGCGATCAGCAAGTCATAATAGCAAAATACCAGGGCACACTGCTTTGCAAACATTAAAAAGCTCATAATAAATGATTGCCTGGCAGCTGATGCCAGCCTTGGACTACTGTGAGCTGCCACTTGTTTTTACATGCCCTCACGAAAGACTGGGAGGTGAAATACGTGTAGGGCTCTAAGCTGGTTTTTTTATTTTTGCAAAGCAGTGTGCCTCTGTATTTTTTGGATGTGATTTATTCATCACAAAGCAAAGCAGAAGCCTAACCTCTCCTTTTTGTTTTGGTCTCATACGTCCTTGGATGTGAACAGCACCTGTTTTTTAATACTGCATTCATGAAGCAGCTCGCTTCAGTCAATCTACTGACATTTGCTGTTGTTATACAGGTCAGCAGGATGTTATGTCTTGAGGTATGGTTTAGGGTTGCTGACAATGTTGTTTTGCACCTTGTATACGTCTTGTTTTCGGATCTCTTGAGAAATAGATTTAAATAAGACGACCCTTACAGTGCTGTGAGACATATTCAGACATCGTGCTTAAATGAAAGTAGCGATACCGCAACACAAAAACACTCTATTAAAATACTACATTCAAGATGTTACTCGACTGAAACTATTAAAAAAACATTAGCAGCTCAATGTAGTTAAAGTATCCAAAGTAACAGTATATTCTTGTTATATCAATAGTGGTAGTTGCAGTTGCAGTAGTAGTAATACAGTAAGTATGCACTATATATGCACACAGTCAACAGTCTATATTGATTGTGGCTCGGGCAGAAGCAAAAGCTTATACTGTATATGCCTGGCCTGCATTCTTATCAATCCAGGCTACTTTCCAAGAAGAAAAAAAAAACCATTTGCACTTATGACCCTCATAAATAGCTTTGTAAACCATTGTTTTGAAAGCCAAAATTGAATGCACATTTTTAAATGTATACTGGCATTGTTTACCAGCATCCAGTCCATTAGTTTAATTTATAATCATATGTCATATTTTATGAACTGTTGGCAAGTAAAAGTAGAGGAATAAAAAAAGCACATCATTTCCCTCTGAAATGTGGAAGTAGAAGCATAAAGCAGCATAAGTGAAAGTAATCAAATACAAATACCTCAAATGCGTATTCGAATACGTAAGTAAATGGGAACATAGTTACATTTCACCTCTGCTTATTAAATAGAGTTACATAAATAATACTTGTGGCATTTTAAAGGTATTGATTATGTCTAATAGCGTTGACATTCAAAGAGGGAACATCACTTTCTGTTACGTACAACCTTTTCCCCAGCATGACATAATGCCAGGATCTTCTTTCTTTTTCTTTTTTTTAAATTAAATAGCGCACGTGTCTACAGCGTCTCTCAATTCTTTCTATCAACCCAAAAAAAGGGGGTTTTGTGTCACTATTGTGGGTAAAAGTACACCGCAGCAATGAGGCATGTCATGGTAGCTTGACCCAGATATATTACAACACTGGTATTTCCAGCGAGTAGTTCCTTGATCTATGGAGGGGGCACCACCTTTTAGAGAGTATTTAAACCTGACAGCCAGACAAACATTATCCCACCTACGAATCCCGATCAGAAAACTGATTCATCTCTGAAGAGAAGCTGCGTGAAGATGGCCAAGCTCACTGTGTGTGTCTCCATGATGCTGCTGCTGCTGGTGGCGCTGAGTGAAAGCAGTGAGTATGACTTCAGCACGTCCCAGTAATATTATTGATTTAGGAGAGCATGTGAGTTGTATGTCTGTTTTTTTCTAGATCTGTAATTAAAGTGGCTCCTTGTTGTGTGTTGTTTCTTTGCATCTTTTTGACTGTAATGCTTGGTGTGTCTCTTCTTAAAGGTCCCATATGCTGCACAGACTACCAAGAGAATCGAATCCCAGTGAAATTCCTCAAAAACTACAAGATCCAGGAGATCACAGATAACTGCAACATCAAGGCAGTAATGTAAGACAAAAAAAGAATCAGTGCATCAGAAGAACTATAATATAAGCTCTACTATGATGTCTTAACTTCTTCTCTTGTCTCAATACAGTTTCAAGACGGTGAAAAACAGACTGCTGTGTGCCGATCCTAACAAAAAGTGGGTGAAGATCGCCATGGAGACGGTCCCAGAGTAAGTTCATTTCTGTTCAGACAATCTCTGAGCTACAACACAGAGCAGGCATCAATACTAAATGATGTGAGTAAATCTAATGTTTTCCTTTTTGTCTCTGGAAATAGAAAAGTCTGAGCAGCGCCTTCATGTGTGGAGATCACCTGAGCACACCACCTGAAACACACCAAGATACACAAGATGACTTAATAATATATTATGTCAAAATCATTTCATATATTTTTGTATTACTTTGTATTACTAAGACAATAAAGAGAATATTTTTTTTATAATTTGCTGTTCCTGTGTTTATCTTTTTAAGTACCTGGGTGTAATATTTTTATAGAAGTCATAAAAAACACACATTACAATTTCTACACAGTCAGCTACAAAATGTTGTCGCAGTAAATGAGCACTAGCAGTAAAGTGCACTCAAGGATTCAAAATAAAAGTAGGCTAGAGGAAATGAGGGAAAGAAGGAAGAAAGAGAAGAAGGTTTAATACTATCAAGGAATGACGATAGACAGAAAAGTGGAAACCGTAAGGAAGTCAAAAAAAGGGAAGATGGGTAGAAAATGGGGAAGTAAATAGACTTGCCATAACTAGTTAGTCATTGGGTATATATACTCTCAATTGTTACTTTACTGAGTAACAAAAACTGAACATGGAGGTAGGATTAATTGCAGGACTGTTGTATTAGACTGCACTAGTTTTAGATGTGGACTTAAGTCACATGATTTGGATTCAAGTCCAACTCGAATCACAATTTTGAAGACTTTAGACTTCACTTGACAAAATCAAATCAAGACTTGCGACTCAACTTTGACATCAACACCAATGACCATAGTGTATAACCTAGGCCAGTGACTCGTGACGTCACTTGGACTTCAGCCTTTTGACTCAAAGAGTGAAAATATGTTCTTTTAAAAAGGGGCCAAAACATTTGAGTACCAAAACTATGCAGTGGTCGACAAAAACGAAATGCGGTTTGTTGCCTAAAATGTGTGGCTTGAAAATTATAGACAGAGATGCAACCACTTCCAACAAACTTGTTTAATTCTGAAAGCATTCATGATTGTTGTAAATGTAACATATTAGGGTATTATTCTGTTTAGGGCGCCTTCCTATGTAGTGGTTAGAGCACCTGTCTTCGTTGTGGAAGGTCCAGCACTCCAGTCCCGCTGGGAACGACGTCCGCATACGGTCACAAGAGGCTCCACCGTCGAACCAAACGGGATCAGATTTACCCTGGAATCTGAGCCAAGTCCTTAACGTCTCAAGTCCGTTGTAGACGGGAGGTATCAAATGTAAAAGCGGATTCAGGGTATTACTCTGTTGTTAAAGGGGAACCATGCTCATTTTCAAGATTCATACATATTATTCCTCTGGATCTAAGACAGTCAGAGTCAATCAAAAGATATTAGTAAAAATAAAAAACTCTCTTTGGATGTCATAAAGTTTAACTGCTCCATAGGCAATGAAAAGTGAAAAATGTTATAGACGACACAAGAGCACCCAGGTGAATGCCCTGAGTATATGGGTACATTTTCTATTTCAGAACTGAGAGCACTACAATAAAATGAAGCTCGTTTGGGTATAAAAAAAGAAACAAACATTCTGTGGATCCACAAAATCAGGCTCTCATTTATAGTCTATGGAGCAGTTTCAGACTTTATAATTGATGACATTACAACTCGTATATTTGGTTGTTTTTTTTTGTTTTTTTGTATATTCCATTCTTGATTCTTGAGTACTTATGTCAATTCTGGTACACTGAGAGCTAAGTCAAATTCCTTGTATGTACACATGTACTTGGCCAATAAAGCTGATTCTGATTCTTAAGTTTGAGACTCACTTCTTGGTTTCTGGCTTTGAGAGAGAGCTGCTCATGTTCAGAAATACTGACTGAACTTTCCTAGCCCATGAGCATGTTATGACTTGTTTAGGACTCCAAACTCAAAGTTTAGCATTTGACACCTGAGTCGGGACTTGCCTGTCTTGACTTGGGACTTGAATGCAAGACTTGAGACTTGCTTGTGACTTGCAAAACAGTGGCCTGGTCCCATCTCAGCATGTGCCTGACGAACGCACCTTTCTTCCACACCAACACTGTGACAGCACGGCGTGTAATTCACGGCACCAACAGTAGGTGGCGGCAGTGTTCAGCAGCACAGGAAGGATTCACTCTATGAATGAACCGCTGGATGCTCAACCGGAAGCGACTGCATTTCTGTCTGTATTTCACTCTTAGCAAGATGAAATGTCTGGTTTCGATATAACTGTTAATAATAACGAAGTCTGTCATGCGTTTAGATAAAAAAAAATACTCGGTATGACTGTGGCAATGGCTCTGAAACCATGACAAGATGAAGCGATACGGAGATGCTAACTATGTTACAGCTGTGCATTTCAAGCTAGCTGAAGCTAACGGTTAGCTGTTGTGTTATTATGAGGACTGAGAGCTAACTGCGAGTGGAAAGATGATTAAAGGAGGAGAAAGGTAAGATGCAGACACGTAAAGGAGAGTCACGCTGTTAACCTGATATGTTTGTGACATTACATTTGAGTTTGGAGACATATTCATACAGCTTTTCTTCGCATTTCCCTGTTATTGCGGTTGTGTGTAACGTAAACAGTTAATATATGGATTTGTGCTCAACGTTACTTAAACTGGGCGAAAACATGTTTCCCCTAAATGGACATTTTTACATATATATCCACTATTATGTACCAGTATCCATTGTAACATATTATTTATGTTATATTTGTGGGGGAAGTGAACTTAATGTATGTTGTTTAATAGTGTTGTATAGTCACAGGTAAATAAGGTTAAACTACCTACCTACATCTACAGCAAGGTGCAGCTTCCTGTTGTTGATGTTTGCACAAATACACAAAATCTCATGACTGTAAAACATGATTGTTTTTGTTGCTGTTTTGTTTTTCTTTAGGGGAGACCGGGGATGATTGCAACACTTTTTGTTCGAGCAAGTGTAACTCACTGTTTTTTTTTTGTTAGAGCTCTTAAATTTTGATGATGGTACCCGTATTTGTCTGCTATAAATAACACACACTTTGACCTCTACTACACCATCACAGATTATGGAAGTTAATGTCAAATACAAAGAGGTATATTGTTACAACGTACCCCAGTACCGGGGTCAGTTGTAACACTAGCTGGGGATGGATGTAACAATTAAATTATTGTGCTTAAAAAAGATTTACAATAGGCTAAATGTATTCAAGCACTTCAATGAATAATAAAGAAGGATCAATAAACTTGTAAGAATACAATAATTATAATATTAAAATTAATAGAAATGTATGACATAAATATAAAAAAGGTTGACGTTTGAACAGCATTTGAACAGTTGAACGATAAACACTTTTGAAGAGTAACTATTATCTGAGCAAACTAAGGCATAATACAAATAGCCTATTTTTAATCTGATCGGCAGTTGTGGCAAATGTAGATGTCCTTGCCTGGGGTGCAGGCTTCGTGGGCCCAAAATCTACACTTTTTAAGAACTGTTACAACAAGAGGTAACAGTTTTTAGCGTTCAGCTTCAAAGCTAGCACTAATGAAACATATCAAATTAAACTAGAGAAACTACTACTTGAACCTATGTAAGTGAAACAATTGTACATACAGCACAATGGACACTATGTAAAAAACAATTGTGATGAAAATGTTTGGTTTCTCACCTGAGAAACTGTTTTTTGGCTCTAGAACAGACAAATTTGGACTCAGAGACATGTGGCTTCACCAGTGAGCTCCAATTGTAAATGGGCATTGACTATGTTGATGATGTCACCACAGCTCATTTCTAATTGGCCAAACTGAGAGTGTTACAACTGTCCCTTTGTTACAACCATCCCTGGTCTCCCCTACAGGTGTAAAACAAGTGTGCAATGTCCATGGAGGCCCTGAGGATGGTCACAGCTGGCTGAGGTTCACCCACTGACCCAGCAGGTTCAATCCAGGTTGAAAGAGAAAGGAGGAGCCATGAAAGAGGAGGCAGGTAAGGCGGAGCGTGGAGGCGAGGCTCTGTTCGAGGACCGGCACTTCCCGTCTGACGACACATCCCTGTTCTCTGACAGCTCCACACCCATCGCAAGGTTGCAGGGACAAATCACCTGGCGACGCCCACAGGTATGATGTAGTGCCAAGAGCAAAGTGGAAATGCCGCTGTGTATTTCTGGGGAGTTTGTTTTGTAATCAGTTCAATGTTGCATCACCTGTCACATGTTAATGTGCTGTGCTCAACCAGAGAGGGTTTTCCCCTATCCCTGTTTGATTATGAAAGAGTGTTTGCAGGTCAAAGGTTCAGTGGTAGTGTTGTTTATTTCACAAAAAAAGCAAGTATATTTCATATGTTTTTCTATTTCTATATCAATCATCTTACAACCCTACAAAATAACTGCATTAAAAACAATACTGTGAGAGGCCCTGACCTCCTTGTTAGCAGCTTCTGTAAACAAATTTCTGCCCCTCATTATTTTCAGCCTCCATAACCAGCAGCATGTCTCAATTTATGTCCGTTTCACACCTCCAGGAGATCTGCCAGTCACCAGCTCTCTTCCCTGACAACATCAACCTGGGTCATGCGAAACAAGGCTTATTAGGAGACTGCTGGTTTCTCTGTGCCTGCACCTTCTTGCTCAAGAACAAACATCTGCTGAACAAGGTAGAGCAACAACTGTGTTTTATCAGTTCAATTTTAATAGATTTGTATTATCTGCAGCTCTGGCTTTTTACAGAATCTGGAGAAATTGATGCTGGGCATTAGAGTGCTCTAGCAGTTAGACTAAGTTGCTGTGAATGAGCATGTCATATGCATGTTTTCTACTGTGTGTCCTACTGCTCTATTGATTTAGTCTGTGACTCTCTGCAGGTGTTGCCTCCAGACCAGCCCCATTGGGGTGACAGCAGATACCGGGGCTCCTTCCGGTTTCGATTTTGGCAGCAGGGACACTGGACAGAGGTAACCATCGACGACCGCTTGCCGTGTATCAATTCCACTCCCTGCTTCTCACGCTGCCACTCCCCCACTGCCTTTTGGGTAGCCCTGTTAGAGAAGGCCTATGCTAAGTAAGTAACTGTGGAATTTCCTTGTCTTATGTTTTAGTTTGACCTACTGTGAACTTTGATATAGGAGGGATTTTTTGAAAGGTTTACTAACCACCTCTTTACTGAAGTGTGGAACTCTCATTTCCTGTCTCTTCCATCCTCTTTAGGGTTCATGGCTCGTATGAGCGGCTGTGGGCAGGGCAAGTGTCCGAGGCCCTCGTGGATTTGACCGGGGGCCTGGCGGAGCGCTGGAGCTTGGGAGAGTCTGAAGACGAGCAGAGACCAGAGCAGGACAGTGACCAGGTCAGGAGGAGAGGGCTGGACCTGAACCTTCTGTATCCTGTGAAAGATGAATGTGCGGTCAGCTGCTCCACTCACAGCAGCCCCGGAGGTCAGAAGGAAGTGCTTTTTTGCAGATAAAAATGATTTTGATCCTGTATCACATCACCTTATGACCTCAATGACTGTTGTAGGTGCCAGTGAGCTGAACCAGTACCATGCTCTGACTGTCATGGAGTGGTTGCATGTGAAGACGGTGTCAGAGAGCCAAGTACTGCTGCTCAGGATCAGAAACCCCTGGGGAAGATGCTGCTGGGGAGGGGCCTGGATAGGGAGGTGGCATGTGTGTCTCCTCGTGTATGTCATAGTTAAGATTTGATTTGTAGATATGTGTGTATGAAACCTCAAATAGAGTTTTGTAGAATCCAAATGCAAAACAACCATAATGAGATGTAAACAAATACAGTCACAAAATGACTGCAAAGAGACAAGAGAGGCAAAGTAGTTCCGCAGCAAAACATCAAGAGACACAAAATGACTGCTAAAAGATGCAAAATGACCACAAGGAGACATGAAAAAACCACAAACATGACCACAGACTAATGCAAGATGACCACAGATGCTAAACTGCCATAAAGAGCCCCAAAACAACCATAAAGTGTCGCAAAACAAGTGGTAATGTAGTTGCCAGACAGAAGATGGAGTTATGTTTGTTTTAAGAGTGCAACAGATGCAAAACAACCACCAACAGATGCACAATGACCACAAAGAGACGCGCAATGACTACAGGCAGACAAAAAAAACACAGAGTTAGCATTAGCATAACACATCAAGTCTGAAAGGGTGTTGTGTCACAGCAAGATTCATGGAAGTCTGTAGAAACTCCAAAGAATGCACTAAAGTACAGTGCACACTTTTTTTATTGTGTGTCTTTTAGGCACTCACATGTACACACCCATAAAGTCCACAAGTCTGTGTGTGTGGGAAAGTCCATAGTCTTCATTCACTCAGTCTACCTCTTTGTCTGCAGTGGTGCTGGTTGGAGCTCTGTCGACCCCGTTTCTGCTTTGGACCTACAAGTCAGGGTGGCTGAGGGCGAGTTCTGGTTGGATGAGACAGAATTCCTGTCCCAGTTTGATGATGTCATAGTGGGTTACCCCATCAGTGATGACGGGCACCTAAAGAGCATTTATACTGGTAATTCCCTACTTTGCTAAAGGATGTTTTAGACTTACTGTCACTGACTGTGACGTCCTTCACACCCCTTTATCACCCTGACTCCTCTCCGACAGGAAATCTGCTGACACACAACCATCAGCTGGCTGGCCGGTGGATAAAAGGGAGCTCAGCTGGTGGCAGCCGAAACAGCAGCAGCTATGGCAGCAACCCAAAGTTTTGGCTCAAAGTGTGTGAGAGAGGAGAGGTGCTGGTGTCCCTGCTGCAGCATAGGAAATGGAGAAACACAGAGAAATATGCACAAACGCCACTTGAAGAGAGCAAGAACATAATGCACCAGCACTACCAGGCTATCGCTCTACACATGTGGAAGGTTGGTGCTGTTGCTTATAGGAAAAAAAAAGAAATGCTTGTGTCTTTGCATCATGTCACCTGCGTTTTTCTGTCACCAGGTGGAGAAGAGGCGTTTTAATCTGAGCCGGATGTTGAACAAAACTCCTTGTGCTTCTACTCACTGCCACGCCTACGAGAGAGAGGTGGTTCTCCACGGGGAGCTGGAGCCTGGATACTATCTGCTGATCCCCAGCACCTACCAGCCAGGAGCTGAGGCCCGCTTTCTCATCAGGGCCTTTTCCTCCTCTACCACATCCCTCAGGTGAGGACAGATGGAGAAAGTGAACAAGCTCATCTTGTCTAGGTAAAAATGACAGGAAACACACAGCATATCCAGGCTGTGTTTCTTTTTTATAATAAAATTTTAATTTCATTCCATCTTCAAAAAGTTCAGGTACTTTTCGAGATGTGTGCAGATGTTGTTTTTCCCATGGAGTCCAAAATGTGTCTCCACAATGTCTCCTTCCAAAATCAAAGTAAAATGGCATTAGTTGTTTTGCCTATTCAACAATGTTGTTATCTTTGAGATTCCTTAAACATACAGTATGTTAAAATGACAACAGTATTATTAAATGTTCTGTAAATTTTTGCATATAATTCATTCATTTGAGATCTTGATTAAAGATTTATTTGTTCATACAAACTTTCTCCAGGATTTCCCATAAAAATGAATGACAGCAAGTGAACAGTGACATCTGCTGGTCAATTTGTGACCCCACACATTTTTTCAAAAAATGGATTTTCCTTCTTCCACATTCCACCAGGGAAATTGCTGTGATTGAATCGACTTATTCATGACATAACAATGCCGTGTTCCTCCCCAGTGCCCTGAAAAGCCCAGCACCTTCACTGCCATTGACAACAGATGGAGAGTGGGAGACCAGTTACTTCCGGGGCTCGTGGGTGGAGGGAAGCACGGCCGGAGGAAGCAGGAACTTCCTGTCTCACTGGCAGAACCCCTGCTTCCCTTTTACAGTGTGTGATGAGTCAGCAGTGACATCAGGAGTGAATGTCAGGATTACCCTGCACCAGAGCCGCCCTGACACCGACCTGCACCCTATTGGCTTTCACATTTATAAGGTCAGTCAAACATTAAGGGAGAATACCGGCGACATTTAGAGATACGGACCATTTACTACTGTGTATAGGTGTCAGCTGCTTTAGAGAAGTGCCCAGATGTCTCATATCAGTCAGCATGGTTGGGCCTGAGTACTTTGAAACTACATTAAACTAGCATATTATGTGTGTATTTTGAACATCCCCTGTTTACCTACTAGAAATTAGCTTGTAATTAAAAACATTTCTGTACTGACTAATGATGATTACACCTGTGCTCTCTGTCCATGATGCTGAAATATGCACCAAAATACATAAGACGAAAGCGGTTCTCACAGCTCTCCATAAGTTGTGAATTACATGCAAACACTGTGGATATGAGAGAGAGCTACATGTCTGTTGAAGCACTTATCAGTAGCATTGTAGGTCCTTGACTTCATGTCACATTGCCACACCTTGGCTTTTGTTGAAACAACGCCTGTACATGTGTGTACAACTCCCTTAACTGATCACAACACAGTCTGCACAGTGTGTAATCTTGTGATTTATGTACTGTTTACTCATTGCGTCTGTTTTAACACTCAGGTTAAGGTGTTTGATCCTAGCTTGACATTTCTACAGGTAATTTTTATGTCTGTGAAGATGTTTTTCATGCTGTACAGCAACCAACTTCCTCTTTCATAAGAGAAAACAAGAACTCATATACAGTACTTGTTTGCTTTACTTGTAGGGAATGTTCACTCTAATCAACCTGAATGTCTTGAAAACATCAGTGTAGAAGTGCCAGGGGTTAGCTCAACAAATAATTAGCTCTTGTAGTCCCAAACAGATAAAAAGGGTGACCTCTGGCTCACCTGGTGGAGCGTGTGCCCTGCATGTCATCCCCTCTCACTACCCCCTTTCTTGTCACTGTCCAGGTGTAATATCATTAAAGCATCAAAAGCTTCCACAGCAGAAAACTATCACTGCTGTAAAGGATTAAAATATGAAAAAAGAAAATTAAAATACCCTCTGTATACTATCTGTTATGGCAAATTAGCTAATGATTGTAGTTCCACAGTGTCTGAGCCTGTGATCTTCACTTCACAGTTCCCAGAAGGGGAATCAGAGCAGATGTTACCTAGGGACGAGGATCCTGCGGCCAGTTGTGTCCCCCACTGCTACACGCAGGATGTCAGTCTGACCTGCTGTCTTTCCCCTGGAGCTTACACCATAGTGCCATCCACCTATCAGCCCGACTGCTCAGCAAACTTCACCCTCAGCCTGGCTCGCAGAATACACAGGTTGGCTCCGTTCTTTTGTCTTAATCTTGTAATCAGAGCATGACAGTGCAGTTACAGCAGTAGCTTTAAATATTATCATTATTATATCATTGTTAAAAATAAAGACGGATGTGTGTCTCTTTCAGGAAAGTGGTGAAAAGCCAGGAGAGGCTGGGTCGAGCCATTCAAGAGGTGAGTTATTTGAAGTAACTTAGTATTAGGTATCCAGTGAAATGACACACATTAGATGGCTAAAGGATGCAGCATTTTCAACACAGGAACTTCAAAATAAAAGAACACAACCAAAAAGGTTATAGCTTTAAACCATTAATCAAAAACATAATCTACCGTTTAATATTTATAAGTTGTATCCCTGGTGTTATGTTACACTGTGTTGAAGAAACAAGCTGAGCCTCTCAGGCAGCACGTCGTCACCTTCAACAAAGCTCAACAAATCCAATGGTTGTGTTCCTGCAGCCTGACAGCTAGTCCTGCCTCCAGGACAATTCGCTTCCCTTATTTCTACCTTAAACCTATATTTTTAAGTGTGTGATTGTGGTGAGAGGAAGGCAGCACTGAATGATCACTCTGTCTTGCTTTTGTCTCTTCCTGGGCGGCAGATCTCTCACATCTCTTTGATGCAAAGCTAGTTCTCTGGGACTGTTGCTGCTCCACTAACGTCGGCTCACCTCCCGGTGCCTCTTGGCCCATGATGAAAGAACCAGTTCTCCCATCCACCCTCACCACGGAGGCTGTGTGTATGTGTATGTATGTGTACCACCAGTGGCTGAGAAGGCAGGCGGGCGGATTGAGTGGGAATGTGTGTGTCGGGAATCCTGGAAACCCCTTTATCCTGAACTGCTGAGGCTCAGGGCTGATGGGCAGCCACACACTCATCGGCGATTAGGACATCAGAGGTTGTCGGTGGGCTGGGCTGCTAATGAAGTATGACGGGACTGGCTGGTGTAAACAAACAGCCGCCATTGAAGAGGGCCGCCGCTGCTCTTGCTCATTCACTCACTGGTGCGCCTGCCGGCCCGGAACAAAGGGCCCTCTCATGAAGGTCCTCACAGAGGCACAGGGGGCAAGGGGCGAGGGGATGGTCTCCGGCAGCAGAGCCAACCAAACCACACCACACCATACCGTGCCATACCATGCCAGAGCTATTCTCCCATCCCTCACCCCCAGACGCTGCTCCTTACCTAGCTTGCATTGTTTGTCCCTAGACAGTAGACACAGGGTTTTCTCAGTCCCCTGTCCCCAAACATGCTCATCATCCGGACTAACAGTGAAGTCAGGCTGGACCCTAAAGCGGTCCACTTTGTTCCTGACTCCATCCTCACCCCCTCAGCTCCCTTTTTGTCCCTCCAGACTCGGTCCACAGCTCGGCCTGGACCTGAACAGAGCCATAGTTTGAAGTTGCCGCAAGAACAGATGACAAGCGGACGGGTGGAAGGGATGAAACGAGGGATGCGGCACATCAGAGGAGGCCGGTTCATATGAAGAAGCCGCCGGTTTCTTTTTGTGTCGGGGCTGTGTATGTGTGGTGGTGTATGATTGCTGGAAGCCATGTCTGTGTGTGGAAGTCACAGGGTTTCTGATTATTTATTGGAGCCAGAGACTTTAACAAAGCTATAATTAACTGATTAGAGAGGTACTGAGCTGTGTATTTATTATGTTTGGGATGAATAAAATATGAAAACATAACTTGGTGCTGATGTGTCCCATATATGTATGTGATTTTAGATTTATGTGTTTATATATTTGCATCATGCATGTTTCCAGTGAGTATTAAACAAATACATTTAATCAGAGATGAAGAAGTGTCACCCGCACGTTCATAACCACGACAGACACACGCCGTGCGCGTACTCGTGCGTCCACTGTGCGCGCCGCCGTTCCTGCGGAATTCAGGAGGCAGTGGTCGGACTCCGAAAGACTCCTAACGTTACCTAGAAAATAATGAACAACAAATTTGACGCGTGAGTAATCAAAAGTTTCTGTGTAACGCTATTATGTGCCAGGGAGTGGGCCCTTCAGTCGGGGCGGCAGATTCACGGGGATAGTGACGTTAGTGAAAGCTGTTGCATGTTTAAAAATACAAGAGAGAGGTGTGTCAGCTTTATTGCATGGTCCTGCATGCTCTGTGTAACCTTACACTTGCATGTCCACGAGAGTGAGATACACACACATGCACATACACACACAGGTGCATTTGAAACTAAGGTAAGCAACAACAGTGATTAATAGTGTTTCATAATGGGAATTGTGCTGTGTCGCTAGCGTTAGCTTAGCCTAGCGGAAGGCGGACAGGCCCCGAATCCTCGGTGTAGTAGTTGTTGCGACGCGGGGAAAGGTGCGCGCAGTGTCGGCTTAAATTAGACTCCCATGTCCCTAAAATACGGCTAGTTAGCTAGCAGTGCATTGCCGGATATTCACGGTCAGAGTAGTTTAAGCGCAGGGCTGAACGTGTGTATGATAAACTGCTAACATATTTGTAGTTTTTTGGTTAAATAAAGCACACTCAGTTGACAGTTTTTAGGCTACCTAGCTAAAACAAATGCAGGACGATACAGCGGCTCTGTGGTGAATCATATCGTCGTGACGGTTCTAATGTTTTAGGTTTTACTTATTTACAAAAGAGGGCACACTGAATATAGATATTGTCTCCATGATATAGTACAATTCAACAGCACCACAAACAACAGTTTAAACACACTTTCTTAATATTAATAATAAGTTTAAAGGTCCAGCATGTACAATTTGGGTGGATTTCGTGGCAACTAGTGGCAACTATTGCAGATTGCAACCAGCTGAACTTCTCTCGGTTAGAATTCCTACAGTGTTCATTGCTGAGGAAGTTTTACCTGGAGCTAAAATATTTGCAGAGGTCCCCAAAATAAATGGATTCGACATTTAAACCGGTTAAAACTAGGGATGAGAGAATAAATCAATACAGCAGTGTTGCGATATTTTTGTGTGGCAATATCATATTGTCACACAGTGCCAAGTGTCAGCTTTTGTAATTATACAAATTATTAATATTACAAAATATACAAATTAAACTTTAGGCAGCCTTCTAGAATAATCTAAATCAGCTTTTCAGTCTACTGGATACATTTTGCTGCTGCAGTAAAACTGGCTGAAGTGAGATGAACAGACTGTAAACTTAGTCTTATAAGAAGTTTTACTTTGGGGACAACATTTACAGTTGAAAAAAGGTAATAAATTGCAATTTATTTTATTGTAGTACGTATTGCAATTATATTGTATTGTGATTTCAGTATTGTGTTTATCGTATCGTGGATTCTCTGGTGATTCCCATAGTAAAAACACTGAAAACTTCACAAATTAGTGATTCTCCTACTTTGTTTGGCACCTTGCAGACAGCCCACTTACACAGCATCTGCAAATATGTGGTCACCTACTTTCTCTGATAACTTACCGTTTGCTGACGTTATTTCTGATCCAGACATTCAGAAAGGTTTTTTACCTCCTCTTGCTCCACCTCTCCAAAACAAACTACCTGGTGATGCAAACTGGTAAAAATGCTGATTAAAGAAATTTCATGTCACAAATCAATGTTTTTCCGACAGTATTCGGCATGTCAGAGATCAGCTGCTAACCTAGCACTCGCTTATCTGTGCCCACCTTTTTAATTTTATAATTTAAGAGGTTTTTTAGAAGGTGTTTACTGGGAGTGGAATTATCGGTAGAGGTCTTGTCCTCTATAAAATAAATGGATCCAGTGATTTAAACTGGTAAAAACAGTCAATGAAGCAGTTTCACGTTTAAAAATCTGCGTTTTCTGATGCTCTTGTCACAGAGGGGCTGCTGACTACAGTGGATGATGGCAAAATTCAAATGGCCCTATCTAGAGCTAGTGTTTGGTTAGTCTATTCTGGGCCACTGTAGAAACATGGTGATGATAGATATAAAGGGCTCATTCTAAGGTATAAAAAAAACCCAACAACCCCACACACTGGACGTTTAACACGTTTATTTATATAGCACCTTTCAAGAGCAAACATCACATTGCACTTTACAACAAGGAACAAAGTAGCACGTAAAAGACAAAAGAGCAGACAGGAAAATACAGACATCATGCTTAAACACAAAAGACATTAAAGACTAACTAAAAGCAAGACTAAACAAATGGGTCTTGAGCTGCTTTTTAACAGTGTCCAGAGTGTCCTTAAATCTTAATTCTAATGGGAGAGAGCTCCAAAATTTAGGAACTTTAGCCTCAAAAGCATAGTCTCTGTTTGTCTTTTGCTTGGCATGAGGAACAACCAAGAAAGGAGAGGACCTCAGTGTCCTGCTGCTGATGTAGGGCTGCAGTAGTTCTTAAATGTAGGCGAGCGCCTGAGCACGAGATCACAAGAATATTGAACTAGATTCTGAATTTAAACGCCAGGGTAAAGAAATCAAATGGGCGCAACACAAGACCCTTTGGAGGAGTTGGTCAAAAGCTTTGCAGCAGCACTTTGCACCACTTGTAGGCAATATAGAGAAGGCTTACTAAGACACAATACTAAGGGAATTGCAATAGCCAAGATGGAAGGAAATAATGAATAACCATCTCAACTCAGCTTGGGACTCAATGGGCCTGAGTTGACCAACTCTCCTCAGCTGGTAGAAACAGGAGCAAACCAAACAATTAACATGCTGCTGAAAATTCAAAGCCTGGTCCATATTAAACTGCATTCGTTTTAGCACGGTATTCCTAATTACCTGTCAGCAGAACTTTTCCTCCTAATTTCAATGAAGTTTTGCTGCCTGTGTTTCCAATCCAGCTTGAAAGATGATGACAGTGGAGACCACGACCAGGACCAAGGCTCACCGAAAGACAGTGAGAAGGAAAAAACCGAAGACGAGGAAAAGGAACAGAACACCTCCAAGAAAAAGGTCAGAGTTGTAACGAATGACTCGTGTGAGTGCAGCTTCCAGTTGGCTCAACCACTCTCTTTTTCTCTGCAGATGGTGGTGCCAGGGGCAGGAGAGCACCCTCTTCAGTACAACTACACCTTCTGGTACTCCAGACGCACTCCAGGGAGACCGGCCAGTACCAGAGCTACGAGCAGAACATTAAACAGATTGGCAGCTTCGCCTCGGTAATGCCCACCACACACTATAAAAGACTAAAGTCTGACACGCTCTCACGTCTGAAGTCAGTGTGAGTTTTTAGTCACACACTAAAAGATTTTGAAAAGACTGGGAATCATTATTTGCAAAGCTAGGTTCTTTGAGATGATTCCCCATCTTGCTCCGGGTGGAAAACATCACCCCAAACTTCCTTTAAGAGATTTGACATATGAACAATTTCTTACAAGTCGGCAAAAACACACAGCATCAGTATAATCCATAAAGATAAACTTTAACTTACCACCTGACGCAAATGGTAGCAGTAACAGGAGCTAAAACATGAGGTAGAACTAATGATTTTATTCTGACATTGGAAATTTGTCTGCAACAGTGAAATAGCTTGAAGAGTAATTTGGATGCTCTTTGCTTTTGTTTATCACTGTAGCCAGACACAGCACAAATTTATAAATACAATCTCATCCAGACTCATGCTGATATAAATATTTCTTGTCTATCCCAAGGTGGAGCAGTTCTGGCGTTTCTATAGTCACATGATCCGGCCTGGCGACCTGACAGGCCATAGTGACTTCCATCTCTTCAAGGAGGGTATTAAACCCATGTGGGAGGTGAGTGCTCTGAGATCTGAACTCTATCTTGACATACATTGAGTCTATTTAGTTTTCTGAACCACGCCTGTGTTGTTTTTAGGATGATGCCAACAAGATGGGTGGAAAGTGGATCATCCGATTAAGGAAAGGCCTGGCCTCTCGTTGCTGGGAGAACCTGATCCTGGCCATGCTCGGGGAGCAGTTCATGGTGGGAGAGGAGATCTGCGGGGCCGTGGTGTCAGTACGCTTCCAGGTGAATACACAAACAGACACATATGTTATACCTAGTCACACACTGCCTATTTCAGGGCACTCAGGCATGCATCCCCTGTTTCTTTTCTCCAGGAGGACATCATCTCCATCTGGAACAAAACAGCCAGTGACCAGGCGACCACCGCCCGCATCAGAGACACCCTGCGTAGAGTCCTCAACCTGCCTCCCAACACCATTATGGAGTACAAGACTCACACAGACAGCATTAAGTATGTATGTCTCATCGTTTTATTATTTTCTCTCTCTCTCTCAAGTAAATGTATGCATGATCACAAACTTCACGTTTTCTCACATTTCTGTTGGTGTTACACTCTAACTATAATGAATTAAAGTTGTTACAGGGAGCACAACGATATAAAACAGTGCTAATGTTGCTCACAACTTAAACAGATATAGGGTTGTATTTTTTTAAACCAAAAATTCAAACATTTAAGATTTGGTGCTTCTAATTTGAATATATTTGGTTTTTTGACTGGTGGTTGGAAAGAACACTAAGTTCAAGATGTCGCATTAGGCTTTGATAAACTGTGATTTTTCACAATTTTCTGAGAAAATGATTAACATCATAACTGATGCTGTTTGTTGTAGTGCTACTTTGGAGTATTATACTGTCCACTCTTCTTCGGCAGTAATGATTTCCTAATTAAATGCTTTCATTACAACAACTATAAAAAGGCAGACAAATCTATTTTTAAGTTGTTTTATATTGGTGCAGTGTAAATTTTGGCAGCCATTTTAGATATAGTATTTAGATGAAAGTGCTTACTAATTTTAGGCTGTCTCTCAAATTGTGTACTTCTGTGCATACACTTAATATTTTGAGTGCATAAGTGCGTTCACACTAAGAAGTATGGAAAAATGCAGTGCACTATGGGTACCCGGATGTTGCATTCAAAAAGGTCAAGAAGTTGAGTGTGGAACTATGGACACTTTTCGCCCTCAGTGGTCGCCATCTTGGCTACGTAGCGGAAGGGGAGGGACCACTTTACAAACTGGAAATAGCAGCCGAGGACTGTGCGACCGTGAACTTTGCTGCATTACACAAATACATGTGTTTTGTGCGCTAAGCACCACTATACTGTTGTCGGGTATAAGCCAGCAGTATGTTTACTGGGTTGATTAAGCAGTCTGTGATGATTTGGTACCGTTTTACAGCCATCATTTCCGGTGAGTGCACAACAGCCGTGTTTGATTTGAGACCACACTACACTGTGGAAATTCGCGCACTACGCCAATAAGTACACAGTGCACATATTATACTACATAAGTGTACTAACGGAAGTATGTGATTTGAGACACAGCATTAGTCACACTTCAGTCATTTTTATCCTTTGTAGTTTTAGTTTAGTCAACAACTTTTAGTCAAAATGTTTCTCTCTTTAATTAAATTAGGCTAATACAGTTATCGGAAATTGTAATTAGGGTGTGACAGATTGTATCAAATGTTGAAATTTCAGACATTTTTTTTCTACAACTCCAAATTATTTCTCATCATTTGAAAGCTCAAAACCTAAAACCCAAAAAGAATATGAATAATTAAATAACTAAGTTGAGAGGTTCACTGTTGACTCTTGACTTAACGCTCTCATTGGTAAGAAACAGAAAATTAACTTTATTTTAGGCTGATTTATCTTTTTATCTTCTTTCTTTATCTCTCAAAATGTTAATCTGGAGGTTCAAACTCATCTCCTTGCAATCAGTGATTTAAATGGCAATGTTTAGCTCTGTCTGAGAAAACTCAGCTTAGTTCAGACTGTTTACTCAGCACCTACCTGTCTGTCAAGCTAACAGCCACCACTGCAAACAACAAACTTCACAAATTTATTCAACAGCTCCACCGTCCACAGTCAGACACACACGGCTGCTTATTTACTGCCAGATTACAGCTCACAACTTGTGCTAATGGCCGATGCTGCGCCGTCATCCTGGCTCCAAATATTTACTGCTGTTTATTAACCTGTTAGTGCTCCAGTCTCATACTGCTCATACAGTCTGATAGTCCACCACTAACATTTTGGCTCTATTTCATGTTATCATGGAAAAAAGGTTGTTAGCAAATATTTTTTGCTGTTTTGGAGTATACATTATAAAAGAGAGACAAGTAAGATACAAACATGTGCAGCTCCATCACGTTTCATTTGCTTTACCAGTAAACTGATGCAGTTCAGTCAGACAACACACGTTTCAAATGTTTATTTCAACAGCAGAACATAGTTAGAGTTTGGCATCTAGTCTCAGGCCCCATCGCTCCCCGCAGATAAGTTCATACGAGATACTGGGAAGGGGTGATTGAATATTTCCCCCCTTGCTGGAGCCTGCAGGGAGACACTGGGGTGGAGGTGGTTTCTGAAAGAGCAAGCAGCGGTACTGATGCAGGGCAGCAGCGCTTTGACGAGGCATAGGGAGAGCTGGGAAGGTTTTGCAGCTCAAATAGCCTGCCAGAATGATGAATGGCTGCCTAAACTAGCTCATAGGCGGCAGTCCGTTTGTGATCCTCCCACCGAAAAGGCCTAAATATCCAAATGTTTTATTTTGAATGATGATGTGCTGCATCCTTTGTTTTTTTACAGAGCATGGGAAGACTTCCATGGACTGGTGAATGCTAGTGGCGGACGTTAGACCCTCAAACAGAGAACCTCTGCCAGAGTAAGAGTTGTTGATGATTTCAAAAAGTTCAAAGTGAAAGTAAATAGTTTTTCTCTGATGTACTTTGCCTCATTCTAATGTTATTTGTTACGGAGTCATAAGAATGTGATATTAAAGATGAAATCTGCAAAATATAAGAAAATAAATGGGGGGAAGAATTTTTATAATTAAAGGGATAAAAATACATAAATAAAACAAATATACTATATTTTTTATAATAGTATATTTCTTATAAAAATAAACAAAAAAATATTAATAAAAAATAATTTATATGCAAAAATGATTTTATAATTATTTTATTTATTTATCTTTATAGTTCCATATTTTGTTAATTTGCTTATTTATTCTTTTATTTCTTCCGCTTTTTTCCACATTTATTTTCTTATTCTTTTATAGATTTTTTTTTCTTTTGTGCCCCTATAACTCATACTTGATCTCTGTTTGTGTTGTGTAGGTGTGTGTATATGTGATGTGCTGGGGGATGTCGAGTCCAGGGAAGGATACCTCTATGTGGATTGGCACTGTGTAACAAGAAGACAGAGCAAAGGCAGGAACAGAGGCAAGAAGACCATTTCTTCTTTGAGTCTAAAATTGGAAATGAACAGAAAAGCCTGTCAAGAAAAACACTGAACTAAGCCGAAGAGAGAAATATGCGTTATTTTTAATCAACCAGAGAAGAATGAAGCCTCCAGTTTTTATTTTTTATTTTTGTTAATGCAAGGTGTAACATCTGTAAACTTGCCACCAGAGGGAGGCCACGTGACTGGTGTTTGCTGATCTGGTCATTAGCTGTTAACAAAGTGTACTTGACAAAATACAACAAAACCAATATGTTATAATACTATTTCTGGATTCATTGCTTAACATAACATCACACACCTCCTGCTGTTTAAAATTAGTCTGTGTTAATCTGTTTTATTGGGACTCAAACAGGGTTGCAGGTAGATGTTATTTTATTACAGTGCTGTATTTTAACTACGATTCCTCTGGTCATTTCGAACTAGAATGATTATTATTATTGTGTACGATATATTTGTAAATACAGTCCACGTCAAAGATCACTAAACTGAATCAGCAGTGATTCTCCATCTTTGATGTGGAAGTTGAATCCCAAAGGATGAGGACCATCCTGTGTTGGGCAGAAGGTTGTATAACCGGCATCTTAAGAATGGACTGCCAAGCTGCCTAAATCACTGTGCCTGGCCTCGAGCCCGACCCCGAACCATTTTTTCCCTTTTGTCTGTTTTGTCTTTATCCCGCCTTGAAAGAATCCAAGGGACGGGCTCTGCTTTAATGTCCTCAACGAAAGGTGTACAAGCGTCCTGAAACACTGACCTTCACTCCTTTTTTCCATTTTGTAGTAAAAGAAATGAGACTGGATCCCGGATCAGGGTCTGTTACAGTTTTTATCAATTCCTCGGGAGCATTTTTTGGAACCATGTCAAGAAAGCGCTTATAGTTCGTTGAAAAACTGTAATGCTGCCCATGTATGGTGGTGTGATGATGGGTGCAGGTGTGTGTCAGAAGTGAAGAAACACTGTTGGATGTACACCTGATGGATTATAGCAATAAATGTCAAATATGCATCTGCTGCTAAAGCTGGTCCAGTGTCGTCTTCTTTCATGAATATATGTAATCACTGGTGTTTCCCCTGTTTTATTGCAAACACAATTCAGTGGTGTAGTCTCTGATGCCATGAAGAGACGAGGCTGGAGTGCCCCATCAGTTCCAGCCTTCTTTCAGCGGTGTTAGTTTTACTCTCATACCTCCTTCTCATGGATCAGCTCATTTCAAAGAACATGTAATTCTGTAGAGAAAATAGTGATAACAGGATTAAATGAGTGAGCCAATGTAATCGTTGAGGCCTTTTTCATAGCAGATATTCAAGCAAGATTGTTGGAGAGTTCACCTTCTCTTAAATGTAATTGAATTAGATGGTAGTCGGCTTGTGGTTCTCAAATCCACAAACCTTGTACAAATTTTCATGTAAGAACTGTTCTTCCACCCAAACAACACGTGTTGACCGAATCACCGTGCAGAAGGAAGTGTGCATCCACTGCTGCTCACCTAGCACCCCTCTGCGAGCTCACATTAAGTTAAGCACAGGAAAGACATTAATGTTTTTATTTGGCGCTGTCATGAAAAGAAGCCTCTCTATTAGTAGATTCATGTTTCCTCCTATGTGGTGGTATGAGAGGTGGGCGTAGTTTGTAGAAAGAAAATCACTCTGACAAGAAACTGCTCACCACAAGGTCTGGTGTTTTATTCTTACTATGACTATGACATGCTATAATATGACGTTTTTTGACATGCTATACTATGACTTTTTTTTGACATGCTATACTATGACATTTTTTGACATGCTATACTATGACGTTTTCATGACTTTTTTTAACATGCCATACTAGGACTTTTTTTGACATGCTATACTATGACGTTTTCATGACTTTTTTTAACATAGGACTTTTTTGACATGCTATACTATGACGTTTTCATGACTTTTTTGACATGCTATACTATGAATTTTTTTTGACATGCTATACCATGACGTTTTCATGACTTTTTTTGACATGCTATACTATGACGTTTTCATGACTTTTTTTAACATGCCATACTAGGACTTTTTTTGACATGCTATACTATAACGTTTTCATGACTTTTTTGACATGCTACACTATGACTTTTTTTGACATGCTACACTATGACTTTTTTGACATGCTATACTATGACTTTTTTGACATGCTATACTATGACGTTTTCATGACTTTTTTTGACATGCTATACTATGACTTTTTTTGACATGCTATACTATGACTTTTTTTGACATGCTATAGTATGACATTTTTTGACATGCTATACTATGACTTTTTTTTGACATGCTATACTATGACGTTTTTTGACATGCTATACTATGACTTTTTTTGACATGCTATACTATGACGTTTTCATGACTTTTTTTAACATGCCATACTAGGACTTTTTTTGACATGCCATACTATGACATTTTTATGACATTTTTTGACATGCTATACTATGACTTTTTTTTGACATGCTATACTATGACTTTTTTTTGACATTTTTTGACATGCTATACTATGACTTTTTTTTGACATGCTATACTATGACGTTTTCATGACTTTTTTTGACATGCCATACTATGACATTTTTATGACATTTTTTGACATGCTATACTATGACTTTTTTTTAACATGCTATAATATGACGTTTTTTGACATGCTATACTATGACTTTTTTTGACATGCTATACTATGACATTTTTTGACATGCTATACTATGACGTTTTCATGACTTTTTTTAACATGCCATACTAGGACTTTTTTTGACATGCTATACTATGACGTTTTCATGACTTTTTTTAACATGCCATACTAGACTTTTTTGACATGCTATATGACGTTTTCATGACTTTTTTGACATGCTATACTATGAATTTTTTTTGACATGCTATACCATGACGTTTTCATGACTTTTTTTTGACATGCTATACTATGACTTTTTTTGACATGCTATAGTATGACATTTTTTGACATGCTATACTATGACTTTTTTTTTACATGCTATACTATGACGTTTTTTGACATGCTATACTATGACGTTTTCATGACTTTTTGACATGCTATACTATGACGTTTTCATGACTTTTTTTAACATGCCATACTAGGACTTTTTTTGACATGCCATACTATGACATTTTTATGACATTTTTTGACATGCTATACTATGACTTTTTTTTGACATGCTATACTATGACTTTTTTTTGACATTTTTTGACATGCTATACTATGACTTTTTTTGACATGCTATACTATGACGTTTTCATGACTTTTTTTGACATGCCATACTATGACATTTTTATGACATTTTTTGACATGCTATACTATGACTTTTTTTTAACATGCTATAATATGACGTTTTTTGACATGCTATACTATGACTTTTTTTTGACATGCTATACTATGACATTTTTTGACATGCTATACTATGACGTTTTCATGACTTTTTTTAACATGCCATACTAGGACTTTTTTTGACATGCTATACTATGACGTTTTCATGACTTTTTTTAACATGCCATACTAGGACTTTTTTTGACATGCTATACTATGACGTTTTCATGACTTTTTTGACATGCTATACTATGAATTTTTTTTGACATGCTATACCATGACGTTTTCATGACTTTTTTTGACATGCTATACTATGACGTTTTCATGACTTTTTTTTGACATGCTATACTATGACGTTTTCATGACTTTTTTTTGACATGCTATACTATAACGTTTTCATGACTTTTTTGACATGCTATACTATTACTTTTTTTGACATGCTACACTATGACTTTTTTTGACATGCTACACTATGACTTTTTTGACATGCTATACTATGACTTTTTTGACATGCTATACTATGACGTTTTCATGACTTTTTGACATGCTATACTATGACTTTTTTTGACATGCTATAGTATGACATTTTTTGACATGCCATACTATGACTTTTTTTTGACATGCTATACTATGACGTTTTTTGACATGCTATACTATGACTTTTTCATGACTTTTTTTAACATGCCATACTAGGACTTTTTCATGACTTTTTTTAACATGCCATACTAGGACTTTTTTTGACATGCTATACTATGATGTTTTCATGACTTTTTTGACATGCTATACTATTACTGTTTTTGACATGCTATACTATGACTTTTTTTTGACATGCTATACTATGACGTTTTCATGACTTTTTTTAACATGCTATACTAGGACTTTTTTTGACATGCTATACTATGACGTTTTCATGACTTTTTTGACATGCTATACTATGACGTTTTCATGACTTTTTTGACATGCTATACTATGACGTTTTCATGACTTTTTTTGACATGCTATACTATGACGTTTTCATGACTTTTTTGACATGCTATACTATGACGTTTTCATGACTTTTTTTGACATGCTATACTATGACGTTTTCATGACTTTTTTTAACATGCCATACTAGGACTTTTTTTGACATGCTATATTATGACGTTTTCATGACTTTTTTTGACATGCTACACTGACTTTTTTTGACATGCTACACTATGACTTTTTTGACATGCTATACTATGACTTTTTTGACATGCTATACTATGACGTTTTCATGACTTTTTTTGACATGCTATACTATGACTTTTTTTTGACATGCTATACTATGACTTTTTTTGACATGCTATACTATGACTTTTTTTTGACATGCTATACTATGACTTTTTTTTGACATTTTTTGACATGCTATACTATGACTTTTTTTTGACATGCTATACTATGACGTTTTCATGACTTTTTTTGACATGCTATACTATGACGTTTTCATGACTTTTTTTAACATGCCATACTAGGACTTTTTTTGACATGCCATACTATGACATTTTTATGACATTTTTTGACATGCTATACTATGACTTTTTTTTAACATGCTATAATATGACGTTTTTTTTTTATGACTTTTTTTTGACATGCTATACTATGACATTTTTTGACATGCTATACTATGACATTTTTTGACATGCTATACTATGACGTTTTCATGACTTTTTTTAACATGCCATACTAGGACTTTTTTTGACATGCTATACTATGACGTTCTCATGACTTTTTTTAACATGCCATACTAGGACTTTTTTTGACATGCTATACTATGACGTTTTCATGACTTTTTTGACATGCTATACTATGAATTTTTTTTGACATGCTATACCATGACGTTTTCATGACTTTTTTTGACATGCTATACTATGACGTTTTCATGACTTTTTTTGACATGCTATACTATGACGTTTTCATGACTTTTTTTAACATGCCATACTAGGACTTTTTTTGACATGCTATACTATAACGTTTTCATGACTTTTTTGACATGCTACACTATGACTTTTTTTGACATGCTACACTATGACTTTTTTGACATGCTATACTATGACTTTTTTGACATGCTATACTATGACGTTTTCATGACTTTTTTTGACATGCTATACTATGACTTTTTTTTGACATGCTATACTATGACTTTTTTTGACATGCTATACTATGACTTTTTTTGACATGCTATACTATGACATTTTTTGACATGCTATACTATGACTTTTTTTGACATGCTATACTATGACGTTTTCATGACTTTTTTTGACATGCTATACTATGACGTTTTCATGACTTTTTTTAACATGCCATACTATGACATTTTTATGACATTTTTTGACATGCTATACTATGACTTTTTTTAACATGCTATAATATGACGTTTTTTGACATGCTATACTATGACTTTTTTTTGACATGCTATACTATGACATTTTTTGACATGCTATACTATGACGTTTTCATGACTTTTTTTAACATGCCATACTAGGACTTTTTTTGACATGCTATACTATGACGTTTTCATGACTTTTTTTAACATGCCATACTAGGACTTTTTTTGACATGCTATACTATGACGTTTTCATGACTTTTTTGACATGCTATACTATGATTTTTTGACATGCTATACTATGACGTTTTCATGACTTTTTTGACATGCTATACTATGACGTTTTCATGACTTTTTTTGACATGCTATACTATGACGTTTTCATGACTTTTTTTAACATGCCATACTAGGACTTTTTTGACATGCTATACTATAACGTTTTCATGACTTTTTTGACATGCTACACTATGACTTTTTTTGACATGCTACACTATGACTTTTTTGACAAGCTACACTATGACTTTTTTGACATGCTATACTATGACTTTTTTGACATGCTATACTATGACGTTTTCATGACTTTTTTGACATGCTATACTATGACTTTTTTTGACATGCTATACTATGACTTTTTTTGACATGCTATACTATGACATTTTTTGACATGCTATACTATGACTTTTTTTTGACATGCTATACTATGACGTTTTCATGACTTTTTTTGACATGCTATACTATGACGTTTTCATGACATTTTTTGACATGCTATACTATGACTTTTTTTTGACATGCTATACTATGACGTTTTCATGACTTTTTTTGACATGCCATACTAGGACTTTTTTTGACATGCCATACTATGACGTTTTCATGACTTTTTTTTGACATGCTATACTATGACGTTTTCATGACTTTTTTTGACATGCTATACTATGACGTTTTCATGACTTTTTTTAACATGCCATACTAGGACTTTTTTTGACATGCTATACTATAACGTTTTCATGACTTTTTTGACATGCTATACTATGACTTTTTTTGACATGCTACACTATGACTTTTTTGACATGCTATACTATGACTTTTTTGACATGCTATACTATGACGTTTTCATGACTTTTTTTGACATGCTATACTATGACTTTTTTTGACATGCTACACTATGACTTTTTTGACATGCTATACTATGACTTTTTTGACATGCTATACTATGACGTTTTCATGACTTTTTTGACATGCTATACTATGACTTTTTTGACATGCTATACTATAACGTTTTCATGACTTTTTTGACATGCTACACTATTTTTTTTGACATGCTACACTATGACTTTTTTGACATGCTATACTATGACTTTTTTGACATGCTATACTATGACGTTTTCATGACTTTTTTTGACATGCTATACTATGACGTTTTCATGACATTTTTTGACATGCTATACTATGACTTTTTTTTGACATGCTATACTATGACGTTTTCATGACTTTTTTTAACATGCCATACTAGGACTTTTTTTGACATGCCATACTATGACGTTTTCATGACTTTTTTTTTGACATGCTATACTATGACGTTTTCATGACTTTTTTTGACATGCTATACTATGACGTTTTCATGACTTTTTTTAACATGCCATACTAGGACTTTTTTTGACATGCTATACTATGACGTTTTCATGACTTTTTTTTACATGCCATACTAGGACTTTTTTTGACATGCTATACTATGACGTTTTCATGACTTTTTTTTACCATGCTATACTAGGACTATTTTTTGACATGCTATACTATGACGTTTTCATGACTTTTTTTTGACATGCTATACTATGACGTTTTCATGACTTTTTTTAACATGCCATACTAGGACTTTTTTTGACATGCTATACTATGATGTTTTCATGAGTTTTTTGACATGCTATACTATTACTTTTTTTGACATGCTACATTATGACTTTTTTGACATGCCATACTATGACTTTTTTGACATGCTATACTATGACGTTTTCATGACTTTTTTTGACATGCTATACTATGACTTTTTTTTGACATGCTATACTATGACTTTTTTTGACATGCTATACTATGACATTTTTTGACATGCTATACTATGACGTTTTCATGACTTTTTTTTGACATGCTATACTATGACTTTTTTTGACATGCTATAGTATGACATTTTTTGACATGCTATACTATGACGTTTTCATGACATTTTTTGACATGCTATACTATGACTTTTTTTGACATGCTATACTATGACGTTTTCATGACTTTTTTTGACATGCTATACTATGACGTTTTCATGACTTTTTTTGACATGCTATACTATTACTTTTTTGACATGCTATACTATGACTTTTTTTTGACATGCTATACTATGATGTTTTTCATGACTTTTTTTGACATGCTATACTATTACTTTTTTTGACATGCTATACTATGACTTTTTTTGACATGCTATACTATGACTTTTTCATGACTTTTTTGACATGCTATTCTATGACTTTTTTTTGACATGCTATACTATGACTTTTTTGACATGCTATACTATGACGTTTTCATGACTTTTTTTGACATGCTATACTATGACTTTTTTTGACATGCTATACTATGATGTTTTCATGACTTTTTTTGACATGCTATACTATGACTTTTTCATGACTTTTTTTGACATGCTATACTATGACTTTTTTTTGACATGCTATACTATGACATTTTTTGACATGCTATACTATGACTTTTTTTTGACATGCTATACTATGACTTTTTTGACATGCTATACTATGACTTTTTTTGACATGCTATACTATGACGTTTTCATGACTTTTTTTGACATGCTATACTATGACTTTTTGACATGCTATACTATGACGTTTTCATGACTTTTTTTGACATGCTATACTATGACTTTTTTGACATGCTATACTATGACGTTTTCATGACTTTTTTTGACATGCTATACTATGACTTTTTTGACATGCTATACTATGATGTTTTCATGACTTTTTTTGACATGCTATACTATGACTTTTTTGACAGCTATACTATGATGTTTTCATGACTTTTTTTGACATGCTATACTATGACTTTTTTTGACATGCTATACTATGACGTTTTTATGACTTTTTTTGACATGCTATACTATGACTTTTTTTGACATGCTATACTATGACGTTTTTATGACATTTTTTGACATGCTATACTATGACTTTTTTTGACATGCTGTACTATGACATTTTTATGACTTTTTTTGACATGCTGTACTATGACTTTTTTTTAACATGCTATAATATGACGTTTTTTGACATGCTATACTATGACTTTTTTTGACATGCTATACTATGACGTTTTTATGACATTTTTTGACATGCTATACTATGACTTTTTTTGACATGCTGTACTATGACATTTTTATGACTTTTTTTGACATGCTGTACTATGACTTTTTTTTAACATGCTATAATATGACGTTTTTTGACATGCTATACTATGACTTTTTTTGACATGCTATACTATGACATTTTTTGACATGCTATACTATGACTTTTTCATGACTTTTTTTGACATGCTATACAATGACTTTTTTTTTGACATGCTATACAATGACTTTTTTTTTGACATGCTATACTATGACTTTTTTGACATGCTATACTATGACATTTTCATGACTTTTTTTGACATGCTATACTATGACTTTTTTTAACAAGCTATACTATGAGTTTTTATGACATGCTATAATATGACGTTTTCATGACTTTTTTTTGACATGCCATACTATGACGTTTTTATGACTTTTTTTGACAGTCTATACTATGACTTTTTTGACATGCTATACTATGACATTTTCATGACTTTTTTTGACATGCTATACTATGACTTTTTTTAACAGCTATACTATGGTTTTTATGACATGCTATAATATGACGTTTTCATGACTTTTTTTTGACATGCCATACTATGACGTTTTTATGACTTTTTTTGACAGTCTATACTATGACTTTTTTGACATGCTATACTATGACGTTTTCATGACTTTTTTTGACAGTCTATACTGACTTTTTTTGACACGCTATACTATGACTTTTTTGACATGCTATACTATGACTTTTTTTTGACATGTTATACTATGACTTTTTTTGACATGCTATACTATGACTTTTTTGACATGCTATACTATGACGTTTTCATGACTTTTTTGACATGCTATACTATGAATTTTTTTGACATGCTATACTATGACTTTGTTTGACATGCTATTTCATGACTTGTTTTTGACATATCAAATTATGACATTTTTATGACTCAGTGATGATATGCTCTACTATGAAACTTTTTGATATGCTGAAGTTTGAGAGGTTTTTTTAATATTATAGTATGGCTTTTTTGACATGCTATATTATGATTTTTTTGCATCCTACACTTTGACTATTCTACATACTTTACCATGACATTTTTATGACTTTTTAATGACAAACTGTGCTGTAACTTTTTAGCAATACTACACTGTAACTATTTTCAAAATATTATACAATGACTTTTTTAACATATTTTACAATCACATTTTTTTCATCATTATTATTTTTTTTTACGTAATATACTAGGAGTTTTTATGCCTCTGCGCTGTTGATAGGCATGTCTGGATGCATTATGTTTTCGGCTTGTACATTTGTCCCTACGTCTGATGTCTGTTTGTACCATTCTTGTAAATGCAATATCTTAGGAATGCCTTTAGGGAATTTCGTCAAATCTGACGTAAATGTTCGCTTAGACTTCACAATCAAGTTATTAGAATTATATCTAATATGATATGATGACAAAGTGATGACATTTCCAAAAGTTCAAAGGTCTTCACTATGACATCATAATTTTCTGCTTGAAAGAAATAAAAAAATAAAAATAGAAACAACCTTTCTGGTCAATTTTCAGCATCATTATATCTCATGCACTGAGGTCAGATACTGAATTGATGACACTAATTTTGGGAGCCAACCTTGAAACTGTGCTGATTGTATAGCTCTTCTGTGCTGCCAGGTGGGAGACATGGATGTAAACTCTAAGTGCAGCTTTACTGGTGTGCTGAGGCATATAACCATGAGGCTGTACTTTTAGTTGAAATGTGTGTTTTGGTGCTTTGAGCACCACAAGCTAGTTCCATTGTATTTGAGAGAAGGCAGACATATACAGACGATATCTCCAACACTCGGCAATTCACACCAAAACAATTTAGAATGATAAATACTACCGGTAAGATAAAAAATATGCATGTTTGATTTGGGGGTGAACTGTTCATTCATACAATAAAATACAGTGTCTCTATGCAAGAATAATAACCTAAATTTATATGCTTACCAACAAGAAAGTGGCTGCCAGCAACAGCATTTTAGTCTGTGATTCCATACTCAGTGGCACTGGAAGAGTGACACAGATTAAAATACAATTAAAAATACATCATGACAGTGGTTCCCAAAACTATGGGATGCACATGACTACACAGCAGTGGTTTTCAACTATTTCTGTCATGGCTTCCACCCCACAATTTTTTATTCATCATTAACAATAATTGGTGAAGCAACTACTTTTTGTTTATTTTGCTTAGAAAGGGACATTGCACATTAATTAACATGATCAGTTAAGTCACGTAAATGTGCCAGATTTAGTCATACAGGCTAATTTTCATCTGCAGTCCCTGGCAGGTTGATGTAGATGTATATGTGAGAAAATTACAATAAAATGACATACAAAAGCACAGAAGCATATAAGCACAGATAATAGCGGATTGATGGCATGTCCATAGAAGGGCACTTAAGCACAGAGCAAACATATAACCACAGACAAAAGCACATAGCAAGGCACATACGCAAAACAACAAGACAAAAGCACTATTAATAATGACATGACAACAGTGAATAACCATACAACCAAAATCATTACCAAAGTACTATACAGAAGTAAAATATAAAACACAGCGTAGACCAAAGCACAAACAAACACACAAGAGCACAAAACAAAGCACATAAGCACAATTAGCAAGACAGTGACATAACCATAGACCAAAGCACAAAAAGGAACACGCATAAGCCCTAACACACAGTAAGAAAACAAGGACATAACCACTAATTCAGAACATGACTACATGTTTGATTGTCCAGTAACCACAGTTCTATCTTCACAACATAAATCATATTCATTCAACTTTGTTTCACTCCATATTTTCCCCTGGAAATACACGCCCGGCCTGCAGTGGCTCAATGCCCTACAAGGGGGGCATTTGAGGAACACTGCTACACAGGAAAATGTGTAGTGAAACTAAAGAAGAATAACCCCTTTTTTCAGCAGACATTTGGATTGTAAATACAGGTGTAATTAATTTATGAATTGCTTATTTTCATTTGCAAAAACAAAACTAAGGAGAAAGGTAAGCCCTGTTTCCACCAAATACTTTCTGTATGGTACCTTTTGAGCCAAAAGTGACATGGTACCTGGACCTTAGCGTTTACACCACAAACAGTACTCTTAAATGTGGGTGGGGTTTTTGATTGAGGGAAGTCTGCGCTCCGTTTATTGTCCACAGCTGCACGCCGACATTTTCAGAACAAAATAAAACACGCTGCAGTGAGAGTCTCTCTCCATTGGATATTTAAAGACAGTGGGTTTGTACATTTAGTCCCTCTCAGGCAAGTTCAAGGGTTTAGTGTTGCCGTAGCCACAGGAACGACGCTCCACGACGCTTTCTTTTTCTTCGAGTGAGGATTAGACTATATGCAGTTCACATAACCTGGTCGAAATTTGTGTATAAACACTTGAAGATCCACTCATTGCTAAAACTGTATGTCCTATAAAAACTTAAGTGATGGTCAGAGTTGTCACAGTGTGTTGATTGATTCATGTTGACAACTCATGCATTGGGTAACATAACAATTTCACGTTCCAGCTTAAAGGCAGTCGGCCCAGTGAATTAAGTTATTTTTTTCTCCGACTCCAGCTGCTGTGAGAGGCAGCAAAACCTCCTTTCATTTTATAGTGACAGTTTACTAATGAAACTCTCCATGGTCTCAAAACCAGCCTCTGAGCAGAGTGACCATCCTTTATTGACCAATCAACAGACTGCAGTGTTCACAGCTCCACCTTTTAGTACCAGATCTGTGTGCTAGGTACCCCAACAGAGGGGGGACCAAAAATGGGGACGGTAACGGTTCATTGGTGCCATCCACAACTTTTCACAATGGAAATGCAAAAAAAGTGTACTGAACTGTGTCCTACTGTATTGCTCGGTGGAAACGGGGCTCAACATGCCATGTTCTTAACATTGTTCCTTTAATCAAATGCTGCTTGATTTTGTTGTGGCCTCCAAGGACAACGTGCGACAGGAGAAGTTTGGGACCCACGTCATGAGGGACAACTCACCCTCCAACCCAAAATATTCATGGTCCATGTTATGCTCGTCATTGAAGCCAGGCCACTTCTTCCAGATTGTGCCTATTTTCTCTCCGATGTTGGAGACAATCTGATGAGACATCCAAAAACACTGAGTGAAATACACCAATAGAAACATGTTTAGTTCTGGGTTGTTTGAACATTACTACCTGGAACTGCTGGTTGGAGAAGCAGCGGTACGGACAGCAGGAGCCCTGGATCCTGATGATAGATGCTCCTTCTGAATCACACACCTCCAGGAGAGGGGTGAACATGCTCCACCTGAAAACAGCAAGCAAACACACACCAACATAACACATTAACTTACATAATTGTGCAATAAGCAAACTGGCAGATACACTGGCCAGTGCTTCACACACTGGCACAGGCCAGCCTTGATGCTTGGTTGATCACATTTTCAGCTGTCATGATTCTGCAGCACCAAAACCATTGTTTGCTCGGTGTCGGAAGAGTTCAAACTGGGGCATGCTTTATTCGAGCACAACTGAGAGAATATTTATACCAAGTAGATCTCTGGCCACCGAAACCTCTGCCAGGTCAGTCTTAATTGGGGACAACTTCATTGACTGTTGCTTCTGGAAAAAACTCTAAATCCGACACACAAAGGCACCCCAGCTAACCCTGGAGTCAGATTTAGGCCAAATGAAGAAGGAAGTATTTTGGTTTGACTACAGGAGACTGACGGTTGCTGCCATTCCTCTCATTAGCCAACATTCCCATTAGGAAGGATGCCGCATTCCTTCCCTTCCATGCAGCCCAGGGCGGCTCTGTCAACGTGTCTCCATCCAAGCAGCTGTTTTGTGCTTTAAGTCTCCCAGGTTTAGACAACACCCCAGCTGGGTGGAACAGTAAAAGCTCTCACTGCTATTTACAGACAAGCCTGGACAACGACGATGGCTCGGAGTGGCCAGAGGCTGCGACTGACGTGGAAAAAGGCTCATATGACAAGATGCTCAGTCTGAGAATGTAGAGTATTAAGATTGCTGCTGCAGTATTCTGATAGTGGGGATTAAAGGGTTACAGAGTTCGTTCATTCAGATGACAACAAAAATGAAAGATTACGTTTAAGAATTTTAACAGCAACATGAAAAGTGTCCCTTTACATTGGTTAACCCACAGAAAACGCTGTCAACTGTTTTTATATGGACCAATTTTTTATTTCTGTGAGTGCAACAGACAAAATCCATTCACCTCAAGTGTGTTTTGATAGCATCATAAAACTCAGATAACTTGTATTTATAACTGTAAAGAATTAATTACTATGATTAGATAAGGTATAGTTGAAGAGGTTCTCACATCCTTTTCTTAAAGGGACAGTTTACCCCAATTTTTTTTTATATGTATATTAATTCATTAATTTTCCGTAACCGCTTATCCTGTCCTGGAGGGGCTGGAGACTATCCCAGCTAACACTGGGCGAGAGGTGGGGTACACCCTGGACAGGCCACCAGACTATCACAGGGCTGACACATAGAGACAGACAACTATTCACACTCACATTCACACCTACGGACAATTTAGAGTCACCAATTAACCTGCATGTCTTTGGACTGTGGGAGGAAGCTGGAGTACCTGGAGAAAACCTACGCTGACACGGTATATTTGAGTTACTGTACTTAGGTACTTTTGACCACCGTTCAACAAGGACAAAAGAGGCAGACTCAGACTGTCTTACCTCTGATGTACAGTGCCAATGAGATGTTTTTGAGGTGTGAAGGCCCTCATCTCCATCAGGCAGCAGCCGAGGCAGCAGGCGTCCACCCTGAGGGGCCTTTCAAAATAAAATACCTGCCGGCCCTGACAGTCAAAGCCCTGCAAGGAGCAGGCCCGAGCTGGACCGCAACACTGGAGGCAGACGCAGGAACTCTCTGACAGGAGGGAGAGACCAAGGAGAAACATCATAACTCATCACTTTCTTTTTATATGAGATGCAGATGAATGTTCTCAGTTTAGACACATGTAGCTGAACGGGGACTAGTACCTTCCACAGCCGCAAATAACTGTGACCTGCTGCTTCCTGTGGCGATGCTGTAGATCCTCCTGGGAACACACTGTGGACCTACAATGACAAAGCATTAGTCCTTTAAAACAATTAAATCTCTGCACTGCAAGTACACAAAAAAAACAAAAGTAATCCCTCCTCGTCACCTTGCAGCTCTGGTCTGGCAGTGATCTGTATATGACTGACTATTTCCAGCACAGACATAAAGTGTGATCCTGCTGCACCTCCAGGTCTCTGCTCCTCCACCCCTGGCCTCCTCACTTTCCCCGGTGGCTGCGCAAAGCCTTTCTCCATCATCCTCTCAGGAGCCAGACCTGACAGCTGCTCATCAGATTCACAGTCAGGAGGCGTTTGGTGGCGTTTTATTCCAGGTGAGTGAGTGTCACACTCACAGGAAGGCCCACAGCGGCTCTGGAAAGCTCTGAAGATCATCTGGATGTGCTTCTCTCGCTCCAGGCGACCGAAGGGAAGAGGCTGATTGGTCACTGCTGACATGGCGTAAAACTGAAAATACATGTCAAACTCAGCAATAACGTAATAATGACAAACAGTACACAAACAGTCACACTGTGTGACAGGCTTGTATGTGAGTGGGATCACACGGCACTAGTTTCTGTTTGGATGTAATGTTGGTACAATAATGGTGCAACATAATCAACCAGTTACAAAAAAAAGAGAGGATTGTAA
The DNA here is from genome assembly GCA_026686955.1 of Epinephelus cyanopodus. Lineage (NCBI taxonomy): Eukaryota > Metazoa > Chordata > Actinopteri > Perciformes > Serranidae > Epinephelus > Epinephelus cyanopodus. The sequence continues at coordinate 11,562,735 of CM048926.1, read as the reverse complement.
ATGGATAGTTAAATTCCAGTCCAACAAACTCTGTCTCTGAATAAATCCTCTTACTTGCTGTGGCAGCAGCTAAAAATGTATTGGTCACATGGAAGTCTGACTCTATGCCCAACACAACAGCAGCTGAAATGAACTTTCACCATACTGTACTTTAGACAAAATCATTTACAGTGTGAGGGAGGAGATGAAATTTTTCGGTGATGTAAAAATATTGCTGCAACGGATATAACTTAGGGGTGAAAGTAAAAAATTAGATATAACAATCATTCAGAGTTTTAAGCCTAGTTACAACTATAATTAAAGAGCTACTGTGATAAAAAAAAAAAAAAAAAGATCTGGTTAAGATTTTTTTTTTTTTTTTTTTTTTTTTTAAAAAGGGTTGCCTTTAAAACCCTCCTGATGGATCAGGAATACACTAAAAAGAAACTTAAATATGTGTTTCAACAAAATTTATTGAGAAAACTGCATTGTAACATTGTATTGAAATTAACGATACGATACGATATGATACAATACGATAGGTAAATTTGTCTTGGACTCAGAAGCTGCACAAATTTTGCTGCCTTACAATAATAACCCAGAAGAAATTAAAAGCATCCACCATAAAACACCATTGCACATAACAACAGCACACAGCAGAGCACCATGAGCAAAACACAACACAACCATGCATAAATGAATTTTTAAAATAATTCACTTTAAATTTGGGCGTCCTGTAAAAGCTAAAAGCTCATACTCAATGAGGAGAATACGGGAAGAGTCAGACAGTATTCTCTGTGCTTGTCTGAGAACAGACTGCTCACACAGTGTAGGGAGGGACTGGATAGACTTAATATATTTTTTAAGTACATTTCAAGCAATACTTGGGAGTTTTTGGGAGCTGGTGGACTAGTTTGGTGGTTCCTAGCCTGTTTTGTGTGTGACCTTTAAACCAGAGCGATTTCCATTCCGGACCCTTGTCACAGTTGCACGCAATAATTTTAGTTTCATGAAAATAATTTTTAGCTGCCCAAGGTACACTGCACAATTTATTAGCTAAAAGGTAGATGTGACAGGTCACCAGACTATCACAGGAAGGTAAAGTACCTGGAAAAAAACTCCACTGACATGGGGAGAACATGCAAACTCTGCAAAGAAGGGCTCCCTCATCCCAGGTTCGAACGAGGAACCCTCTTGCTGTGAAGGTTACTGCAACACCGTATCATCAACCCATCATTTAAACCTATAAATATCCCTCCTTAGAACACAAACCAAATGTGGAAAAACTGTTTTGTTTTTCCGCTATGCAAGCTTACAAAAAAAAAAAAAAAAGTTGAATCTTGAATCTGTGAAGGAAGTTCAAGAAAAACAACTTTCCCCTTACCACACAAGGTTCCCTACAGCAAGTCAGGAGGTTCAGACAGATTTCTGGCACCAATATAAACATGCTCTCCTTAAAACAAGGTTATTTCATCACAGCAGCCACCCTGAGCCTCCTTTTTATTCACATCACACACACTCAGTTTGCACAGTTTGGTCTCAGTCTGCAGCGGCGTGCAACACTGTGCAGTATATTCCTCCACAACAAAGTACCATAATAAAGCCCAACCTCATGTCCTGCATATAGACAGTTATTGCTAAAAGAGTGCAACAGGTGCACTTTTACCCGTATTATATTAAGATTAGTGTGAAGACAGAAAATAGCACAATATAGAGCATTAAAAGTCTATTGCTTACCATCTGTGGTCAAACTCCAGGTACCTACAGACTCTGATAAACTAAGTGTGAGAAGGACGAGACCAGACAAACATCCATGACTCGTCATGATCTGGAGGAGTGAGGCATAAACCTCCTTAACCACCCCTGTGTGTTTGTGTGAATATTCACGTAGTAATGTTTGGCTTTGTGAATGTGTGTGTATGTGTGTGTCTGGCTCTGTCTCACCCCCCGACTCTGTTTCCATCCCAACCAGCCGGATCTGCCTTTTGTTGGGTTAGAAAGGCACCACTCAGCCATGTAATTGAAATCCTGCTTCCAGAGGTGGGGGGGCTGTGCAGCGGGTCTGTGTTTTGAGGGTAGCCTGGGGGGTGTCAGTGCTCTCTGTGTGCCTCAAAAAGGTGTCAAACACTGGATTAAGAAATGTCTGATAGCGAGAAATCATGAGATTACAGGAGTACCTTTATTGGTAAAAGCATTCATTTGGCACATTTGGCTGTTGTTCACTGCTTCTGTCTTGATTACCTTGAATTTTATCAGGTAAAAAAGTAAAAACATACATCAAATCCTGAACAGGAAGAGCAAAGGAACATGCTCTTTTTTCTCACATAACATTTTATGCAAAAAATATTCTCAACCTCAACAATCAGTCACAGCTGATACCAGTATGCATCACTGTGGATTAAGCGTGCCGTCCTCACTACTGTGCAGCGGATCCTTTATCACCATGAACAAGCATGTTTGACTTAACAGTTGTGACAGTACACAGAGTCCACGTCTTCTCCATCCTCTCTGTCATAAGTGAAAGTTCACTGACTGACGCTGTCAGATTTTCACTTTAATTAAAGGGATAACATTTGGATTTTCTCCTGGTTCACCCCAGGAAGTTTGCTCCTGTCCCACTCTCAGTTTGATCAGTGAGGTTATCTATTGGAGGGAGATATCGCTTGGGATCCCCGAGGAAAGGCGAGGAGGGCGGCTGGTTGAAATGACCCATCAGGAAGATCCCAATTGTACCGATAAAAAACACTGACACCATGACAATAAAGCAGACCCGGTCGATCACCCGGGCGACTAGGAACCACTCTTCATTCTCCTGCCACAGAAAGAAAAATTGGAGATTATTACTGATTCTGATTTAAACCCGAGAAGATGAGTTAATATCAAGATGTAGAGCTTACATTCTGGAAGTTGTTCTGTTGCCTTGCAGTCTCTGCTATGTGTTTGCAGGAGGCCACACACTGCCTCAGCGCTGGAGACGCCTTGGCCAGGCTGACACTGAGATTCTCAGCTGTAGCATCTTCCAGCCCTTCATCTGTGTACAAAACACACAAGATATTCAAAAAATGGCAAATGGCAACTTGTGGGGCTGAAAAATGAAGCAAATGTGGAGGTGCCCAAAACTGCAGTTCCTCAAATGGCTCCAAGAGTGAATCAATCCCCACAGACTCCCATGTTAAAAAGGCCAACTTTACAACAAAAATAAAGATGTTTTCAACCTGGTACAAAAAACGGCTTTGGTCTCTCTAGCTAATTTCCCTGCTTGTGACAATTGTAAGTGTGTTGAATTTTTATTTAATTCACTCATTTAAATGAGGCTTAAAGAGATATGGGACATGCTACCATTTGTCATGTCATTAAAACACAATATCAGTAAGCATTTTTATGCCGATGATGCACAATTATATCTTTCCTTTGACACAAACACCAATAAACCAATAAAATATCCACCTATGCATTACAGACATCAATAACTGGATGGCCTCAAACTTTGATTTACACTCAGAAATACTGGAAGTTATTATCATCTCATTATCACTCCTGCAGAAACAGGAGTATTATCTTTGAAACCAACCTCAGCTTCAACCAGCATATTAACCCTCTTGTCCGATCATGTTTCTTCCAGTTAAGAAAAAAATAAAACATCTGATAATTTTTATCTACCAAGAATTTAGAAACAGTAATTCATGCATTCATTTCTTTCGAGGAAGTGTGTAAGATAAATTTGAGAGTATTTAGGGCCCAATAGTCCCTACTGAGTGTCGCCATGTTTTGTTATTCTTGCCATTTTTCCTTTCTGTTTATGTAATAGGCTAAATGTTCACTAAATTCATTTATTCCCCATGCAGCCGGTGGCCCTCAAATTCCCAAACTAGGTCCCTATGGACTGAGCTACTGTCCCCCCCCAATTAGATTATTGCAATGCACTCTTCTCATGCTTCACACAACAAAATCTCAACAACCTTCTGCTGATTCAAAATGCTGCAGCCAAACTTTAACCAGGTCCAACAGTAGAGAACACATCGCACTGGTTTTAAAATCACTCCACTGGCTCCCTCTCCCAAGCTTTCAAAATTCTAATGAAAACTTTTAAGGCTTGTAGGGGGTTAGTTTCAGAATATAGCAGACCTCCTAACCCTCTGACCTCCTATGAGCTGAATGCAACCTGAGACTCTCTGGCAGGTCATTCCTGGCCAGTCTTCAGTCAAACCTTAAACCTAGAGGTCAGCGTGCCTTTCCTGTTTGGGCCCTCCAGTTGTGGAATGACCTGCCAGAGGAGATCAGGAAGGCTAACGCACTATCTTTTATGTCACTTTTAAAAACTCACTAATTCAGACTTTTTATTAATTTATTGACTGTACCATTGTTTTATTATCTTTTGTTATGTTTATCTTATTTGTTAATGTCTTTTTAATTAATGTGATAACACTGGTTAAGTAATGTAACCATGGCGTAATCCCAGATTAAATAAGTGTACAGTAACTGTAGCCACAACTGTCACTATTTCAGTGCGTTTTCAGTTCATGAACGTTAAATGTAACAAAAATCCAAGATGGCGACAGATGACAGGCTTCAAAACAGGAGTCCACAAACCAATGGGTGACATCACAGTGGCGACATCCATCTTTTTATATATTTATTTATGACTTTAACGTGCAAACTCCTTCACATACTTACGTAGGTTCTCTAATACTGTTTTCATCAGTCCGTTTCTCTCTTTGAGTCTGGCAAACATGAGCTCAGACCGAGCTGTTTTCATAGCATATTCTTCCGCCTTGGTAATGAGGGTCATGGAGCTGCGGCGTCGGCAGGGGACCAGGAACACACCGTTCCTGTCTGGAGCCAGAGTTTCACCGCTTCCATTTAATGAGTTGTTGTCATTGTTTGGCGTCCAGGGTCGCATCTGCATCCTCAGCAGCCGAGGCAGGATGTTTAGGAGGATCTAAAGAGGACACAGGGTCAGAGGGTAATCCAGAGGCAAACAGACCCTTGTTAACATCACAGCAGGTTCAATGAGTAGCTTCTAAATAGAAATGACATTTAGAAAAGGGTTGGGTCTGGACAAAGTCTTACCTTTCGGACCCTGTCTGTCATTATGTGAGTGTTTGGGGTTCTCAGGGAAACGTTGAGGACTATCACACAGTTCATCACCACCATGGTAGTCACTGACATCACAAACATCAAATACCTGCAGTCAGAGGTTCATAAATCACATCACTTTTCTCTCTAAAGATCAGCTGTAGTTTAAGACAAACTCTGAACGGACATCTTGGAGTGATCAGACAAACTTACTTTCCAATAAGAGGCACTGCTTTCGAAGTTTCTGGAACCTTCTTAGCGATAAGGAAGAGGAAAACAGTCTGGCCCAGAAGAGTGGCAATAGACATGGTGCACTTCTGACCACCAGCTGTGAAATTTAAACCATTCAGTCAGAGAGGCAGGGTTTGTGTGTGTAAAAACAGGGCTCAAAAACTTCTGGATCAAAACAATTCAGATTTGGAAATCCCATATTTTGCTTTCTAGAATCAACGAATCCATCTTATGTTCTGCTGTTTTTTCAAAGTTTAATTTAATTGGATCGACCTGATCTAAATACAAATTTTTCAAGATCACTAAATACATAGCACAATGTAGACTACTGGCTCTGTAAAGAACAACAGGTAGAATTGACAGCAAGGGGTCACTTTTGGTGCAGCGTCTGCAGTGATGCAGGTGCTGCACCAGACCGTCATGGTGAAGAGGGAGCTGAGCCAGAAGGTGAGGCTTTTGATTTACTGGTCCATCTACGTCCCAGCCCTCACCTATGGTTATAAGGTCTGGGTAGTGACTGAAAGAATAAGATCACAGATACAAGCGGCCAAAATGAGTTTCCTCCATGGGGTGGCTGGGCTCAGCCTTAGAGACAGGATAAGGAGCTCGGACATCCGGAGGGTGCTCATAGTAGAGCAGCTGCTCCTTCGTGTTGAAAGGGGTCAGTTGAGGTGGTTCGGGCATCTGATCAGGATCCTCCTGGGCGCCTCCTGTTAGAGGTGTTCCAGGCATGTCCCACTGGTAGGAGGCCCAGAGGCAGACCCAGGACACACTGGAGGATTACATATCTCATCTGGCCTGGGAACGCCTTGGGGTTTCCCAGAAGGAGATTTAAAGTGTTGCTGGGTAGAGGGACGTCTGGGGTGCTTTGCTTGGCCCCCACAGCCCGGCCCCAGGATACTCTATCTACTTTATCACTGTCATGGTTAAAAAAATTAAGTTTAAATAACTGTACATGTATTCGACTCGTTTAAAAGTCTTTTTGCATTTTGTTCCTGAAATTCAGCTTTCTGCTGGGATCAGGATAATCCGGGTATTTTTTTTTTAAAACAAAGGTATCCTTATCCTTAAAGCTGCATACAGAAGGTTTGATCCAGATCATTTCTGATGTCAGTAAGTTTCTTTATTTTAAGCAGCCCATTTTCAAGATCTGATCCAATCCGACAACTGAAATCCGATTAGATAATTCCTGAACAACTGGACCCAGATGTTAAAACCTTGTTGTAAGGTCGTAGAGCCAGACCTCTGTGTTGTCAACCTAATGAAGGTCTGGAGGAAATAGTGAAGATCTTAGGAACCCTGAGGCCTCTCCTAATAACGACACCTCAACAATTTCCTTTATTGATCATCTTCTGTGCTTGGATTCCCCTCAGACTTGGATGATGCTAATGTGACAGAGGTTTGACTACCTACAAATAAGATTTCAGATACACAAAGTGATGAAAAAGACCTTTGGCAGGTAAGTAGTAGACCAGTAGGCCGAGGGAGGAGAAGAGCACACAGGGAGCGATGATGTTGATGATGTAGAAGAGAGGCTTCCTCTGGATGATGAGGAAGAAGACCAACTCCTGGTACTCCAACTCATCCTTAGTATACTGAGTGTTGATCACCTTCTTTGCCGGCCTGTGTTTGATGACCCACTCTCCATTTTCTAACAACGACAAAATGCGATATATGTTACACCGTATGCGTGCGTGTTTATTTTGAACAGTTTTTCAAAATCTAGCATCCAAATGCTGCCACACCTGTAAAAGCCTCCGGGTCAATATCCACCCACTCCAGCGTGTGGTTTTCCTCCTCTTTGAGAACCAGCTTGATCTCATTGGCACTGTAAGTCTGAGAGCTGAATACAGGGAGAAGACATATGATCTGTTACCACAACAAACACAGCCATCTATTCACTTTTATAAGACAGCATGGTGAAAGGGGGCCATGAATGAAGGAGGCATTGTCCCTCGTTTGGACGCTGTGGATTCTGTTTAAACACAGAGAAACCTGACATGTGAAGATCTGAACTGAAAGCTGAGAGTCCAAATTTGTGCAATTTTATAAAACCCTACCTGGTTAGAAAATCAGCAACAAATATACATGGATTTTATTCCCCCCAGTTTTATTTATATTGTATGTTGTTGTATGTTGTATTTATGTGTTTACAAACTCTCACACACCTCGTGCAGAATAATCCAAGTTTCATTTATCCAGTCATATGCTCAGCTGAGCTTGAAACAGACTGCATTGACAAAAACAGTCATTTTAACCCCGCTGAACACAGGAGCTGCTGATCCACCACTGCTGTGATCAGTTTGTTTAATTGTGTAAGGTGTGACTGTGGTATTTTAAACGGTTAGTTCGTATTCACCAAAGTCACACAATAACATGGAAGCAAGTTTTCTTCAAGAATTTAATGTCCCACAGGCTGAGTAACTGAAATACAAATGATCATTTGCGGGGTGAAATATTCCTTTAAGTTGATTGCCAAAACTAATTTGACAGATACTTTAAAAGATAAATGGTGAACCTGAGGTGCTTTGTACTTAGTAATTTGTACATATTAAAACCCTTTGCATGCACTGCTCACTGGCCAATCATTAAATCCTGACAGACCTCATATCTACTTACCGGAAGACCATGGTGCAGTTCTGCCAGTCAAAGGGAAAGTAGTTGACAGTGATGGCACAGGCACTGCGGTAGATGGCAGGAGGCAGCCAGTACACACAGCCGTTAGGAGACACCAGCGCGTTGCAGTAAAGTGCCACTTCAAATTGTCCATCCACACTGTGTAGCGAGGGAAACACACAGACACACTGTTTCTACATTGTGCACATTGCACTTATTGCATGTATACAAAACATATGTCAACATTATATCTGCATTTGGTAAAAACAGTTTGCCTAAATGAACGTCTGATGGAGACTGAACATAACTTCAGGTTAGTGTATTATTTACAGTGTGTCTGAAGTGGCGCATTGGCTGAGACAAAATATCGTATTATAATGTGACGTTTGTTTGGACGCACTTGTTCTCCAGTATGACGTCTGGCAGCCAGATGCTCTTGGAGGGGACCCGCAGCTCAGAGGTGATGTTGCCATACAGGGCTGACCTGGGCGGTTGGTCCCATCTGAGCCTGTAGTCACACCATTGCTACAGCACATACAGAAATAATGTGGGTTTCACATCATTGCCAGACAGCTTAAAAAGTCCAGCAGGAAAGGTGTGTGTGTGTGTGTGTGTGTGTGTGTGTGTGTGTGTGTGTGTGTGTGTAAGGTTACCATTTCTATCCAGACGCTTGTTGTCAGGGCCTCCTCCTTTTCATTCTGAGGAGAGAAAGTTTCTATAAAGCCTGAGCTTCCACCGACACTAATCAAAAACACCGGAGAGAAGTGCACTCACCAGAGAGATGAGGTTGGTGAGCGTCATCTTGATGCCGACCTCAGTGATGTCACCACTCTTTTCCGTGGGTCGGACGTTCTTGTTGTAGCCTTTCATCAAATCCTTGAACAGTTCCCCTTCGAGATTGAGTGCTGATGCTGCAGGAAAATATGAGAGACTAAAAGGTGTGATGGCAAAGAGACTGATTTAAAGGGGCACTCCATCAATTTTACCTAAGTTTAGTTTGTCTAGAATGAAAAATTATTTTTTAACATTTCTTGATATCACTGCGATGAAACAGGCTGCAGTGTAAACACTTTGGCATGATCACACTGTTAATTTACATCCATTTAATGTCCTTGTTTTTGTCACTGACGGGCTCCAACTTTTATTCCTTGTGTCTGACTACTTATGGAGAAGATCCCAACAGTGACAAACCTTTTTGTTGAAAAGTAAAATCCTTTTTGTTTTACTAGAAACAGCCCCCAAATCACCATCAACAGACTCACCAGATTCCATTTAAAAAATCAGTAATTTTATTATTGTAAAATAAACTTCATTCAAAGTCAACAGAAGCAAACAAACGAAAAAAAAAATCACAAAAAACTGTCTTGATTTGTCTTTTCACATGTGAAAACACGCTGGCTCTGTACATGCTAAAATGACTATTTATTTAAACGGGATTTGGTTTGGCAATAGCGATTTTGGTGCTGTTTCTGGTCAAACAAAAAGGATCTTACTCTTTCATAAAAAGGTCTGTTGCTTAAAGGGATCCTTCCCATCAGTTGTCAGACAGTTAAAATATTAGTACGAGTCAGTCAGTGGCAAAAACAAACACTTTTAGTGGACGCAAATTGATGATGCAAATATGCCCCAAGTGTTTATATTGCACTGTTTCGCCGCAGCAGTCTCGCTCAATACTGGACCAGTTTGAAAAACTGTTGTTCCAAGCAGTCGCTCAGATACAAAACATAAGAAAAGAGGGTCCAAGCTGAAATATACCAAACTTACCCTTGAACATATGACCTACATTAAAAACTGAACATACAGCTTGAAAGATGTGGACACTAAGGAGGCATTTTGATTGAAGACACTATTGAGTTGCATTATGGGAAATGTAGGATCCACTGTTCTTCGTTACTTGATGCATGCTATGGACTGAAAGTCAGGATATCTGAGCCTCTACTGCTTCAGTTCTGACCATTATTTTTTAAACTACCCTCTAATGAATCCCCCAGCGATACTGTATGCATGTATGTAAGTGCAGTATAAAATCACCGGAGCGCCCTGTCAAGATGAAATTTCTCTTATATCAAAGCCATGAGTTGGTGACCTTTTTAAACCATGATACCAGTTGAATTTACAGTAAAAACTTTGCTGGAACACAAACACATCAGGACAAAAATAAAGAATTTAATTCCATAAAATATCATTTGAAAAGACAAGCTTATTCTAAAGAAAGCAAACTAATTAAAGCAACTGAATAGCTGTGTAAATGGCTTTAAGGTAGGTTCAGCAAACTTATTTACCACAAACAAATGTTGCTGGTGTCTGGTGTCAGTTTGTATCGTATATCCCTCCCTCCACTGATGCCTTTTAACTTCAGAATTGATTTTAAGATTTTTAAAATAACTTGTAAAGCTCAACATGACTTAGCCCCCAGTTATAAAGCTGGATTTCTCACTACTTATGCTCCAAGTCGTGACCTGTGATCTTCCAGCCTAACCTCATGATCATCCCTTGATAAAGGCTGGAAATTAAAGGGGACTGGACTTTTTGTGACCAGGCTTTTGCTATCGATGCCCCGAGGCTCTGGAATGCTCATGTCTGAGGAGATTAGGCTGGCTAACACATTACCTGTTTTTACATTGTTGCTTAAAACATAATTTTATAGGAAAGCTTTCCCTTTTAATGCCTGATGTGTATTTCATTTTGTTCTATTTTTGCCTCTGCACACACACAACTGTTCTCAGCTCTTGACATTTTTAAAAAAAATATTATATCATGTTGTCTTATTTTTATGCACCTTGTGAAGCACTTTGTAACATTGTTTAGATAAGTGGTTTACAAAAAAAAAAATCTTATTAGTATATTACATATTATCATACAACAGCAAACAGTTGACAGTCCCTCCAGTAAACGGAGTGTGAAATTGGAATCAGCATGAAGCCAGGCCAACGATAAAATAGTAGAGCACACTGAACACAGACAATATGGCTGCGATCCAGCTCTACAAATTATGTCTGATTTTCCATCTTTATAAAGGCAGCATGTCCTGCCAGACAATGCACTACGATTTAGTAACAATACATATTTACAACAAAAATGGATTCTCGTTGTTTACCAGCCACTGAACATCATGTTAGGTGAACGGTGCTGTTGGCTGACTGCAACCTTTGTAGTGACAACTGTCTGGGAGATAAGTACCACTGTTTCCTTTGATTGTGAAGCATAATGATTTTATATATTTAAATAATTAAATTGAATTAATAATCAATTGAATTATTACAGTTTAATGTAAATTATGTGCCGTCTTGGTGAATGTACCTTTGTCTAAGTTGTTTTCACATTTAATTTAACACAATTTGACAATAAGACATCACAAATTCACACCATGCAGATCCCTAGAAACTAACAAACATGGCAGCAGGTTGATTCGCCTACCTGTGGCAGAAATCATAAACACCCTCATGAGGAGTGACAACGAGAGCGGAGCTCCAGAATCCATCTGTGTGTGTGCTTGTGCTGTCCGAGACAAAGCAATGCTCACTAATCTGACACACGGACACTACTTGATGGAGTTGCTGGCACTGAAACTGTGTGTGTATGAAAGTGTGTGTAGGTGTGTGTGTGTGTGTGTGTGTGTGTGTGTGTGTGTGTTTCCCAGCAGAAGTCAGGGCATGGGCTGAGGGTAGGGTTAAGGTTTACAGGAACGGTGGGGGGTTGGTGGGGGAGTTGACAATTGTTAGGGTTAAATCCAAGAGTTTATTTCTGCATAGCCAGCTGTCACACACACACACACACACACACACACACACACACACACACACACACACACACACACACTGGTAACATGACAAGCCCATAGTTTAGGTATTGTATTCAGTGCATGGCTGCCCTCCAGCGTTAAGGTACACCGTTAAAACACACACTGTTTTGTAATTCAGTTCAGTGCACCTGGCTGTTGTCACTCAGACGTCCACATGAGCAGAGAAACAACTCATGGAGTCTGTTAGGGCAAATTTAGCCTGCCAGTCATCTATAAAAAGCTAGTTTTTCCACCAGAAGCCCTGGTTGAATGTGTATCTATAATAAAGGGATGAGAGACAGAGATTAGACGATAAAGAGAAGGAGACGGCAGCAGCACTGTGTGTGCCGTACAGTGGACGAGAGAACAGGTGACAAGTCTCATCCATTTACAGCACAGCCTCTGTGATGCCTGGCCAGGCTGTGTGTCACTACTCTGTGTGTGTGTGTGTGTGTGCCTCACAACAATATTTATTCCTGCCATAACTTGGCACACCTCCCCCACACGCATAAACACACCAGCAGGGGCAGGAGTTGACGGGTTGCAACAGAAGTATGTGCAAGTGTTTAATCAGCTGTTCCACTCGCATCCCTGTGTATCCCTCTTTTAACACTCAGACCAGGCGGAAAAGTGCCACAGATTAGTGTGCAGATATTAGTTGTGAGGAGACTTTGGTTTATTTGAGTTCATTCAGGCTATCAGAGCTGCGGCCAGACTGTAGCGGAGACTCACAGTGAGGCGGACAAAAAGTCAAACACACACAGCCAAGATAGAGGTTGGATCATTTCTTATTCTTATTCTTATCATAATATGTTTTAATCATTATTTTTTAATTTATTTTACAACCTACATCTGTATTATATTTTTAAATAAGGTTTTTAATCCATTTTTTAACATTTTATATTTCTATTTTTTAATCACTATTTATCAGCTAATATAATCTATCCCTTTACTTATTCTTCTCCCCCCAAATGTTATTATTTTGTTTCTTATTTCATTATTTCCCTGAGTATGCTCTTGATCCCAGGGGCAGTGTGGAGAGACATGGGTCCCGTACATTTTCATGGACAAAATTCCAACCTTTACCATGACTACTCAAGGATCTGTAATACATTAGCAGTATTTTTTTGGCCAAACTTGCCTGGGAGTTTCAAAACATATCAGATTCAAAGTCTATTCAATCATAATTTCAGCGAGCTGGCATACATGAAGGGAGAGATGGATCATGGGAGAAAATGAGAAGCGTACGTGATGGCAAACAAAACAGTGAATGTTGGAGCTACAGTATATCGACAGCTTGAGAAAATATTTGCCCTTATGTCACAACGGCAATCCACATAATGTTCCACCTATGTAACACTATGTGGAAGGTTATACACGGAAGATTACTGTAACAATTTCATCACACACAGTATTCAATGACCTTTCCAAAACTTTCAGTGAGTTTTACTAAATCATTTTCCAGGTTTTCCACAACCGTAGGAACCCTGGAGGGATGAGGAGCAGGTCTGATGTGGAGTAATATCTGTACAAGTTCAGTATGTTTGCACGTGTTCAGGACTGTCAAAATAACGCATTAATTTTGATTAATTAATCATAGAAAACATAACATGTCAAAAAAATTAGTGCTGATTAATCATGTTCTGTGGTGACCTATGACCCCGGTGCATTGAAGGCCACAGTGGCTCTGTCACATGATGGAGGCAGACGAGACGATGCTGCTTGGCCCCGTAAGAAGAACATTTACGTTTTAAAAAACTCCCAGTTGATAGGAGCAGGAACTTTCGCACTATTGAAGTGCTTAAAGCCTGAAATATCACCTCAATGCGAAACATTTAGCAGCGAATCCAGAGGTCTGAGCTAGCTGAGCCTAATCACGCAAAACTCAGCCAGGTTTTCAGACGCAAACTGAGTCAGTCTACCTGTGATCCACTAACTAACTCCCTTACAAAATGGGTTGCAATGGACTGTGGAGCAGTTTGGGTGGCAGAGGACAGGGGGACAATTGTGTCCAAAATCCAGCAGCTTTACTACGAAACATCTGCCAAAATTCATTTGAAGTGAATTTTTTAAAATACTTTCACAACAAAATTTGATGTATCTGATTAATTTAGATTAAACAATCACAGACCAAATATAAAACTCCTTGAATAAACTTTTTTTAAAAAAGGGGACAAATCTTGTCCACAATTTAAGTGTCACTTCCTCAAGCAGCAGTTGTCTTCACTCGCACTGCTCTGACTCATGACGGACAATAAGAGGCTCTAAAGGTCAGCCTGGTTCTGTGTGTCCAGTTACAATCCCCCCCCCCCCGTCCTGGAAATAAGGAGTGAAGACAGGAACGAGGTGGGACGTCCTGGTCACTGCAGCTGCTGTGCTGATGGGAAGGCTTACCCTTAAAGGGTCGGAGGACTGAGGTCAATCTGGGGTAACGGGAGAAACCAATCAACATTGACACGTGTCACGAGAGAGCACGCTGTGTGTCGGCAGAAGTGCTATACACCGGCAGCAAAATACTGCCGGATTAGCAGCATTAGTGTTGGCTAATTTGAATATCTAACATCTAAAGTTCAATTTGTAGTTACATGAGCACAAATTAGCACAACAATCAGCACAACATGCCTTAGCATTAATAACAGTTTTATTTATATATAGATTTTTAATTTTTTTTTTTTTTTTTTTTTTTTTACAAAAATACAAATTCTTTATACAAATAAATATGGTAAGAATAAGGTAAGTATAGGAATAATATATACAGTCTGTGTGCTTCACAAGAGGCTCAACCTTTGCAAAAGACAATATGAATAACTTATTTTGTACAGATTCATAAGTTAGACAAGGCTGCATCTCCGACCACATTAAAAAAAAAAAAAAAAATCCTGTGGCATGATGTGTGGGCGATAGTTGGACTGATACATTCATGGTTGTGTTTTCATTTAGAGCCAAAGTCCGGCTCTCAGATGGGGAAAACAAAATAGTGGTTTTCACAGGAGATGGCAGAGGAAGTAAAGTCTGAGTGAGTGTGCGTTTTATGTGCGTCTCTCTGTCCCGTGACGAGGTCTCTTTGAGAGTCTCTGTGCTATCGTCTCTCACATGAGTCTTTTGTGTGTCATATCATCTCACTTGCTGTTATGATAAAGTTAAGTCTTGAGTGCCTCCAGTGCCAAAGCGATGATCCTTGGCACACTGCGGTAGAATGACTCATTCTCCAGGCCCACAAGACTGTAGAAGGTCAAAGGTCGTCCTCCCACTACAGCTCTGACTCGCGCTTGGTAAAGTCCTCGATCGTTCTTGGAGCTCAGATCAACTAAAACCTAAAACGAAGCAAGGACAGAGAGAAAATTAAAATTACAAACCTTTTTCTTTACCAGTGCACATTTACGTCTCTTAACATCTCTGTCTAAAATGATGTTTTACCTCTTGGAAGTTCATGCGTAGGTTCTTGCCTGGGATGTTTAAGACCCAGCTGTATGAGTCTCTGACTTGGCTGACTTGTTGTGAGGACTCTCTCACTCCAGGACAAACTGCAGCAACAAACAAAAAACATTTCATATGAGAAATACCAACAAACATTACATGGATTGTTTTGTGAAGGAACTAGGTGAGGCACATACCTTTCCCACCGGCCCCAGGTATCTGCCTCTTGCGAAGAAGGCTCCGATATTTTCTGTGAAGACTCAATGTCTTTGCAACACGCGCAGCTTGTTTGGGGTCACCAGTCTCTGTGTGAGCACGCTCCGTGACCGGTTGAACTACAGTTGTTGGCTGCACTGGAAGCGGCAACGCTGAGGATTTTGATTCTGTTTGTCTCCGTTCTCAACAAAAGCAAACTCCTCTGATGTGGCGCTCCAGTTAACATCAGGAGAAGTTTCACTTTGTGACACATCTTCTGTCCCAGTTTCATCCTGTGCGCTTAATTTCTGCATTTCACTCATCAGGGCTGACAGAAGGGACCAAGGCTCGTGGGGTTCCTGTGAGGAGGAAGAAGAGGAGGAGGAGGAGGAGGGGTCAGTGTGGTCCGGTGCTCCAGTGGATTTAGTAGTTAAAGGGGGACTGTTGGGAGAATCCTCCTGGAGGTAGCTTGTGTCCAGGTGCAGGATGGGAGGAGCAGCTCGGGTGTACAGTTTGGAGCGCAAAGTTGAGATAACAGATCGAAGTTCTCCCTCTAGCTGATGTACCGAGGACTCCTCTGCCTGGAGACGTAAAAATAGAGTTGGATATTAAGTTTGGCTTTAGAATCAGAATGCATTTGTTGCCACTGGAGAATAAACAGACAATAAGTAAGTGTGCTGGGTAAAAAACTACACATAGTACGTCTGTGAATAATGCACATACAGTAGTGTCATAGATTGATTATAATTATTGCACATCAAGTGTAGTAATTACACATATCGTGCGTATTTGATGATGGCCGTGTTCACCCATATCAGAATATTTTAATTAAAGGGATACTTCACCCCCAAAATGACCGTTTGTTATAAATTACTCACCATGTGTTACGTTGCATTCATAAAGAAAATTTTGTTTTTTCTCACAAGCCTGAATGAAGAATCCAAAAACTGAGAACTTTTACTTTCACTTTATCGAAACTTCCATTTCTCACACAACTTTAGCAGTTTGATCCAAGGCTCACTGATCCATTTGTGTGCTCCGTACTAAAACAGGCAGCCCTCGATCGGTAGTTTGTTTGTTATGTGCGAGGTAAAATTACTGCCAGACTCCATTGACAAAAACAATAATTTTACCTCGCTAAACATGGAAGTTGCTGGTCTACCGCTGCCTTGGTTATTTGTTTGGTTTGTGATATTATGTGACTTTAGTGTTAAAGTCCTTAGCTTGGATTCATCAACCATCTGTTTAGGGAAGCACTAGAGTTCGGCAAAAATAAAATTACTGTTTTTTTCAATGGAGTCTGGCCTTGAAGAGAACATAGATCAAGCTTCACGTTCCATTCAGTTCTCCGTTGGAAAGGTCTGCCTGTTTGGGAAGTACTGAGCATACTGCAGGAGTTGTCTGAGAGTTTGTAAACAGATGTTTTGATATAGTTTTGGACTCCTCAATTTCCTCAATTTTTGGATTCTTCGACCACTGTGGAGGCATGCGAGAAAATGTTTCCTTCACTAATTCAATATAACAGTAACAGGGTAAGTAAATGATGTACAATTTGTCATGTCTCTATCTTCAGTTACTAACATTATAAATTTCCCAGATTTCAAATAACCCTTAATCAAATATAAATTGTGTT
The DNA here is from genome assembly GCA_026686955.1 of Epinephelus cyanopodus. Taxonomy (NCBI): domain Eukaryota; kingdom Metazoa; phylum Chordata; class Actinopteri; order Perciformes; family Serranidae; genus Epinephelus; species Epinephelus cyanopodus. The sequence continues at coordinate 11,545,807 of CM048926.1, read as the reverse complement.
GTGTTGACTTTTAATGAATTCTTATATTAACACCTAATCAGAACACCTAACTTTTACACCATTACTCATTAAGACATGTTTGCATGTTTCGAAAATATTGCTTAATATTCAAACATATTTCTAAAACGATATTATGTGTTAAAATGCAATGCAACCTTGTCTGCTTTTGTACATTTTTAAAATCTACCTGTAAGAAAAGCTTGTCCTCCTGTCTTGTTGGTGTGGAGTCTGTGGATGTGTCAGTGTGTTGTTTGTCCAGGTCCTCAGCCATGTTCCTCAGGTATTTCTCCCAGTCACCCACAGATGGTCCCACCTCTCTAAATAAGGCTGGGGGAGCTGGAGACACATCCTGCTCTGTTGGCCCCAGAGCTCCACCTAGCTGTTCTGCAGATAATAAAACACATGTTAGAAAAGTGACCAGAACAGGCAGCTGTACTGCAAAACACTGCAGGACGTAAATATTCATATTTTAAGTTTGGGCAGAAGATGGAATAACATAATCTGTCAATCATGTACCTTTAACCTGTGAGAGACTGTGGCTCAGGTCCCTCCTCTCTCTGGTGTGGATGAAAGCTGTGCTGTAGATGTGCTCCACCAGCTGAGGCAGCGTCTGGGTGAAGAAGGTCAGGTCGACTTTGTCCCGGATATAGTCCTCGGCCCTCTGGAGCAAGTCCAGCAGGGTTTGTAGGAACGAACGCAGCTCTGGATGGCAAAGAGTGAGCAACAGATCAAAAACCTCAAAGCATAACGTCAAAGCAACAGAAGTATTTTTAGTCACTCTTCTACACCCGCCAAGCTGAGCATTTGAATAAGAGTACTCACGACATTTCTTAAAGCGGGTGAGGCACTTGTCCTCTGCCATTCGGCTGCAAGCGCTGGCAGACTGTCCAGCGGGGCAGGTCAGGGTATAGAAGCGACACAGAGAGCTGAACTCTGACCTCTGTTCCTCCTCCGTCATGTCTGTAGTCTTCAGAAGCTCCGGACATGTTGGCTCCCTGCTTCCAAAAGACTCTAAAAAAAGACACATTGCATTGCATTGGCTGTAGTACTGTAGATAGTATTCTAATATCACAATGTACGTTATGAGTCAAAATATTTTAGTTCTCGTGGTGTTTTGTTGTTGCTTCAGACTCACTCTGTATCTCAGCCTGAATCCAGTCGGAGAAAGCAGACACCCGTGTGTAGACTCCAGGCTTGCCCTTTTCCCCACAGCCGTCTCCCCAGGAGGTGATGCCGTGGAGCTGGAACCGACCAGAAATACGGTCCTGGTAGATCAGGGGGCCTCCAGAATCCCCCTGTGCATGACAGAAAGTCCCCTTAAATTAAAAACCTGACTTTTTTTACATAAAAATTTTTGGGTGTTGCTAAGACATGTCAGAAACAAAAACAGCAATAAAACCTTTATGCTAAATTATGTCAATTCAGTAGCTGAAGGCAATTCTCACACTAACACTAACTCTTAGAAAGTGCTCCACTGCCCACCTGACAGGAGTCGATGCCTCCGGAGAGATACCCGGCACACAGCATAGTATTGGTGACCAGTTCTTTGCCTAGTGCGCTCTTACAGGTGCTCTGAGGCAGCAGGGGCACCTTGGCCTCCATCACCACGTCAGCAGACGGGCCATCTGTAGAGACAGACACACACAGAAATGCATTACATTATATATTGACTACTGATAGACAAATTTGCTACGTCACAGTCCTCAACAATCTTCCAAAAAGCATTTAAGCTATAAATAGCTCTAAAGTGTAAATCCATGTCAGTTATCTCCCACTCACCCTCATAGAGGGAGCCCCAGCCTGCCACCAGACATGGACTGCCAGTAGGGGGCTCCATGCCAGAGGGGAGACACACCGGAGTGACACGGCCGGACAGGACCACTGGGGACGTCAGCTCCACCAGGGCTATGTCGTTGTTAAATGTCTTTGGATTGAACTGCAGGAGATGGAGACAGTTTGATTGATTGAATGAACTGACAAAAGACCAACTCATGTGCTTGTTTGATTGTTTGAAGGTGTAATAGGAGACAACACTATGTTTTGCCTGTTTCTATCCCAGTATATATACTGTATCCCACACTTTGGTTTAGATTGTTACCTTGGGATGAGGGATGATGCGATTCACTTTGAGAACCTGCTCATCAGGGTCAGACTTAGTGATGTCAAACTCCCCCACCACGGCTGTCCAGTAGCTCTCACTTCGGCTGCTACAGAGGTCAGAACAATCAGAGGCAGAGAGAGTGAGACGGACGTAAAACACTATAATAATCTCAACAAATTAAAGATCTTGTTATAGCTGCAAAATAAAAAACAGCGATGCACACTCACCCAGCAAAACAATGAGCAGCAGTGACCACCCAGGAGCTGTCCACCAGGACCCCTCCACACATCAGACCACCATCTAGCTGGAGGTTGACCAGCCAGGGCCAGCTGCCCGGAGGAGCAGGCGACCCGCCCACAATCCGTGAGCGAGGCTGTGTGATGTTTTGCACCGTGGATGACCTTTGACCACACACTGCTGCTGGGACAGAGAGACAAAAAGAGTCACAAACTACAGCGAAAACCTCTTCACTGACAGAGATACACTGCATGAATACTTTATGAACACATGTATCCCCCTCACCCTGTGCATGCGTCTGTGTCGCAGGCTCCAGGTTCTGCATCGTGTTGAGCAGGCTGCACTGAAGGACACGGGCGCTGCAGCTCTCACCCATGATCCTGATGCAGCTCTCTTTGTCCAGTTCACCAGCTGGGCAGCGGTGCTGATAGTACGCGCAGGCCTGGCTCAGAGCCCAGCTCCGCTCAGCCTCATCCTGAAGCTTCTGGGCTTTACTGATGACATCACAGCTGGGCTCTGATAAGGCGTTGGCAGGGGACGCTGTCGGGCGAGAAGGAGAGTCATGAAGAGAGCATTCACTGGCAATACAGGACAAGGTATTGCTTAAGAATGAAAAGGGCAAGAAGAGTAATATTTTTACTTACAACAGGAGCCAGACAGCTGTCCACAGTCCTGAAACAGACAGGGAACACAGCCCCGACAGCCGGCCTCAGCCCGACTTCTCTCAGATGATGCGCGCTCGAGGGCGGACAGGGCACTCATCATGGCTGCCTCTAGAACCACAGTGCCACGATCAGACAGAGCTGCAGGAGAGGACGGAAAGAGAACAGAAAGAACATTTAGAGTATTGCAAAATGTATTATGATGCAAGAAGAGGAGGAGGTAAGTCGACAGCAGCAGAAGAAGGAACAAAGGGGCGTCAGTGGCTTAGTGGTAGAGCAGGCGCCCCATGTACAAGGCTGTTGCCGCAGCAGCCCGGGTTCGAATCCAGTCTGTGACCCTTTGCTGCATGTCTCCCCCTCTCACATTTACCTGTCCTGTCCATTAAAGGCAAAATGGCAAAAAAAAAATCTGAAGAAGAAGAAACAAAGTTCACACAGAGGCCAGATCAAAACACTGGCCAGGCTGAATGCACATACAGTATATGCTTTCGGTAGCAACTGCTTAATAAACAAATTTAAGGAATTCCTATAGAAATGTTTGTTGAGGAAAATAATACTGACATCAGTCGCAGCCTGGCTGAACTGATGTCACTTTTCATAGTAACAGATTTTTATGAATTAAGGTACATTTAATGAATTCTGACAAAACAGGAAGAACATACAGGTCTTCACACGGATGACCCTCGTTTGCTGTGGGAACATTATGTGTGTATGTGAGCATCAGTACAAACTGGTGCGGCTTGCTGGTATGTGTGTGATCAGCCCCCTTTTTCTCATGCTGCTCTCTGAGCTCATTGGCAGCGTGTTAGGGATGCTAGCTCACGCTCAGCGCGCTGGTGAGGCTTCTGCAGACACACATCAATCGGGCCGCCGACCCTGCAGCCCCCCTCTGTGCCGCGCCACATCACAGGATAGGCCACTAACAACAACAATGCTGATTGAAGACTTAATTGGAAGGCCAGGGCTGAGCTGGCAGAGGCTGGCGGGTAGGGACAGGCCCTAGGGGCACGGGCTGGCAGCCCCGGGGCGGCTGGGACCCCAGGGCCCTTGTTCTAAACACTCCAAACACACACCGCCACCACCAGCCGTTTGTATGAAGGCTCTGATGTACTCAGCACTTCAGCCAGAGAGGGCCAGAGGTCCCTCACCACTCTGCTTTACTGCAGTTTCTCACCAGCAGCTCTCTGACAAGAGATCTGTGCACAAATATAGGCTGAAGACAAAAACACGCAACTGTTCGTAATTCTATTCTTTGCTGATTTGAAGAGTTTATGAAGATGCTTTTAAGGTTAGACACCTGCTGCTCACCAGTAAAGCAGTAAAGCATATACTGTATGTATCCATCTTAAATTACAGCTTAAGCCTATGACAGCAAAACAAACATTTCTAGAATTTGTACATGTGCAAGCTGCTTGCCCAAAAAGTATTAACTTCCACCAGATACTGTATGTGTATGACACGCTTATAGTACTGGGTTATCTCATTGGGATTGGTAATATCAACACGTTTTTTTTTTCGCTTAACTCCTAGAGAGATATTAATGCTTTGAAGCATCACAACATCACCAGTGTTTTTCTTACAATGATGCATTAAATCAAAAAGATAAAGATTTGTCGACAAGACATTTTGAAGGACTGTGTCTGAGGATGTCTGCAACACTCATGCTTACAATGCAGTTATCACACAGGTACTGTTGTCTCTATATTGCCATGATTGAGAAGCAAAACAAAACCTGAAAAATTACCTTTGAGTGCACTCTGGGGCATCCTGTAGACCTCTCGACCTGTCGGGGCTCCCAGCAAGCAGTCCAGTCCTGTAAGCAGCAGTGATATCAGCAGCAGCATGGTGTCAGAGCATCAGACCTCCACTCCACAGTGACAACAAGCGAGCAGGCAGGAGACACGCGGAACGACCGGAGAGGATGCAGAGGTGCTGGAGGCGAGGCGAGCCTGCAGTGTTTCCTTACTGTCTGGTTGCTCTCTGCAATCCGTAACTGTCTCCCTCCTCCTGACTCTCTGGGCTCTCTCCCACACTGTGGTGCAGGGCATCTGTCTGTAAGTTTACTTAGAGGAACAATAGGTGCCTGGAGTGGTCCCTGGTATATATAGAGCCCCCAGGGGAACACCAGTAAGAGGGAGGGGGGGAGAGGATAGGAAAGAGAGAGGGGGAGAGGGGAGGGAGGAGGGAGAAATGCTCCCATGGCCAATACACAAACAGATGAATTCATTAAGACTGTGACAGCAAATCGGGCGCAACTTGCCAAGGCTGGACATCACAAAGAGGTTTGGTTCTATGAAAAGAGACAGAGGGAGGGAAAGGGAGATGCAGATAGGGAGGGGGGAGGAGGGGAAGGCGGAGTCATTGGCTGGACGGCAGGAAAGGGGGTGTTGTTTGAATTAATTAATGTGAGAGGAAGAGGGAGAAAGTTATGCAGATAAGGATATGGGCTGATGTGACACTGGGGCAGAGGAATGCAGAGCGACAGAGACGTCTGCGAGCATCTGAAGTGAGGAGTCGCAGCGTGAGTGAGAGGAGCGAGCGGGAGATGGAGGGAGGTTGAGTGACAGAGTGTGAGAGAGCCAGAGAGAGGGAAGTGTCTGCCATTCTGCATGCCCCTCAAAGGGGGCATTGTCCCCGGCATCCCTCTGAGGATGCCCACATCAAAGCCGTCCCCCGGGCATCACTTGGCCGCCGCCTCCATTGATCACTTACAGTCTTTTATCCCCCCCATTAAAATATTGTCAGTTCACATCACTTTTGTCTTTCTCTGCTGAACTCTGCTTTTGTTACATAAAGATACAGTAAAAAAAAAAAGTGCTTATGAACATGATGTATTTTTAAAGTCCGGGAGAAAATTGAAACTTTTTTTTTGTTTTAGCATCTTGCATTTATTGTCAACTTTTTGCTTGTGTCTTTTTAGTGTAGCTGCAAAAGTATAACTAAATCTGACATACAGACTGTCGGACAAAATGTTTATATAATTAGAAAGATATAGTATATCTTCCACATTTATAGTGCTTTTAGAGGAAAGCTGATATACGTCTAAATCCTTACATCCGCCAAAAATGAGTTCAAACAACGTTATGTGAGATTCACAGTGAACATGTAAAGCTTTATGACCATTCACTGTTCTAATAATGCTTAATATAAATAGAAAGCTAGGCTTGCTCATACATTTCACCTTTATGTATGTGGAGAAATGGAGATTTGGGAAGAGAGACAAAGTAAAACTTTACATTTTAAAACTTATGTGCATTCAAGGTGCAATTCTGCATCGAATTATCTTTTAATTTTGTTTGGTATAGTCTGTAAAGACTGTGTATTAAACCAAAACAGTGGTGTCTGTGTGTGCTAGAGGATGCAAGATATGCCACTACATAATGCAGGACTCTCTTACAAAAGAAATTTCAAAGGGAATATTCCTGGTAAAATAAAGATTAAATACAAAAAAATGAAGTAAACCCACTGTTCTAATAAGGCTTAATGTAACTAAAAGCTAGGATTGCTTATAAATTTCACCTTAAATGTATGTAGAGAAAGAGAGACAAAGTCAAACTTTACATATTAAAACTTATATGATATCAAAGTGCAATTCTGCATCAAAGAATCTCAAATTTTGTCTGTAAAGAGTGGGTATTAAACCAAAACAGTAGGGTTTGTGTGTGCTCGAGGATGCAAGATATGCCTATATGTAATGTAGGACTCCCTTGTAAAAGAAATTTTGAATTTCAGTGTGAATATTCCTGCTTAAATAAAAGTTAAATACAAAAGAAGTAAAATAAAATGTCTCAAAATCAGGTATGCAAGTTTGTTTAGAAGAGATTCTTTCACTATAACGTCACTAGATCAATTTCGCATCCTCTCATTCCTGTACCACCTTACAAAAACAATTATGGTCACATATCATTTTCTCACACTTACACTAAGATCTAGAACAAGATCCCTCAACACATTAGAGCAATAACCTCTACTATACATTTCAAACATGCATATAAACACTCTTTGAAGGAAGGACATGCCTGCAACCACCGATTTAAATCTCATATCTCATTTTACTCACTTCACTTCAGTCTGCTTCTCTGCATTGTCTATGTAGCTGCCTACGTTTTGTTGTTTTACCTTTGCTGATTGTTTCTGCATTTATTCTGTATTGTAATGTGTTTTGTTGCTTAACAGGAAGCTGCTAAAAACAAGTTTTTAACCATAACACATGAAATTGCATATTACTGTTAGAGTACACCACAGCAATGGATCGAAAAAGTCTCTGCAGAGAGCGATCTGAGTATAAAACTGGTTTAAACAAAATGTTCTGTACATCCGCAGGCAACAGACGGGGGCATGGTCACAGTCTACATGGACACAGAAAGAAGTCTGTGCCAACCAGGAACCCAAACGAGAAGCACAAATTGGAGTCAACTTTGAGCCAACTAACTGGCTGAACGATAAAAAGAGTGGCGGCCGAATCTAGCGGGGCATTATCAAAGAGAGCCGTCCACTGCTGCCACAAGCCAGCACTGAGTTCACACTGACAACAACATACAGTACGTGTTAGAGAGTGTGTGACTGTGTGTTGTTGATGTTCCACTTAAAGTTTGTGCGGCCGGTGAATTGATGGTGAATAAAACTGCAGGAAATGGTACATGTGCAAGGACAAGAAACTAAAACAAGACTCAGAAACAGAATACAGAGGAGTTTGACAAGATAGAAAAATTACACGTCTTCCTTTTGAAGCTTTCAGACGTTGTTAGTGTGTGTGTGTATGTTTTGTTGTGTGCATTGTGCCCCAGCCCCCTCCATGCACCCGTGCGGCACAATGGCCCTGAGATCTGAGAGCAGGCTCAGGCAGAGCGGAGCGGGAACGGCATGGGACAAACGGGCGGCACTCTTTCATTCCTTCACTCCCTCAACCCATTTGCCTTTGATGTCCTTTGATTAATTTGCCTTCTGCTCGCTCTTCCTTCATCTATCTACCGAGCATGGAGCACTCTGCCTCTCTTTTCTCCTCCGCCTCCCCGTCCCTGTCTACACAAACTGTCATGTTCTACCTTATCTACTTTGGTCCCAACGGTGCAAAACTTGATGCAACATGATGCATTAGTGGTAAAGTAATCTCTCACTTTATTAGAAATGGGCTGGATTTCTATCTGTATACTAAGGCAGCTTGAGCAAACAACATTTTTTTCTTGACAAGTTGAATTTTCAAGTTCGACTGCCTTTAATTAATCACTACATTAGGTACATCATGCACCCAGGAAGGTTGCGTAAAACAACCTTAAGTCTGCTTGATGAACATAAACCCACAGGATCCTCAGGAACCTGTCATGGTATTCCCTCGAGTCTGATCCAATTAGGGTGAAGCTGCTTTCAGCTGCTGTGCTGAACATCACTGAAACCAACCTCCTCGTGATTTTAAAGGTAGACTGTGCAGGAATTGTTGGCTACTAAAGTAAAAGTCAACCCAAGCTTTATCCACGTGGCATTTCAGTTCCTACAATTTGCATTTTTTAATGCTGTGTCCGCCATTTTTATAGCTTCCTCTTGTAAAATAAAGACTACAGGCAGAGGGCAGAGACAGATAAATACACCGGCACACACTTCTATTGGGTCGTATGTGACTATTCAGAGGGATTACTTTTTTTTTGAGTATATACATAATTTTTTAGGGAGATCCTGCACAATATACCTTTAAATTTCCTCAACTTTAGTCAACTCTAAATCAAAAGAAAAGTCTCTGCTGCTCTGTGCCTTCGATTGATTAATTTCTCTACTGTTTTATCCTTTATGGAATTTGGGGAGTCTCCTATTACAACAAATGTGAAATTAAGATCTGATTGTGTAATATAAACAATGTGTCTCCTATGATGTTCAAGCTATCAGTAGGGAGGTGTGTTTTGAAACCATGTTTCAGTGACTAGCGTTAACTAACAAAGGGCACTATTTTATGACAAGGTTGCCATCTTGGGGCCTGGAAGAAGAGCACAGTGGTGATGTTGGAAAATGAGATGGACAAGTGAAGCACTATTCAGTTATATTTAATGTGTTTCATATATCTAGGCCTCTACATCTTGACAGGCATTTCCAAAGTTCGGCCTGTGCGCCAATCGTGGTCTGTGGACTGCTTTTAAAAGGCCTGCAGCTTGTTGTTGAAAACATACTAAATATACCACATGTGCCCCGCAGCACAGGTGGCTGTGGCTTTGAAGGTTGAGCAGGTCGTCCACTAATCGGAAGATCAGTGGTTCGATGTATCCTTGAGCAAGATACTGAACCCCAGATTGCTCCTGATGGCTGTTCCATCTGTATTTGAGCATGTTAAAAGCTGAGTGGCAGGTGGCACCTTGTGTAGCCTCGGCCACCAGTGTGTGAATGGGTGAATGTGACTGGTGCAAAAAAACTGAAATTTGAGCGGTCAGAAGACAGCAAAAGGTGAAAGGCGCCATACTAGTGCAGGTCCATTTACCACACAATATTAGTTAGTCAAGAAAGTTCACTTTTTCCCCATTCACCTCACGATGGCAGGACTATCATACAGTTGCAGACAAGCATCAAGTAGTTTTCATAAACAGACAACAAACAAGCAAACAAACAGTTATCTAAAGGCAGACATTTCCTACTCGGAAGCAGACATGACCACAGTAAAGAAGCCACTGGTTTCAGTTGAATATTTCTCCACTTAAAGATGAAACAGTTGCTTTTATCTAATTTGTTTGGGTTTAATTAATAACCCATATGATGAGAGAAGCAGCTGACTCTCCAGGTATTTTTTACATGATCTAGTCTGGCCTCCATCAACACTTGGTATTCTTTGGTATAAACAAGATTGATTGATCATTTAATTTATTTTAATGTTACCAATGACTGATTAAGGCAGTGGTTCCCAACTGGTGGGTCGCGGCCCAAAAGTGGGTTGAAGTTTCTAAAAAAACTCACTTCATTTTGAAGTACAGTGATTTTTTTTTTCTTAAAGTGCCGGAGACAGCAAAGTAGCCCTTCACATGGGCAAACGCAAGTATGACGCTTAATATATTAAATTGCGTGGACCTTGAATGAATCACTAAGGAGAAACCTGGACCAGTTGGGAACCACTGGATCAAGGAAAGTGCTTTTAGTTTGCAACTTTGTTTGAAAGGTGCTTACACAAATAAAATTGCCTTGCCCTGCCTTTACTAAAAAGTTGCATTACCCAGCAGTAAGCAAGACATTGTCTGCTACTGTTATTTGAATTTAACTGTCCTGCGATGCATCTGTAACACATTCAGGTGTAACAGGTGCACATTTTTCAGACAATTAGAATTGCATCGCCTAACAGAGAACAAAAATGGTTTTGCTGTCTAAGCACAGACTCGTCCTCAACTAGATTAAGAAAGCAACCTTTCTGCCCGGGTGACAGCTTGACTTACTTAACTTAAATTAATTACATTTTTAGTGAGCCACTAAAAAACATATTTCTCTCTCAGGTAATGACTGTTCACTATCAAATTGCTTGAAAAAAAAAAAAAAAAGATTTTATGCAAAAAAAAAAAGATTAATAAAATGATGTGAGGAGTGCATTTGTGTTTGACCCAGCAGTGACTGGACTTGCTGGGCTGAAGAAAATTCTGTGCATGCACAATCATCTGTTGAACTGTCTACAAGTGATTTGCTGTGGGCTGCACAGGCTCGTCAGTGGCTGGCTGCTCGAGCAGGTTACATAAAGAAAACGCACAATGCTCGGCACAAAATCACACCACAATGAGAACCTTAACAACAATCGTGTTGAATAACACCCAGGTATTGTGTTCGGTTATGAAACCATTTCTCCCATTGTCTCAGGCAGAAAACAATTGAAATCTAGGTCAGTGGGGTACGCAACAGAGAAGAGGTTCCCAACATTTCAGCACAGACAGACACTTGAACCCCCTGACAATAGTCAAGCAGAAGCAGCTCGTCTGCACAGGCCTGTATTGGGTCATTGTTAGACATGTTGTTAATTAGATCTATTATGACCTCAACAATCACATTAACTGCCATTAAATGCATGTTAACCACCAACTGTTCAATAATGAAATATCCACTTTATCTGAATTAAATGATAATGGTGATGTGGTTGATGAAGTTTATGTGGAAACGCTGCAGGTTTTTTATGATAATAATTAAACTACACAGGCCATTTGTCTTCTCATAAAATATTACATTCTGCTGAATGAAACAACTTTGTAAAATTTAATCAAGAGAAGCATGATGAAATACAAGCTTGATCTTAAAATTCAAATTTGAGTTGAGTTTCTGTGAATTTTTATTCATGAACAAAATGATGGGCCCTCTGTCTCCTCAGCCCAGCCCAGCATGAGGTGGGCCCCCTTCCCAGAATGACGCTTCAGTGGTAAGTGATACTGGGAGGCTGTATCTTTGGCCTTTAAGCAAAGTTTGAGGAGTGAAAATTGGCAATCAATGCCCTGACTGGTAGGACTGGTACCAGTACTCACTACTTTCAAAATGTCAGTCAAAATAACTCCAGTACCAAGTAGTACTGAAACTTCTTCAAACGTCAAACGATGCCTGCTTTCGATCTGTTTTTGTACCCAGATCTAGAGATAAGAATGATTGTTTGTATGGTTTTGCTCGCAGCCAATCACCACAAGCAGTTTAATTTAATGTAACGTTTGATTGACTCTGTTAAGTAGCTGTCTGTCATTCACTCACTCTACAACAGGAAACGACACCAGTGCCAGTGCTGGAAATTTACTGTCCTTCAAAAAGTACATTTTTTACAAACTCCACGTTTGCAAATCACTTGCGTTCCATTCAAGATGGACCCACGACCAACTTTTGGACGCGATCCACCAGTCGGTAACCACTGTTATAAACGATACCCTGCCCGTCTGATTGGCCGCATGCCCTTCCATCCTTTGTTCTTCCAGGCTTTGGTTGGTAGATGCATTGTACTTTAAATGTGCAGGTGGATGTACCTTACCTGCAGGGAGGGAGGTCAGACTTAGATGTGCCTCTCAACGTGCTGGAGCACTTGTTCACTCTGTCCACCTGCTGCTAAGTCTCAGCCTCACACTCTTTGTGCCTGAAGCCACAATAAATGAACAACAACAGAATGAGCAAACCTTTTGTTTGATATATACAGATGTGCTTACTAGCAGGGCTGCAGTGCACAAATACATATAAGGTAGAATCACATTTTATATTGCAATAAATTAACTGTAGAATATTTTGCAACTTAAATCGTCTTCTGTTAGAAAGCAGTTAACAAGATGCTACAAATATAGTAAAAAAAAAACAAAAAACAGTCTTACTTACACTCTAATTGCAAACAGTTGAGATTATAAGAAAAGGTGCTCACCATTCTGTGATCTTGTGGGTTCCCTCTGGTGCAATGTCCCTGCACACCAACCTGCTCAACAGCTCCCACAGTATGTAAAAGGCAAAGTGGAGAGAATATTAAGCATGAAAACTGCAAACTACAACGGAGCAGAATAGAATATCTTTCTTGTCATTGTACATGTACAATGAAATTGAATGCAACCACCTCAGTGCAAGGATAAGTAAAAAGAAAGAGCATATAGAAACAATAACAAACTATATCGTAAAAAGTAAAACAGTAAACAATATGACACTTAAGAAACACTGCACATTCCACCTTTTGCACAAATCCCTTATATTGCACTCAGACATAATGCCACAGGCAAGCCTTTGTGCATTCATGGAATGCAGTTATTGCTTTTGGATAAATGCTGTGTTTGTCCTGGCTATATCTCCTGCCTGAGGGCAGCAGTTCAAACAGATGGTGTCCTGGTCCTTGAGAATGTTTTGGGCTTTTCTGAGGCAGCAGCAACTGTGTAGATCTTCTAAACCAAACTTTTGTATAAAATAAATACTTTCATTCATATGTTAAATAGTCTGTGCTGAGAAATACAATACATGATGTAATTATGTGTAGTGTTGCGTCCTTACAGCCAAGTTGGCAATAAAATCAAAGAAACCAGGTCATTTAAATGAAGGTATTTACAGGCCGTTAGTGAAAATATTTGAATATAGTCCTTGTTTGGAGCACCAGACAGCTGAACAGGGAGCAAAACAGAAAACTATATTAAATGATTGCAGTCCACCTCTGACATGCTCCAGCTGATTAGAAGAGGCTGACATCTAGTGTCACAAAATTGAAACTTCTTTTAATAAAGCTGAAGTCCAGCCTGGCAGAGCTGCAACGTTCTGCATGATTTGAGGTTGAGAAGTGACAGGAGTTTGAGTAACTAGATATGGTCAAGCCCTGAACCTGGCAGATGAATAAAGCCTTCATTAGCTCCTTGCACAGTCAGCTCAGTAAGTTAAACTGAAGATGATACAGGCTAACTGCAGTTAACTACTTCTGGTTGAGGATTTTTAAAGATAGGTAGCAAGTTATGTTTTAGAAAGTTACAGCGGTGGTTATAGTGGACTCCTGTGGAAGCAGCAGCACAGCTAGCAGCAGGTGTAGCTACTGAAGTAGTTAGCGTTACAGTGTCGTAACACAAATCACTCCCTCCAGAATTGTTTTTTTTTTAAGAGTTTATGCAGCCTAAATTGCCTGATTTTGCAGGAACTTTTCTACAACAGTATGATGAAAGTTGCTATGTTTTAAGCATATTTGTTGCAATAAAATTGCAGGAGACATTAAAAATTGTGAAATTTGCATTTTTTATTTTTTTTTTTGCTTTGTTTTGTTTAATTCATCAAAAAACAAAGATAGCTTGTTTCAGGGGGAGTGTTAACAAAAAGACTCACAGTAAATAAGACTAAATACTCATGTTGATAAACATCCACAACAATGTTAAACCCTGTTTATTACTCTGGTGTAGCTGTTTATTAACATTTATTAAATGTTAATAAACAGGTGTAGCTACTGCAAAGTAGCATTCTCTACTGTGTTTATTTATTCAGACCAACAGTCCAGATTCAAACTTAGCCAAACGTAGCTGAAATAATCCATTTAATTATGCTTGTTAGGGTTAGCTAATTTAAATTAGCTCAGTCATCCATACTTGGAGGCTAATGTTAGCTACTTTGTTAGCAGAATAAAAATAGGACTACAAATTTTCAAAAACTACACTTACATTAAAGTTGTAAGTAATTTATGCACTTTATACTTACCGTTGATCACTCACCTTAACAATTTATCAAACTGCCAAAAAGTGCAGCCCCAGTTTGTTGACTGGAGTTTGACACAGTCACACAAGTTAGTCAGGTTGTAACTGGATTATATTACTGATCCAGCCACTAAAGCATGTTTGGGAAATGTAGTATTTCATAAGAGAAATTATTTAAAACCACGACATGGTGTTCAATAGAGAGAAAATGAAAAAGGCCACATGGAGGCAGTGTGGGGCACAGATAGGAACGACTGATAGTGATAGACTTTTTCACTTTCTTTATTGTGCATGAAATCATTTATAGAAATACAGGTATACACATAGCCAAAAAATAATAATGATTAAAAAAAAGCAAAAAACAAATTAAGAACACAAAAACTAAAAAAAAGAAATTTAAAAAATGCATTGATATTGTTGTTGTTCTTCTTAACATTAGGTAACAGGGTGCAATATTGTTGAATGTGATCAATAAAGTGCAGCAAAGTTGGTTTGGTTCATGACCATTTTTCCTTATGCGATTTTTCAAAAATAATAAAAAGAGTTGTATGATAAACAACATGTCATTTCCAATCTCATTTGGACTTAAATGTAGTGCATTACATCAAACATATTTATTTTAAGTTTCTTTTTAGAAAGTTGGCAACATTTTGTGTATTTACAGTGAACAAGAGACAAATACTGAATTTTTCCAGTCTACAGAAATAACACTTATGATCAACATCCAGTTTAAATATTTCTAGCAGCACCTTTATGGGAGGAAATATGATGTAATATCTTGAAAGATACTTCCTCAAGCTTGTTATTTATACAGTATTTATCACAGGTTTTCTATGCTTTCTCCCACTGTGTATCATTAAATAAGGAAGACCAAAAACATCTAGAGGAAGGGACAGTGACGATAACATACTGAGCTCCTAATATTTTTGTTAGAGCACTTCTGTTTTAATATATTATCTCCACCAATATATATATCTTTTAGTTACAACATGAACATCAAAACAGAGTGCCTCCAGCTGAAATATCAAAAGGAGGTATTCTACTATTCTGACCCTCAGTGTCCTTTTCCCTCTGTCTGTCTCTCTGTCTCTCTCTCACACACATGCACCTGCACCTGCAAGCCATGAGCCAAATAATGATGAAAAATATCAATAAAACAAACAATATTGCGTCTTCAGTTCTTACCAACCTCTCGTGTATGTGGTACTCTTTAATTACAAAGTACTTTACTCATTTCCTGTTGTCTCAAAAAACAATATGGGGCCATATTTTTTATTGCTTTCTTGGATTGGGTGATTCTTTTGTGAGTAATCAAACTAATTATCTGTTAGAGATTATATTAAGTAGTAGTATAGTTTCTTACCTTGTCTGTGTTAAAAAAAATGTAGAAGACAAAAGCATTGGTGTTGAATGATCTTCATCCTGGCATACTAAAATCCCAGCATGCATCCATCCTAAAACAACAAAAACATTCATATTTACAGGGCAAAATGAAGGAAAATTAAATAAGATAGTACTAATAATATACTTCCTGGTAGTAATAATATACTTTATGTATTTTTCACTAACTTCCGTCTCACATTTATTCATTAATAATCGTTGCAAACACCTAAAAGTGGCATGTATTTTACTTATAATCAATTGAGAAACACAAAATGATGATTTTCAATCTACAAGTACTCACTTACTCATGTGATGCAGCAATTAATTAATACCCACTTTTATTACTCTGTTATATTGCCAACTTTGGTCTGTAATAAAGAGCATATACAGGAGATAAAAGTATATTTATAACACAAGAGGCAAACAATAACAGGAACAATATTTATGCTTTCATTACATTTACAGTAGATTCATTTTTTTAACATTAAATAAATAAGATTAAAATAAAGACAGTAAAACAGTCATGATCATATGTCTCTGTTACAGACTTGTGGATTTACTGTTCGTTTTTCCCTTTTTCACTTTTATAGCACTGGACCCATTAAACTGGAGAGTCGAAGACAAAAAGCTGCTGCTTCTTTGGTCTCACCTACCCACGCCTGCTGCTGCTGCTGCTGCTGTCTGACTGACCTGTTGGCAAAGGCAGAACACCCCCCTCCCCTCCCCTCACTCCCCTCCTCTCTCTGGCCAAGCCATTAGCCATGAATAATGGTGCTGCTACCATCACAGCCAATTGTCTGGATGAAAAGCAGGCTCTGCCTCACTTACCGTTGTGTGTGTTAGCTTGTGGCCGAACAGCAGGTTCAGGATCATAGTTTCTGATCAGCTCTGTGGGTTCAGGTCAGAGCAGGTAAGCACATGACATTTTACTTGACAGGAAATGTAGGTTAGTGCAGAGCTGCGTGTTGGTGATCGATCACAGCAGTGAGACTTCCAGGTCTTCTGAAAAAGGGAGATTTTAATTCATATATCGCCCAATACTGGAAATAAATTTCATGCAGTTATTCCAAATTTTGCTTGGATGTTTCATAGTCGGTTATACAAGCAATACTCTTAAAATGCACGCAGATGATATTCATATTCTGACACTGTAATGTCATATCTCTGAATGTATGACTCTGTGAAATGATTGTTGTCCTTTTAGGGCAACTGGTGGATTTGTTGAGACAGAGGAGGAGAGAGAGGGAGAGGAGAGAGCAGTGTCTGCTACCAGGAAAACTCCTGCCGTTGTATCACTGGGAAACCCGCGAGCAGATGTGATGGTGGAGTGATGCAGACACTGGACACAGAGGCAGATTATCAGACACTGCACTGAACAGTACAGTAAGTGTTCCTGGATCATTATTTCACTTGTTATCTGGAGCTTGTAACAGACACAAGGGGACTGCAGTGTTGCCCAGAGCTAAGTCTTGGCCAGCTATGCTGCTGCAAACACCCAGGCTGAATAATGAAACCTCACAGAATGCAGATTTTAGATTTACTTTGAATGCTTTGTTTTTCTGGATAGCTGCTGCAACTTTGCCATTTACCAAAATGTGTCACTGAGTGTTGACAATATCTGCATTTGAGTTTCAGACAGAACTTTGCTTAGTGTGTGCAGGTGTTGACATATAATTAAAACCACACACACACACAACCAGCTCATTATGTGTAAAGAAGTCATTATCACTTTATTCCTTGCTGATAAAGCTGAGCAGACTTATTCATCAGCTCTGGGGCTCAGCAGTCTACAGCAGGGTGCCGTGCTGCACTTACTTTAGTGTGTGTTATGACAGCATCAGTTTGTCCCACTTTAACAAACCAGGCATTTATTATTTGCCTGTTATGAGCCGAGAGCACGGTAGCCAGATGGAGGCTGTTGATCTTGTTAGAAAGGTAGATGTGAAAAAACCATTACCTGGACCACGGCAAACACACACGCACATGCACAACTGCACGCGTGTGTGTATGTGTGCATACACAAACACACACACAGTACTGTGCAGTCAACCGTTCGCTGAGCTGCAGTCTCCATGCTGGTCTCTGCACCTGCTGCACTTAAAGTTATTAAGTGGTCAGTCATGAAGAATTATTGCGTACAGCTTGACTTTTATAAATGGAAACCTTAAAGGAAATTGGGGTTAGTTGATTTGTTATTAAGTTTCTGTTTCTGTTTTTTAAAAATGAAAAGTATAGTTTAACATTTCTTACTGTGCAGGTCCTTGCAGTTCAGTAAGAGTGAGACAGTAGTCGTAAGTTCATGATTTGCATACAGGTTGGTGACTGATTGCATATGATAGGCATGATGCATAGTGTAGTATGTGCTGACCTGCAAAGTTAATGATTGACCGACCCTTTTACACTCAAACTATCACAGTTGGTTGCTAAGAGCCTGAGGAGAGGAGATACCTTGGTTACATGTCCAACAGCTGACGTGTACATATAAATAGGTATCCTCCAGGCATATGCAGTGTACGGAAAAACGTGAAAACAATTAACATTTCAGACGTCTTAATCAATGCAGACAAAATCAGGTCTGATTCACACAGATTACTGTGATTGCTCTGTGAATGGAAAATGAGAGAATTTAAATGCACGCTCACATATTCCTCCTCCTGTCTGCTCAGACCGTTTCACTGGTCTGTGTACCTGTGCTCTCATGCAACCAGCCGAGTAGACGCTTGTTGATGCCCTGAAAAGATGGTGGGACTGAGAAACTGCTCTACATGGGAACCTTTGCTACTCAAGGCCTCCTGCATCAAGTCCTGTGCCAATGGCTGCTCCCTGGGCATCACCGCACAGCTTACCTATGCTAATGCTGACATAGAGTCTGTAGAAGGTGAGTAGCTGGATGATACTCTCGTAGCACAAGTGATAATCATAGTGACTGTATTTTGAACAGAACCGTAATTTGACTCTATATGTCATGAAATCAGAGGACTACTTTTAGCGTTCCAACAGATCCTTAAAAAGTCTTAAAAGGCACTGGATTTATTGATATAAAAAGAATTAAAGTGTGGGTCCTGATTGGTTTTAAAATTTCTTCAATCAATCTTTCAAAGGTATTCAAAATGCTTATACATGGCAAGTACGATTTTATAAATTGTTTGTCCCTGACATTGCATCATAAAATCTCAATCAATTGTAATATCTACTTTTTAAAAATAGTCTGCTGAATGCCTCTCGCATTAATGTTGTACAGATCAGGACAGATGAACCAACAGCACTGTCTGCTAGCTTGCTGTCTCTATATGGAAAACGCAAAGTCAGCCAAAATTGGCTATTAAACCAAGATTTCATAGCATGTCTGAAGCTGGCACAAGGTAATGACAAGGCTTTTTGTACTTTATACAAAACGTTTTTTAAACTTGGCATAGTGGAATTACAGCAGCGGTATCCCCAAATCACCATGAAAACTCGCCTTAAACGTCAGGTATTTCCTTGTTCTTTTCTACCCTCATTTCTGCTGCACCTGGATGGATTACCATTATGGATCTACCATTTTTTACCCCATCAGAGGTCTTTTGGGGAGGAGTTATTCCTTATACGCTGTGAGGGTCCAAGGACAAAGGGATGTCTTAGTCTGTAAAGCCCTCTGAGGCAAATTGTAATTTGTGATATTGGGCTTTATAAATAAAACTGAATTGAATTGAATTTAAAAAAGCCATGTTTTATGCTACAACATTATGGCAAAATTGTCCCTAAACTTAAATTATTGATGTCAGTTAATGTTTTGTGTTTTTTTTTTTCTAAATTTCTTCAGTTTTAATTATTGCAAAATTTGTCTTAAATTTCATTTCAAGTAGCATAAAAAGGTTGTTAAAAGTATTTAGTCTAACCTCCCTCACCTTATTAATAGAAGCCTTATTCCCTCGCCTTATTACTAGAAGCCAACAACAAAAGTTTGTGATGTCTGGTTTTAATACAAGACATCATGAGACATCGATTTACTGTGGGCTAAGCAGCGGTAGGTTTACTGGAATATACAAGTGGGTGTCGTCTGCGTAGCAGTAACAAAATACATCAAGAAGAAAGGCGGTTTAAAAAAAATGCTGTAAATTGAAAACACCAGAGGCAGACCTTTATCATGTTCTTACGAAATATCTGTTGTGTAGTTTGATTTCTTTCTAAATTGATGCAAAAATCTGAAATCACTGTTTTGTGTAATAAACATTTTTGGTCCTCTAGGTGTGTTTGTGTACCCTCTCGGGGAAAAGGAGGTTGTGGTGGGCTTCGAGGCTGTGATTGCGGGCAGGTTAGTGGGGGTCCAGATCCAGAGCCGAGGGAAGCTGAAGGACTGCTGTTTAGATTGCTGCCCGGGATCTGGTCTTGAAGGCCACTGTGCGAATGGCCGAGAGTGGGGCTGCTGCGGGAACTCCAACCTCGACATGCAATGCACCAACGGTGAGGAAGGGAGGACACTTCCTGTGCTTTCCTTATAGATAAAGATGGTCATTTGTTCTATGATGCAGTGTGGGCCGTCTTGCATTACTGTAATGATCTGGTCTCTGCATGAATACAAATACAGCCACAGTGAGTCCCTTCTCTGTCCTGTTTTAGCCTCTCTGAGGATAGAGAGGACAGACGAGGGAGGCAAATAGACTTGGCTGCCTGCCTAATGGTGAAGCTGCAAAGTACAAACATATATCAACTTGAAGTGCATAGTATTTTATTGGAAACGGTGGCATCATGTGCATGGAATAATTTCTCTCTTACAGCCAACAAAACACACAGATTTAAGTTCCTCTTTGTCAGTCTTAGGTTATTTGATATCAGTGGTAAATGATTTTTGGGACTGTACAAAAATTTTTAGTAGGTCAAACAAGAGGTTTCTTATTTATCTATTTTTATTTTATTTTTCTGAAAGGATGGTAGTTGAAAAAAATGGAGAGCAGTGGAGGGTCTTCTAAATTATCCTAGATTTACATTTTATTTTCTTCATATTTTGTGGGATTAAATTAAAAAAGATCCTGACATACATTTCCGTGAGTACTGGACTTTAATTTGCAAATAATTAACAAGGTAAATAATGCATGTTTAGGTATTTACAGGTATGCTCTTTGGAACAGAGGAGGATTCAACAAATATTGATTGAAGGAGGCCCTTTTTCCAAGTAAAATCTGAGATGAGATCCAGCCCCTCCTCCCACCTGTCTACTGTATTTCTCTGAAATGTTTTATTATGTCTGTGAATGCTGTCTTTCTGCTTCAGGACATCTCATCCTGGACGAAGACCTTGAAAGAACCACCTTCATCGTGGGCACAGGCCTCATTGGCCCCATGGATATAGTGTCCGTTATCATCAGCACCACACTGGAACTCCCCACATTAGAAAATGGAGCGATCCGCATTGTCTACCCCACATTGCTAACCCCGATTGTCACTGGCCAGATGACTCCAAGCAAGAGTGAAAATGGGGGGAAATCTGAAGAAACGGGGTATTTATTTTGCAACCAAATGTGTCAACACTGTTTAAACTATCATTGTACATTTAGTATGTTAAATTATCGTCACTGCTGTCCTCCTCAGACCAACCAGCTGTTTTGGTGCCACCTCAGGAAAACAGGACCGGGCCTTAGACTCTGAGCAGCAGTGTGCCCATGCCATCTTCACCAGTCCAGCTGCCAACCTGGCACCTTACGAACTCAACTTCCAGCTGCTGGTCAGAGGAGCCTGCCTATTGGCTGGTACTGCGTTTCTTCTTAAATATCTTTGAATCAATGGCACTTAACTCAGTCACTGTGAAATACTGAATTTGTGTGCGGTCTTACTACTAAATAGAATGTGAATCCACACACAGCCAGAACTTCAAAAATCCAAAAGAAGTAGAGGGAGGACTGAAAGCAATATTTCACCCTGTGCTGAATTGAATTCATTAAGAAACTTCGTTTTTCTCTCATGCCTCCACTGTGAACGAAGAATCCGAAAACAGAGAAAACTCTTGGTGAATTGTGGGAAAAGAAGGCTGTATTTAACAACAGCAAAACTAAATCAAAACATCAGTTTACAAACTCTCACACAGCTCATGAAGTATAATCCAAGTCTAATTTATCCAGTTGTTTGCTCAGTGCTTCCCAAATATATGCATTTTTGCTAAAACAGTAGCACACCTGGGCAAGCTCATGCGTTTGAACTCTGTGTATTCCATTGAGCAGGGTTCGTGCTACTCGTGGGTGCTTGAAATTATTCATGCATTAGTGTTTTAAATTGTAAGGTTTTAGCGAAAATGCATGAGCATAGATAAGTTTCACTTTCAGTTCAGTGCAGTTCCCCGCTGTCTGTTTGAGAAGTACTGAGAATATGACTGGATAAATGAGATTTGGATTATACTGCACAAGTTAGGTGAGAGTTTGTAAACCAATGCGTTGATATAATTTTGCATTTGTTAAACGTGGACCCCCTTTACTCCAGGAATTTTCTCAGTTTTTGGATTCTTCATTAACCGTGGAGGGGTGCGAGAAAAACTACATTTTTTTCACAAACTCAACGTAACAGGGTGTGAGTAAGTGATATACAAATTATCATTTAGTGAGTGGAGTATTCCTTTAACCTCCATCACTGCAGGTTATGCATGCCGTGTTTACACATCTTAAATTAAAAAAGGTAATCCTTACTTATCCTAAACGCTGTCTCTATTTCTTCCCAAACTGATGTATAGGGCTGGAGAGCCCCACTCATGCTCTGAGGGCAGATGCAGACCCCAGCGCCCAAAGTGCCTCTGCGACCTACATCACTTTGGCACAGGAGCATCCATATGACAGACACATAGAGATCATTCTGCACCTCAGTGGTGAGCAACTGAAAACCATCCCTAATTTGTTACCCCTCTTTTTTCTGTTTTTTTTGTTTGTTTTTAATATCTGAATGTGACCTCAGCTAACAAACCTCTCCCACAGAACCTCACAGCCCATTGGTCATATTAGAGAGAGGCAGGCTCTCATTCAGCCAGTATGAACAGCAGATCTGTGCCCGCCGTGATTACATTCGCTGCACTCGCAAAGATTCAGAGCCTGAGAGGAAGGTTGGTCGTTACTCATGCTGCTTGCTACCTCTCTTTATTAACCTTTGATATCTCACGTGTTTCCCAGTTCTAGGGCTGGGTATTGTTTAAAAAAATCACGATACCAGTACACTTAAATTGATTAAACTGATAACACAGCCACCAGACATCACTGGCATGTAGTAGCCATACTTTTAAACATTTGGGGGCATCTTGGCACACTTAAATGCCAGCTCCACTAAAAATATTGCGCATGACTCAACCATACCACAGACTGTATGGGTTGTAGCTGCTGTGGTACTTTAAATTGAATGCTTTCTGTGATTGCCTGCAAGAAAAACATACAAATAGTCTTTTTTTTTTTAGATCTGGATACAAAACTGATTGAATGCAAGTCTAGTTTGACTGGAGAAGCCTTAATACTAATTGATATGGGGTTATTTCTTTCAATACCGTAACATTTTTGGGTACCAATATCCAGCCCTTACCCAGTTCATCCGCCCTGACTCCATTACTGCATAAAAACATTATGATATCCCACCTGTACCTGCAGTTGGAGTTTGTAAGGAAGCGATACCACAAGGACATCCTGAGCAGCCCCGTCTTGATGCTCAATTTCTGTCCCGACCTGCTGAGCGAACCTCTGGAGCTGCACAAAGCCACCAGAGAACTGCTGTTCCTTGTCGACCGCAGCGGCAGCATGAGTGGCACCAACATCCATCGTGTAAAGGTGAGCTGCAGGCAGGATGGAAACCCAGTGAGTAAGTCAGTTTAAGGTATGTACACTGATCTGGCCCCATCCTGTCCATCCCCTCTTGTTCCCACAGGATGCCATGGTGGTGGCACTTAAGAGTCTGCCCTCTGTCACCATGCTCAACATTGTTGGCTTCGGCACCACCATCAAGCCTCTGTTCACCTCCAGCAAGCTCTGCACTGATGTTAGTTTCACACAATGATTCTGCTTTTATTAGATGATTATCTGAATCTGTCCTACTTATTGGATTTTAAGAGAAACAAATCATATGATACTCTGAACTACATATGAATTCTTCTCAGTGAAAGAAAATACACGGAGCACTTGGATCATGTTTTCTGAAAGCAGATGTTTTTCAACCACGCCGGACTATCTGTTCTATTTTGTCTACTCTCTAATCAGGCAATAGGTCAGTTCCTTGGGTTGCCTTAGTAGCAGAGTATCAGGTTTTATCCGGACTCGGGGCTGCAAGAACAAACAGTCTTTGCACATACTCCCGACCATATGGTGACCTTTCATGCATTTTCACTAAGGCAATGGATGTCCTTCCATCTCCACTCCTGTCAGGCATGTTTGTCCACAGTGTGATCCGAGGTGGTTTTAAGGCAGGTGATAATGTGCGTATGTTTGCTCTCTCTTTATTAGGGATGTGCTGATTCAATTCTTTGCCACCCTCACGGTGTAATTGGGGAATCTGATATCAAACAGTGAATTTATCTTGACAACATAGGCAGTGTTTGCACAGGCAGCGCCATGCAGTCAGACAGGTGTTGTTGTTTGATGCTTGCTTCTCCTTTACGATCTGATTGCACCTTTGCTTTTCCCCCCCTGCACATGCACACAGGCTACTCTAATGCAGGCCTACGAATACATCCAGAGGATGAGAGCCGACATGCGGGGCACTAACCTGTTGGGGGCGCTGTCCTGGGTGTACCAGCAGCCCATGCAACGCTCATATCCACGCCAGGTCTTCATCATCACAGATGGATCCATCAGCAACGTGGCTAAAGTGCTGGAGCTGGTCCGCAGAAACACATGCGCTGGCAGGTATTGAGCTAAAACTGAACTGCCCATCAGATATTTAACAGTGTATAAGATTCAGGGGGGATTTAGTGGTATCTAGTGGTGAGGACTGCAGATTGCCACCAGCGGAAACTTGTCGTGGTTAGAATTTCTTCAGTGTTTATTGTTCAGGTTTTAACCGAAAGCTGAATTCTCCACAGAGGTCTTCTCCTCTCTAGAGCAGGTGATTTAAACCGGTAAAAACACTGAATAAAACAGTTTCATGTTACACATCAGTGTTTCTCCAATGCTGTTTGGCATGCCGGAGATGGGCTGTGAGACCAGCACCTGCTAATGTGTGTTCACCTTTTTTCTCTGATAACTTGAGATCCAGATGCTCAGGAGATTTTACCAGAACTGGATTATCCACAGAGTGCTCTTCCTCTCCAAAACAAACTGACGCAATGATTTAAACCGGTAAAAAACAGACAACAAAGCAGTTTCACGTTACAAATCAATTTTTCTCCGATGCTGTTCAGCTCGTCACAGATTTGCCGCAAGCCCAGCACGTGCTAATGTGTGCTCACCTTTTTTCTCTGATAACTTCATGCGTGCCTGCTTTATTTCTGATCCAGACATTCAGGAGGTTTTTACCAGGAAGCAAAATATCCACAGAGGTCTCCTCTCCCAAACAATCGGACCAAGGGTCTCATTCATAAACCCCGTGTATGCACAAAATGAGGGCTGAAAGAGGCGTACGCCACTTCCCATGCAAAAGTTTTGATCTATAAAAACAAATTTGATGGGAGAAACACTGACCAATGCTTACGAACATTTTGGAGACAGGAAATTGGCAACGCAGATGGTGAATTGAAAGCCTGATTGTAGAAATTGTTAAATATTTTTTGGCGCACGCCATTTTTGCTTTTGTCTGTATGTACATTTTTAGTAAAGATCCTACATATGGTGGTTTAAACCGGTAAAAATACTGGAAAAAAAGCAGTTTCATGTTACAAATCGATTCTGCTCCAATACTATTCAGCATGTCGGAGACGGGCTGCTAATATGTGCTCACCATTTTTCTTTAATAACTTAATATCCAGCTTTTCAGAGGGATTTTACTGGGTGCCAAATTAACCGCAGTTAACCGCAATTTTTTTCCTCTCCAAAAAAATGGTCACTTAACTTCAGTGGCCAATGCATGAATGGGAATGGCCTTATCTAGAGCCAGTGTTTGGTTTGTCTGTTCTGGGCTTTTGCGGTACAAAATGGCAATCTCCACAGACGAGGATACACTCCTTATGTAGATATAATCGTCTCATTCTATGGTAACGAAAACACCAGGATTCTTATTTTACACTTTATACACTAAAGTAAACACACTTATTATATTCCATTCCTGCCAATATATCCCCCTAAAGACCTGTAAGCCACCATGTGTGAAGAATGGTACAGAGAGGGCAAAAACACAGACAAAATGGACACTAATTCAAACAACTAGTTAACAAAGATTTATCTTATGGCCGGCTTGTGATAGGACATTAAATCACTGTGCGAGAAAGGGAAGCAGAGAGGAATTGAGTGCGGTAAGTGCAGGCAGAATGAGGTGATAAATATGACCGAGACACCACGTGGGGGGAGGAAAGCAAGGAAGAGAGAAACAGACAGAGAGAGGGGACACAAGCTAACAGCGATCTTGAGGAACTGAGACCAAAGCACTGTGAAAGAAGCAGAAGAAAGAAAGGGCTGAGGTATTTTTCTGCCCCGCCCAGTAATCCCGTTAAGTGCTCTCCTCTGCAGTAAGAGTCACGCCCCTCTGGTTTCCCCCAGGCCCTTCAGCGATGCACAATAACTCCATTTATCTCTCATTAGTATTCTCCTGCTACACTGACTTTCTCCACTGTATTTTGGCTGTCCCTTCACACACTTTGTACATATTTCTTTATTCTCAATACATCTAATTACATTGAATGTTTCTTAAATTTCAGTCTACCTACTCTCTGTATCCATAGTCCCAAATATTGGTCTTGTATCGTCTTCTGTCTTCTTCTGAATGCTAACAGTATTTGACCAATCGGACAGACTGTTTTTAGAGACAGGACATGAGCAAGATCTCAGCCTTTTCGATTATTTGGTCCCCTGCTCTTTCCAAACGCTCAATTACCCAAATGGCTTGTGATCCCTCTGAGTACCCAAATAACAGTTCTGTCTGTTTAATGACTCCAAATGTCCTCTTCCCTTCGACATGTGGAAGTGCCTGTGTGTCATTAGGGTTTCAGAAATAGAAACTTGCAGAAGTCGCTGATTTGTTCAGATGGGAAAACCAGAAAAAGTGACAGAGCACATTGTAGGTAAAGAGCAGGCAGCTCGTCAGAGACCATTACAGTAGGAAGTGAATATAATTCTCACATGATAATTGTGGTGTCATAATTTATTTTTCACAAAGGATGTAATAAAAAAGCATTACCCAATCTCTTCTGCAGATGCTTTGGCCTGGGCCTTGGTCCCCGAGCCTGCAGGAGGCTCCTGCAGGGCGTTGCCAAACTGACAGGAGGGATGACAGAGTTCTTGGATGATGAGGAGAGACTCCAGCCCAAGGTCAGCCGCACAGCAGCACTGACATCTACTGGACAAAATATGAATTGCAGAACAATTACAAGCATGATCTCACTTTCCATCCAGATAAATACAAACAGCTTTAGTTCTTCACTTTAGCCTCTAGCAGGAGCGACAAGTAAATTACATTTACTCAAGTGCCTTTCTTAAGTATAATTTTCTACTTGAGAATTTTTAAAATGCCAGATTTATCTTGTAACCTTTCAGAGCGGGCCGACCCTTGGGTTGTGAATCACTAGATTAAAGGACTAAACCACGTAACTGTATACAAAGTAGTTAAAAGCAGCTCCATCTCAACCTACAGCCTTAAAATACTACTTTCAGATCATTTTGATGAATTGGTATTACTTCAAATAATAGTAATTCTAATAATCGGCAGCATTTCTCCTGCAGAGCACATACTTTTATTTTATTTTTAAACAGGGTATTTTTATTGGCAATTCAATAAAGTTGTTAGTGTGTATTAAAAAACAAACACAGAACCAGAAAGGACAAAAAGACAACCTCACCCACCCATCAACACAAGAACAAACAGAGAAAGCTGGACCAGTCAAAAAAAAAAAAAAAAAAAACAGAAGAAAAAAAAAGACAAAAAAATTACGACAAATTAATTTCACTTGTGTGACATAAGTAGGAATATAACATCTTTCATTACAAATTTTCATCCCCCCATATTTGCCACAAAAGTTAAAAATGTCCGCCAGGTGGCAAAGAAGCGTGCAGTCGATCCCTCAATAAAACAATGGATTTTCTCCAATTGTAAATGATACATAACACCCTTAATCCAATGTCCATATGTTGGAGATGAAGAGTCCTTCCATTACACAGGATGAGCCTTCTGGCCAGAAGTGAGCAAGAAGAAACAATGTATGCTTGGGCTCTACATAGGTTAACATCTAGAGGAGTTAATCTAAAAATCTGGCATGACATAAATGTGGCAACCAGCTGTACAAACATCACTGAAAAAGTTTTAGATATTAAATCCCAGAAATTAAATAGTTTCCATACTGTTACTTTTGATAGTATCTGTACATTTAGCTGATAATAGTTTTGTAATATCACTTGCATGCACGCCTAGGGTATTTTTTACATAAATGTATTGGTACTTTTACTTAAAGGAATACTTCACCCCCCCAAATTTGGATATCAATTACTCACCTCATGGTAAGAGATGAATTTGTAAAAAAAAAAAAAACTATTGTTTTCCTGCTTGCTTCTGGTGAACGAAGAATCCAAAAACAAAGAAAATTCTTGATGATTTCAAGTAAAAGAGGTTCACATAAAACATCAGCAAGAATATATCAAAACATCCCTTTGCAAGCTCTCACACACACCTCGTAAAGTATGATCTAAATCTCATTTATCCAGTGATACATTCAGTACTTCCCGAACAGACAGCCCTTTCCAATGGGGAACTGTACTAAAACTGAAAGGTAATATTGGCCCTACTGCTATTGTGTGACTTTGCTGAGTCCAAACTAAGATTTTTACAGAGTCACACAATATCACAAACCAAACAAATGATCAAGGTAGCGGTAGACCAGCAACTCCTGTGTTCAGCGAGGTAAAATTATTGTTTTTGTCAATGGAGTCTGGCTTTGAGGGGAGCATTAACACGGGGTGAGTAACTGATACATATGGTCATTTGGGGGGGGGGGGGGTTGAAGTATTTCTTTACGGTTATAAAAATTTATTGCAAAGACTTGTATTTAAAAAATATTGTAATCGATCTGCCTCCTCAGTTAATCAAGTCTCTGAAAAAGGCCTTTGAACCTGTGCTGACTGACGTACGGATTGACTGGTACCTGCCAGAAAACATGGAGGCTTTCCTTTCACCCAATGAGATCCCCCCGCTCTACCCTGGGAATCGTCTAATCGGATACTGCACTCTATTCGATATGACATATTTCAAAGCAAGAAAGACAGAGGTATACAATAGTGCATTCTCCAATTGTGTGTGTCTGCATAGAAAAACAGATCTGTAATACAACTGTTTTATAGTCTCAAGGACGGGGCTATAAAGGTGTACATCGTGGCTCCACCGGTTCAGTTTTTGGACAATCAAATGACGAGCTCTCACCTCCACCTCCGTCCGAGTTAATGCCTGTGGTGACGTCTGCAGATGGCACCGACTTGGAGGAGGCACTGAGGGAGATTTCCAGAGAAATCTCCTCTGAGTTTTCCTGTGCCAGAAACTCAGATCCAGGAACCAGTCCAGGTCAGTCACTCATCAATGGCTCCTGTGAAAAGATATAGATCAAGACTGGACACCTCATACCACACTGGCTAACGCTGGGCTTTTATCCGCTCTAGGTGTGGAGCTAGACTGGTCCAGTGACGTGAGGAGGAGGATCCAGGAGAGCTCATATATCCAGGAGCAGTATGTCCTTACTCGCTGCTCTCTCAGTAGTGAGCGAAGTCTACAAACTCAGTCCCACTCGCACATACACACCTCATCCAACTCTGACTCTGCAGGCGGCATCTATCTGCCTGACCCCCACTCCCCTGGTTCAGTGCTGGATACAGGGTCTCTACCCCAAGGCCTTGAAAAGATGCCCCCACCTGAACAGAGATCATCCCTGTCTCGCTGGGCAGATCCCGCATGGCAGCAAAACCTCTCTGTGGAAACCTCTGATAACGGGGCAGAGAAGGTACGACTGATTATGTCTCCGAAATCGCTGCAAAATAGTTTGACAGGAGAAAATGTTTTCACCTTTCGGCTCTGTAAATCTTTTTTTTTTTTTTTCTGTACCCACTACTTTATAGCAATTACACAATTACAGAAGAAATCTTTGTAGAGAATGAAAGATACCAAGATGTGCTTTTACTTGACTGTTATGGAAAAGATTGTACATCCCTAACCGATGTATTACTTGCTGATAACTGTAACATCTTTTAATTTAGACATATGCTGTGGTAACCTGTTTGATTTTCCTTCTGATACAACCAGAGTGTGCGTCTGGATGGAGGTGAGGAGTCTCGTCGGAGACATAAAGCACTGGCCCGTTCAACCATGGCGGCACGGAGTTTCTCCTCCCCCCAGGGCGAACTGGAGATGCATCGCCTGAGGAGAGCTCTGGAGAGGGTGTCCTTCGACCAAACGCTGGGAGGAAGGCTGGATGAAAGCGACGGGGAGACGAAGGCCCCATCAAGAGGCACACTGTCCCGCAGAAGCCTCACTGACTCCAGTAAGCTATAGCGCCAAGAACAGCAGCTTTCCTATTTTGCCTCCAACAAATTTCTATCTCTGTCTATCTCACTCTGACCCTCAGATGGACTCCTGTTCCCCGCCTCTCCTCTGGACTGGGACAGCTTCACAGACCCAGAGTACCTCTTTACTGCTGCTCCAGCAGAGGATCCTCCGCCAGGTCAGTGCCGCTCGCTCATTCACGGTATGCTGAGCGGCAGGCCTGTGTCCTGGGAGGCCACTGTGGACCTGGGGCACCTCTGGGGCCCTGAGGGCCAGGAGACACCAGAACGTGAGGAATGTGGGGGAGGAAGAGAAGAAGGAAAAGGAGGGGAACCATGGGAGGAGATCATTCACCAGCTGACTGCACGCTCAGTTATCAGGGACTATGAGAAAATGGCAGAGAAGGAGAGCGACACTGGACATGGTGAGGCTCAAAGGGATACGTCTCCCACAAAACATCCATTTGTATATCAGTTACTCAGCTCATGACATCTTAAAGCTGTGAACAAAGAATACGTGGTCTGCAACTGTGTTTTAGTGGGTGGAACATGTCAGCTGGTATCCACATGAATGCCAGAACCAAAGGTTTCCCAGCAGGGCAATGCATTGGAACAAAATAATCAAAGTTATTCACTTCACCTGTCAGTGATTTGAATGTTTTGGCTGACGGGTGTATATATAATGTGTATTTCCATTGCAGGTTTGGTATTAAATTTGTTATAAGGTGGCATTAAAAAAGGTCTAAAAAGTCTGAAATTTAACTTGGTCTGTAGACACCCTGGATATAAACATGGTGATTTTGTAGGTTAACATTTATCTTAAGTTATCCAGTATACATACTTACTACCCTGTTCTGTTTCTTAGGTTCAGCCAAGCGATACCGCATGAAGGCAATCCAGACCAGTAAGCATTGTAACATCATCTGCATGTACACAGCCTTCACTACCACTGATAGCAACTCCAACAAAGGCTTGCCAGACTGTATGGACGTCCAAAAGACGGGTGAGGCTTCCTATCAACTCACTGACACTCACACAAAAACTGAGCAATTATATTAGATATTTTAGAGGAGCACAATTTTAAACGTTGAGTTTAATTCTTAATCACGAGAACTACCCAGCCTGGGAAAATAATTGTATAATGTTGTGTGTGTGTGTGTGTGTGTGTGTGTTGGTAGGGATGCATTTGGGGAATAGGCGGAGTTCCCAGTCAGGTAGTCGCAGGCAGAGGACCTATTCTGTTGGTCTGGGCAGACGGCGCACCAGCAGAGACAGTGAGGACATGGAGGACACCTGGAACTCCACAGGTAGACGCACTGAACAATACCACCACCCATTTCTATTGTGAAGACTTTAGGTCATCAACAATCTTTGTATCTCTCAGACAGAGATGACACCCCTGCCTCACCCTGTAGCCTTACATCCTGGGACTCTAGTAAGTATCGTCGACTCGATCAGTGAAAACATTCTAGTGTCAGTGTAGCGTCAAAGTTTAGAGGCGTCTGACCAGAAAGGCAGTTTTAAACTTGAGGTGAGTGTGAAGGGAAGGAGACATAATCTGAACTGCTCCCGTGACTTGATCATGCCCACCAACAAGCCTCAGGGTACTTCTAAAGGATCAGTTCACCCAAATGACAAAAAAAAATTCTGCCTGTAGCCAATTGCAGAGTGGGTCTAAGGCTTTTTGGCACTTACATTTCTTTCCAGAAACATTTACCCCTTTGCTGTGGATATGATCGTCCACAAAACACACTTTAAACTATTTTTGAAGAGACGATTTGGTCTGTATCTTGTCTTTTATCGGTTTATAGCAAAACAAAAATGTTTCTTTAAAGGGTGAACTGAGCCTTTAAACAGTCAGGAAACGTAACTTTGTCGCTTTTCTGACGACACAATTCTGTTTCATTCCACACTGCTGTCTGGTGTGGGTGTAGGGGGCCATGCGTACTCTGCCACGGCCCCAGCATTATCGAGCGCCTCATGCACTCGTTCACAGCGATCTATCGAGAGCAAGTCAATGGAGAGCTTCTTTGGCACCAGGTGAGACTTTCACATTGTCTTGTGTTTCTTTCGAATGTTGCATTACACTGTGAAGGGGAACTTTTCGGTATTGTTTGTTACTGTGTATTATGTCAACATCCAAATGTATGGATATTCAAAGGCCAAAAAACTCACCTCTTTTTGTATATTCCAGATTTCCACTGGGCAGACTCAGGTCCTCTATTTCATCAGGAAAGCAGGTTCCTCTCAAGTCCCACTGTCTGTCTGCAGAGACTGACAAACAACCTGAAACTGAAGCTCCAGACTACCTGCCCCTGGTGAGCTGTGCACACACACAGAACATATACACTTCACTACACGCAGGCGTGCAAACACATTAAATGTGTGTCTATATGGTGTCTAATCAGGTGCGTCTGCAGCTGGCATCAGGAGCCTTCCTCCTGACGGAGATCTACTCTGACTGTGTCCAGATCCCCCTGGACCGTCTGAAAAGGGCTTCACCTACAGCCTCCACCGACGCAGCCTCAGCCCACCCTTCCGCTGCACCTCTCCCAGTGCTCCGTCTTTATCCACCTCTGCCAGGCCTCCCGGTGCACCCACTAGCCACCATGTTACCTTTTCTCCTTCCTCCTGCTCCCTCATCAAAACAAACGCCCCTCCTTTCCACCACACTCCAGACGACACTCCCCTGATGCTGGAACCAAGGCTTCGCCGAAGACACCTGTCTGACCGCGACCCTGTCACCTCACCCCTGACCTCCCCAGCTCTGAGGAAGGCTCCCTGGAGTTGTCCGTCGGCCTCTCTCAGAGCCAGAGCCACGGCCAGGCAGATAGCGGCCGCGGATCAGAGACAGATGTATGTGAGGGGTCTTCAGCAGAGCCAGCTGACCTCCAGGGGAGCAGCCAGTTGGCTCAAGAGGACCTGGAGGGCTCGAGCTGGGCCACAGCTGTGGCTCTTGCCTGGTTCGAGCACCGCTGCGCCGGCTACTTCATGGAGTGGGAGCTGGTGGCGGCGAAAGCAGACTTCTGGCTGCGCTGTCAGGAGCTGCCCGAGGGTGGACCTAGCGGGGCTGAAGGGAGCTGCACGACAGCTGTTCCTGCTGCTGCGCCACTGGGACGAGAACATCAAGCTCAACATGCTGTGTTACAACCCTAATAATATGTGAGACAGTGACCTCTGAGGAAACTGAGCCAGATGTACTGATTAGCATAATCACTTGTTAATAATGATAATGACTCCTAAGAAGCAACGCCTTTACATGGAAGAGGAAGTCCTGTGTTTTATCTGCAGGATCAACTAATACCATAACCTAGTGCCAAGTTCATTCTAATATTAGAGGGATAGTTCAGATTTTTTGAAGTGGGGTTGTATGAGATACTTATCCATAGTCAGTGTATTACACACAATGGATGTCTTTCAGCACGCCCCAGTTTGGAGAAGCAGGCAGGAGTACCGACATCAGTTCAAGTGTACGCTATATTGAGAGTATTTCATTCTCTATC
Source organism: Epinephelus cyanopodus (assembly GCA_026686955.1). NCBI lineage: Eukaryota > Metazoa > Chordata > Actinopteri > Perciformes > Serranidae > Epinephelus > Epinephelus cyanopodus. The sequence goes on along the minus strand of CM048926.1, from coordinate 11,512,208 downwards.
AGACTGCCCATCCCGATGGGGAATCCGGCTTGTCAAAAGCTTCAAGGCCCCATTTATGCTCTCATCAAAGCCACCAGACTCCATTAATAAAAACAGTGATTTAACATCGCTGAACACAGGAACTGCTGGTCTACCTCTGCCTCGATTAGTGAGTTAGTTTGTATTACTGTGTGACTTTGGTCAGTCTAAACTAACCCGTTTAAATGCCAAAGTCACACAAAAGCACAAACAAATCAAGGCAGCGATAGACCAGCAGCTCCTGTGTTCAGCGATGTTAAATCATTGTTTTTCTGAATGGAGTCTGGCTTTGACGAGGCGCAACAAAGTGGTAAAAATACTCTAAATAAAAACTAAATTTCTAAATTCTTTCGTTAGGAGGCTAAAATATGTTTTGTTGCTGCCCCTGTGCAAAGCAGTACACTGCATAGCATCGATGTCTGTACGCCTGTCTGCTTCTCCAAAATCAGGGCATGCCCACTGCCACCAGGTAATATACTAACTATGGGTAAGTACCTCATACGATGCCACTTCAAAAGACCCAAATCAGCCGTTTACGTTTCACATGAAAAGTTTTACTGCTGTAAGCCTTTATATTTATGTGACAAGAAAACCCTTCAATGACATAGACCAAGTGGCCTTTTATTATAAATCTATATAATGCTTTATGCAATCACAAGAATGCCTTGACCATCTGAATGGGCTTTTTTTAGTCTATATGTAGTCAGTTACTTTGCCATATGTTTAATCACAGTCAGCATCAGATGGGAATGTTTTGATTATCATGATGATTATTTGTAAAACTGAAGAAATCTTACTTTAAATGATGAAATTATTGTTGGGAAAATTAAAAAAACAGCGCAATTTAGCAATTTGTTGTAATGTGTTTAAAAAAAACATACATGGAAGAAAAAGGTTAAGTGGCATCTCTGTTTAATATAAAATGTCACACTTGTCTGAGCCTACTCCAATTTGTTCACATTAAATCTACTCTGCTGTGCTGAGTGTACGAGCTTAGAGGTTTTACGTAACAAATTAAATAGCCACGATGGTTTTACACATGCTGGAAATGATTTTTGGCCTTGTACTGGAGTGTGCTGCATCTACTGTGGCAAGTGGAAATGGCTACTGCCTGATATGCAAATAATTTAAAGCTTTTAGTGCCATGTTCATATACCATATTAATGATGCTCTTCAATGCCCTGTCTTCTTAATACAATGCGCAAGATCATTTGTGCACCACTAGATGGATTTTTATATTATCAGAATATCAAGCATGGGAAAATGATTAGGCCAAATGAAATATGGGCAGAGCGTAGTTTGTAACAATTCTCTCAACACAGCACAACATTCACATTTTCCTCTCAACACTATTCCACTCTTGTGTATCTGAAAATGAAACCTGAGAATCCATATTTTCTTCTTTTCATCTCTTCAGCTGCAAGGGACGAATTCATCATGTAGGTATCTGTCTGCAGACTGCACCCACACGTTAGCTTCCTTCACTTTTAGCAGTGAGCTGACTCCCAAGTCTATCCCAGTGACCCGCCCTCTGCACCGGTGTTGTGGGGATCAGAGAGAGGAGGGTGATGGAGGCTGTTCAGCAGCTGATTGGACTAAAAGACGACGGCCAGTCCGATCACACTGTGGCTCACTGGCGTTTGTCCTTGACGGCTGTGTGTTCTTGTGTTTCTGCCGGGGCTGAAGGCAGCGGCGGAGCCAGCCACAGACACAGGAGGATGATGAGGTGACACACGTGGAGTGCGGCTGAGCTGCTGTTGGTCGAGGGGTAGGTGTTCCATGAAAGCTCGATCAGACCCAGGATCAGGACCCTGAACACAAGCAGCAAACAATTAAGCCCAGTGTGTGATTGAGTGCTTGTCAATGCTAAAGGTCTAAAACTAATAAAAATCTGACCTGTAGTTTGATATTTAAACTCCCTCTTACCTCAGCAGGTGGGCCAGCTTCTTGACTCCTCCGCTCCAGAGCAGGTAAGGCAATGTGTGGAAGTACCAGACGTAGAACTGGTAGTGCAACGAACGACTGAAGCACATGCCGATGAAGTTAGAGGTGAACAGAATCAGCACTATCTGTGACTGGCTGTTAAGGTTTGACACAAATGCTAGTGAATACTAGCAACATCATTCATTTATACTCTGACTGATACAATGCAGACATGTTAAGTCAATTCATATTTGACACCCTGGAAATGGATGTTTTGATATAGTTTTGCTGTTAATCGTGAAGCACCTTTACTTCAATTCACCAAAAATGCTCTTTTTTTGGATTCTTCGTTCACTGTGAAAGCATGCTGGAAAAAGTAAGTGTAGCACGGGGTGAGTAACTGATATACAAATGGTCATTTTGTGGTGAAGTATTGCTTTCGAAAACTATTCTACAGACAGGACCAGACTGAAATGGAACAAAAGGATATGATCAACAGTGCTTTTCTGAGCGGGGATTTTTCTCTTGCTCGGTTCCTTGAGGATTTCAAAGATGTTTTCTCCTGGCCTGGGAAGAGATGAAATAGTTGCTTTTAATTTAAAAAAAGTGTGTAATTCCAACTCAATGGCTAAACTGTAATCAATACAGCACAAGTTGTTAACATCCTGCCAACTGTAAAGTCATATTTGTGAAAAACTGACTGATGGCAGATGTAAAGGTGCGTACCATCATTTTTTTGTTGTTGAAGGGATAGTTCACCCCAGTTCACCTCTTACCTGTAGTGCTATTTATCAGTCTAGACTGTTTTGGTGCGAGTTGCCGAGTGTTGGATAAATAAAGTAATAAATTACACTACAGGTAAGAGGGAAAATGTGTTTTTTTTAATTTGTGGGGTTACTGTCCCTTTAAGAACTTTACTGGCTTTATAGGTACAGAGTGCCCTGAAATAGTAACAGTAATTTATAATCTAAAATTTGCATTATTGCTCAGCAACAAAGAGCTAACTCTAAGATAAGGGGCTAACACACTTACCATGACATGAATTTCCAAAATTCATTTTTTACATGCTTCTATCAGGTTGTAGTATGTTCTATGCTACAATAGGTCACATGCTCCAAGGACTTCTATGCCACTGAGATCTCTCTGTGCTTCTTTATGAGAGCTTGTTGCCTTGTCTCATAATGCCATGCTGTCAAAATGATGGCAAGCCAACTACTGTTGTCACTGCATAACCGATTCATGCAATCCTCACGCTTCATTTAAATATCTGGAATACATTGAGGTCCACGACATCAACTTCAGACTGAGCCAATGCCTGCTGTGTCATGGACTAAAAAAAACTGGCACGACTTTAACCCCTCATTTATTCTCACTCGTTTCAATCTATGATGCCAACCTTAACCTTGGCACAGCCAAAGTCTGCCTCACCTCTTCCAACGGCGTAGAGCGAAGAGCAGCAGGGCGAGCAGGTGGGCAGCCAGCAGGAGTATGTGAAAGTACCGATTCAAGAAGAGCCATTCTGGCAGGAAGCGCCAGTTGACCGTCCACTTGAACATAAACTGACGGCCAAGATCGAAAGCCCGGGTCATGTAACCGATGGGATTCTCCAGGAGGAAAGGCAGACCCAGCAAAAGCTGAGATAACAAGACAGATTCAGTCAGAAATGATGCTTGGCACTAATGGACAACATTATAAAATATTTTAGCATGCTGAATACTATGGGTTATTTTACCTGTATGGCCGCACACAGAGACAGTTTGGGGATTGTCCTGATGAGACCGAACTCAGACAGGAGGAGGAAAAGTAGTCCCGGTGCAAAAAGGAGCACATTCATCTTCACAGACACTGCTAAACTGTCAGAAAGAGAGGAAGATTGAGTTGTAATTTCATCATGTAATGCATGGCAAAAAAATAGATTCACAAAGATACAAAGGACACCTGATACATATTACTCCAGAGAAAGATGTTACATGAAAACCTGCATGTGCTGTTAGGGAGTCCACACTTGCCTGTAAACGCCACAGCCCAGAGTCCAGTATCCATCCATGAAGAGGTTAACGGCTCCAAACAGCAGCATCATGGCCACTGGATCATTAAAGAGACGCAGCACAAAGATGGAGTGGATCCGATACGATGCACAGCACACAAAGAAGAACACGTAGGGAGGAACCTGGACAAATTCATAGAAATAAAATGAATAATGTCTCACATGAACCCTTCATGAGCAGAACACTACAGTTAAGTGGCGCATCACAGCAAATTTTATAATGCCAAATGGTAACTGAGGCTTTTGTGACACAGACTGACCTTCTTAGTACGATAATAAATCCTGAAGACGAGCAGCAGCGTGATGAGGTAGAAAGCAGCGAAAAGATACTGAGCCAGACGGATGTTCACCCCATGGCTGGTGATGTAGTAGAGAGCTGTGAAGATGTAGACAAAGCCAGCCGGGTACCTGCAACAACCAGGTGCTCATTTAGCCTGTAAAAACTACACCTACTTACAGGATGAAGAGACCTGCATCACTAAAAACCTTTGAAACTCACACCAAGGGGCCGGTGTCTCCTTTAAGCTCTGTGTAGTCGTAGGTACCGTTGATGACTCCCTCTACTTCATCCATGTAGGCTTTCCAGTCTATTTCAGTGTCTGCAGTGAAGAGCATAAATCAGTTATCATGAATGATGGGAATGGTTATCTCAGTAATGTCACTGTCAGTGCCGTTGGTATTTACATTACCAACTAGGGATGCATGATATTGGATTTTTTTTTGCATATATCCTATATGTTGATATATAACAACTTATTTGGCCAATGACCAATATCGATTGTTAGAGCCATCGTACTGCGAAGGTTGTTTACAAGCGAGTAATTGCTCGTTGTTTAAATTTATTACAAAGTTGTTTAAACTTATTACAAAACTTTTTCGATCATTCTCATTCTTCCTCCAGGAGCGCGCACAGCACTGTCAGCGGGCACTTTCGCTGAGCTAAAAGACTACAATGACTACAACCTTGTCGTAAACAACCCCCTTTCCATTTCCTGTGGCGGATTACTACCAACAGACAATGAGGCTACTATAGAAAACCAATGTATTAGACAAAATGTCAAATAAATCATCACGGAAACCACAGTTTGCTACGATTTTTGTGTCAGAACATCAACGAACACCACTGACCACTCGGTGAGTTTCATGGCTTTAAAAAACGAACGTTAAAGGTGGTTTTAGGATAGATATACACATGGTCATAGACTTGTGTATATCTGCCTGTTAAGCCAGGCAGGGGAAAGCCAAATTCTCAGAAAATGAGCAATCATCACAATTTTGGTCTTAACCACTCTATTTCATCATAAACAACATAGAAATGGGGCTCAAAGTGCAAAATACCAGACTCCTCCTTTAACCGCTGTGTTTTCGGTTAATCTTAGTTTTTATTGTTAAATGAAGTTGTTTAATACCCCACTGATTTGAACTCTGTTTTTGAAAAGGCCTGTTTATTTGGGGAATTTTATTTCTTATTTTTCAATATCGATAAATCCACTTTTTCACCAGCTAATTTAGTAGCAGTAGTAGAAATCAAGGCTCTTCTACATCATATTAAACATGCACACTCTTATCCTGATGGCCCAGCAGCAGATGGAGACATGAAATAGAATGATTTTTAACGTATGCTATATTCTGATTCTGGATGATACCGATAATGTACCAATATTATCAGCATGTTGGCCGATTCCAATTCATTTTAACGCCAATATAGGCTGACACCAATGACAACAAATGGCCAATACAACTTCTCTGGGTCCAATGTGGTATCCTGTATAAAACCTGTAAAAAAAACAGCTCCGTGTATTTGTGAAGCACCAACTGGCTCATAATAAGATTGAAGATTAAAACAGTTCATAAACTACTAGTCTGTCTGCTTTTTTCTGACAATCTACTGTTGGGCCACTAACTGTTTTGGTGTGACAAACAAATACACTAGTACTGCGAGGACTGTTTGATTAACCACTAGCTACAATTCCCAAAGATATAATCACAAACTATTTTGATAACTGAATTATAATTTTAGTCAGTTATCAAGCAGAAATGCCAAACATTCCCTGGGTCCAGCTTCCCCACTTGAATAGAATAAACTATTTATTGATTAATCAAAAACAATACTAGAAAGATATATTAATTTATTTTTTGTTGATGACAGTGGTTACAGTTTTGCATCAGACAAAGAGCAGATCTGACTAAACAACAACTTAGTGGATGACAGATAAACGCTAAGAATTGGGGCTTCCGTTATCAGTGAGCAGATGTTATCACACCTCTAAAAGTTAAATGTATTGTCAACAGTATGTTTAGCTGCACACTTTCAGCTAGCAGTGGCTGAAAATAATAAATGTCGTTTAACAGATGTTCCACCACTACGTGTTCATGTAAAGGCAGTAAATTCCCTTTGACAGGTGGCAGGGTAAGTTAGTAGGTTAGCTAATGCTAGCTACTTAGCATCCACATACGTTCAGAAAAACGACAGAGCACCTTAGCATGCTAACTAGCCGCGCAGCGCAGCTACTTACATGCTACTTTCTGTATGACCCACACATTGATCCCGATCTCCAGGAACCACAAAACTGAGACGACCAGTAACGTGTACTCCGTCTTGAACAGGACCAAATGTTTGTCCTGCCACAGTGTGTGGAGTTTCCCCCACAGCGGGGACGGAGAGCCGGGAGACTTTCTCCGCACACCTCCTGCCATCTCGGCGCTGGAAGCTTCGGACGGAGAGACGTGGAGAGAGGCCGCAACTGACATGCGCAGCTTTACGTCATCACGCAGCGTAGGCATTACTACGTCACGTGACACAGAAAACATCCATGGTTCAGCCGGATTTGACACCTGGAGATACTTCTTTTCTAGAGCAGGTAAGATAAGACACATTGATTAACCAACGTACTTGATAGCTAGGGTAAAATATCTCCTTATCAATTATTGTTTCTTATATACCTGGGTGACGTTTAAGGTTGTTAAAAACGTTTAGAGGTCACTACTGGGACCCTGCTGCCTTGTAAACGCTAGCATGCTAGCAGCTAAGCTAACCAGTCTATTTAAAAACATAACTGAAATACGTTATACTCACGCTCACAGGAGAGAAAACTGTCTTTCAATATGTTCTTACGTATTCTTAATTGTGCTAATAAAACAGTAGCAGTTATCGCTGACTTTCAAGTAGTGACCGCTGCTTATATCAAGCTAAGGTTATTTAAAGTTTTGAACTGGTGTTAGCTACCAGTTGCACTGTTGTTTTTAACCAGTGGCAGGTTTGTCTTGATTTTTTTTTGTTTGTTTTTAAATGCCTTTTAAAGTTTTAAAGTTTGAACGGTAATGCGCAATGTTTTTTGGGGACACTAGTTATCAAAGAAAAGCCAGAGACTGTGTCATGTAAAGTATCTGTGAGCTGTAAATTCATCACTTCCAAGCAGAAGAGAGAAGATAATGGTGTTAGCTGCCACAGGTTTAAAGAGCAGCCGATGTGTCTCCTTATCTTTCTTTCACCATCACACTTTAGGTTTGTTTTGCCGCTTATTTAAGTAATAGTTAACTTCCAAATAATCAAATAACCTGTTGTGCCTGTCATATTGGGGTCAGCCACATTCCAGTCACAAACTCAGGGTCCTTAAGGACTCTGAACACCACTGAGATGAGACTGATACACTGCATTGGGTCATAGCCTTTTTAAACACTCAGCAACATGCACTTTTTTGTCATCTAGCAACAGTTTTATCTGAGACACATATCGATATGTTTGTCCAGGTCTGCTCTTCGGGCAGTGACAGGAGACTCAGAAGGAATGGATGGACTTCCTGTGACGATGACAGAGGCAGTGTGTCTCGGGGCCAGCCTTGCCCTCTCAGGCGTCTGCTACTACCTCTATAGGAAGAGCCGCACGACACTAGATAAACTTGATGTAAGCTGTGCTTCATGTGTAGTTAACATACTCTTCTATAACTATATATTGTCAGTGTTTAAAAAAATGCAGTGTCTGTTTTCATGCTGTCTAAGCCATTGAAAGGAATGGGATTAGTTGTGAAATAATAATTTTCAGAGGACTGAAAAAGTAGACCATGCAAAAATTGAGAAGATAAAAGCAGGAGAACAATTAAAGAAATAATAATAATAAGCTGAATTTTGTGTGGCAAAAAACGATTTTTTTATTTTTCTCTCGCACCTTGTGAACCCTTTTAGCTGACAGTTATGTTTTGCTCTGTGCAATTTTGTAAAACCTGAAAGCTGTCTACTACAGTGTGTATACTGCATGTACAAAAAGTCTGTGTCTTGTGTTGTCAGGATGCTCCACACTTCACCATAGATGACAAACTCAAAGACATTTTAAAAGTTACCCCAGGAGCGTGTCTACAGTATGCTGTCATTGAAGGTAAACAGGGTCTCACTATTTCTGATACAGACAAGAGCTGATAGCATGTTTTGTTCACTGGGTAGACTGTCCATGCCTCTTATTCTCTATCATGTGTGTATATGTACTGTAGGCGCTGTGCAACCAGTGGGTGAGCCTCTGACAAGCCCCTTCCAGAAAGAATTTCTCGGAGTGTTGCAGAAATTCATGTTGAAAGAACACAGGCTGGTGTGGAACAGCCTTTCACGCACTTGGTGAGAACAATTTATGACATGCAACAAAAGTTCCTGGTTGGAATAGAGCCAGAGACGTACAGTATGTGCCCTAAACAGTATGTTACCTTTTAGGTCTAAGAAAGAGGGTTGAAAGTTGTAGGTTTCTTCAACCCAGCTGTGTAGAGTGGTACTATAGTGTCATGGTACATCAGTGCCGTACATGGTGAAGATAAAGCTAATGTTGTTGTAACATCATGAATGTTGAGGTAAAGTCAGAAGCTGCAAATTATGGTAATTCCCACACATGCCTGATGTTTAGACCCCTTACAGCTGTCAATTTCCACAAAGCAGTTTGTAATGATGGTTTTCTGTTAGCCCAATCTGAAATAATTCAAGTGATGTTACTGTGAGCCTTTTTACAACATTCCTTTTGGGTGCTCCAATCACAAGTGGACAGCTCCAAGTCTGTCTGTTCACACCTGGCATTAGAACGCCTCTCTACATGCCGAATGCGTCTCAAGTCACCACTTGTAATCTGATCTCACTTCCCTGCTCTATATGCAAATAAACACAGACTACATAACTTCCGTTTGCAAAGACCAGTTGCACTGTTGTTTTTAACCAGTGGCAGGTTTGTCTTGATATAGGCACACTTACAACCTATTTAAAATGGGTAACATCGTAGCCTCTCCTTGCCCTGTACTCTTTCTCTCTCTGTTTATAAGGGCTGTATCTGACTCAAAATTATGTCAGGCAAATCAGATTCGGCTGTTTTATACAAATATATGACAATTCTTTTTTGTTTGTTTGTTTGTTTTTAAATGCCTTTTAAAGTTTGAACGGTAATGTGCAATGTTTTTTGGGGACACTAGTTATCAAAAAAAGCCAGAGACTGTGTCATGTAAATTATCTGTGAGCTGTAAATTCATGACTTCCAAGCAGAAGAGAGAAGATAATGTTATCTCGGTGTACCAAAAAGACTACTCGACTTGAAGCAATCTCAGTCAACTTAGGGGGCTGCGACTGATAATCGATTCAAATCTCCAACTTTAAAGGGCCAGCTCTACTGTTTATCAAGAGATAAGTGCACCCCACGGTCCCCCCGCCTCTTGGACACTACTGCTGTGGGAGTGTGTGCTCCATGCAGGGGGCAGTTGTTGAAATGACATTCAACGGGAGGTCATCGGCTTCAGGGCAGCAGCCACAGACGGGTTAATATCCAACGGGGAGTCACTTTAGCAAGGACATCAGCTGAGTCGGTGGTCCTTCAGTGTGGCCCAGGACACATTATCATACATGCTGCTGAAAGAATGTGGCCATATGCGGCCCAGACCACCTCTGAATGTGGTCTGAGTGATCAGATCTCATGCACTGGGGGCATTTGCACCTGTACTTTAAGCTGTCTAATTGTGATCCGATCACCCAGGATGCATGTTAATACCAGGTATAACTAGGGAGTTCTTTTCAGAATTTTGTATATAAATATATGATACATTGCTGGCAACTCCAAAGTATCCAATTATAAAATATTTTTTTTGTCTTTGTCATACGTGTTGACAAAACAGACCTGTTGTTTCTTCCTTTACTTGTTGCAGGACGGACAATGAACGAGTCTTGCACCAGAGAGTAAATGCAGTGCCCTTTGTGTTAGTGGGGTCAAATGAGACCGCCGTCAAAGTCCTGTGCCCTCTGCAGGCCTCCGGACTGTATATGGAAACCACCCATGAGAAGTTCCACCAGGTCAATTATGGCTTTGGTGACATCATAGGACAGTACCTCAGTGGAGAGAAGCTCAAAGGACAACTGGAGACCGAAGAAATGCTCAAAGTCAGTTGTCAGATGAGACACTAATTCCTATAACTCATAATGAAGTCATAATCATTTGACAAAGCGTAAATATTTAGCGCTAACCATTAACAAAACCAGTTTACATTTTACAAATATTCCTCTTTTCTTCCAGGTTGGCGCAACTCTTACTGGCATCGGTGAGTTGATACTGGACACGGACGGCAGCCTGAATCTCCGACCCCCTTCGAATGGCTCACAGTACTTTTTGAGCATTACGGACTTTGAAACCCTGCGGGGAGAACAAGAGAGCACGTCTGTTTTATGGAAGGCGCTGGCCATCACTTTTTCTTTGGCAGGGGCAGCCGTCCTCCTCTGGGTCGGCCGACGCTACTACCACCAACTAAAAGTTCGTTGGGAGCGGGAGCAGGAAAGGAGGGAATTTGAGAGACTGCGGGCTGAAGCCCCAAGAGCACGTGCTCCAGTGACGGGCCGCGAGGCCCCTCAAGACGGGGCAGAAGAACCCTTAGAGAATGCCTGTGTGATCTGCCTCTGTCAGCCACGGAACTGTATTCTGTTGGACTGCGGGCATGTGTGTTGCTGCCACAGCTGCTACCAGGCTCTTCCGCACCGTCGATGCCCCATATGTAGACAGGACATCATTAGAGTGGTGCCTCTCTATCACGTCTGAAACACCTGTGTCGTCACATGACCTCAGTGGAACGTCACCACTATACAAACTGTACAAACTTTACACCTCAAAGGTCTAACGTGCTGCACTTATACCTGAATAAAGGCAAAGGTACCTCTGTGAAAATGTTAGTACTCTAAAGAATGAAGATTTTCTTTAATGAAAAGACTGTATGTGTCAAAGAATGTGAATTGTAAGGGTATTGTGCAAACATGTTGTTCACTACACAGTTTCAGTGAGGTATTTTATCTGTAATTGTATTTAGGAAATACAGGAAAATTTTGTAATAGGTAAAAAAGGGTGTGAGATTATACAACAAAGATGTTTATTTTCATACATGTTTGTTCTGTGCCTTATTCTAGTAATTTATATGGCTGCTGCTGCTGCTGTCTTTGAGTGATTGAACTGTGTGCATCTGAATAACTTAAGTTTGGTCATAATGAGTAAAAGGTGCTGTGTGTAAACATGTCTCACTCCCATTTCATCAAGAATCTACGCTTTGAATTGATAGTCAGACCAAACCACCAGCCCAAAGAGTCTGTATTTGACAAGCTGGGAATGAGACTCAACATCAGCTACCTTCTTCCAGTTACACACAGCACTTTAAGCTTTTGTTTCAACCACTTCCATTTACATATTTGAGTCACAGGAAGTTATTGAAGCAAAGATGATGAAGCTTTTGTGTGAATTAAGTCACTTCAGACAGGTGAGAGTGTGTAAAATGTTGGTGTGTTGAAACAAATCCAATAAAGTGTCACTCTTTTAATTCTTTGTGCAGTGAATTTCACTTACCATCAATATCACCAGGTATAATTGTGGCTGAATCACCCACTTTGTTTTAGAAATGGAGCTGTGATAAAAGTTTAAAGCTGTAGCTGAACATTTTTGAGAAAATAACTTTTTTAAAAATTTCAGTTCAGTCTTATTTATAAATATACAGTTCGAATCTGTGTTATTATTTGCTAGCACACGGTAAATTAAATATTTGTTCTTTTAACAACACTAAACTATGTTTCTAAAAATGTTTGAGGCAAAAAATAGGCAATGCTGTAATCAAATCTTGATCCATATTTGATCAGTGCTAACTAGTTTGACACAAGCAGTGACACGATGCGTTGCAGACTCCTCGGCTCTCATCGGTTGTTGCTCACATGCGGTAAGACCATAAGACGATTACCTTTCCCATTTAGTCCTGTGTCCTCATATAAGGACATTACATTTTGGGTTTGCTGCATCCCACTCTGCTTAACTTAGACCTGTTGTCCTCATTCGTGGACACTTTTTTGTGCCATCTAGTGGTCGTAAGAGCACAATACACTAATCTATGTAAAAACATGATGGCAGCCATCTCTGCCAAGTCAGTCTGCAGCCGATCCCGGCACAAAAGTGGACAAGATCCAAAACCTGATCACATTTTATGGTTCAAACTTGTTAATTTCTGATTAAGAATGTTAAGAGTTTGATATGGCATCAAATTTGACCAATTTTAGCAACAGTAACAAGATAAGACGCCGTTAATTTAGGAGGTAGCTTCTGGTTCGAGGACATTGGGACTTTATTAGTATTGACAGTGTTTAGGTTTTTTATACTTATCAGGTCTTACTGATCCCAAATAGCTAGGACAAACAGAGGCTCAGGTCTCTGGAGGATATATTTATAGCTTCAGCAAGTATGACAGGTTTTTTTTTTTATAAAAGTTACTACAGCTTTAAGTCCTACTATACAGATCTGTGTGAGGCCGCCATGAAATGCAGCATTATGCTCAGTCTGTACGTACAGATCTTATATGATTTAAGATTTGATGTCTCTTAATGATCCACAGACATCTAAAATGCAGCTGTCATGTCAAATGGCTGCTGCTCCTCTTAAACATTAGCAAAGTAGCTCGTGTCTGAATAGGTACACGTGTTTCACAGGACTCTCAAGATGATATGAATTCATGATGGGTCCTTTTTATTTTTCCATAGGCACAAATGCTTGTTGACAGCACCTGGTGTCTGAAAAGACTTGGGTGTAGTGAGTCATCAAGCTTACTATTTCTGTCATCTCTAACAAGCAGTGAGAGGATGTGGAGAATGGCGGAGAGATGAAAAGCCACCTTTTTTTTCTTTAGCACAGAAAGGGAGAGACTATTAGGCATGCGAGGTGGAGGGGGGTGTTTGGGGAGGTGATGCAAGGTGAAGAGTGGGGCATAAGGCCTGAGTGGGCGTAAAAAAGGAGCAGGTGGGAGACACAGGATCTCATAAATCTTCCTCAGCGGTCATAAGGGTTCACTTTGACAAATTCTTCATGAGCTCTCTCAGCGGAACAGCAGCTGTGGCTCTCGGGGAACAGACTATTAGTGTAGCACTCGCAGACCTCTGGGGGCATGGGAAAATAACAGTGGCATTTGATTTGTTCAGTCCGATTTAATTGAATAATTGAGAGAATAAAAAGACATTACAGCAAAAGAGTGAAAGGAATAATCTCACACGGGCCTTTGGGAAGAGTGAGAGCTATGCAAATGCTGTAATGTATGCACTGTTCATATAGAGATAAAAGCTTTGCCTTTGTTCATCACCACAGTTACTTTAGGCTTAATTTAAGCCTATTTCTTGCCTGATATCAGACAGAATTGTCAACTCGTTACACTCCATTTTAGTCAATTCGGTGGAGGAGGAGGATTTCAAGGTCTGGACCCAGGCAAGCCTATTTCAACATGATGATGAAAGATTGGTTCCTCTGCCACTAGGTGTCCATCTTTCTTCACTTGAAGTAGTCAAGTACACTCTGTGCCTTCTGACAGTGAGGGGAGACACTGGCTCCAGTGGATGGTTTCCAAGTCACATGCAATTAATGTACGCTGTGATATCCTGCTTAATCCACTCTGATAGCTGACAAACAATTTAGATTATATGATTATTCTCTAATTGGCTGTGCTTCATGGGTGTAGACCCTGATTTGTGGTGATGAGGGAGCAGACACTGGCAGTTAAGTAAAATCTTATTCATTAGGAGACCTAGTTTTAAATACAGAGCTTTAATAGTAGCATTAGCTTGGCTAGCATCATGACTTTTAATGCTGTCAGACTAATGTGACTGTCGGTAGTTTTAGGCATGTGGATGTCAGTCTGTTACGCCACCTCACCACTTTGGTCCGGACTGAAATGTCTCAGCTATTTTGTGCATTACCACAACATTTTGTAAAGGTGTTCATGGTCCTCAGAGGATGAATCTTGCCATAATGAGGAGGACATTTTTGTGTCTACTACTGACTAAACTGTCATGAAACTTGGTTCAGATAGCCACGGGGCCCAGACTATGACGCCTAATGATGTATGTGATTGTCTGACTTTTTCTGTCGTGCCACCATAAGACTCATATTTGTGGTTTTGAGAAAATGTCTTGGCAACCATAGTATGGATTGCCATAAAATTTGGAGCACACATTTATGCCGTTCGGCACGACGGTAGAGTGGTTAGTATTGTTGACTCACAGCAAGAGGGTCTCTGGTTCGAACCCTCCGTGTGGAGTTTGCATGTTCTCCCTGTGTCAGCGTGGGTTTTCTCTGGGTGCTCCAGCTTCCTCCCACAGTCCAAAAGCCAAGTGCCATCTAGTTCCATAATATTCAAGAAAAGGAGGACATCTGTATGGCTGATATCTCCAATTCTCGGCAACTCACACCGAAACAATCTAGATTGATAAATACCACAACAGAAAAGAGGAAACTGAACTGTCCCTTTAAGTACAACCTCACAGAGCCACTAACACGGCTGCAGACTCTATAGTCTTGTTTAGAATTATGAAGTCATATTTATTAGTATCATCAATTTCACTCAAATTATGTTTTTTGTGGTACAAAATGAACCAATGTGGTATTGTTCTATTTTGGTGTACATTTTGTGATTTCAAGTCTTGCATCCAAAAGTACTCCAGCCAAACTACAGCAGATGGAGCCAAATGCCGTATTCGAGAAACAATAGAGTGTAAAATGAAAATGGCACAGTTCCAGATCTGCAGAAAAAGTTTGGATAAATCTTTGAAATCCTGACACACCGTGACCTTATGTGCCTGTGCTCCTGACAGGGAGCGGTGGGGCGAGGGGTCTTTTTTGACTTTGGCATTAGCAGACACTCAACAGACCGCGGGAGGAAAGGTAGAGATGCGGTGTCTCAGGAGAGAGAGCCATCACAGCGTGCTATAGTCCCTGATGCCAATTACCGCTGTCACCCATCTGCTTTGGGCATGCAGTGAAACGTGGGATAAGTGACCTACTTTGTGACAGTAGTGTGACTGCAGTGCTTCTCCTCTCATCAACAAACCAAGCACTCCCTCCCTGAGGAGAGGCAGACAGGGATGGTGTCATGTACACACACAGACTGTACACACACTGGTCAGATATATAGATTTTTCTGGTTTGAGCAGGGCTTTTACAAACACAATACTGCAACAATAAATCACACAGAGGGATGGAAAAACATTCAAACTATATCAGGTAGAGGACTTATTTCTCGACTCTATTCCATTCCTGTTTACCAGCTTACACTTTACACACATTAGTAACAAAGACAAAAAATTGTGGGGAAATAAAGCATATTTCCTCACTCTGGTATCTACCCATGCAGAGAATTGAGATACTAGTCCCTGAGATTTCTGCTGCCATTGCAGTGCAGTGGGGGTAACTGGAGTTTCGATGCCCAGTGCACTGAAAAATTACATTCTGAAAGATTAAACAGCAAAATATCTTCCCAGAGTCAGTGTCCAGATTAGTCTGAATAACCCATAGAACAGTTTTCATTGGGATTATTACCCTAGAATGAAAATAGTTAGATGACAGTAAGATTATTGTGGAAGAACAATCTGGACATTTTATCTGCAACCGGATGTTGTTGTTATTTTTTTAAAGGTGCAGTATGTTATTCTGAAGAAAGATAGTTGATAGTTGTGTCTCATTCTTGGGTCGTTAAATATTGTTTTGTTTTTCTCACATGGCTTCCCAGAAAAGGCAAAGAAATACTGACTTATTGATCGATTGGGGACCACATTCAACAACAGCAAGTCTA
This sequence comes from Epinephelus cyanopodus, assembly GCA_026686955.1. NCBI lineage: Eukaryota > Metazoa > Chordata > Actinopteri > Perciformes > Serranidae > Epinephelus > Epinephelus cyanopodus. The sequence continues at coordinate 11,496,137 of CM048926.1, read as the reverse complement.
CTTCCAAACATCTGTTAACACAACACATTCTCACTTCGACCTCATCACAGGTGTTTTTTTTAGACTTATCCAAAGCATTTGATACTGTTAATCACAATATTTTGTTTGCTAAATTACAATATAATGGTTTTCAAGGTGACACACTGAAGTGGCTAATTAGTTACATGGGTGAAAGAGAGCGTATGTGTAATGAATGGTTGTGCATCTACCACTGTTATATAACATGTGGATTACCACAAGGTATATTATATCAATATTAATGACTTTTCATCAGCTTGTAAAGCTTCACTACCTATTTTTGTTTGCTGATGATACGAACATGACTTTATCACACAGTGACCTACACACCCTAATAAACAACACAAATGAAGAATTGGTGGAGTTGCAAGATGGTTTAATTAATAAGCTCTCATTAAATGTCAAAAAGTCCAATTTTATAATCTTTGTAGGTAGAGGTAAGATATGTCTGAGGGACCCTGCTGGAGTTTCAATAGAGGGAAATAACATTTCTCAAGTCTCTTACATTCAATTCTTGGGGATCCAAGTGGATGAGAATTTGAATTGGAAAAAACATAATTTCATTCATACAAAAATTGTGAAGTCAGGTTTATAAATGTATCTTGTTTACTGACCTTATATTATATCATGATTTATCCTTATTTAATTTATGGTAATATTGTTTGGGCGAGCACTTACCCCTCCAACCTTCATAAACTTTACTGGCTGCAGAAGCATTTTGTATGATTGGCAACTTTTTCTAACACAACAGATCCCTCTGCCCCTCTCTTCAAAAAACTGAATATCCTGTCTGTGTACAACATCAATATTCATCAGATATGTGTTTTTATATATAAATACATGTTTTCACCCTGTTCTTTACCATCTTCTTTTAAAAAAAAATCATGGTAAATTCCCAATTTCATTCTTATACTACGAGACAGGTTGATTATCTTCATCTTCCTTTTTATAAAACTAAACACGGCCAGTTTTCCCTCAGATATTGTGGGGTGCAAATATGGAATGCTAAAAGACATACTGTTATGAGCTCATCATCTATAAAATTTTTTAAAAGGAAATTGTCATTTCACCTAATTCGTGAAGTTTAATTGTGTATGCCTAACTACATTGCATTTATGTATGTTTTATCTGCCCTTTTTGCCCTTTTTTGTCATTTCTATTGGGTTTTTGTGATCTCATATAGTTGTTTTTTTGTGTAGTGTGTTCTCTTTTCTTCTCTTTTTCCTTTCTTTTCTTTTTTGTATTGTAAATTGTTGGTTTCTTTTGACTTTTGGGAAAGTCCCTTGTATAAGCCTGTGGGCTTCTTCACCTCTCCTGACACATTTATTTTTATCCTTTAATTTGGTTTTCTTTTAAATCTCTTATGGGTGCAAAATAAATATTGACATTTGGTCATGGACTTTCCACGTCCAGATACAATGTGCAAAGTACCCTGGGTGTGTTGATTGTTGACGTTCTGGGACACCGTGTCAAGTTCTGCCTGTTACATGTATCGTCTTCTTTCAAAATACACTTCTGTTTTCACAGGAAATTTAACATTTACGTACAGTCTCTTTCAAAATAAACTCAATATGTCAGTACAACAGTGTGAATTTACTTTTTTTTCCCTCCAGTAACAAAAACACGTGGTTAGGGTTAGGAAAAAAACAACAGGGTTTGGCTTTATTATCTTACGGGACACAAACACTGCTCTTACAGGTAAAGCTCAGGGTTTGTTTGATAGATAGTTGAAGATAGTTCATTGTTGTGTCTCAAGTATCCCAAGTTGCCAAATACCAACATTATATTAATCTTCAAAATCTCATATATAGGACTTTTAATATTGTGGTTGATCGAGGTGAAGCTAGATTTAACTGCTGCATATTCATTTAGGTAGTTTCAATGGTGATACTGCATCATGTTTTATAAATGTATCATTGTTTCATATGAAAAATAACTAGTAACTTTAATAAATATAGTGGAGTAATAAGCACAATGTTTCTCTCCAAAATGTGGTAGAGTCATAGTTTAAGTAGACTAATCTAAAATGCACAGAACTACCTCAACGTTGCACTTACAGTGTACAATACCTGAATATTAGCCACCCTTTAACTCATATCGCCCTCCAAATACAGCAAATAAAGACAGGTAGAAACTTGATTGTTAGAACAGGACTTGGTGACAAGTTTTGCTCTAAAATCACCAACATGACACTGAACAACATGAAACACTCACCTCTGATCCAGGCTCTGGCCTCACCTGTGACGGAGCTGTGGGAGGCGGGGCGTGCAGCAGCCTGGGTGTAGCTTCAGCGTGCTGCAGACTACAGCTGTGAGCAGTTCTATCTCAGCTGTGTGCTCACTGATCCAAGGGCAGGAGCTCTGCCAATGTTCCCACAGTCTATTGCAGGATGTTTATGCTGGAGAACAAACAGCATTAATCTTCATGACGAGGAGAGCAGATAGACACGGTGCTTTTATTTGGTCCATGACTGCAGATGGTGTGTGTGTGTGTGTCTCTCTCCTGTTTCTCCATTTTTAGTTTTTCCTGAAAAAAACTATGCACACACACACACACACACACACACACACACACACACACACATAAAGACAAATCAGGGAATTGATCCTGGCTCTCAGCTCTGGGTTTGTTATTGGGTTTTTTCCTCAGCTAGTGTTCCTCAAGGAGGAACATAGTGTGTATATACAATGTGTGTGTGTGTGTGTGTGTGTGTGTGTGTGTGTGTGTGTGTGTATGTATGTGTGTGCAAGTTCAGCAGCGCTTGGTCTGCTCGAGGGGAGAGATGGGGAGGGGGTGAGTGACTCAGCATAGTGATTCATTTATAATTGGAGGCAGCACTTCAAGAGCACACACACACACAGACACACATGTACACACACACACACACACACACACACACACACACACACACACACACACATTTCTTAAGGGTGGGTGCCCTTGTCAGAGATGATGGGACTGATTGAGTGAGCCTGATCATTGAGAACTGCTGCCTGCTAAAGAGGCAAAGATGGAGAAAGAGAAAGAAGGGGACACAGGGGGAGAAATCACAGCGTGTGCACTGAGAGAGATCAATTAAACTAAACAGAGGCAGACCAGATGAGGAGTCATTGCACTTAAGCGCACTGGGTTCAAGGTTATGTATGAGGCAGTGTTTACTAGGGGAAGGGGCAAGAAAGAGAGGTGTCCAGTTGGTATAACGCATGCATGTTTCCTTCCCTAAATGGTGCACATGAAGCAGCACCATGTGGGGCAGCAGGTCAGATTTTTCCCCTCAGCCCCCAACTGTGTCGCTGACTGATGACGTCATGCGAAATCCCTGCATGAATCAACCGCTCCGCTTGTTGACAGCTGGAGGCTGCGGTTTGTTGGGCAGCAGGAGCTTTGTGAGTCATCCTCGGGGAATTACGCTCAGATAGAGTGGCAGCTTTATGATCTCTGATGCATTATAGCCTTAAACATTGAGTGCGGATCCACAGCACAGAGAAGGGTTGGATAAAGATAGCTCATTCTGTGGCTGCTTTTTGTCTCAGTAAATTGGTGGTGAACAGAAATGCTCTTTGGACTCAGTAACACATTTTACAGGGGGTTATATGGGCCATGTTCCTGTGGGAAGCCAGCCAGCAGGTTTGGCTTTGACTCCGCAGCCGCCCCGCGTCTTATCCCTGCAGGAAACCTAAGAGCCTTTCCAACAGCTCTGATCTCAAAGAGTGTCAGCTGGTCACTTTCACCGGTCAGCTATGCAGACTGGCTGCTAACACAGAGGGACGCTGCTTCAATGGAAAGGTTATTACATGTTTATAGACAGGTCAGCTGGCCTGAGTTGTTGAAACAGGTTTGGTCCAATAATAGGCTTTCTGTCAGCTCATTATTTGAGCTTTTTATGAGACACCATATGCTGTACGGACGTTATGCTTTAAGTAACACAGGCTGAAACAAAAACAAGAAGTTATGCAGCTAATGTATAAATTTGACTGTCTCTGTCCGTGGTGCTGAAATCAGCCATTCACATATTTGTTGCTGACACACAATCAAGACCATATTATATATTTCAGTTTATTTCTATAATGTATTTAATGTAATCATGTAAAACCTATGATGTTTATTTTTCAGGTTTCTCATTGTATAATAAGAAACTAAGGTATTTCAGTGTCTCCACTGTTTTGGGGGTTAAACTTCTTCTATCCATACAAGTATGCATTTGTTTGTGTTCCTTCTTTTGCAGCTGTGACACTTCGGTGATTCTTGTATAAATTAGGGTCACAAAGGTCACAAAAAAACAGAGTCTGTCAATGACTTGAAGGAGCTTAATGCGACATTCAGAGCATTCATATAGCAGCAAAAACCACGACTGGCTGTGTAAAGATGTAATGGAGTTGTTAAAGAAGTGTAGCGCCCACCCTCCAGTTCCCCTCTGGTTAACACTGTTGGCTCTTTTAGCACTGTCGCTATTGTAAGCACTGTTTATGGAGTTGCACTATTAGCTGCTAGCTGCTGGCTAAACCACCACCATGTTGAGAGCCATGTGCAGAGAATGCATATACGCTGAACAGAGCAAGCCCCAAACAACAGCGCTGGGCGTTTAAGACAGTTTTACATAGCGGCCAAATGTGGAATTACAACTTCCAGGTCTGTCACATGATTCCACGGGGTCCAAAAAAGATTTTTCTCCATAGAATTGTATCGTAAAAACAGACGTCTGTAAGTCAGTGGATACATTTTTTTAAGCTTCTGCAAAATGACTCGTTTCACAATCAGGGTTTGATCCCTTTGGTCCAATAACATTTTGAAAGTGTAGAATGAGTGAGAGAACAGATGGCTACTTTTCAGAGACAGCAAACTAGCTCAACAATGTGGCCAAACCTACACATTCTCACTCCACCCTCGTCACATATTGGCATTTAGTCACGGACTTCCCACGTCCACACGTGACGAGAAAGGTACCCTGGGTGCGTTGGTTGTTAATGTTCTGGGACGCCATGTCAAGTTCTGCCTGTCACATGCATTGTATTCTTTCAAAACACACTTCTGTTTTCACAGGAAATTTAAAGTTCGTACAGTCTCTTTCAAAATAAAAGCACTACATCGGTACAACACCGCGAATTGAAGTTTTTTATTTTTCAACAACAAAAGCATGTGGTTAGGTTTAAGAAAAAAGAACAGTGATTGGCTTTAGAATCTTAAGGGACACAAACACAGCTCTCTCAAGTGAAAATCAAAGTTTGTGACCCTTCCATTACCCCTCTTGCGCAACCCAGTTGGACTTTCGCCACCTTAACTTTTGCCATTGTCCCGCTGCGTTTCCCCCTGACGCTGCTGGATGCCGTTAAACAATAATGGCAACCAGTCGCTTATGATCTCGATGTAAAAGACGCCTTTTTTTGTTGGTTCATGGACACTTTTTAGTGCCATCTAGTGGTAGAAAGACCACAATACACTAATCCATGTATTTAAAAAAAATAAATAAATAAAAATAAAAAGATGGCAGCCATCTCTGCCAAGTCAGTCTGCAGCCTATCCTGACACAAGAGTGGATAAGGTCCAAAACCTGATGGCTGAATCTTGTTTATTTATGATTAATAGTGTTTGCAGTTTGATATGGCAACAAATTTGACCAATTTTAGCAACAGTAACAAGATAAGACACTGTTATTTAGGAAGTACTTGTTTAAGGACATTGAGACTTTATTGTCATCACATTTGAGGATATCGGGACTTTATTATTGTTGACAATATTTATTTTTTCATACTTATTGGGTTCTACTGATCCCACATAGCTAGGAGAAATTAAAAATGTATACCAAACAGAAGCTCAGGTCTCAGGAGGATTTGTTTCTACATGATTGTGATTCTTTCTCATATCCTGAAGTCAAGCCTCAAACCTGCCTCAGTATGGGCTCTTCACTTGTGCAGTTTCATCTCTCGCCTGTTGATGTCACTCTTGCTCCTCCACCGCTCGGAGTCCCCTGCCACACACACACACACATCCACACACAAACACACACACGCGCGCGCGCGCTTCAAACCCGGATGGATGACTTCACCGTTCTGCCTGGGTTTCCTTTATGATCCCGGGATCTCCCACTTCCCTCACCAGACATCAGCCAGCAACACAGGCGAACACAGCTCTCCTTCACTCTCACTCACACGCTGTCTCTGCCTGCAGCTGCAACACATCCAGAGACCACAGAGAGACCACAACAACAGCCGGACCTCAGACGCTGGTGGCCCCTCATCCACATCGACTCTTACGCACAGAAAGGATCCCAGCAGGAGAAACACTCCAGCCGCTGCAGCTTGCACACACAAAAACGGGATCTACGGCTTTATTGCGCACATAAAGCCACCAAGGAAGACTTTTATCCACTTTTTATCTGCGCTGGTGATCCTTCTCCGCCGTGCCACAATGTCCGAGGTGCTGCCATACAACGAGGGGAAAATGAGCGGCTACGGGGCGGACAGCGAGGTCAGTCAGATGTCCTTTAGCTGCGGACTGCAGGACACAAACGCCTTTTTCGCTGCGTCGCAGGCGAAAAGACCCCCAAAGCTTGGACAGATCGGCAGAGCCAAGCGAGGTAAATGATGGTGAAATAAAAGACAGACACTTATGCATGTTGTCACCATAATACATCACCAGAATTAGGCTTTTTATGGTATAGAAAATGTGCAAATATAGTGGGATTCATAGTGGGGTTATTATTACGCTCTGTGTTGCAATTAATTTGTTGTGTTTGGAATATTCTGCACAATTTTTGATATTTAAAACTGCACCATATGATGAATTATTGCACGAGTCTGAGGACAAATTGTTTACATACATGCACGAGACATTATCTCCATGTAAGGACACACCCCATGCTGTAGCTCCCCACCAAACAACAGGGTTATGGATAAAAAGCCTGGCTCGTCGCCATTAAGGGGAATGAGATGTTTTCTCCAAGTGCGCGTACTCGAGGTCGGGGATTTGCAATAGTGCTGCTTTAATTAATTAATTAATTAATTAATTAATTAATTTATTTATTATTTATTCACCTGCAACCCGCACCACAGTCCTATTTTCTCTCACTTGCTTTTGTTATTTAGAGCGCCATACCCCCCTCATCCAGAGAGCTTATAATAAACTCTTATAATAAACTCATCGCTGCTGTCATGGTCTCAGTAAACATCCTCTCCCCTTCTCTCTCCACAGTGGTCATTGAGGACGACCGAATAGACGAGGTCCTGAAGGGGATGACAGACAAGTCTTCACCCGGCGTTTAAACGTGAGCGATGTCTTGCAGACTTTTTTAATTTTGATCACCGATTTGAAGCACTTGTCGGCTGTGCATGTTCGAGGATTGCGGGAGAAAAAACGACGGCACGAAGCGAAGGATGGTGTGACTGAGGAAAGGCAATGAAAGAGGGGGAAAAATGGAGAAGGCTAAAGGAAGAGAAATGTGGAAGAAAGAGATGAAGAAAGAAATGAGAGAGAGAGAGAGAGACTCTGGAAAAGACCAAGATTTATCATGGGATTGCTGGCAATTCTCCAAACGAATCCCGATTTTAACTACTGCTACGCAGCAAGATGTTGAGATGGCTGACCCCGCTCTGTGTCTCAACCTCTGCTGACTTTAATGATGGATGAACTTGTCATTACTTCACGACCATCTCTTTTTATTTTTCCTTTCCAACAGCGCTGTAAGCAACAAAATACTGCAACTGGAGGCTGAAGCTAAATCCCAGCCCCATTTCAATAAGTTGTACAGTACAGTAGGTAGGCTAAGCTCTCAGACGTCCCCCTTCCTCCCTCCCCTTCTTCCTCCCTCCTCCCCCTCCTTTAGGCTTTGCTTTGTTGATTCAGTCAGCGACGGTGCATTCAAGGGAGCTGTCCTTTTCAGCACTGGTCCAATGCATTCCTGTTGCTGCTAACGCTTTTTTCAAAAACAGACCAACCAAACTCTCGAGTCTGCTAAATAGAGGAGACCCATTGTATGTAAAAACATATATCCGAGGATGGTGCAATGTTAATATTTTCTGTAGTAGAAGCCGTTTGTTATTGGCCCTTAAAGAGCATTAGGCCACTGATTAAACCAGGCTACATTCTTCTTCTTCTTCTTCTTCTTGCATCACCCATCAGTGGTTACAGGTGCAGCGTGGCACCTTCCCTTCATGTAGCTGAGTTACACCTGCACATATCTTTATTTCCCCTCTCCTTTTTTAAATTTTATTTTGCATTTCAAATGCTCCGATATCTACAGAGGCCAGCACAGATGTGGAGATTACAGTAAATGTTTAAAATAATACTCATGAAATTGATGGGAAAAAAATTATGCTTTCCATAAATTTGGTTAATTTTCGCAGTAATTCGTGTTTCGTCCTCTATGAGTTTTTTTTTTTCTCCATCTATTTGCATGAACTTTCACTCCGGTGCCAACACAGGTGCCACTACTCTTACCCTGGCACGCTTCTTTTTAACAAAAGTCATATTTGTATTTTTATATCTAAATATTTGTTATTTAAATGATATGCTAGTCTATCGTCTTACAATTCATCAACAGAAATATTTCTACTTCAGAGAGGATATACAGAATGAGACTAGGCTTCACGGAGGCGAAGCTGAGATTTTGGGCAGACTGGTCTCATTCTATATCAGAGGTCGGGTGTTTTTTAAAGACTAACTGAATGTGTCTGGGGTTTTTGCACACATCAATGTTAAACTATTATTAAGAAATCGTATACTGTGACTTGAGCTTCGTTGATGAATTTGTTAGAAAATGGCAGTTTTAGAGTATATTGCACTGTTTACGAGTATCCTCAAATAACATGTTGTTATTTGACCGATTTTGGACATTACAGTTTTTTGTTTTTTAATTTTGTTTATTTTGTACCATTATTTTAAAGAAACTGGATATGGTTTGTTGTGCATGAAACCTTAATATTTTCAATAATGAAACATCGTTTTATGAAGCAAAAAAGCAACAAAAATGTCATGACATTCTAAGAATGAGTCATTGTATATTATGATGCCATTTTCACTGTATTTGGTGAATTAATAAATGGTGAAAGAACATGGAAATGTGATTCTTTGGTATGGCTTTTGTCCTGAGACATTTTGACTCACAATTCAATAGAGGATGATGAGCAATAGGACCAACGTCAGAGTAGCCAGGGCCTGTTGTGTGAATAAAAGTCAAGGAGAAACACCTCAGCACAGTGATGAAACAGCAGGACATACGTGCAGCTGCAGCATCAGAAAGCAAACATCTTCTCATTTCTTCACAGCCTGTGAAGACAGTAGCCATGACCTCAGTGACAGTAAATACTGATCCTTAATTAAAGAGCAGGGGAGGAACAGTGATCCATCTGTTAAGCTGTTTAACAGCTCTATGCCGGCCTACACTAGTGTATTCATTAAGCCACAGACCCCTGGGAAGCCACAACTGGCCACATGATCATCTATCAATGTCTACACTGTCCTCATACAGTAGCTCTCACAGAGCCTATAGCAGGGCTGTAAACAATCGCTTCGACTCGTGCTCCAAGAAAAATCTATACCATGCACAAAAAACTCAAAAATCAACATGTTCTGTGGTTTGATACAGTGTTCCCATCATTTTAAATCCAATGTTCCCACACACAGTGTCAGAAACTGCACATTCAAACCATTTATCCATGAATATTGAGTTTTGTGTTGGCTTTTTGCTTCCAACTTTCCACGTACTCTCATTTGCCAAAGAAAATGGTATGAAGGTGTTGACTGATTCAGGTCAGTGGAAAACCTAGTAACTATGCAGTCACACTAACAAATGGTAGAAGAGGGACCGAGTGTGCACACATCCAGGTGAAAATACTCATGTGGAAGACAAATACTTCACCGCAGGGGCACAAATGAGGTCTGCACACTGTCGGGCTCCAATTACAGAACTTATTTCTCTTTTTCTCCAGAAACAAACTAGTTGATAGATAGATAGATAGATAGATAGATAGATAGATAGATAGATAGATAGATAGACAGTAATCGCCAGCCCTTTCCTCACCACTCGGGTCTCACACACAGGTCATGGTCATGTTGTTTTCCTGCTGTCTTATGCAATTTGTTTTTGTTTGTTATTATTCACTAGCAACGAAAAATACCGGTTAATAGATCAGAAAGTCAAAATGCTCTCCACAAGGCAACAGTAGAAGAGGACCAATACATTAGCCTGGTGACACCATCCTGATGACGTGAGCTCAACATTCTGTTTTGCTGTCTGTTATCAGTCTGGCTCCGCTGCCGCCCCAAACACTTTCCAGGAATCAGAGATCCGCACAGTTGTTGACAACGTAAACTGTCAATCAGGAACTGCGTTGTAGGAACTTCAGTTTTCTCACCCTGTTGTCATACTCACAAACGAACAAACAGAACTTACACATGCTTATACATGGAGAGGGGCTGCATGGACAGGCATCCCAAACAGTTGGAGGGTTGGTGCCTTACTCAAGCACACCTTGTCAATGACCAGAAGGTAAACTGGCACCTCTCCAGCTTCCAGTCCATACTCCAAATTTGCTCTGGACGGGGACTTGAGCCAGAGACTCTCCAGTTCCCAACCCAAGTCCCTATGGACTGAGCTGCTGCTGAGCTACTGCTGCCCCATGATGACGTAAAATGCAGGCTGTTGCTTGCAGAACAGTAATGGCTGGTCCCATAGCAGCAAGTGCTAACTCTAATGTTATTAAAGTTGAGAGAGCAATAAGTGACGTTATTGCACAAATAGAGTCGATAACAACGATTAAACAGGAACAAGAGTATGCGATGGCAGAGCTTCTTGGAGGGAAAGACGTTTAACTGTTGTTCCAACACATTTGGGGGACAAATCAACATCACTTTATGTGTCCACTATATTTGGAATATTTTCAAGACTTTACCTTGCCATCAGACAGCTCTCTACAATGGGAAAGTGACACCGCAATGTTATGCTTTTGTCAAAGCCACCAGACTACATTAAAAGACTTCATAGACGTCATTATACTCCACAAAACACAATGACTCTCTGGTTTTCCACTGCCCCTTGATCGGGTAGTTAGTTTGTGCTTGTGTTGTGACTTTTGGAACCAACCTAACTGTGCCAGATCTCTTGTTTGCCCTGTAGCATAAGATCGATAACGAACAGTTCTCAATGAAGGCTCAGTCAAGGGGGACGCTCAGTGATGTCCTGCGCAGAAGAAGAGACAAGGATGGACTCAGCATTTGAATATATTCATTGCTTTTACCCTGAGGTTGCAAATAAGTCGCTAAACTTGTTGCTGCACTGTTCCACGGCACAAATCAAGTGTTCATTGTTGTTTTGCCACTGATTGGCTGAAGGAGTTTGACTGTCAAGGTGAGTGCTCATGGCCCTGGAAGTGTTATGGGCAGCACTGAGTCCAGACAGATACAGCGGCTGAAACCAGGCTACTAACATATATCTGTCCACTCTGAACTGTCTCAGTTTACGCATAAAATATAGACAACAGTGTGTAATCTAACACACCTATGGTTAGGTCTGTGTGACAACCGGTATACTAAAGATCTTATATTTCTCCCAAACACAAACGTATCTGTTTTTTTCCCCATACTAGCTGAGTGGCTCCACAGTCTTTCCAAGTACCTCCTGGTAACTGCAGAGGAACCCCCTGAGGTACAGCTACCTCGGCTGGGCATCACTTTTTATTACAGCAACAGATGTGTGAAATTGGGTGAAAGTGAAGAAAAAGTGAAGGATACTGTACAACAATGTTTGCCAACAGTGTCAGTCAGGAAATTGTGTCAGCTGATACCACCCTTCTTCCACCTCTGGTACACAAACATGCACTGATAACCCAATAGAATTTCATTTCCTTGTAATCTGACTGTAAAACGTTCCTGGAAACCACGCTACAGATGACAGATTTGTTTATCGCCTGGAAGAGCATGTACAACATCAGGACACATCTATAAAAAGCTACGTGTTCTGACAGCAGTGCTTTAACGCCGAGCCTTATATGACTCTGAAATGCTCCTCGCTCTAATAAGAGAACATCAACAAAACGTCATCAGTGTAACCGACCGCATTCCCATCAGACAGATTATTGACTGTCCTGATAACATCAGCACCGCACTGAATGAACACATAGTGCTATCGATCATGTTGTTGTTGTGGATGTCGTCTGTGTGTGTGCGTGTGTGGCTGTCTGCGGTCATGGACAATTACACTTTTCACAGTAATGGGTGGTCCTGGAAGGCCGGAACCGGACTGACATATTTGGGCAAATATTGACTCGTATCAGCTCTGCTCCACCACACCTCTCTGCCTGTCACTAGTGTGACTGTGAACATGTGACTTTTACAGTGATTTATTCAAGTCCTGCTTCCAGTAACGCTGCAGCATCCAGCAATCCTACAGAATAATCTTAAATCTAAACATGTCTAGACATTTGAGAGGCGGCAGGCCTAAAGACAAACACTGGTGTTACTTTATCTTTCAAACAATATCCTAAAGGAACCAATTAATTTATCCTACAAACAAGTCTGTATAGCCAGAGTGCCTCTGCTGCTCTGTTGTCCACATACAGAACAACACGTGAAAGTGTCTTAAGCTTGTGTTAACCACAGACCTCAAACTCATTTTTAAGGATTCGATCTTGAAACAGACTATTGTGCCGGCCGGATGACCTAAAGCAGCGTTTAACATTTATATTCTAAAGTCCAATCGGATGATTTGAGAGGCGGGCCTTCTGTGGTGCAAAACAACGACTTGGTCTGACCTCTGGTTGCTAGGCACGAAGGGGAGTGCAGTGCCTGGATAGTTTGGGTCCCTGATTATGATTTGCTGAGCCGTGTTCAAAGCCATTGTAAAACACTCTATAAACACACAGCTGTGGCTGCATTACAGCAGCATTACTGCACCAACTGGCAGTTGTTTCAAAATGTCAGGTTTTGTTGTGAATTTTGATTTACTGGGTGTGTTAAGCACTGTTTTAGAATCAATAGCCAGATCGTTCTCAGCGAGTCTGAAAACAGCGAGCAGACCACAGTCTGTTTAATGACCCCGGCTTTGATTCTTGATGTTTCCAGCTCTTCAGTTTCTCTCTCCTCTTTTTGATCTTCTTCCTCTGTCCTGTATTATCGCTTTCAACAACTTACCCACACTAAGCACACCCAGTAAATCAAAAGTCATAACAAAATCTGACATTTTAATCAACAGATAATTGGCGCAGTAATACTGTTGTTATGTGGTCACAGCTGCGTGTTTTAAAATGGCTTCACATTTTTGGTTGGAAATAATGAAACCAAAATAGTTTAAAGAAAGATTTATCCTTTTAATTCTAATGTCAGACATCTGACTGGAACATCTCAGGCAACAACTCTCTGATGAGACGTAAATGCAGTCATCATTTGGCAAATTCCAGGGTCAGAGGTTAGTTGAGCTGGAGCTGTAGATGTAACCTGGGCTCCTGTGTCCTGACCTGGCAGATGGGCTGGGTGTGCAGGCCATGCTGGGGTCAACACAGACATGCTGTAGATGCCTCCCCAGTTACTATGTAACCACACCGAAAGACTGGATGGAAAAACAAGCATGACAGACACGTGGACAATAGGGTGCAAAACAAACACAATGCTAAAGCAGACCACTGTAAATGTTAAGTGCCATTGTGCTGTTATCTCTCACATACACGTACACAGCTCACAGCAGCAACGCTCAGCTCGAGGTTCAAATTGAGCATGTGCAGTGAGGACAAAGAGCTTTGATCTGATTCCACTTTGGCCCCGTCCTGAGTGGACGTCCATTAATATTCCTCCTCCAGTTACATAAGCCCGACATACAGTATATTATGCCATTATGCTGCCCCAAGGGAGATGGGCAGATATACAGCGCTGTTGAAAGCAGCGGCAGCGCTTTCTCTTAGTCCTCACTACATCTAATGCAGATTGGTTTCCACTGACGATGATAAGTGGTGATTCCCTCCACCCTACTGTGTTTATGCTGATCTCTAGCAACTGAATACACAGGCTGTAGGTTAAGGGAACACTTCACCCCCCAGATGATCATTTGTATATCAATTACTCAATTTGAGAAGTAAACTTTGGTTTTCCGGCATGCCTCCACAGTGGACGAAGAATCCAAAAAAGTTTAAAATTCTTGATGAAATGAATTCAAAGGGATCACATTTAAAACAGAAAAACTATATCATAACATCTCTTTACAAACTCTCACACAATGTGTGCATTATAATCCAACTGTCAAGTATCCTGTCATATGCTCTGTACTTCCCAAACTCATGCAGTTTTTCTAAAACCTTCCTATTTTAAACACTTCCGCATAAACATTCTCAGGCACGGATGAGTGGTGCAGTTTTCACGCAGAAGTATTAAAAATAGTAAGGTTTTAGTGAACATGCATGTGTTTAGGAAGTACTGAGCATATGGCAGGATTATACTGCATGAGTTGTGTGTGTTTGGAAATGTGTGTTTTGATATAGTTTTGCTGTTGGTAAATGCAGACTCCTTTTACTTCAGTTCGTCAAGAATCTTCTGCTTTTGGATTCTTCGTTCATCATGGAGTCCTGCAATAAAAACAAAGGTTTCTTTACAAATTCAACATAACGTGGTGAGTTATTGATGTACAACAGGTCATTTTGTGGGTGACGTATTCCTTTAAAGGAAAATTCTAGACTATCAAAGCTTGGCAATATTCTTATTGATTTGCCCATAATTACTACGCATCACAGTCCATAAAGTTGTATGCAGTGGCACTGCAACAACACCTGAATATTTTCAAATCTCAATTTTGAATAATTTTTGTAAGCCTGAAAGAGTACACCTATCTGGTACTTAACAAAAAATGGGAATTTTAAGGGAACTGTCATTAAACATTATTTTGTCTACAGGAAATATGTTTTATATCCTGTTAATCACTTCAGATTTATGAGGTCGGGAACCACTGATCTAGACCACTTCATTTGGAGTAAAAATCAAAAGTGAGCAGCCCTAAAACCTGATAATAAAGCTTGATTACACAAGAAAACTGTGTGTGTGTGTGTGTGTGTGTGTGTGTGTGTGTGTGTGTGTTTGTGTTTGTGTTTGAAACTAAATGAGGTAGTTTAAGTTTGATAGAGGAAGTTGGTCTGCAGAGTGAGTGTCTCATGACCAAGCCTTCAGGAACAGAGCTAGTCTTTTAAGGCGATTTGACATAGTGACCAAACTGTGTAATTGCAACATTCGGGCCCGTCATGTGATGCCATGGGACCCAAAACGACTTCCGTCATAGGCTTACACTGTGAAAGAGACTTCTGTAAATTAGTGGATAAATATCTTTGAGATACATAAACTTTCCAATACCCTTAAATAGGACTTATATAACCATGATGTCATAACAGTTGTAGAATTCATTGATAGCCAAATCTAAAGTAATTCCCCTACTGTCAATCACTGTAGCAAGCCTGAGCCCAAGCCTGAGTGGTGGGGAGGTAGAGTTACAGGAAATGCTTGTTTGCTTTCTCTATGTACACCACAATGCGGAAGATCCGGGTAGTTTCTTACCCCAATGTCAAACCTTTATTGGATTCACGAGCCACTGAGCAACTTTCATGGGATTGACCGAGTCCCCACCACAAACTCTGTATCCAGTTCTCTCAGTACATCCATGCTTATGACAACAGGAATAGCCAAGCTAGCGTTAGCATTAGTGATTCAATCTGCTAGCATGTAGACTGCCACCTGACCACTCCAGGTATTGGCCATGTAAAGTATTACGGTATTAACAGAATATAATGGAACTGCAATACAGAAATTTGGTTCTGACCGGATCATTAAATGTGGTTTTAAAATCATATTATCTAAGTATAGTAATGTAATTTTTCTTTTCATGAATGCTCATAATGTATATAATTCAGTCACATTTTAATTGGAGGTTGACTTGCTACAGGTCTTTAGTTTGTGTCTTATGTGTCTCAGAATTTCCAGTACGGTTACCTTATTGCATCTCTGCTCTTTGCAGATGATGTGGTTCTATCGGCTTCATCAGTCTGTGACCTCCAGTATGCACTGGGGTGGTTTGCAGCCGAGTGTGAGGCGGCAGGGATGAGAGTCAGTACCTTCAAGTGTGAGGCCATGCTTCTCTGCTGGAAAATTCTGGATTGCCCCCTCTGAGGTTAGGAGGGTAGGAGAGAGTCACTGCCCCAAGTGAAGGAAGAAGTTCATGTATCTCAGGGTCTTGTTTATGTGGGTAAAATGGAGGGTAAGATGGACAGGGAGTTTGGCGTGTCAGCAGTAATACAAGTGACCAAAATAAGTTTTCTTTGTGGGGTACCTGGATTTAGTCTTAGAGGCAGAGTAAGCAGCTCAGACATCCGGAGGGAGCTCGGAGTAGAGCCACTGCTCCTATGTCATTAAGGTGGCTTGGGCATCTGCTCAGGATGCCTCCTGGGTGGTGGAGGTTTTCTGGGATCATCCAGCTGGTAGGAGGCCTCAGGGCCGACCCAGACCACAATGAAGGGATTATATATCTCTGGAATGGGAAAGCTTTTGGATCCACCAGGAGGAGCGGGAAAATGTTGCTGCGGCGAGGGATGATTGGAGTACCTTGCTCAGCCCCGCAGTAAACTTGCACAATTGTCTGCTCGTTTTTTTTGCCCCATTGGACATGTTTTAATCAACACTGCTGCATTCCCGGATCTCAGAAAAGAACTTTGTCAGTACAATGTTTTTTTTTATTACCGATAGAAAAAAACTACAAAAACAAGACCTTGGTTGTACGAAACGAGAATGTCCCTTAAAGAATCACAGAGGATTCTTTGAGTGAAGCTGCAGTATAAGTAGGCAGTTCAATGGGGTACGAACAGGCAGTATTGCTGTGTCGTGATTCAGTTTAAACACAAAGACATACAATGAGGCAGATAAAACCAAGAGATGTTTGGTTAAAGCATGCAGTAGACCTTTTGAATTGCATGAGCCCTCACATAACACCCACACAGCAAAGCACTCAGGGCCAATCGATGCAGACAGAGAGGGCAGGGTGGTGGTGGTGGTGAGAAGAGTGACTGAGAGTGAAAGAGAGACAGAAAGACAGGGAGAAAGGCATTGAGCATGCAGTAGATTAGTGTTGTTGCTGCCCTTAAGCAACAGAGCATGGAGGACAATTAGCAGCAGGAGAGAAGATTCTGACTCTACTATCTCACATAAATACACAGCGCTCTATATTAAATCATCGCCTCAGACACCTGGATGACTCAGGTGATCAGCTGAAGAGACAAAAAAACTGCACTGAAGACGAAAAGGTTTGTGTTAAGGAGAAAATGATGACTAAACCTCTCCTGCGTGAGGCCTGCGCCCTGCTCTGTGGTTATGTAACTTAAGTCCAGTCAAGTTAAATCTCACTGTCACTGGGGTCTCTGCCATTGCAGATCCGTCAGTCTGACCAAGAGGGCTGAAGACCAAATTTACCAAAAAACAACAGCTGAATTTTAATATATTCACACACTGACAAAGTGGACATTAAAGTTACACTAAACTTCGTCCGACTGAGGAGAAAGTGGGGAAACTGCATCATACTTTAGCGGGAAAACAGAGCAGAAAAACTAACTCTCCATGTGCCCAACCTCCACGCATCCACGCTGAGTGTTGAATCTATCAAATGTTTTTCTGTCCCACCGCTGCAGTGTGGCTGCTCTGCACCCCCTAAGCCTCTATTGTCAATATCAAACCCACTGCCACTTAAATAACCTCCTGTCATCCCCCTGCCATGCCAAATAGGTGCCAGGCTGTTGTTTTTTTTAACCCTCCTGTTCAGGTAGTCAGGGCATTGCACCCAATCGTCACCATGGAAACCAGATAATAGCCAGTGGGGTTTACACAGAGACAATGCAAGGGGTCTGGGGGGGATAGATACAGAGTGGATGAGACTGAGGCCGTCACTGTCTGATAGTGATACATTTCAATGTTTGCAACAGTGTGTGTGCTGTGTGCATTTTTGAGTTTGCATGTACATAACAGGAGAATATACAATAGTTGGAAATACTCTCAGTGTTTTAATTATAGGTCAGAGCGCAACAGATTTATATTAAAGATTAAAAGTTCTGTCTTGACTTTGAAAACAGTACTTGATGAAAACAGTCTCACCATAAAACAGCAAATTTGCCCCCCAGCAAGGGTAGCAACAGTAACTAAAGGGGAGGTGGGGGTTGAACAGTTAAGTCCAGACCAAGCAGCAACCTCTGGGGCTGAAAAATGAAGGCAACAAAGAAGTGCCACAAACTGTAGTTTAGTCAAGAACGATTTAGTCAAAGGAAACTTTACTTCCATTTGCAGTATGGCTCTGTTCTGGGGCCTCTCTGCCTTTCCTTGGGCCTACGCAGAAAGCCTCTTCTACTCGCCTATGTGGAAAGCCTAAGACAGAGAGAGCAAACCTCCCTGCCCTTCCATGAGCAAACAAGTAAAGCCTGAGACACCGAGAGCAAACCTCCCTGCCCTTCCATGTGCCTACATGGAAACCCTAAAGCAGGGACAGCAACAGCAAAGACCCCCCCAGGAACAGAACAGAACAGCATCAATGACAAACAGGAATGACACTGATAAGTCTGTAAGCGGTTGCTGCCCACGATTTCCCTTTGCCACATACTTCACCGGTCGAACCTAACCATGATTGTCGTCTGGTTTTAGCTGATCAAATAGCATGCAACAAGGAAGCAGACAGAAGGACAATCATGGGGAAAAACCTGGCTTGGGAAAACATTTCCACAAAACTTAAGATGATGAAAATTTTGGTAACTTGAGTTATTTCCAATGTCTTGCTACAAAATGCAACAACAAGCTCACTTTACTTCTGCCAGTGTTCATTAAAGCACCTGCCTGTCATCACGCCCATAGACAGTATTACCTTTTTTTTTTTTAGGGAATGCTCTTGCACATGTTGTCAGGGAGGTGGTGTGAAAGCAGCTTTAGGCACAAAAATCATTTGGTTGTGGTTAGAAAAAGATCATGTTTGGGCTTTAGAAGCCTGGTTTTGGTGGCATAATGAGAGCGGGGGACGCAACGATGACTCACTAAAAAACAACTTTGGTGTTTGTTGGTCTCAAACAGAGGTCTGTAGTGGTTTGCAGCTTTGCAGGTATCTCGGCATGTTTAGATCGGTCACTTGCTCCTCCACAACTCCACTCTCTCGTTCAAATGTGGTCACCTCGGGTCACTTCACGGCCAAAATGCCAGACTTGAGGCTTCAAAACACCAATCCACAAATCAATGGGCGACAGCACTGTTGCTATGTCCATTATTTTTATACAGTCTCTGTTCGAGACTGGTCTGACTCCACGTGCTGAGGAAGACTGTGTGACACGATCAAAAGCTTTAGAACTAGTAAGTAGAGCTTGTGGTGAGACTGTTTTGTCACCATCAAAGTTAAAGTTAAACAAACTGCCACGTTACACCAGCAGAAAATCAGAGAACGAAAGACGAGCCATCTGAAAAATCACACACCTTTTTTTTCCCCCCAAGTCTTAAAAATAGGCGGTAATTAGATCTCAGTAGAGAATTAAAAATAAATGATTTCTACTTTATCAATGTGGTCCCCCCTCCAGTCACCAGCCCCGCTGCCTGTCTGCATGCCCGTCTCTCTCTCTCTCTCTCCCTTTCAGGTCTAAATTTAAGCAGCAGAGCACAGGGCCCGAGACACGTCTCATGTTTCCTCAACAAATAACATGCAAGGGGTGGGCTGTTACTTGCATGTACATGTGTATGTGCCCACACGCAGCGCCAGCGTGCTTGACAGGTGTGTTAAACACACAAAGCATATCTCCATTAGCAGCTTTTGTCTGGAATCTAAAGCAGACACGGGACGGGTGCAGACAACCCCAACAGAAGTGGAGACTCTGACTGACATATTAATAGACTTTAACACTGACTTTACATGCAGGCCGGTGCTGCTGTTATGTACCGTGTCTAGACTTGCCAGTTTGTCTTGCAAATTGCGTAACACTGGCAGGCTTGTGCTGCACCAGAGAATCGGAGGCTGTTGAATCTTTCTGATATACAGGCGGACAGAACAGTTAAGGACAGTGGGATGTGAAATTGGTTTATGAAAGATAAAAGTTTCCATTATGAACTGCGCTGGAACAGAGGCTGATAGTAGCAGCTTTAGAAAATTATGACACAGGCAGAAACATGATGAGTCACACTTAACCATTACTACAAACCACTCCATAGCAATCACAATTTAACTGACTGTATAAACAATACAAACTGTGCTTTGACATTGTTCTGTGTGCTAAGATGATGGCGCTCTGTGTTTTGGAAGTTATATTTTCTGTTGTTGTAACACTGACAGGTAATTGGAGGGGAAAGGGCCAAGGTCACTTTGGACAGTCTTTTCATACATGCAGGTGACCTTTTGTCAAAACACTAGATGATGATAACAACAGATAAGAGAATTAGGTATTTTGCGTGGGTTTTTGTTTTCCAACATATGCACTTATTTAGGGCAGTGATTTCCAACTCGTGGGTCACGGCCCAAAAGTAGGTCGTGGGTCCATTCTGAATGGACCGCAAGTGACTCGCAAATGTGTCAAGTTTGTCAAAAACACGCTCTGTTTTAAAGTACAGTGAATTTCCGGCACAGAGCTTTCATTTTGAAGCGCCATTTCCTGCTGTAGAATGAGTGACTAATGGACTGCTACTTGACGAGCCCAGTCTCACTCCGAAGTCATCAAAATCCGGGGCTTGGGCAGTGACTTGCAGCATCAGAAACAAATGGCAACATCAGCATGATACGCAGCTGGTTGCAGTTATAGTTTAGCGGTGCCGGCATCAGGGGGAAATGCGGCAGGACGAGGATGAAAGTCAAGGTGGCGAAAATCCGACTGGGGCAGGAGGGGTGGATGGGTCCAACAAACCCCGACTTTCACCTGAGAGAGTGGTGACAGATTCTAAAGCCAAACCCTGTTCTTTTTTCCTAAACCTAACCATGTGTTTTTGTTGCCTCGACCTAACCACGTGTGTTTGTTGTTGAAATAAAAAAAAAGTCAATTTGCAGTGTTGTGCCAAAGAAGTGAGTTTATTTTCAAAGAGACTGTATGTAAACATTGAATATTCTGTGAAAGAAGACAATGCATGTAACAGGCAGAACTTGACAAGATGTCCCAGAGTATCAACAACCAGCACACTCAGGGTACCAGGGTATCTCTGGGGTACCAGCACATCCCTGAAATGTTCAATCAGGTTGGGATCTGGGGTATTTGGGGTCAGATCGACACCTTGAGCTCTTCTGTCCCATTCCCCGGGTCATGCCTGAGCAGTTTTTGTGATGTGGCATGGTGCATTGTCTTTCTGGAGGGGGCACTGCCATCGACAAGTGCCTTTGTTACAAGGGGGTTTATTTTGTCTGCAACGGTGTTCAGGTGGATGGAGCAGGTCGAGTAGCATCCATATGAATGCAAGGACCCAAGGTTTCCCAGCAGAACATTCCACTGTAACAAGAGGATCAATGTTATTCACTTCACCCACCAATGGTTTTAATGTTTTGGCTGATGAGTGTATGCCACTGACAGCAACCAAAGGCCAATTGGTTGCCAATTTCCCAAAATGGTTGCAAATGGCAACCTGGCAACCGTTACTATGTAGTTCATTCTCTTTGAATATACAGGATATTTGGCCCAATACTAATCATTAATGTAAGAAAATGATCTATAAAATTATTTAAAAATACAAAATTCTTAAAAAAATCAAAATCACAGTGAAGTCGGATTTTGGAGTTACAGAAGAAGTTTCTGTTGTATATGTAAGAGTGAAGAAGTTTGAGTTTCTAAGGCCATTATCACAGAATGTAGCCTCCTTTTAAATCTCAGTGTGAATGCATCGCTAAGATTCCTTTAGATTATCCAGTTATGTCACGTTAATATTAAACAGGAAGTCTTCCTCGTCCTCAGCTTGTGTTGTGGCGACCCTGTTACTTGAAGCTTTGGTGTCCTCCAGCAGCTGTTTCTCCAGAGCTGCATCTTCTGGGCTAAGCTCCTCTCCTTTGGTCATTACATACACAAAATACTCAAAGCCTTCACCATAACTGAACTTCTTAATCGACCAGTTGTACTCTGTTCGAGCATAGAGGCGTTTCCTGAAGTGGGGTTGGGCGAAGGTTACAGAAACGAAGCGTCCTCCAGGCTTCAGGCAGCGACTAATCTGGAAGAACAATAAAGAGAAGGGACAGGAAGAGTATTAGAAGACATAATCACCAAGACTTGCATGATTTGAATTCCCACCATCAATACCAGCAACCTCTACCGCGCCTGAGCAGCCAGAGCTGTTGAATCATCTGAGATGGTTACCATCACTGTGCCTTCTAACTTCAGCTTTGCAATGATCATTTATATGCTCAGTAACTGAATATGAAAAGCTGACAATGCATCAGCAGCAAAGGTTTTAGGCATTTTAGGTAAAGCCGTGCTGTGGGAGACACAATCTTGTAAATTAGATGTGAATCTGAGTCACAATAAACTCTGTGAGTGCTTGATGTTTGACAAATAAACAAACACTTTTGTCAGTTACCAAATTCCCTCAAATCGGCATCTCTCCCGTCAAGCACATGGCGCTGCATCTCTGTACGCCAGAGCAAACATTAAGCACCAAGCTTTTCAGTCCACAGCACCGGCTGCTTAGCCACGCAGTCTGATAACGCGGTGTGACAGCACAGAAACTGTGAGGGTCCCTCCATATGAGTAATTGTTGTTCTGGGTCCGTCAACACTCCAGTGTGTTGATCCTTCGTGTGACTTGCACGTGTGCATCAGGACACTGTAAGCTTCAGAGGACTGCAGAGCTCAGGCTAACAAGAGTACACACACACACACACACACACACACACACACACACACACACACAGAATGTGAAAACTGACACAACACAAGCATGCAGAGACACATCGAGTTTGACTCAGGCAGGGAGTTTCTCCAGAGACAGAAGTGTGTGTGGGAGTGGAGGGACAGAATCTACAGAGCAGTGAGCTGCAAACTTTGTGTATTTCATACATCAAACACCTAAACTGGGTCAACATATTGTCCCTAATGCGATGCTAGAGAATGAAGGCAGGCATACAGCAGATTTAATTGGAGGCAGTACATGTTGGCAGACGAAAGGTGACACCTCGGATTATCACAGTCAGATAAAATGACTGTGCTGTAGTATGACATACATGCAAAACATGCGGCTCAGAAACAAATGATGGAGATGTAATGACTTCCAACATATAAGCCAAGGTGAATTGAGGCTGACAGTGTTCTCTGACCAGATAATATTGGCTAACATTTAGTTGTACCATTTGAAAATAATAAATAAATGAGTCATTAACACTGTTAGCATCTTAAATAAATTGTTGCCCTATTTAAACAATCTATAGTGCATGGTCTAAAGTGCCTGGCGCAAGTGCATTCAGGGCATTTAGGGCGTATCCAACCCCGCTTTGCTACTTAAACGCTGCATAATCTGCGCGCAAAGTAAAGTGCAAGGGGCAGAGGGGTTGGACTTAGTCCCTCAATTAACCATAGGTGTGTTTTGGGCATAACATGTTTTCAACCAATTGGGGTGTCATGTCTTAAAAGCCAGGTGCACACTGCTGTTTACATGATGGATTCCGCAAACTGGAGAAGTGAGCTGTTTTCAGCTGAGAGTAATGCAATAAGAGCAGTGATGTCACTGCAGCAAATAATGTAGGATATTAAGGTTGTAGGTCGCTTGCTTTGGTCCGAATCAGGGACTAATTTTGTTACAAAGTTGCATAATTGCCTAGAGTTGGTTCGTTTTCTCACGACAGCATTTACAAGCGGACCAGATCAAACGCCTTGTGTCAGAAAGCTGCTCTTGACTGGTCAGAATTTCCATGCGGGAAAAATCCAGGAAGTAAACAAAACGCTGAAGAAGAGTACACTTGCAAGATAAATGTGACACTTTCTAATGTCACAATGGAGGGACAACTACGCAGGTTGATTTTAGTGCTGCTCATCGTGGACTGTATTGCTGTCGTTGTTCATTTTAGTCAAACCAAACAGTTTGAAAACGAGGCACGGCTCCAACTAGAAAACAATGTTTTGATGCATTGGATTCTCACCACAAACCAACCGCATCAGAGTTCCTTTGTAACTGGACCAGGACCACCTCTTCAATAAGGTCTCAGTCCGGTTGTTTTGGTGTGCACTCAAGTGTGATTGCTGTGTTCATGCCTGCCAAAATGAACTGCACTTACGGGACAAGCAAACTTGAGCAAAGCTGAACACTGTTGTTATAACTTTAAAAGGGGACACAGAAGTCACAGCATCACTTTAAAAGGGGAGTCGGACAGCAGCTCTGCTATGTTCACATTTTAGAGAATGTAATTAAATATTCTCCTCATTAATGATGTGTTATTTCACCCATCTGCACATCCCTCTGGGTGTGACAAGCAGAGTGTAAGCAGGTTGTGGACCCACCTATGTGCATCTTACTCTCTGAATAATGGTCCCTTTAAAAAGCAGGAAAACGCCACGGCATTCTGACTTTAGACCAGGTTTTTGTTTGTTAATGGAGCAATTGCTTTCTGATGCCTCAAAATAGCAATATGCCAACAATGTGCCTGACCACACTACATTTTCAGACCCACAGGCCCGTGGGCCCACCAGCAGGTGCAAGCACACTTAACACAAATGGCAGCCGTGTTGAAACTAGCGATGACAGTTGCGCTGCTTTGTGCCAGGTGGTGGCCTAAATGTTTTCTTTTAAAATCAACAATCGTCTGTTTCTAATATTAGCTGTCTGTTGTCAGTGCCAGCAGTAAAGCTAGCCGGACATTGCTAATGTTTGGACTTGTTCAGGACCAGAAAAATTTGACCTGGGACTTTAGACTTCAAGAGCCAAGACTTAAAACAATGGCTTTGTCCCACTTTTACTTTTGTACAGTTACTGAACATTTAATAAACATTTAAGATGTTAAAACTAGGCTACAACAGTTGGTAAAGAAAACTGAGCATCTCCATGACAACTGAGTAAACTGTATCCACTGATGAAGATCTGTGAGATAGGGTTGCAAGCTCTAGAAATAGCAAGTAGGTGAAGCTTGATTTAGGAGGTTTTGTTTGATTCGAAATGTTATGTGGTCCATCAACACCACGTGGATGCCTACTGTACCTAGGGATCAGTTCATTAAATATAAACATGGAAAAACTGTTCTAGAGACATTATTTATGAGATACAGTTATTCATGAAGTTGTAATGCCACACACTGTATACAGTATATGGATGTATAGTGCCGAGCTTTGAAGGCAGGGGAACCGGTGTTGAGCTCACGTGTGACTGTCATGAAAGCTGGGATGGTAATGTCATGTAGCCAGGACGGAGCAGTTACGGTCTGTACAGTAAAGCTGTGGAGAAGCACAGTGGCTCCCCCCTTTACTCTGTCCTGGAGTCTCTGGAGAGAGGAGTCGCTCTGAGATGAGCACGTGTATCCTGCTCTCCTCACATGATTCATCTCCACCAGCAAGCAGCTCGAACATGAATTATTCACTCTCCACTGTGACACGGAGGAAAAGCGAGAGGAAGGGTGGATGGGTCGCTGAATATGGGATAAAATTTGCTGCACAGAGATGTGAGGGTGATCGAGATTAGGGAGTGCCTGACAAAAACATGGCTGAGAACTAAAAGAATTTCGGGCTGAAGTTGTGACGCTCACAAAAGATGGAGTGGATTACATGTTTATTTTAAAAAACCTTTGCTTTTACTTTTCAAGGTGGTCCAGATATCTTAACTGTTCCTTAACCAAATATAGCCAGGTGTTGTTGGATCAAGACATCACTCAGCATAGCGCAGTATAAGCTAACTGCTCGTATCAAACCGAATGAATCAAACCGCCACCTTTCTGGTTCTTGGTTACATACATTAATACAACATGTATCAAACAGCTTTGGGGATTGTTGAAAAGCATCCTGTGTTGATTTTGACAGCAAACTCAAATCTTTGTGCTAAAGTAGCCTAAACAAGTGCTAGACTTCTCCCTTTCTGGACCATACAGTACATATGAGTCAAGCCCCCAGGAACAGCGCTGGGTTTTGAAGCCAATATGACAAAGTGGCCACACCGTGGAATTACAACTTCTGGATCTGTCATGTGATGCCATGGCGCCCAAAAAGATTTTCCCATGGACTTACCTTGTGAAAAGGACAGCAATAAATCAGTGAGTACATTTTTTTAAGCTTTACAACCCCCAGGAAATGACATGTTTCACCATCAGGATTAGATCCTTTTGGTCCAATAAAATTTCAAAAGTCTAGAAGAGAACTGGAAGTTAGCCACTCAGCTTGCAAAAGTCTCCAGTATGCTTGCTCTATGAGCCCAATGATGCAGAAGATCATGGTTTAGCAGAGTTAGACGCTGGGTGCTAACTCGCTTGGTTCTCTTTGTTGCTGGAACACTAGTTGCGAACCTTGTGTTTGCAAGAGAGTCTATGATCAATTGCCCTCCCTTGAGTGGTTTGGGTTATGGAGCAAGGGTCTGGGCCTCTGTGCTGGTCCAGGCCCAGCCAGAGAGAGGTGTAAGCTACTCAGCAGCTGGAGCAAGACCTGTGAGCTGTTGTAGCTCCAGGGCAAGAGAGTGAAGGCTTGGAGGGAGCAGATCTTCTACAGGGTTTGGTGACATTACAGAGAGGCATGTCACTGTAACAGTACTGTCCAATCAAGTTGTGAGACTTGTGTCTCACTGAGGTGTGAGGTGAGGTGAGGTGAGATGGGTGTCAAATAGCTGTCTTTGTTTGAAGACAAAGAGCATGCAGAGGAAGAAGCCTTTAAATGTCCGGTGTAGATTTTACCAAATGACAAAACATCTGTGGTCCTGTGAATCCCAACAATAGTAAGGTTTTAAACTGATCATATGATTGGATAAGTGGGACTGGGTTTATACTGCATGAGCTGCAGCCCCCCTTTCCTTCAATTCATCAAGAATTTTCTCTGGTTTTGGATTCTTCGTTCACCACAGGGGCATGTGGAGAACGTTTTCTTCACAAGTTCAACGTAACACAAGGTGACTAACTGATGTACAAATGATCATTTTACAGGTGAAGTATTCCTTTAAAAATAAACTCTGACAGTCTCCTCAGAGGGTCATGTCTTATGTCAGATGTCAGAAAAAAAAGTCAAAGTACACTACAGGTGGAGGCTTTGGTGAGCGAGTAAACCGGAGTGAGAACAAAGTGCATCCTGACTTCACCCCTTCAGCCATTATTCATGACACTGAGATGTATGGGTGCACGCTGTGTACCTGTGCAGTGTAACTCCAGAGCCTTATGTCACCGGTGACCGGTGGCCTGACGTCATTGCAACCCAAGACGACACTGAACTATAGCAAACAGCTCGGCTATGACAGTGAGCGCTTGTAAGCCAGGCTGGCAGTCAGGTCTGTTGTGTTATAGACCGTTTTAGAAAAACTGACACACATCAACATCACACATTACCCCAGTCCCACATTAAGTGCTCGCAGGATATATTACTGACCGAGATTCTCACGCTCAGCATGGGCACGCATGTATGCATTTCACAGGAAATCCTTATGAGGAGGAGGATGATGCATTGAGTGTGGTGAGTCATATTCATACACATTCTGTATGTATATCAGCATGCACACTACAACAGCAGCTCTGGCACTATGTAAATCATCCACCCACACATCAGAGTGCTGGTATTACTATGATAGAGGATTGGCAGTGGCACGTCTGTGTGAATATGATGTTGTGCTCTAAATGCTACAGATAAACAAGTGTTTCATTTACACAGACGATAACAGGTCATTTTCAGGACTTGCAGAGACGCTGTAATTCATATAATGCATCTGATAATGCACAAAGTGTCTATGTAGCGTCTCCGACCTAAATCAATAGTTGGAGGAGGGCTCACTGACTGTTACACCCAAACACTGGAGTAAGGAAACGGCATCCCCAAAACACTGAGTCAGTTTTTCAACATCCACTCTCAGTCCGACATCTGTAAGCTGATCCTATGTGGGCCACAGGGCTTCTCCAGGAGAGACAGAGGAAACCACTCTGTTGGTGCCCATCTTCACACACTCACACTCGACTGAAACCATTCCTCAACATACACACCCCACACCCACACAACATGATTCGCTAAAACACACACACACACACACACACACACACACACACACACACACACACACACACACAGCATCACAGCCTCTCCTGAATTATTCAGTGTGGTGTCAGAGGCTTGTGTCGAAGTGACCTGACCTGTCTTGAGTGTACTGCAACAAAGTGGTAATATGAGATGCAGAGTTTCAATCCCCATGAGGAATTCCAGGTAATCCCACTGCCATTTTAAGATGCTTAACAATATTGTAATAGCAATCATTCTATTGTATATTAATCAGAGTGGTAATTTCGATCAATCTTAGCTCAATCTAGACGCCAGAATAAATTGTAGGCATTGTACATTTCTGCAAATCCACAGATAGGTCACATCTGTACCTTTCATAACATTTCTAAAGTGACGTAGTTTAGATTACATGTGTTTGAGCTGAGTCTTTCATGAGTAGTCAACCACCAAAACTGGGCATTTTTTAAACGGGATGTTGGGACATTTCCAGCTGTGTTTGTGGCGACAAATCTGGGTATTTTTATAACGTCTTGGGGCACTGCATGACCAGCCTGGCTATTTCGCACTAAGATATTGGGACATTTCCAGTCTAGTTGTGGCAACAAAACCTGGGATTTTTGGGACATTTCCACCTGTTTTTGTGGCGACCAAACTAAAATTTTTTACTGATATTTCAAGGCATTTCCAGCTGTGTTTGTGGCGACAAAAGCAGGTATTTTGTACATGTTGGGACATTTCTTCAAGGAGACATCAGGACATTTCAAGCCATGTTTGTAGCAACCAAACAGAATTTTTAATGAGCTGTCGGGATATTAACAGCTGTTTTCGGGGTAACCAAATGAGGTATTTTTCAACCAGACGTCAAGACATTTCCAGCCGTGTTTGTGGTTAAAAAACTGGGTATTTTTTATCAATATGTTGGGACATTTCCAGCTGTATTTTTGGTGATCAAACCAGGTTTTTTTTAGCAAGACGTTGAAACATTTCCAGCCATGTTTGTGGCAACCAAATGGAGATTTTTTAATGAGTTGACGGTACGTTAACAGCTGTTTTTGGGGTGACTAAGCAGGATATTTTTCAACAAGACATTGAGACATTTCCAGCTGTGTTTGTGGCGACAAAACCGATTATTTTTTACGACAAGTTGGGACATTTCCAGCCATGTTTGTGACAACCAGCTTGGCTATTTTTTAACAAGTCGTCCGGACATTTCACACCATGTTTGTGGTGACCAAACATGAGATTTTTTAATGAGCTGTTGGGACATTAACAGCTGTTTTCGGGGTGACCAAACGGGGTATTTTTGAATGAGGCATCGTGACATTTCCAGCATGGCTAAAGAACTGGGTATTTTTTAACGAGATGTTGAGGCATTTCCAGCTATGTTTGTGGTGACCAACCTGGCCATTTTTTAATAAAACGTTGGGACCCTAACCAAGTAGTTTTTGTGACTAAACCTAACCACATGTTAACCACAGGATTGTCACAACATAAAATAAAAAAACTAAAACATCACTAAACATAAAGTTTGAGCAAATTTGCAACATATGAAACCTACAAATGTAACATAACTGGGGTTTGCCGAAATCTATAATGCCAACTGTCATTCTAGTGACTAGGTTGCCTAGCTAATATTCCTAGTTTCATTTTTTTTTTTTTTTGTATATTTCTTAACGTGGTAATCAATTTTTTTAATGTATTATCACAACAGGGTCTAGCTTTTTTTGTGATCACCTCATTAGAAATGACTTTTGCAGACATGACCAAAACACTCTGCATTGGGAGAAACCATTAAGCTTTTCTAAATCTTTCAAATATTAACTTTGTGTATGTCAGTCCAAGTCCCCGCCTGACCTTTAGGGGTTAGTCAGAGAGAAGATAAGTTGTCGATCCCAGGAGAGTGACATTTCTTCCGCTCTGTAGGCTCTCGTCTTCCAGGTGTGTGTCCTCAATCGCTCCTATTCATTGCTTTGTCTTCCTGTCCTCACTGGACTGCAATAATATTCATCCGCTTTTATCTGGGTTTTATTATCATTCTCTCCTCTCCGAGCTCAGGTTTGCCTCAAGATACTGTACATGAGATAACTGATTGTCTGCGGTGGTCAGATGAGGACAGTGAGGCAGGTGTCACGTCTTACTGTTTGATATCACTCTGCGGGACCTTCAGGTTACGTAATCTGGGTTCATCTGAGATTGAAAAGGTATGTTGATGGCTCCTGAGGCAATAAGAGCACACAGTGTCATTCTTTCCAATTCTCCTGCATCAACACTGATCTATTCATAATGGCACGATGCTTGAGGGAGAAAATAGGCAGAGAGCGTGAAAGTTCATTCATGACCTGGTATTTGGTGGTAAGTATGAAAACTCAAGGTGCACTTATAATCTTTTTTTCTTGAGCTTAAAACCACATTTCACAGCCTTCATCTCTTTTTTCAAATCTATTTGCTCTATTTACTCAAGATTTACTCAGACCTTTTTATTCAAAGCTTCATGCTGGAATTGTTTTCTTTCTACCCAGCTACACCCACCAACCCTATCACTGTGCAGAAGGAAGCGTGCATGTACTCATGGATGAGAGGTTTGTGCTCATGGCAGCATGAGTTGTATGCATTAATGCCGTACAACTTTGTGTTGCACCAGGCTGTGAACATCTTCGTTTGTAAAGTTGGGCATTTTAACATGAGGGGTCTGTGGGGATTTTCTCTGTTTTGGAGACAGCCTTAAGTGGTCATCCGACTGACTTCATTTTTCAGCCTTGGAAATTGCTGCTTGGACAAGATGAACATGAGTCATTTACACTGAACAAAAATATAAACGCAACACTTTTGTTTTTGCTCCCATTTTTCATGAGCTGAACTCAAAGATCTCAAACGTTTTCTGTACACACAAAAGACCATTTCCCTCAAATATTGTTCACAAATTTGTCTAAATCTGTGTTAGTGAGCACTTCTCCTTTGCCGAGATAATCCATCCCACCTCACAGATGTGGCGTATCAAGATGCTGATTAGACAGCATGATTATTGCACAGGCGTGCCTTAGGCTGGCCACAATAAACGGCCACTCTTAAATGTGCAGTTTTGCTTTATTGGGGGGGTCATCTGGAGCCGCAGGTTGCCCTCCCCTGGTATAGGTGAGGACAACAGTCTTATGTGCACAATTGTAAACATGGCAAAGTGAAAGAGGAATAATATTGGTTTCACCTCCATCACAATCATCTAGTCATGAAGGATGGCAAGCTATGACTGGTCACGGTCCCACTTGTGGTCTGTTTTGTTTCTCAATGAAGCTACAAAGAGTTTAGAACTTTATGATCACCTCATATGATACTGTGACCATCTTAAAAGATAAAATCTTATCCAGCATTAAATGTCCTTCATCAGAAATGTGGGAGAATCCAAAACACTGCGTCTTGCCCACTGAAAAGTTATTCCTGTTTTGTTATTGTTTGTCGATTCTGAAGCGTTGATGGAGGCTTCAGTGTGGGGGATGATTAGTGAGAGGCAAGCAGAGGTGGATCCGTACATTAATGTGTGTGTGCACCCACTTTCACTGTGGGTGAGGCCGAGCTGATCAGTAGGTAGAGACAACAACAGGGTGCTATCTCCGGTCAGCAGACTCGCGCGGACCACAGCCTACTGTCTTCTTCAGACGATACTGAACGCCCCACACACACAGTAAACAAAGCGCACACGCATGCATATACACACATACTTGTGCACGGCTGTGCAGTCTGTGCAGCCCTTAAATGTGCATGTAGGAGCACATACTTGAACTGGGGCAGAGAGAAAAGGGAGGAGGAGGTGTACTTTTTATTTAGGTCATATTTTCATATCATATTTTATAAATTCCCTCCCATCTTCTCGGTGGTTGTTTACTGGTCTCATGTAGCTCCGCAGACCCCCTCACTGCAGGCCCCCCCTCCCCTCCCTGAAGGAATGTGCATTTGAAATCAACCGCTTCGCTTCCTTTCCATTTCACCTCACCCCGTAGCCTGCAGCCAGGCATGTGGATGGCAAAAACGTGTAAACGTCTTGAGGAAACAGAGAGAGCGAAGAGAGAGTGGGTGAGAGGAACAAGGAGGGGTGGTGAGAGAATAAAGACGGGAGGGAGATGGGTGGGGGTGAGAGAACGAGGTCTCTACGCTGGTCTCCTAACAAAGCAGATCTGCTCTCCTGCTCTTCCCTCCAGGGGTGCAACAGCCTGCTTTGCTTCCTTCATCCCTCCATCCCCGTTTTATCCCTCCCTTTCTCTTCGTCTTTCTCCAAGCTCCTGCCTTTAAGAGCCAAATGTGCAAACGCTATAAGGCACCATCTGCCCTGAAGAAGCAAGTAGAAATGTGTCTGAGTGAGTGGGCTGAGCTTCCTCTGGAACATGTTTTAACAGGAAGAAATCAAATTGACATAAAAAATAAATTCAAAAACGTTTTGTACGGAGAAAATAGCAGTTTTTTTTCTACGTCTAGGTGTTCCATATGCACAAGAAGAAAACAACATAATAAACCTGCACAATTCTGATCACACATATTAATTTATGCAGACACATAATCCCACGTGAAGACTTCCTTGGCACAGTGATGGATAACAGGGAAAATGCGAGGGTGCTGGATTCCCTCTCTCCACCCTCCAACTCCCTTCCTCCTCCATCCTGCCCACCCACCTTTCCTCCCCCGAATTTCCTCACTGCTACCCTCCTGTCATCCCCTCTCCTCACCCAGCTCACACCCCATCACCTCCGCCCACCCACTGCACAGATAAATTATACATCAGAGACTTTCTCTCCTTTTCTCTTCTTTCCCCTCGACATCTATCCACCCTTGCCTTGTTAGGACAAAAAAAAAAAAAAAAAAAAAAGCTTGTTTATGCACGAGTGAACATTATAGAAAAAGCTGACACTGACTCAAAATGGGCTCCATACCTTTCTCGAATATCTGTTCTGATATATATCAGACTGTGTGGGCTTGTGGAGGCTTGGGCAACTGTAGGAAGACAACAACATCCTGCCTTTCAAGTAGGCGCATCCCTCCCTCTCACACCTCGCGTTGTCATGGAGACAAAAGTTTAGCGCTGGTCAGGGTAACGTATGTAGGTCAGGGTGGGACACCTCTCAAAACAAAAACACCAGGCAGCAGAACAGTGGAACTCGTGCCTTTGTTAGAGGAGGAGAGTGCCAGAAAGTTTGGGTAACGAGCAGCACTGAGATGAGAAAACAGCTCAAACAACACAAAACTACGCTGAATGTTTACAGTGGAAATAAACATCAACATTTCGCTGGGATGAGGCGTTTTCAGCCTGCCGACAATTGTGTGTCAGGAAAGTCTCTCCGCTGCCTAATTAGTGGGTTGACTTTAGGTGAATGCGGGGGTTCAATAAAGACGAGGGATTACTATTTTTTGACATAGCTCTGAACTGGGTCACTGCGGATCCGTTTACAAAGCGCTTCTTCAACATGAAGAAAGCTTTGGTCATTTCCCTTAAAATGAGGGAAACTCTCATCCTCAGGCAAATTTTCAGCAGCGTGCTGTGAGATGTAATGTCAGTGTCAGTGTGTGTGTGTCGTGTGTCCGTGGCAGTGCGCGGACCCCTTGTCTAAACGATCAGCATCTTCGCATTCAGCTGCCACATTCTCCCCTCGTGGCAATCCGGCACGCCGAGCTAAAATTAAAACCTCCCTTTCTTCCCTTTTCATCAAAAATAACCGTCTCTGGCTTTTATCTCTCCCTTTCTTCTTTATCTCTCCCACTCCCTCACGCAGCCTCCTCACCCTTTCTGCCTTCCCTTTTCCATTGGGGACCAGAGAAAGGTTTGCTTTAATTACTGAACTACTTTTCACACCGGCAGAGAAAGACAGAGACACACTTCAGACACCCACACCCGCCCACTGTCATGCTCCCAGCATCCTGGCACTGCTTTTAATGCCTCCCAAGCCTCTATGTGTGTGTGTGTGTGTGTGTGTGTGTGTGTGTGTGTGTGTGTGCACATTCTGCTTGTGTTGTATTTTGTAAAAACTTTCCACGGTCACCACTTTACAGCAGCCACAGATACAAAGCATTTCACTGCGAATAAATATGCTAAATTAATTAAGCTATGTTTGCTATTCCTGGCGCAGTATGATGAAAAAATGATGCAGACTTGGTGAAAAACTTTGTGCTGGATGGGAAGGCACAGAGTCAGCGAATGTGTAATTAATAAACTCATCTGCCTTTCAGAACAGTTCAAAACATCGTAAAACTCGGAGGAATATGAGCCGCAGAGAAACTGGAGCAAAACGTGAGCGGCTGGTACAGTGACACGTTTGGCTTCGAAGCAGGAAGAGTAAAAGGAGGGCGGGTGTTCCCCTCCTTTTGGCTCGCTCCCTTTCGCTCCCTTTGCGCCTCCATTTCCTCAGTCTCTAAATCTGACGCTACCTTTTAAAGCCCAGGACACTTATTACACTTATCAAGCCCTCGCTTGCACTTATATGTAATTATCCATTAAGTTCTTGTGGGTAGACTTGCATCAGCAGCGGCTGGGTAATTA
This sequence comes from Epinephelus cyanopodus, assembly GCA_026686955.1. Classification (NCBI taxonomy): domain Eukaryota; kingdom Metazoa; phylum Chordata; class Actinopteri; order Perciformes; family Serranidae; genus Epinephelus; species Epinephelus cyanopodus. The sequence continues at coordinate 11,461,515 of CM048926.1, read as the reverse complement.
GTTTATTGTAACCATTCTCTATTTAGCAACACTTGCAGCTTACAACTTACACCGCAGTGAATGTTTTACTACTTTATATGATGAGTTTTTAGCCATAAACTGCCACTGCGTGTTTAACTACTTGGACAGAGATGAAAGAGTCAATCAGCAGAGACAGACATTGTGGATAGATCAGGAGCCAAAACAGAAACAACTAGTTCAATAAAGTCTTAGCATGGCGAGCCAGAGATAAAGAGTTTGGCAGCAGCTGGAGACGGAGGGAGACCCAGCAAGAGAAGCAGAGAAGGAGGGCGGCGGAGAGGGAAGTAAAATGGGCCAGTGTGTCTGGCTGCTGAAGGGGTCTCCCGCGGGACGGGGAAGGGGGGACAGGACAGCCCGGTGGAGGTTCCAGCAGCACACTAACACAGTCCGGTCCATTCACTAGGCCAGTAGCACGGGGAAGCCGCTAAAACTGACACCAACAAAATGACACCTGAAGCTCCTCGATAGTTTGAAAGCAGCTCTGAGGAAGTTATCAGGCACGTTGGCTCCGCTGCTCTCACTTTAGCTCCGTCTCTTTCTAAACTACACATGAATGAAGATTACAAGAAACAACTGAGCATCATGGCAGCACTCCAGTAGTCGTCATTTAGGGCTATTACTTGACTAGTCGCCCCCATGTTTACGATGTAGGTACCAACACAGGTACCAGCCCTGGAAATTAACGTGCCTCCTGTCTGACTGCTAAGCGTGGCCACTTCCCGTATCTGTCCTTTCATATTAAATTCCAACATCCAGTCATATAGGTTTGTTTTTTCTGCGACTAAGCAATCAGTGAAATCCTGCAGACTAATTCTGGTCGACTATTAGGGGGCAGCCTTAATGAATGACACTACAGCTAAGAGGAAAATATGTTTTACTAATTTTGGGGTGAACTGACCCTTTACATAACTGGATTTTGCCTGGAAAACTTTACAACTGTTTTTAGGGTGGGACAGGAAAATATTCTGGCTTCTTGTCAAACCTTTTAATGTCATTACCTTCCATTATCATCCTTCCACTCACTGCAGCCAAACAATGTCCTTCAGTGTCTCTGCTGCTCGTATTATTTTGCCATGCAGATATATAAAGAAGAATATGATATGTATTTCCTGAATGAGAGGTGGATTTCAGGGGACAAGGTAAGGTCAATTTTGTGACTGGCGGAAAATATGTCTTGCCCCATTCCTCTTTAAAGCCACAGTGTGTAGGAATTTCTCCCATCTGACGTTGAAATCATATATTGCATTCAAACGGATGGCGCACTCTAGCGCCTCACTGTTTCAAATGCGTATTACAACTATGGTAGCTGCTGTGTACCAAAAATCTATGATAACGTTGATGAAACCATGTCATACTTCATGGAGTATTCACTCAGGCTCAGAGGTGACAAACCCCCTCCTCACCATGCTGGCTGTGTTTACAACATAGGACTGTTGGCGCAGGTGTGAATTGAAACAAATCAATCACATCTAGTCTTTTGACAACTGACAGGTGGCTCAACCTCACACACCTCATCCCTCGCCTCGCATCCCTGCGCCTGCGCTGACTGCATTACCTTTGTCCTTCAGCAGCTCTCTCCACCTGGGAAAGGCTACCCCACTGTTGACCCTCATTTTTTGAATTCGGTCACGTTACCTTTTTGATTCCCTTTTGCGCTTTCTTGGCGATGAGGATTCCGTTCCTGGATGCTGCATATACATGATCCTGCATTATGCTCAAAGAGTGGGACTTTGTTATGTTGCAGTAGTGCCGGGGCAGTAGCGAAGCGCCTCTTGCTCCTCTCCTACGGCTTCTCAGTCACGCAGCGCTGGCCTGGCTCTCAATGAAACGGCAAAGCCAGGGCTGTATGTCCCTTGCTGGTGGATGTATTCTCAAGAGTCAGATTATTGGTGGAGGTAATGATATACCAATGATGACATATTTATGAATGCAGACATCAATTTTTGCCAATAAACAACTTAAAATGTTACGCAATGTCCCTTTAAATTACATGGGGAGTGAAATTCAGTATGAGCGAATCCACCACATATATAAGGATATGGTATGTGGGTTGCGTTCAAACCAGATTCAAACAATTTATGCTTTGTTTAGATTTGTTCTAACTTGATTTTGTTTTTGGAAAAGTGACGCTCTACTAGCTAATTGAGTGAATGTAGCTGTACAAGTTGTGGCAGCCAATCAGAGACGTTCATCAGTGTTAACTCTGCACTGATACTTCCAGGGCCATCAGAAAGTGCTACCCACAGAGCCGGGACTTTTTGGCACCAGGAGCTGGTTGCTGGGCCTCTGGAAAAGTTCCTGTGGTTAAAGTGGGCTACATTATAACTAAGAGTCCTCGAGAGTTGAATTAAAATTATGTGCTCCAGTTTTCCATCTCTATTGGCCACTTATGTGTTACTTGCTAAGGAAAAAAAAAAAGGTATCAGCCATTGTTCCTGGCCTGGAAGACCAGAGAGACTCTTCCCCCACAGGTCCCAACCCACTGGAGACCTCTCAATGACTCATCCTACAACAAAGCAGAAGTGGGACTCCTTCGCTTTCTCTCACTGGGCTATTCAGAAAAAAAAAAAAATTCAGCATGGTATCATTATGGAGAGGCACATTAACTCCTGAGTGCAGCAAGTAAATTGTCTTTACGTTTCTCACTTTCTCTCTGAGGAGGGGAGAGAGGAGAAGCAAAGGTTCACTCCGGCCCGCTGAGGGAATCCAATTCATTTTAGGTGGTGCTCGTCAGAGAAATAACAGTAACAAGTCAATTTATCATGACTGGCCGGAGGACACCGGTACATTTACTCTGTCCTTCACTGGTACACATTCAGAGCTGGTTTCTTTTTAAGCTCCACAGAGCACAACATGAAATAGATGGTTTTCCACTATCAGTTTATTTGCTGTATGTAAGTTGTGCGGAATAACAGTAAAACTAATTTACTGAGTGACTGTGGAGAGAATTAGAGGTAGAAAACACAGCACAGGGCTGCTGTAATTGTAGGCGGGCCAGTTTCCATAACAACATGTAAAAAAAGATATATATTTATATATATTATATATATATATATATATATATATATGAAGAAATCCAAACAACTTCAGCTAATTTATTCTTGAAGGTGCAAGAAAGTCTGCTCATCTATTTGTGCTATTGATACAGAACATATAACTGCAGTCTAAGTTGAGTGTTCCTAAAGAAAAACTTGACGCTAAGTCTTGTCACCACACCTCCTTTGTGTTCTCACAACCACTTGAGATGAGTAAGTATGGAAATTCCACAATTCTCGATACCCAATTCTACACCGCAGAAAAAACAAACCTTTTTGACTGGACCATGTAGGAATTTAATTTGAAAGGACAGACACAGGAAGTGTCCACGCTCAGCAGTCAGACAGGAGTCACGTTAACTTCCAGGGCTGGTAGCTGCGGTTATTTCACAGGTTAGTTAATAACATGTCGGGCAGGAAATTCAAAGTGTGGGATCATTTTAAGAAGGTGAAGGACGAAGCAAAGGTGATATGTAAACTCATCTTCATTGGTCGACTACAAACGTGGCGTATCATCTGAAACATGAAGTAGCTACATGCCCATTAGCCGCTTAGCACAATCATTACTGCTTTGCCAACAGCATCAAGACAAAAGATCACCGTCATGTTTGCAGAATTTAGGCATCGGCTTGGTCCTGATTTATCTGTTCTTGTGACATCCCTAATGCCTTCTATACATTTAAAAAAGAGGACCACAGAGATCAACACACAAATACCTGCCCACATCAGATGTGTTACTGAGGCCAGTTATGCCATTGGGGTAATTTCTTGAGCTCGAGCCTCAGGAAAAGCCCCAAATATTAGCCACAGTATTTCTCAAGGCCACCAGCTGTGTTTGTTGGTGTAACAAGACAGAAGGAGCCAATTAGTGTCAAAGGCTGTAGGCTTTCTCTTGGTCAGCATGGAGTCCCTCCTGTACTTCTATTTTTCACAGGTTTCACAAGTGCATACTGATTTTAAAAGCTTCTGCCAAGTTACTTCAAAAACCTTTTGACAGACCCTTTGTTAAAAATAATACAGACGGATTTCACAACTCAAGCAAGTTTCAAGAGTGTGAAGTGATTTTAATGCTCCATGCAAATGAATGGGAAGCAGTGAAGGGGGCGGAAATCCACTCAGAACCTTAACACAATTATTACAGTAGCAGTAATGTGAAGCATACTTGTTTCTATGAAATGGGCTGAGACAACCGGAGTCACAGGTTTGGTTGAAGGTCTATCTCTCTAAGTGCAAATTCAGCTGTTGAAATATAGACACATGATCTCCCAGCCTGTGTAAGAGTCTAGGTTAAGGTGCGTTCAAATCCTAGAATTGCCCCTTGTGTGGGCAACACTGCAATTATCTTCCAAGCCTGTGCCGGTGTGCAATAAGACAGCACTCTTGTTCTTTCCAGTTATACTGCCAAAATTATAAAGCGGCTCTTGCTCTTCACACAAAACGAGGCTGAGACTCATTAAATACCACATCATAAAACTGTTCTTTAACTGTGCTTCTACTGTCTCATTATACAGCAACTGTTAGAGTCTTCGCAGTCAGAGCTGCAGACTCAGGGGAACAAGTGATGGGTTCGAGCCCAGTGTAGTGTGACTGTACTGTATGTGAGGGAGAGAGAGGAGCAACTGTAGCCACATTAAAGTGGTAGTAGTAAAGCAGAAAATGGTAGCTGGAAGTCCCGTTTCCACCTAGCAGTATGGTACGGTTCAGTTCGCTTTATTTCCGTTTCCACAGTGAAAAGTTGTGGATGGTGCCAATGGAACCGTTCTGCACTGTTCCCATGTTTGGTCCCCCCTCTGTTGGGGTACCTAACCCACAGATCTGGTACAAAAAGGTGGAGCTGTGAACACTGCAGTCTGATTGGTCAGTAGAAGACGGTCATTCTGCTCAGGGCTCAGCTGTGGCTGGTTTTGAAGCTCATGTAACCACTGTTCATACTGTGAGGAGTGTTTTTTTATGCAGTAGGCCGACTGCTTTTAAGGTGGAACGTTTACTTGTAAATTTACTCAATGCATGAGTTGACACAGTGAATCCAACAGTACATCTTAACACTTTCCCTGCCATTGCCAAAAATTTTCCGTCATTTATGACAGAACACTTCCCCGCGATTGACGACATATTCTGGCAATCCGTGTTTTCACTGTAATAAAACAGGGGGCACTGTTACACATCTTTAGCCTGGAAATCCAGTCCCAAATCTAGAAAGATTTAGGGTCTGGCCATGAGTAATGCAAATGGCCCGACTTGAGGGGCAGCACCCAGCATGCATTTGTAAATATCACCACGCAATTGGATGACACTACGACCAATCAGAACAATACACGGGGTGACGTATCCAGAGCAATACCAGCGGAGCCTGGAAAGACTTGAGCGCCGTCTTCTGTTCCTCATTTAGAGAAAAGCCAAGTCTAACTCGTTCATTGTAGCGGCCAAAGCCGTTTCAAACAGCTGGTGTTCATCCGTAGCCATCTTGCAATGCTTACTGACTGATTCCGGACTTGGTTGTCACTGCGCTGTCATCATCTGTTTAGTTCGCCTCTGGCCCGCCTATATCAGATACACCGATGTGATTGGTGCAGCTCGGCTCCAAGGGCATGGGTAATGAGCATCATTACGGATTTGCCAGAGTGACTCGCTGAGCAAAGTCAAATTGTGCTCTAGCGAGAACTCTGGATTTCCAGGGTAACACATCTGACATCTTGTGAAACAGAACAACACTGCCGTCTCCAAAAACAAACGAAGAAGAGGATCTGCTAGAAACTGGAGGAAGATGTTATTTACAAAGATGTAAGATTGTAAACTGCAATTCTGTCACACCTGTTATGGCAGGACAACTTATTCCATCATCATTTTTATTGGCACATAGAGTTATATGTAATTCTTAAGAGAGCTCCGCCTGACCAGAGTAATTAAAAGCACCTGTGTGGGTGTGCAGGGGCCTTGAATATGACTTCTAAGCCCTAGACAGTAGCAGCAACAGAGCACTTCCTATGCAACAGCCAACAAAAGCCTTCAATAAATAAAACAATTAAAAGGTACTCTCTGTCAACAAAGCTGTTGCAGCGAGATGTACTATACCAGGCATCTGGCCAATGAAGGAGTCTGAACAAAATCTGCCCCGAGGCAAACACCATTTACTGGAAGGTGGAAGGCTCCAAAAGAGAGTTGGCTCCATTCGGCACCTCACACTGATGGCTCTGCTAACATTGGACAGCTGCTGTTCAACCACACTTTGCTGTCATTAAAGCTGCCCAGGATTGTTGTTATATTGTGCCAAGAAGAGTAGATGGATAGATGAAATTGGTGAGGCATTGAGCGGGGCGGAGTGGGATGCCCGCACTGATTGACTGGCTGGCTGTTGTAGCTCTGAGGTGTTTTCCTACTTCCACCTGGTTGGCCTGGACTCCCACAGTGAGTAGAGAGTAGCAGTCACTGTAGGAGTTGATGCTGAAGTGACTGGAGTGGGACCGAGTCACCGGCCATGAGGCTTTAATCCAAATTTACCAGCCAGAGGAATTCCCTGACTGTGGTACTGCAGCATATAGACTGACGCTGCATGATGACAAGGAACTAATGATTAAAGATGCAAGCAGCCATGAATGAGCCTTTGTTGGGGGCAAAGGCGGGATGTTGGTCAACGTGACCGTGACTTTCCGCAATTGGCGAACACTGCGCGCACAGCCAAGACACAATTTCCTGCATGTTGTCCATGGCCCCGGAAATTACATACTGCAACATGAGCTAAAAATGTATTGTGTTGCTGCTTGTCAAGAGCGGCCCACTGAACGTAAAAGTCATGTGAAGCTGTTTGTCACACGACCTGCTTCCTATTACCAGTAGGTGGCCCATTTACTTTGACTCAATATAGAGTGCTCCAGGGATGATGTTTTCCTGTACGCCGACAGAGAAGTTAGCGTCACCCTGATCCCTTGTCAAAAAGCCTGTGGTGTTTTTCCATTACATTTTGGTTGATTGCAGAAAACAGGCCCTGTGACAAACGCCTCTGATACTTACGAGTTGTTTTTTTTCAGCAAGATAATCTCCACAAATGAACACTTTTATGATTCATGACAATCACATGACTTAACATCTCTACCACAACGAGGCTGTAAAACTGTGCTCAGCATGATATATTCTGTAGTCTCATTTAACCACTTGATAGCAGCAGCTATTTTTAAGACACATAAGAGTTTCAAAACTCACAAGTGGGGTATCTACTGACGTCATTTATCTCGTAAAACAGAGTGTGAAAGTCTCTTAAGCTTGTGTTAACCACAGACCTTATTTAAGGCATCTAACCAAAAGCCTGTAAAAAAAAAAATCCAATGACTCCGAGACAAGGGAACCGTGAGTGCTAAAATGCTAACTCATTTCCTGGTTTTAGGACTCATTCCTGGAGCACTTTATTGTTGTGTATTGTAGATGCCTTCAGGCCAAGATAATATGGAGTATGCTGGCCACAACCAGCCATTGACATTTTGGCCAGTTCTGACGTTTGTGCCAATTTTCAAGAGTTTTCAAAAATGACAGATGACAAAAACACAGACAGATAAATTCACAAAAGGACTGTGCAGCTTTAGCAGCAGCTTAACCTTCAGAAACAGACAAAAACAAACTGTGTAATTCTCAAAGCACATGCAAAGGATGAAATGCACCCCTGACTGTGCTGCCAAGCAAACAGCGCCTTGGTGATCCTTGTTATTTGCAGGTATTTAATTAGGTAAAATGCATATATTTGGTGCAAAATTGGTCCCTTGCTATGAAAATGAGCCTCATAGCAAATACAGTCCAACTGACAAAGATCAGGACTGATAGCCAAATGCATTTACAAGCAAATTATTAGCATTTTCAGAGAGTTGGTGGTAGCTGAAACACACTTACAGATTCTCTCTGTCATGTTTAAATTGCTTGTCTGAAGATTTGAGGTATACCTCTACACCTCAGTGGTCAAGGTCTAAAAATTTCCGTTTTCTTTTTCTCTCTGCCGACTGTGCTCTTGGCGCAAAAGCAACATACACGTACTTTGCAATCAGATGCAAAAAAGGGCAAATTGTACTCAGCTGCAAAACTTTAAGGTCGTGTTTGAGCTGTGGCATCATGAGATCAATGTCTTTGGTGAATCAGATGTTGAGACAGGGCAGAAAGCGGATGCAAGTGATGCACAATTCATGGTGCCATCAGCAGCCACAATCCCTTCTTTGCGATTCACCCCTGAATGTATGATGAATGTCAAGACCACTTAATCATAAAAAAACAGTGAAAAAACCCCTGAGGTAATCATTATCATGTATTCATACACTGACACAATGACACATAATTTAAACCCTCTAGAAATGGTGCGTGTGTAGTTTGGAGATCAAGAACAAGAAAGCTGCTGAGATGTGACCTAAATTTGTTTTCACCTTTCATTGCCACAACTCAGTTTAGATTGTATGCTATAAAAAAGGTGCTGCTGACTGCTTATTATCAATCAGGCATGAATCAGGTTCACTTTGGGATACAGCAGTGTGGTGGGGAAACCTGAGAGGCACACTGAAGATGCATCAGAGGCTTAAATGCAGACATTTGGATTTGGTTGTCACAACTTTTTTTACTGTTCAATTAAAAAAAAACAATAAATCATTTCTTTTCTGTCTTTCACTCCTTTTCAGATTCAGAGACGAAACAAGGAAGGTTGCTGCTGGCTGCTTGTCATATTACTGTAAGTGCTTTCTCTCCACAGCTGTGCTATTGTAGCAGACAGATCAGTATTCCAGCTACATTTTAATAACTTATGTAACTTTGTAAACTCTCGACTCTGAGAAAAACAAGAACAAACTTTGATATGCTTCAAGCAACTGGAGACTTTTCCTTCAGTCACTTCCCTTTACTTCTTAACAGCTCCTCTGTACTTCAGAAGATCGATATCTTTATGTGTGGCATAATGCTAAAATCCGAAACCATGCAATCTTATTTTTCCGGTCACTACCCAGACCTCATGACCATCAGTGAGGGTTGGGATGTAGTTGGACCAGTAAATCGAAAGCTTCGCCTTCCAGCTAAGCTCCCTCTTCACCACGACAGTCTGGCACAGCGCTCACATCACTGCAGATGCCGCACCAAACCACCAATCCATCTCATACTCCATTCTACCCTCACTCGTGAACAAGACCCCGAGATACTTGAACTCCCTCGCTTGAGGCAGTAACTCACTGCCAACCCAGAGGGGGGCAATCCACCGGTTTCCAGCAGAGAACCATGGCCTCAGACTTGGAGGTGCTGACTCTCATCCCGACTGCTTTACACTGCAAACTGCCCAGTGCATGCTGGAAGTCACAGATTATTGAAGCGAATAGAACCACATCATCTGCAAAAAGCAGACATGCAATTCTAAGGACACCTGCTGATGTGTGCTCACTTTTTTTCTCTGATAATTCAAGATCCAGGCATTCAGGAGGTGTCAGTCCCTCTAAAACAAATTGACCCAGACCTTTCAATCAGTAAAAACAATAAAGCTGTTTCGTGTTACGAAAATAGTGTTTTTCCAATGTGGATGCTGGTGAATGCCAAAATGTGAAAGGCCCTATCTAGACTCAGTGTTTGGTTTGTCTGCTCTGGATTACTGTAGAGACATGGTGGTGCAACATGGCAATTTCCACAGATATAAACGTCTCATTCTAAGGAAACGAAAACATCATTCTTACTTCAGGTGATTATACACTTAAGAAAACATACTTACCATATTTTATTCCATTCCTGCCAATACGTCCCCCAAATCCTGCACACTGGACCTTAAAAATCAGACTGAAGCATGCTGTCAATTATGCCTTCAGTATAGTTCCCTACATATTCTCCCTGTTGCATGTTAGCCTGATTTCTATGGACAGTAATGACAAACAACATCAAGAGTGCTTTTCCCAGAGCTAATCCCAAAGGGGACTGAACAAATCCCTTTGCATCTTGCCACCGGCATCAAAGCTGGAGAGAGTAACACTGCACATCAAAGCCTGAGACAACTCGAAGAGTAAAAAAAAAAAAAAAAAGTGACTGTCGACAAGCTGAGCGCCTAAAAATGCCTCGAAAAATAAAACCCACCTCATTTCCTTTTTACTGTCTCTGGCCCATCCAGTGAATTACCACAACAAACAATCAAATGCTCACTGCTGTGAGCTGCTTTGTCCAACCTTAAAATGTCACATCCAATTCAACAGACACTCAATAGTGCCCTTACTCGCACTAAGTACTGGTGAACTGTTGCTATTATTTTGGAGCTATTTTTGTGGCAGCAGTCGATCCCTCAGGCAGAATATGCAGCTCGTAGACTGCTACAGCAGCAAACTTATCACGTGCCCAAAACCAGGTCAGCTGGAGCTCGAGAGGGGTGGGCTGAAGCTAAGCCCACTTAGGTCCCCTCACATCCTCTCACATGAAGAACTGCAAAAGAAGATGAAACTTTTCACTCTATGTAAGCTTTACAGCACAGCTCTGCTACGGTCTGAACAAGGTTTTAGAGGAATATGCAGCTGACTTGTTTGACACACCGGTGTGTATAAATTTGCACGATGGTACATTAAAACATTTTGGTAGTAGCAGAAGCTGATACCACCTCAGCAGCAGGCGTAACACAGTCGCTCTGTCACTCTGTCGCACCTTCTGTTTGTTTGTGCTCTGCTTATCTGTCAATCTTTTTTTTCTCCCAGTCCCTCTGTCAGTCTCTCCATCTCCCTCCATCTGACCGATGACTGGAGGAGCAACTTGGATTCAAGAAGCTGTGATTGTTTTGTGAAAATTCAACGTGGCCCCAGGCTGTTGTTTTTCATAATTAAGTACTGGAGCAACAATCTGGCTACAAACAAAACCCACAACAGACAGAGACATCCACACTGTTCCAAAAATGTTCCTCAGTTTTATATCCATGCTGTACAGGTCAAAGCAAAATGACAACATACAGTGGAGCATTATAACTGTTTTCAACATGTAAGACAGCATAACATACCCCCCCCCCCCAAACTCTCCCTCCTTCCCTTTACACGTGAGTAGCTTTGTCTTCTGAAGGCTCTGCCGTTCTCTCTTTCTTCCCGTCTATTTCTAAATTTGAAGTGACATAAAAGCCGAGTCCATTTTTTGCCATTTCTGTATAATTGCATCATTTGGCAAGTGGTACAGTTATTTCAAGCCTTTGGATTTCTCTCTGTACACAACGCAGCGGCTCAGAGGGACATCAAATTCAAGATTTCATAGGATGGGAGAAAGAGAGGGGGGAGAGGGGAGACATATCACAGATTATAGATGGATAAATCTACATTCTCAAAGTGGGTCAGCATATACATTCAGAGATTTGATGTCAGGTGAACACAATTCAAACACTGTATTAATCAGAATATAGAAACTGTGGTACGTTCACTCAGGATTCACTCATTGAATATAGGAAGGCTGATGAGATTTGAATGTTTAAAATGATTAAAACACTCTATCCAAAGTTGATTCAAACTGCATGAACGTATACATCAATAATAAATACAATAGGAATTTCTCAGCTGATTGAAAAATGCATATTTAAAGGTTGAAGTCAAACCCACAGTTTCATCTCGATTTCGGTAAACAGAAGGCGGACTAAACAAACTTTCCCTTTACCGAACACCTCTCGCCTGGTGATAGCACGATGGGATGCACTGCACTGTCACCTAGTTTCCATGGTAACCTGTTGCTATGGAAACAGGCCCTGGAACAGACTCGGGAGTCGGGTGGTGGAGATTTTGTTGCCGGAGAGGCAGAGGGAGGTGAGGATAGAGAAAGAAGAGGAAGAAAAAAAAAAATACAGGGGAGAGGAGAGAAAAAACAAAATGGATAGAAAGTGAAGTGGAGGGGCTCAAATACAAGTATTATCACAAGCATTTATAAACCTTGCTGGTCTCCAGAACTTCAAGGCACAATTCACTTTAAACTACATCTTTTGACCAGGACATGATGGTTTATTGCTGCATTAAGTGTGGGATTTTTTGGACTTTGAATGTTCGATAGTGAACACGATTGGAGAAAAGGAGGCAGCAGCCTCATTGACATTCATCTCACTCGTCTGTTGGCCTTGTACAGCAAACATTATATAACCCCTGTGATGGCTGGCACCACAGCCAAACATGGAGTTACACTCTTTCTCTGCGTGTTCTACTCTTCTTATATTTGTGGGGACTAATTTGAATTTTAGACATTCAGGGTGAGGACATTGTGAAATCTCCTCACTCGTTACTAAAGTTATACGAGTGTTGAGGGAGACTTAGTGAAGGTGTAGCTAAAGTGTTGTGCTGATGATTTAAAGGATAACTTTGGTATTTTTCAACCTGGACCCTTCTTTCACATGTTGTTGTGTCTGAGTGACTAATGAGAATGATTTTTTAAACTGATTCAGTATGAGCGAGAGCACTGCAGCAGCAAAACAGGCTGTAATGTAACCACTTGAGGCATTTGTGCACCTTCGATGTACATCCACTGAAAGTGCTTGTTTTTGCCACTGACAGGCTCAGATTGTTATTCCAAGTGTCTGACGACATTGTGTAAAGGATCCTATAGAGATAGACCTTTCTGTTAAATAGTAAGATTTTTTTTGTTTAACCAGAAACCGCCTCAAAATCACCATCACTGAACCCACCAGAGTCCATTTAAATAAACAGCAATTTTAGAGTGTATAGAGCATATTCTCACATCTAACTGGAAGAATTGAGAGTTTATTTCGACCAAACCAGAGTTGGTAATTGCTAGAAAAGTGGACAAAAAAGTTTTACTTTGTTTCTTCAGACTTTTAATGAAATACGTTTTATGATGATAAAATTACCATTTATTTAAACTCTGGTGGGTTTTGCAATAGCAATTTCATGGCTGTTTCTGATTAAACTAAAAGAATCTTACTAATTAGGAAAAGGTCTATCTCTGTAGGGATTATTTCCATAAGTTGCCAGACACTTAAAGAAATAAGTCTAACATGCCACTGACAGTGCCACTGGTGTTCCTGTTATTCACTTCAACACAAAAACATGAGAAAATATGGTCCAGGCTGAGCTTCATAGCTAAGTTAATACTAAACTTAACTGAAGTGTCTGACAACATTATGGAAAGGATCCACACAGAGATAGATATTTTCATTAAAGAGTAGGATTCTTTCGGAAATTGCTATCGCCAAACCCACCAGACTCCATTTAAATAAACAATAAATTTGTCATCATAAAACTCACTTCATTTAAAGTTGACAGAAACAAAATAAAACTCACAAAAGCCACCATATTACATCTTTCAACCGTTCCCACAATCACCAATTCTGGTTTGATTGAAATAAACCCTTAATTCACCCAGTTAGATGTGAAAATATGTGGCTCTATACACACTAGAATGACCAGTGGTGGGTTTGTCAATGGTGATTTTGGGGCCGTTTCGGGTTAAACAAAAAGGATAATGTCAGACACTTACAATAACAATCTGAGCCTGTCAGTGGCAAAAACACTTGGCGGACCTAGGATCTAATTACCATGTCTGAAGGGTTACTTTTGGTACCAAAGCTACCATACCAAAAGTGTTTAAACAATGCCCCAGGTTATTACATAGCAGCCTGTTTCGTTACTCTTTAAAGTCAACACAGGGAATAAAAATCAGAATCCATTTCAGAAAAGGACAAGAGTTTGTGTGTGCTTGACTGCATGTTCTGACATGTGAATCAAGTGTCAAATGACTGCAGGAAGTTATATGAATCACCTTTTTAAGATAACAGTCAATAGCCATGTAACAAAAACACTCGATCACAAATAATATGAGGAAAGAGAGGGAAGTGGCAAACAGCTTAATTTTTTGCCACTGAGAGAACAACAAGGAGGCAGTGCTCACTGTCAGCAGGTAAATCCAAGACTAGAACGTTCATTTCAAGATGTCCCGATTAAAGGCAGTTTCCCAGAAAATTACAGACCGACCAGCCTTTGGAATACATTTGATTTCCCGTAACATCTTCTTGCGCACTCCCCACCCCCTCCTCATCTCCATCTAGCTCTCTAATCTCTCCCTGGCTGAAGTTGGACTGCAGCCTGCTGGGTTAGTCTATTTAACTGCTGTCACATAGAGAGCCTTGGAGCATGTTGTGTACTACAGTCAGTGACAGACAATATGGGCAGCAACTGGCAGGGAGCACCATAGGACAGATGGATGCATACACACACACACACACACACACACACACACACACACACACACACACACACACACACACACACACACACACACACACACAAATTCAGAAGCAGACTCATTCACGCAGTGTGAGGCTTATTCACTCAATCGCTCTGACAAACTGCACCAGAGACTTCTTTCCGACCTTCTACATTATGGCTGTTACACAAACACAAGTGTGTGGAGTATAAACAAAGCTGATAGCAAAGATGTGCAAACAGGAAGTGAGTCATTAAATTAATACAAAATGAAAAAGCTTGCACCCTCCCCCCCTCCCCCTTCGCCTTTTTCCATCATGACATTGTTATTATTGTAGAGACTTTTAATACATTTACTTTTAGAGTACATGCACGTATGTGTTTGCCCCGTGAGCATGGATACACATGCAGGGATAGGGTTTGATGTCATTTTAGCAAATCTGAATTCAGTATTGAATCTAGAGCCACTGAGCAGTACGGTACGGTTCAGTTCGGTTTGTTTCCACTGTGAAAAGTTGTGGATGGTACCAAAGGAACCGTTCTGTAACCTTCCAATATTTGGTCCCCTCTCTGTTGGGGTACCTAGCACACAGATCTGGTCCTAAAAGGTGGAGCTGTGAACACTGCAGTCTGATTGGTCAGTAGAGGACGGTCACTCTGCTCAGGGCTGAGTTGTGGCTGGTTTTGAGGCTCATGTAACCACTGTTCATACCATGGAGAGTTTTATTAGTAAACTATGACAATAAAATGAAAGGATGTTTTGCTGCATCTTGCAGCAGCTGGAGTCTGAGACAAACTATTCACTGGGCCGACTGCCGATAACTGTTAAGGTGAAACATTTATTTGTTATGATACTCCAAGTGTGTTTCCACTCTTTATGCTAAACTGTATCTGCAGGCTGTAGCTTCATATTTACAGTACAGCCATGAGACAGGTAACAATCTACTCAACTCTTGACGTGACGTTGAACAAGCACATTCCCCAAACTGTCAAACTTTTGGCCAGCATGGCCAGAATTTTAGTTTAAAACTTAAAAAAATGAACTGACTTTATCAACAGAATGTGAAGATATAACAGTTTAAGATATCTATATCTTGAGTTATAGAGACATCTACTGAAATTAATATGCTAACCAAGTAGCCCAGGCCTGTCCGGGTCCATGTCATTGGTTCAACAGCCCATTGATTCGACATCCCATTAGTCCGACTGTCCGTGGTGCTCGCGGCGGGCGTATGGTGCGCCGCGACCGGCTTGAGGCGGAGCAGGCTCACGGCTTATGTGTTTGTCACTTTCTTTTTCATTTTAACCCACACCATGATCTTTTCCTGACCCTAACCAAGTGGTTTTTGTGCGTAAACCTAACCAGACCTTAACCACAGGGCATCATAATGATTTCGGAACGGACTTGAGTTTAATATGGTTGGAACAATGGGATGTCGAGCCAATGGGCAGTTCCCGGCCTGTCCTGTCTTCTTATGCCACATGCGATAGGCGATAGTGAGTCACTGTAGCATCCGATCTGACCCGAGGACGAACAAGTGGAGCTACAGCCTGTGGTTAGTGACACGGTAAACACAACCACCCCCTTCTGGCAAGAAACCATATTTAGTGGTGAAGAAAAGAAGTGGTATATGAAGACATGAGTAAACACTGGTGTGGCTTTGCACTGCTGGAGACAGCTCTTGGTAAGTAAAGAGGTGAGCGAAACACATCTTAGTGCAAATATTGACAAGGAAATACGCTTAAAAAGAAATTCAAAATGGCCTCCATATGAGGTTTTGACATGGCTGTTTTCTTGCCGTGAGTTTCTGCAGTTTGGTTGAGTGTTGCATATTCTTGCCCTGCTGTTAGTTGGTAGTTGTTTTGTTATTTAACATAACTGATGACTGTAAATCTAGATTCTATGGACCTCTTGGTAGACTGTTGAAATGCTGCCCCTTATTACTATGGAGCATATGGCCAGGTATGACACACCGTACCTTTAAAACTATGAAACCGATGAGCTTACAACTTTGATATTTTAACAGTATGACATTTTCTGGTGGGCGGGGCTTAGCTGGAGGCCAAACAATTCTCCAGAGACATTAGCCAACATGGAACAACTCTGGCACAAACTGGACTGGCACTGTCGACATGCATTGTTCAGTTATCCAGAGCAGCGCAATCTCGACACTCTGTCTAAGGAGACGGAGCAGCAGAGCACTGAGTGGAGTGAATGTGTGATTAATTTAACTGCTCGTTAATTCATGTAGCAACATAACACTCTGTTTCATCAATCAACAGGACTCTCATTTTAGTGTGGAGCGTCAAACTGAATTTACGAACGCACAGGACGTCAGGTCACTCACTCTCTGGGATCATGAGTGTTACTTGAAAACACTGACCGACGGGACCAGACTGGCCGACCCGTATGCTCTCACTCAGTGGATGGATGATGTCACAGGAAGCTTTGTGGTTGATCACTATGCCAATCTTACAAAGGAGGACGACACTTGAACGGATTCCTCCATTTTGTTTTGCAATCGAAGCTAACATTAGCTAATGCACTAAAAAGTCCGCGTTATGGAGAAATCCAATATTCCTCTTAACACCTCCCCAGTTTCTGATGAGGTGGACATGATAACTCTTAATACATGTTATGTTATTCATCCCTACAACAGGAAATACTTTTTTCCTAACCTGATATGAAGTGTGCGCTACACGAGAGAATTTTTGATGATCCTCTCCATCCAGTCCTTTCGTTTCATCGCATAGTTGTCTTCTTTTTTGCTGACCAGCAGTGGCGGCTTGTATGCAATAACATTTAAGTTTTAAGCATGACTCCTTCTACTCTGGCTCCCAATAACACAACTCAATGACTCCTATGTAGTCTACAGCCCTGTGGTGGCGAGTCATGTTTCCCCTCCAGCTAACAAGCTGACGTCATTGTGACGTCGGCCCCAAAAAGGGTCTATATTTCTCTTTGCTAATAAAGAACAAATAAGATTAAAGTGCGATGATGGATTTGTTGGCATCAATGCACAGTTTCTTTTATCTGTTCTTATCATTTACGATGACATGTTTCAGTGCACCTTACAATTAAGTTGCACATTTCACACTGGAAATCCATCTTTTATATCACAACATCCCATGACAGGAGGAAGGGAACAGAGTTTCCACAGTAGTAAAAAAGACAGATGAGGCCGTGTGCACAGAACATCTGCAGAGAGAACAGGCGATGGTCAAACCAAGAGAGGAAGAGAAGCAAACTGTAGTCTCTGAATTGTCACAGTTGCCTCAGGCATTACTGTTTCCTGTGGACGACTGGATGAAACGTTTGCAACGACTTCAGTCTGACGGAACTGAAGGAGGCGATTTAATTAACTGATTGGGAGAATTACACAGCTCCACTTCTGTCCAATGACGGAACAATACAACTCAAAACCACCCCCTGAAACAGCATTCAAATGCTTGAGTAGTACTGAACAAACTGACATCTATCCAACTATCTATTGTGTTCATGTAAGCTTATGTTGATGAGCGATGTGTGTGATGACAGCATGCTTTTACATTTTTATCTACATCTACGAGCCATAGTAGCAAATAATTACAAAGACAATGGAGGTTTTGTAATTTTATGAGGTTCACACATAAGTCAGCCATCTGTAGGATCAGAACATGAAGTAACTTTGAGTAAACGAGGCCTTGAAATACAATAAAGTCATTTAAAACATGCAATATAATGCTTAATATCTGGTTACACCTAATGGCAAATACAGTTACATCACTTTTTCTTGCTCAGATTTGTTACAGCTATTTATACCAGAGTAATAGCATCAGACATCAGGGCATTTCTTGGACTTGATTTAAGCATTTCTTCATCTCGTCACTCTGTTGGCACACAGCAACCATAATGACATTTTTTCACATATACAATATTGTGTGCGTGTGTGTGAGGTGCAGTGTCTGCCAAAAAGCCTGCTGATAGCTGCTGGCAGCTACTGTGTTGTGGATGCATAAGTCACTGTCACGGCGTCACGCTTCTTCCAGCATGGGAGGTGTCAGTTAAATAAATGTATAATTATCTGGAGGTTGTCAAGATGCAGTTTAGTGCGGCGCCTCGCTGCCTGACTCAAAGAGAATTTCGACGGAGACTTTTCAGTGCAAGGGAAACTCTGTCTTCACATCTGGAGCTGTGACACTGGAGGGCACAGGGTTACATCTGCATCGTGTGTGTGTGTGTGTGTGTGTGTGTGTGTGTGTGTGTCCTATACATGCATTATGTTTTAATGTGTGTCCATGCAAGTGTGTGTATGCATGTGTGTGTGTCTTTAGCACTAGCGGCCAGCTGTTCAGCAGCGGGATCCCTGCACATCTGGCAGCATGCACTGGCCTGGAGTGGAGAGGGTATCTAGCATACAGCAATGATGACAGGGATGGGAGAAAGAGAGGGAAGAGGGGGAGTTAAGATTAAAGACAAAGGGCAAGAGCAGAAGGCTTGAGAAGATAAAAAAAAAAAAAGATGGATTTAGCTTCATAAAATAAACGGACAATGAGTGTTTGAGAGAGACGAGGAAAGAAGGTGAATACACTTATGTTCCTCTGCTCGTGTTGCACGCCTCCTGTAGTCTTGAAACACTTTAATTTCACAGATAAGAAACAATAAACTGTGAAGACAATAAAGCCTTCACAAAAATTTCAAGTCTTGTGTTTATCCTGGCTTCATATGAGCAGAGGTCGCAAGGCTAATTTATACAACGTTAAATGCCATAGGCTTAAGCTAATGACGTCAGCATGTTATATTTGTTTGGAAAATGTGTTCAGTACAAGACAGTTGTTTTGTCAGTGAACTTCGTGAGCTGCAATGGAGCTGAATTTTATAACGTTACCTTTGTTAAATGTTGCTGTTGTCCCTGGCTTCATATGAGTAGAGGAAATGTTCACCATATTATATAATGTAAAATGCCATAGGCTTGTGCTAAAAGCATTAGCATGTTTTTGTGGGGGAAAAAGTGTCCAGATGAAGACAAATGCAAATTGTATTTTAAATTGTCTCTATCATGCCATGTTTAATGTGTGTGTTGGGTGAGTTTTGAATTAACTGCACTTCACAGAAACCCCGCCACGTACTAGTGTTTTGGAGGTGTAACTGCAGAGTGACACAGACACACCCCTGCAAATGCTCACAACAATGTAAGTCACATGTGTTGGCTACAGTGTAAGCTCTGCATTGTATAAAGTATCAATCCCACATTAGGCTTTTGCAACAGTGCTGTCGCTGTTATCAGCAGTGACTGCCTGTAAGTGCCGTATGAGCACAGTGCAGAGTCATGACGATTAACTAGCCAGTGAGATACATACACAGGGACTTACATGCGATAACATTCATGCACGTTCATGTCTTTCAAAACATATAAGAGGGGCCTCCGCAATGCCAGAGCAAACTATTACTCAGCATTAATAGAAGAAAACGAGAATAACCCCAGGTTTCTTTTCAGCACTGTAGCCAGGCTGACTGAGAGTCAAAGCTCTATTGAGCCTTGTATTCCTTTAGCCCTTAGCAGTAATGATTTTATGAGCTTTTTTAATGACAAAATTCTAACTATTAGAGGCAAAATTCATGACCTCCTCCTCAGATAGTACCTATCTAACCTCAAACACAACTGTAAGACCTAATATATATTTAGATTGATTCTCCCCAATTTCTCTTCAAGAACTGACCGCAGTGATTTCTTCATCTAAATCATCAACTAGGCTACTCAAGGAGGTCTTACCTTTAGTTAACACCCATATATTAGATATGACCAATATATCCTTATTAACCGGCTATGTACCACAGTCTTTTAAGGTAGCATAATTAAACCTCTCCTAAAAAAGCCCACCCTGGATCCAGAGGTGTTAGCCAACTATATAACAATATCTAATCTTCCCTTTCTTTCAAAGATCCTTGAGAAAGTAGTCGCAGACCAGCTGTGTGATTTTCTCCATGATAATAATTTATTTGAGGAATTTCAGTCAGGATTTAGAGTGCATCATAGCACTGAGACGGCACTAGTTAAAATTACAAATGACCTTCTGATTGCTTCAGACAAAGGACTCGTCTCTGTACTTGTTTTATTAGATCTTAGTGCGGTGTTTGACACAATTGATCATCAAATTCTGCTACAGAGACTGGAACACTTAATTGGCCTAAAAGGTTCTGCACTAAGCTGGTTTAAATCTTATTTATCTGATCGTTTTCAGTTCGTTCACGTTCATAATGAATCATCCTTACGTACTAAAGTTTGTTTTTGAGTTCCGCAAGGTTCTGTGCTCGGACCAATCCTATTTACTCTATATATGCTTCCATTAAAAATCACTCTGTAAATTTCCATTGCTATGCGGATGATACACATTTGTATTTATCTATGAAGCCAGAAGAAAGTAATCAATTAACTAAACTTCATAATTGCCTTAAAAGATATAAAAACCTGGATGAGCACCAATTTTCCTCTTTCTCTCTCTCTCTCTCTCTCATTGTGTCATACGGATTTCTGTTAATTTATTATGCTGATCTGTTCTGAAGAGGGATTCCTCCTCAGTTGCTCTTCCTGAGGTTTCTAGCATCTAGTGCCCGACCTTGCGTTGTCTAGGAGGTTAAAGACGCAGCATGTGTCCTGGCCCTTAAAGCCCCTAACCCCTAGAGGCTCAGGGTTAGGATCAAATAACTGAGGTCAGAAGTTTGGAGATACTTCACAGAGTCTCTCCAGGAATTGTCTCTACACACTCATGCATAAATACAACACATTAATAGCTTCCTGACTGGCCTGGATACAGCAAAGGTAAAAATAACATGATCCTGCATGACACTTGGCCTCGTCTTTCTATTAACAGTCCCGTCACATTTGTTGGAGCAGGTGTCCTGCAACTAAACTTCTGAAATCAACAGTATTTGAACATTTACAGATTCTCGATTTTATCATTGAGAAAGAAAGATGTTCTTTTAAAAAAACAGTAACAAGATAATTAAACTTTTTGACACAAACACTTACGGCAAGAATTATTTTCATATGTCTTAAAACATGTCTCAATGGGACCTGTAAAGGGGCAGTCCAGCAGTTTTGCTCATCATAAGGACTCAGACTCAGCCTGTGAAAACAGTCATGTCCTTAACTATGTTAAGAAAAACAACACACTTGTAAAATTGTCAGTGTGTGACACTAGAAACACTTCAGACTAAATTAAAATGTTTCCACAGTCATATGAGACCAGTGGGACATCTAACAACTTAGAGCTCAGACTCTGCGGGAGCTTTCGCCAAGGTCTCTTCAAAGCGGCGCCAAAAAGGACTCCACAGCTGACAATTGGTGAGTTACATGATCTGTTTGTACCTGCAGGAAACAGGTCTATTTCTGGCGAGAGGGTCAAGCCTCAAGAGTCCAAATCAGCGATCTCTCCCCCGCTTTAAGCACTCCTGTAAGCAGCAAATAGCTGCTACCTTAGCTGTCTGCTCTGGTCCATTAGCTCAAAAGTGAGGAGGTCATTTTGGTCACTTGAGATGGAAGCAGCATTATGCTGTGTGGATGTCTGCCAGCAGAGAAAAATCTGTTTCTTATGAGTCTTCTGTGTGTGTGTGTGTGTGTGTGTGTGTATCCGCTGCGGGACTGGAGTGTGGGAAGACAGAAGATCACAAGCATGAGCCATCGACCCAGGCCGGCTATCAGCGGACAGTGGAAGTTCGGCGGAGAGGAGAGAGAGAGAGGGAAAACAGAATGCAGCAGAGGAGCGAAAGGGACCAAACTGCAGGCTTGATTGACTTGCTGTGTGGAAGAAGGCCGTTTTCACAGTTGGTTGAGTTCCATCTATCTAGAAACACCTCACACTCACATGCGTGAACACATGTCAATGCACAGAAACACAAACAAATGGATGCTTTCGCCTACATGCACAATGATCGCTAGTCAGATTCCCCAGATATCCAAACACACGTACAATGTAGGCAGTTGCACAAAACACCTAAAGCTTTCTCCTTAAGCATGACACTTAAAGCTTAATTTCTCCCTAGCTGAGGAACTTACATAAGGGTGCTGCACAGAATCCATTAAAAGGTGTTCTCACTTCAGGATAAATGTTGATTTTACAGCGTTAAACTTCTACAGTTTCCATGGAGACCATTTGTTTGCTTGCATTTGTGATACATGTTAGAGCCTCACCTGTTACCATCTCATAAAGTTGGCACACAGATGACAGAAAAAAGAAGACAAGTAGGCAAAATCAGTCAAAGGAGGAAAAGATCATACTTCTGGAAGAATACAATAAAAGGAATCTCATACTAAAAGGTAAATTACGATTATTTTCATGACGAACAGAAAGCAATGAATGTGAGAGGATTTTGCAATGAAAAAAAGAAGAAAAAAAAAACCAAAGCCAGAAAGGAAAGTGATCCAACTCAAGACACTTGGAAATTACTACAGTAAGTAACTGCCAGTCTAATCTATACTGTAAATTCAATTACTTATTGATAAGCATATCCATCAGGTTCTCGCAGTTGCAGAAAACTCTTCATGGGATGCATTTATTTTTTTCAGTTCAGTCAGGAACACTTTCATCAAAGAGAACTTTATTTCCATTTGCAGTATTGTATTTGGAGGTATGGCTCTGTTCTGGGGCCTCTCTGCCTTTCCTCGGCCCTACACAGAATGCGTCTTCCATGTGCCTACTTGGAAAGCCTAAGGCAGAGAGAAAACACCTCCCTGCCCTTCCATGTGCAAACAAGAAAAGCCTAAGGCAGAGATAGCAAACCTCCCTGCCCTTCCATGTGCCTTCATGGAAAGCCTAAAGCAGGGAGAGCAGCAGCAAAGACCCCGCAGGAACAGAACAGAGCAGCATCAATGGCAAACAGAAATGCCATTGATCAGTCAGACACAGCATGAAAAGGAGGAGCTGGAGGCAGGTTGCAAAGCAGCTTGCAGAGGAAGCAGCAACAGTAGGCAGGCCAGAGCAGTTTAAATAGGGCGCCCTGAATGAGATTTGCCAATTGGCTGCATAGAAAATAATCATGTGATCTATCAGCTGACTCCCTTCCATCAATCAGCTGCTCCATCAGTTGATTGGGCTGTTTGAGATCAGCTGATGTAGCTTGGACGTGTGTCATGTCCGACATGAACTAACGCTATGCTCAATTTATTGCCACAAACTCGGCCATGTGGTGATTAGCGTCAGAGGTACCTTAAGTCTTTTTCCGTACTTTTGTTTCTAAGGTCTTTTGTGCAACAGTTTAACTTTAAAGGATTATAAGACCAAGAGAAGACCTTAAGAAAAAGACCGACGGATGTTTTGTGCAACCAACTTCAACTTGGACTTGGACTAAAATCTTAACTTAAGGTGTTTTTATGCAACTGGCCACATTTCTGTGGTCATCCCTGTTAGGACCGCTATCTCCTCCATGCTGCTAAAATGCAATCTGCTCTGGAGTATTAGCACTCTCATGAACATAAGCCTGCATCTTTGCGTGAGTTCTAGATCCTTTAATATGCAGTGCATGTCAGAATACATTCTCCACAATGTGTAATTAGAGACACACATGAAGACGACAGGGGTGTCGACTGGAATGAATGCAAAACAGACTCAACCTCCTAAACCCTCCTCAGCTGGAATGATAACTTTCAACATGGGAACGAAACAGTAAACACAAAGCTTTGAGCCTGCGTTTTCCTCCGTCCCTCCCCCCTCTCTGACTTTGAAAAGCCTTAATGAGAGAACAGTGTCTGTATCGATTCCCCTGCATTCTAACACTCTGTGATCGAAGAACAAAAGAGAGGAAAGATACGGACTGAGGCGGAGAGGGAGAGAGAGAGAGTGCATCCTATCGAAGAAGCTTCCAGACACTGCAGCCAACTGAGGGAGAGTGCACCCTGTATAAATAATACAAAGTTTTTGTTTTACTGCCTGGCTGTAAAATAGGAAACACAGAATGTACAGTAAACAGAAATGTGTACGCCGCTCTGTCACTGCACTCATTTGTGCATGTTTACAGTTTGTGTGTCACTGTTGTAAACCCAGGAAAGGTGATGAGGGGATACTGTAGAAGGGTCGAACAAAGATGCATCACCTAAAATAATCGTATCATCATATTCAGCCTATTTCTGTCAGTTTTTGCAGTCTATGAAACTAAACCAAGCATCAGCACTTGACTGGACTGCATGAAAACTGCAACTAAAACAGCAGGAACACTTTACAATCTACAGTAGCAGTGCTACAATAATTAGCAGCCTTGGGAGGCATATAACATTAAAGTTCAACATTTGGGGAAATATTTGCTTTCTAGGGTAGAGTTATCAGGAGATTGATACTAGGGCTGACCCAAAAATTCGAAGCTTCGTTCGATGGCACGGGATTCGATTGTGATTTTTTTTTACTGGTGAGTTAAAGGAGAATAGCCTATAGGATCATGTAATTAAAAAAGAAAAAAATCTCCAACAAGCAAATAGAAAGCCCGATGCACAATGGAGACCTGCTATTATCCTGCTCGAAGACAGGCGACTAAATTCTTTCAACGATGTGACTCAAAATAATGACAAAATAGATTTTATCGATGTAAAATTTGCATTTTCCAGTTCCACCGGTCCGCTCTGAGGCCTAGTCCATACAAGGGGTATTTTTATAACCGAACTTTTTTGGCCTCCAGTTTTTAAAAAATCTTCATCCATTCAAGCGGTGTAATAAAAATACCTTCGTCCACATGACACCGCAAATTCCATTATCAAGCAATGTAATACACATGCCAAAGCAGTAGGTGGCGATATAACTCCTAACTATAAGACTATTGTAGCCAATCAGAGGGCAGTAAAACGTCATTACCAGAAAAACAACAACAAGCATGCTTATGCAGCAGGAGCAGTCTCCGTAATAGCACACTCCTGCGCCTCTGTTGCTGGATATATTTGAGTAGCGTTAGTTGTATGATGCAGCCACAAAGTGCTGATATGCTGCTAAATAGCAGCAGTATTTTGTTTAGGTCCATCCTCACATCATCTCTCGCACACACTGGATCGGGTAATAACACAGCTGTTTTCTGTTTACGTCGCACACTGTGATGTCATACAATGGAAACGAGACGAAATAACTGCAGTTATCCTGTCCACACATGACTGCTGACACCGGACATTCCAAAAAGTTCACCCTGAAGCTCAACTCATTAACATATACCCCCTTTACACCTTGCATTACCATGCGTTTCAGATTTCTTTTGCCCACATGAAAGTACGGGTGTAAATACACTCGAAACGCATTGAGGACAGATTGTTATCCGATCTGCCAAACCACTTCTGAAGGTGGTGAGGGACGCATTGTGACCACATCGAACACAAGTGTAAATGCAAATGCATCTGCAATCCACATGCAACAACTCCGTGGGTGGAAATACCTAAGTGAAGTGTGCCAGCTGGACATGGGAAAAAGAAGAAAACAATAACAACAACAACCCTCACCGGGTAGCGACTGCCAAGAAAAAGAAAACATGGATGAGTCACTAACACGACTTCATGGGCAGCTAACATCTTGTTGTTAAGGATATGACGTTGTAGTCTGCTGCTGGAAATGTTTGCAGAAGAAAAAGAAGACAATGTGACCGGTGATCGTATAGCAAACGGATCTGGATGTGGACAAGACAGCCTTATATTAATACCAGGTATAAATGTATGTGGTCAAGCACAATCCGATTGCAATCCCATCGCAAATTTGCATGTTGATGCCAGGTATAAAGGGGGCCATAGTTACGTTGCGACGGGCTTGTTTGTGTCTGCTGTCTGCCACAAAGTACCTCAGCCAAACATCATCTAAAGTCTGTATTTGGACATAAAACATTTGCTTACATCAGTGTTTGAGCCCCGTTGCATCCCCATGTGCACAGCAATACACTGAAACTAGCATAGCGCCAGCTAACTGAGCTAAATTACACAAGCTAAAAACAAAAAGGCAATGCTTGACACTTCACAAGTTGAAGCCAGCTCAACTTTCATTAGGAGCGTGTCACGCCGTCAGCAGCGACAAATGTCGGGCATCAGTTTGTAGCTTCTTGTCACTGGCTTCCATCGAAAATGAACTGTAGTCTGTTGCTGTGTCACTCGTAGTGTGAACGCAGCATGAGCTCGCCTACTTCTTAGCAGTCCAATCCAATGCAAAGGATTTGATTAAAATCCCTCTTGTAACTTTAAACCGCTCAAACAGTCAGTGTCATTAGGAAGTACGTCACAGTACAGAAGCTACAGATGCTCTGACTTCCATTTCATGGGGACTTTAATGTTAACTGTGCAAAAAAAACAAAGTGTGAAAACGACAGGTTGCCAGGCAACCAGTGGAGAATGCAGCCGGTTACAGGTCACTGCCGTGTATTTTGATCAGAGACGCTGAAAAAAGTAGCTGATGGATAAATAGCTGCAGCATCGCAGTCGAGGTACTAAGAATGTAAACTTGAGCAAAGCTGAACAAAAAGGAAAAAGAGACAAAGATTTATTAACACCGATCATCAACTTTGTATCACAAGTATCAACTTTTATATGATTAATAGTGTTGAATAACTTCAAGTGTATCATCTGTTCAAAAGAAGACATTTGTGACAGGATGTGGGTGTTGATGAGGGGGTACTTGAACTCATCTGACAGAGTCGTGGGGGCACGTTCGACAAAAAGACTGGGAACCACTGCAGTATATGGACTAACAGATAAGATATAACAGGCTCAGAAATATAAAAGCACACACACACACACACACACACACACACACACACACACACACACACTCCTGTGAGATTTGCCTGGTCTACTAACCTTCTTCAAGGGGTGTACTCCTCTTCACTTCACCGTGGCTTACATTGATTTTCCACACATTTACTCTAAATATGGATTTTACTGTTAGTTTAGTCCCCACCAGGTTGTGCTTATCTTCTGTCACCTGGACAAACAAACCAACGCACTGCCAATCATCAGACAGATGAACTGAAAGATAAACTGACAGTGAACCATCACATTAATACACCCCCGTAATAATTTATTTCCAAGTGTTAGAGTTTGTCTTTTCAGGGCTTTCTGACCACACCTCTGCCGAGCTACACGTTCTCCCCCTCATTATCCTCCCCTCTGTCTCTTCTCCTGTCCCCTGTCTCTAGTCTTCCTCATCCCTCTCTCCTATATTCTCTTATTCCAATTAATGATCTTCCTCCTTTAGGCATCCGTTGTTTCCATAGGAACTGTGCTCTGTAGTCGATACCGGTCGTCAAGGCAACGGTGAGCTGGGAAGGACATTCTGTGTGTGTGTGTGTGTGTGTGTGTGTGTGTGTGTGTGTGTGCGCGCGCGCGTGCACATGTCACATGTTTACTTCATTTGGGCTGGCCCCTTGCAGTGGCGCAGGTATGTTTAGTATTTTTATGACTTTCTGTGAGACAAATCCAAAGTTTTCTTTACTTCACTGTGTTTAAAATCCCTTTCTTATAATATCACAGAAAAATAATACCTTTGGTTTCATTTAAAATCTATGTGGACAGCCTGCGCAGCCATTTTTATCACTTTCCTCCTCAATACTTAAACAGTGTGTGTCGTATTCTTCTCCTTTTCTCTTTAAAATTTTACCCTCAGGAATGTGCACATACACTCACCGGCCACTTTATTAGGTACACCTTGCCAGTATCTGGTTGGACCCTGCCTTAATTCTAGGTGTCATAGATTCAACAAGGTGCTGGAAACAGAGATTCTGGTCCATATTGACATGATAGCATCACACAGTTGCTGCAGATTTGTTGGCTGCACATCCATGATGTGAATCTCCCGATCCACCACATCCCAAAGGTGCTCTCATAGATTGAGATCTGGTGATTGTGCCATTGGAGTCCACTGAACTCATTGTCATGTTCAAGAAACCAGTTTGAGATGATTTGAGCTTTGTGACATGGTGCGTTATCCTGCTGGAAGTAGCCATCAGAAGATGGTACACTGTGGTCATAAAGGGATGGACACGGGCAGCAGCAATACTCAGGTAGGCTGTGTTGTTTAAACCATGCTCAGTTGGTACTAAGGGGCCCAAAGTGTGCCAAGAAAATCTCCCCCACACCATTACACCACCACCAGCAGCAGCCTGAACCGTTGATACAAGGCAGGATGGATCCATGCTTTCATGTTGTTTACACCAAATTCTGACCCTACCATCTGAATGTGGCAGCAGAAATCCAGACTCATCAGACCAGGCAACATTTTTCTAATCTTCTATTGTCCAGTTTTGGTGAGCCTGTGTGAAGTGTAGCCTCAGCTTCCTGTTGTTAGCAGACAGCAGTGGCACCTGGTGTGGTCTTCTGCTGCTGTAGCCCATCTGCTTCAAGGTTGGATGTCTTGTTGGTTCAATCAATCAATCAATTTTTATTTATAAAGCCCAATATCATAAATCACAATTTGCCTCATGGCTTGCTCTGTCCTTAGGACCCTCGCAGCAAATAAGGACAAACTCCCCCCCCAAAAAAATTAACGGGGAAAAAAAATGGTAGAAACCTGAGGAAGAGCAACTGAGGAGGGATCCCTCTTCCAGGACAGACAGACGAGCAATAGATGTCGAACAGATCAACATAATAAATTAACAGTAATCCTCTGACCTCTGGCATCAACAAGCTCACTGGATATTTTCTCTTTGTCGGACCATCCTCTGTAAACCCTAGAGATGGTTGTGTGTGAAAATCCCAGTAAATACTCAGACCAGCCCGTCTGGCACCAACAACCATGCCACGTTCAAAGTCACCTAAATCACCTTTCTTCCCCATTCTGATGCTCGGTTTGAACTTCAGCAGGTCGTCTTGACCACATGCCACGTGATTGGCTGATTAGCTATTTGTGTTAACAAGCAGTGGAACAGGTGTACCTAATAAAGTGGCTGGTGAGTATATATGTACCATCATATTGTAAATCTCTCTCTCTCTCTCTCTCTCTCTCTCTGTGCTTATTGCTTGCCACACACACACACACACACACACACACACACACACACACACACACACACACACACAGATAGAGTATAATCTGTCCTGTGGATGGATTTTATTGTGTGTGCCGTAAAAAGAGAGAAAAAAAAAAACTGCATTTAATGACACAATACCAATGATAAACACTGTGTGTGTTATCAGTGTGTGTGTGTGTGTGTGTGTGTGTGTGTGTGTGTGTGTGAGATCTAAGTATTAATGCATGGGATATGTGCATTAAAGCATGCAGTCACATTTAGTAATGACTCATGTTTTACACAGTTGCATCAGCCAACCCATGTCAGCACATTACAGGACGCGTTCTATCCGTGTGGACAGTCTTGTAAACTTGAAACAGTCTTTGTGCGTGAGTTTGACTGAGAGAGAGGGAGGGCAAGTGTGTGTGTTTGTGTGTGTGTCAAAGGGAACAGAGGGATTGCGCCTGGCTCCGGGGGCTTCCCTATTCACAGCTGGGACGAACCTTAACGCTGGATTAACAAAAGTATCCACAGATAACACAGCGAGCACGAGGTGAAAAGTGCAGCGAGGGCACTGGATTAAAGTGGGACAGAAGACAAGAGGGAATATGTAGAAAATGTGCACAGAGGGAAGGAAGGAAATGAGACAACTGTTTTATGGACTGTGATGACTGCATCTGTGTTCGTCTCCCAAATACTTTTCTTATTCACAAACTCGTGTGGAAACAGACCGGCTGAAGAGAAGGACTTGAATTTTCAGGTACTACTGGAAGAACACCAGCATATTTTATTAACTGAATGTAAACGATATACACTGCATATGGCAGAGAATATACATATATATATATATATATACATATACATATACATATACATATATATATATATATATATATATATATATATATTTCACAGCGCATGTATGAGTCGTTATCATGGTGGTGTTGGTGTGTGTTTGTGTGTGTGGGAGAGCCCATCTGCCAATGGCCAGTGGTGAGTGTATGTATGACTGAGCACGTGTAGAGAATCATGCCTGAGCTGTGTGAAAATCTCTCGAGAACCGGGAGGCCTCGGCTCACTAGTGCATCCCCTGACACACACGCACACACACACACACACACACACACACACACACACACACACACACACACACACACACACACACACACACACACCAAACCCACCTAAGGACACATGTAGATGCAGATCTGTGAATATGCATGCACAAACACAGACATTTTGTAAACCCACACAAAAGCGCGTGGACAGACAAGCACCGCAAGACGCAAACATGCACTTTGGGAAAGAATAAATTATTAAAAAGATGCTCTGCAAGCAAACATAACCGCACTCGCACACCCTGTCTTTGATCCCATCCTTACATCTCTACACATGCGCAACCAGAACTGCAATCACCCACGCTCCCTCTCCCTCACGTGTGCTCCACTGCTCTACTTTCCTTCTGCTCGAGCTGGAGAGGACAGGGCTCATCGGGCCAGCACACACACACACACACGCACACATGCACACACACACCAATCATAGGAGGTGTGCACACAAAATGATGCAGAAATACTCACAAAAGCTTGCATGCACGCCATTAAACACATATGCACACACGCGCCTGCAAAGCAGCCTGCAGGTATGCAAACCTGAGCATACAAACACAGATACACACATTTTGGGAACGCACATGCATAAAAAAATACAGCACGTATGTGCGCATGTGCACAAAAAAGATGTGGGTGGAAAGGGCTCACAAGGCTTGTGGATAAACACAAACACATGAGCAGAGATGTTAAGAATATACGTCAACTGTTACCAACATTAATCACGCACTGACTCCATCACTTTGACTGCTGGGGTTAACAACTTCTTCTTAGACCTATAGAATCCAAGTTAATTTTTATCCAGTCAGACAGAAGTTTTTAAACTGAGAAAGGCACAGCAGAGTTAAAGGGTGGCGACGATAAGCAATGATACTGCGCAAGGTGAAAGGCAATTATGGTACTTTGAAACCCTTAGTGCCCAAGTGTGATAATTTGCACTCCTTCTTGGAGTCATAACTCAGAAACATCTGAACACAGAGACACGATACACATATTTTTAGAAGCAGCGCGAGTTACACTTTCCAGAGATATATTATTACCTCTGATGTTCATGGTGGATAAACATCCATAACCCCTCTCCTTACAGCTGCAGAACTTGTCTGAGAATAATCAGGTTTGTAAGTTTTTCTCACTATCAAAGCATATAAATGACAGCTGTCTGTACATCTGTGGACACGATGCAAACAGGAACTGCTGCAGTAATAGTTTGGCATACTTTTAATGGTACCAATTTGCCAAAGTGTCAGACTTTAAAAACCTCTGCACCAAGAGCATTGTTTCCAGATCCTGGCCAATACAACAGTATGGACGGCCATTTTCAGTCAATCTAAGCTTATCACAAATATATCAGGTGAAAGTGGTGGACCTTCGCTAAGCCCCGCCCCTTTGTGATGGTCCGACAAGCTGTCGGAGTAAGCATGGAGCCCACACTGTAACTAACTGCACTCCCTGAAGAAATATTATCATATTTTTGGAAGAATGAAAGTGTTATGACACGTATGAAACAAAACGTTTCCATGGTCTGCAGAAATATACAATGCCAACATTTTCTTCAGGTGACTGGGCTTCAGGGATCTCATTTATAAACATTGCATATGCACAAAATGAGGCCTGAGAGACGCATACGCCACTTTCCACGCAAAAGCTGTGATCTAAAAAAACAGAGTTGATGGGAGAAACTTTGACCAATGCTTCCGAACATTTTGGAGACAGGAAATCAGCAATGCAGATGGTAAGATGGAAGCCTGGCTGTTTTTGGTGCGTGCCATTTTTGGCTTTTGTCTGTACATATATTTTTAGTATGGATCCTATGCAAACAAGACCCCAAAACTTTATGTCTTTGTATATTTGAGCATAAAAGTCCCACATGAAAAAGACTTGGAGCTCAATGCCAAAATACGAATTTGGCTTTGTGCCCAAATCCAGATTGTACTGAATTTATGTTAATAACATCAGGTTTTAAGTGAAGCCCTCAAACTGTCTCTTTTTAAGCTTCACCTTTTACAAGAACATGGAACGGGGTGAGACAGAAAAGGGAGAGTGCGAAAAACGAGAGAGGAGAGACAATAAAGTGGATTGGTGTAATCCAGTTTATCCTGGCACAAAAGGTTCAAACAGCAATGAAAACATGCCGACATCAAGACACAGACAGAAATACAGACACACACACACACACACACACACACACACACACACACACACACACACACACACATACACATACACACTGAGCGTTCAATGTTATTGGAGCATTACGAGAATATATTTCACAAACTCTGCGAAATAAGATGGTGTGTGCGTGATCTATTTGTGTGCGTCCTAATATGAATGTTCCCCCGGGGCCGTCTTCCCGGCAGGCGTCCAAGCTTCCCGGTAATGGAGCAGGGGAGAACTCTCCACAGCAGGAGCCAGGGACAACCAATCAATGTCAATGAATGTCTCCCACTCTCTGCATTAAACCAGCTCTGGATGATGTAATGACATGAGCCTCCCCACCATGATGGGTGGGTGGGTACACAGTGTTTTCCAATACATTAGCCCAATGGAGGAGGGGATTCCTGGGATTGCGGGGTTGCATGAATTTATCTCAAACTCGTTGCATACATAAACTATCCTCTGCCTCAGTGAAAATGTTTGGCTTAAATGTGCCTGAAACCAAACACAAATATATTATGAATGAGCTCAAATGAGATCAAAACTAGCATTTCATTCAGAGAAGATACATGTCATAGCCCAGAATCACACTGTGTGAAGGAGCCAGACTTAGAATAAACACATATCTGCAGCATATAACAAGACAGGTATACAGTTTATGGTGAGCTGCTTCTATTTGAAATCAAAAATCTTAATCTCCCCCCTTGCTTCCACATCTTTCTGTCTCATAAAGTAAAACAAATTCTTATGAATTGTCATTAATCTTACATTGCTTCTGCCAAGTTTCAAAAAGAAATTGATCAAAAACAGAAACGTGAATAGCTCAGGTTAATTGGTAACTCTAAATTTGCTGTAGGTGTGAATGTGAGTGTGAATGGTTGTCTGTCTCTATAGGCTCCTAATTCCCACCACACTGTGTGTTTGGGGAGCTTCAACAGCAGCACAAACTACATCAAAGTAGTTAAAGTTTGACTATAACCCTGAAATGCTCAGAACAAATTAGTCTGAATATAGCAGAGCAGGTCACTATGGGCAGTCATTATCTTGTAGTGTGGAGGATTCAAATTTCTTGCCACCAAACAGACACTCTGGGCTAATGAAACCCTTTAAACATCCATTACAGTCTCCAAGACACACACACACACACACACACACAAAAATCTGTTCTTAGTTTTAGACACAGATAAACTTGGGTGACAAGTGGTCCGCACTTAACACCAACAACTCTCCTCTTCACAAAGTTTTAAATTCTGAGCTTTAAAGTTTTTCCTTCCTCTGTTGGCACACGGCGACGACTTGGCTTTAATTTGAATTCTCTCAGAAATACACTGACACTCTGCAAAATTACCAAACTTGTGAACTTGGCTAAAAATGTAGACCTTGCATTATCAACAGTCTCTACTTCAGTGCCCTTGAACAGACAAAAACAACACACACCGGGGACATTGTTTTTCAAATGACTCTGTACTTTGACCATAAAGTGAAGGAGGGAAAAGAAAAGAAAATCATGTTAAAGGGTACGTTCTGTATTTTTCAACCTGGACCTTATTTTCTCATGTTTTTGTGTCTAAGTGAAAAATAGAAACAACAATTTTGGAAATGAAACAAACAGACTGCAATTAAACCATTCGGGGCAATAATGCACCGTCAATATATGTCCTATAAAAGTGTTTATTTTTACCAATGGTACAGTGTAGAGATGTGCAGATGGCAGTTATAACCGCCTGGTCCGTGGTCAATCCGGGTCCTTATGAAAAGGACCCCTTCAAAGACAGACCTGTTCCTAATCACTAAGATCTTTTTTGTTAAATCAGAAACAGCCACAAAACTGCTTTCGCCAGACCCACCAGACTCCATTTAAATAAACAGTAATTTTATCACCATAAAACATACTTTTTTACAAGTCGAAAGAAACAAAATAAAACTTCTAAAAATTGTCTCAGATCATCTGTCCACTTTTCCAACAATCACCAACTCTGGTTTGGTTGAAATGAACCTTTAATTCATTCACTTAGATGTGAGAATATACTGGCTCTATGCATGCTGAATTTACTGTTTATTTAAATGGAGTCTGGTGGGTTTGGTGATAGCAATTTTGGGGCTGTTTCTGGTTGAACAAGAGGGATCTGTATCCCTATAGGATCCTTTACATAAAGTTGTTAGACACTTAAAATAACAATCTGAGCCTGTCAGTGGCAAAAACAAACACTTTGAGTGGAAGTTAACTGATGGTGCAAACATGCTCAGAGTGGTTACATTGCAGCCTGTCTCGCTCAAGTTTGGAAAAACTTTGACACAAAAACATGGGAAAATAAGGTCCAGGTTTAAAAAAAAAATCACCCTTTGAACGACAGATCTCTATTTAGATCTTTAATCGGGACAACAAAAACATTTTAACGTGACTTAAAAACTAGTCCTTACCTCTTTGAACAAGCCCAAGGACTAGTCTTTACCTCTTTAAACAGGACTAAAGGTTAGCAATTAAAAGTGTTAGTCTGAGATGATATCCAACGAAAGAGTCTCCATAGCAACAGTAAGAGTGATTCACAGAGCATGTCAGGCTGTGAAATAAATTTCACACCTCAGTGCACCACGGCCTCTACTGTGAGATTCTGTTTGTGTGTGTGTGTGTGTGTGTGTGTGCACGTTAGCAACAAAAATAAAACTGTATTTGTTGGTACACCTATTGTGCCATGGTTCTATATACAGTATGTGTGTCATTGATGCAGCAGCGTCGACTGTGTGAGGATGTTTTTTCTGCATTTTCTGGTGCATTTGATGTTTCTTATCTTTTCACACTCAAACATGTTTTTACACGGTTTGTTACGCGGATGTAAAATAAAATCTTTTGATGTCTGGTGGTATCAATTGTTGTGTTTTCACCTCCACTCTCACTCTCAAAGCAGATTTTAGATTAAAGTGCGCTCCACTCTTTTCCCTCCCATGCCCCTTTCTCTTCCTCCCTCTCCTTCACTACCTTCTTCCCATCGGTCTCACACTGGCGCACTGCTCATTAGCTTTCTGTCAGTCTCAGTTTCTGTCTCCTTTCTCCCCCTCTTCTTCTTCTTCTTCTCTTTCTCCTGCGCTGTCATGCAGTTCCCCCTCTTCACTCCCCTCACTTTATCTTTACATTTAATCCCTCCTTCCTTGTGTGTGAATTCAGCTAAAGATTCCTCAGGGATCTCCTCCCTTTTTATCACTCAGGCCATTTTCCTGCTTCTTCAGTTTCCTCCTTTCCTTCTCGCTTTTCTTCCTCTCTCTCATCTCTCTCCATCTGTCCCCTTTTTTTCTGGTTAGTGAGAATGTTTTTGTTTTTTTAATAAGAAATGAAAGCAGGCTCTGAACCCACCTCCCACATTCCTGCAAAACACACACACACACATACACACACATGCACATAAACAGGAATCGTGACTGCTGTGCTGTGCCCGTACGAGCCACAGTGAGAGAGCAAAAATACACCAGCGCAGAGAGCTATCGACTTCTCTGTGATTACACGCACGCCCCAGTATTTGCACACACAGAGATGCACAACGCTCAGGGTGCAGCGGAGAGAGAACATGAACGCAATCACACTTTACTGTCTCCACGCAGCCCTGAGCATGGAGCAGGTGAGAGGAAGGAAAGTGGAAATGAGGGGAAAACAGAGTAAGAGGTGCAAGTGAGAAGAAGAGATGGTGTGAAGGGAAGCAGGTGACGATGACTGAGAAGAAACCCGACTCTTCTTACTGTAATGGCTTTCAAACGTGGCTGCTTCGTGAGTTCGGCTTCACTTATTTTGAAGGGAAGTCAAATCCTCCCATCTGTCCCCCAAACACACTCGCTGATCCTTCTTTAATACTTCCTTCTGTTAGAGGAAAACACCCAGGACACTGTCTACTTTTCTGTGCCTGTGTGTGTGTGTGTGTGTCAGACGCTGTCCTTAAAAACTTGGCCCATATACAGCACAGTATATGCCTTTGTTTTCTCCAAGAGTCAAACTTGTTCTTGGCTAAGCTCGTAGCATTAAAACCTGAGTTGATCCAAAGTGATCAAAAGATCCTTTAAATACTTCAGTCTGACGACATTTTTCAGGCCTCACTTTCTCGCGTGATGACTTCCATAAATACATTCACTGTATCATGCCAACCTCTGTTTTAAAGGGACATCTATTTTACCCAGTGGCTGCACAAACCACTGACCGAAGTGAACGACACTGATCATCTTGTTACAATGCAATGTCCTGTTGGGAAATCTTGGGTTCTGACTTTCGCTCCACCCACTTAAACACCAGTGCAGACCAGGCACCCCCAATTATGGCTATGGCACCCAGTAGCTGTGCCCCCCCAGCAAGACAATACACCGTCCCACACCACAAAAAATGCTCAACAATGGTCCGAAGAACGTGACAAAGACCTCAAGGCATCAACCTGGCCTCCAAGATCCCAAGATCCCCATCTGATCAAACATCTGTGGGGCATGCTGGTACCCCACCTCACAACCAACAGGACTCAAAAGATCTGAAGCTAACGCCCTAGTGCCAGACACAGGGTCAGAGCCAAGTCCGATCCAAGAAGCACTGACCGTGGATCGCGGTACCTCTGGGCAAACAGCACGTCCCTCAAATGTTCGATCAGGTTGGGATGTGGGGTATTTGGAGGTCAAGTCGACGCCTTGAGCTCTTTTGAGTGTTGTCCTGTTTTTAGACAAGTGGACTAGTCTTAATTACAATTTTCATTTTGTCGACAGGGAAATTAGTCGCCAGGAACGTCCCTAATGTTCACATATGGAACATTTTCAGTTAAAAGGTGGCCCATCGAGTCACTAAAACTCACTGTGCGTATTCTTGAGGCCTGAAACATGTCAAACACATTTTTTTCTTCATACAACATGTGCAAAGCTGATTCTTTAAATATCTTAAATTGTGAATAGTTACATGCTTGTGCACCATTTTCTAAAAACGGTGATAATTCTCAGTTGATTTTATAATCAATTAATTGACTCATTCTTTTCAGCACTAATGCACTACATCACTTAATGCCAAATCTAAATTAAGAGCATAAAGTCTTTGCTAGTCACCGACTCATTGCAGCATCTTCAGTGGAATATTCAACTGAAAAGTACCATAATATTTTCATTTATGTATAATTTAAAATATGAGGTAAAAAGGCCAGCAGTATTCTTTCAGATTAAATTTGCATTCACATTAGCTGCACTTACTTCTCTCTACCTGCTTCCATTAAAATGATCCACACAATCTGACCTTTCCCACTGTTGCATTTACTGTAATTATATATTCAGTCTGTGTACTGAGCCCAAACTATACCTGCAATTACAAACTAAACTTTGAATTACAACTCATTTAGCAGTGCTCCAAATGTGGCAGTGAGTACATCATGAGTAATTCTTCCCCATTCAGAGCTCGGGAGTCACCTACTTCAGTTGATAGCAGTGTTCTCTTGTCTTAGTGTGTCAAGGTCAAGCATGGCTAATGGCCAAAACATTGTCATTGTCACATTGACACAGTGGTGGTTAGCGCTGCAGCCAGCAGCTGAAGGGCACTCGACGTCATGCAAGTCAACTGATGGGCTGCGGAGATGGAGTGGAATTGTAAAGTGCCACTATTACTGATTTCACTGTCAGGGAGAAGTCGCTTACAGATAAACTGTTACTGTAGCGGAGCGTTCAAATCATCACAGGCGTGTACAGACTCTTCTCGCTGTACAGATCTGACTGGAAGATGACAGATCAGTAAAATATACACAGTTTATGTCAAGTAGCCTTTTTGTTATATGTATCACTGCAAGAAAATAAATGCCAATCTTCCAAAGGAAAAACATCCTCCAACTTAAGGCTGTAACCGACTCAGAATTATTTCAGTTGCATCAGATTTGACTGTTCAATACAAGTTTTCCACTATTTCTTCCTTTTTTCTACACAGACTTCGGTAAACAGAGGAGGTGGCCTACAGCAACACTTATCACCGGATGGGTCAGCGAATCATATGTGACCCTCTGTAAGGGTTCACACCCACAAAGAGTTCAAAGAACTGAAGATGTCTCCTTAGGTCTGCGTCTGCAGCTGCCTGTGCCATGGGCAGCATGAAAGCAAGGTGCGCTCACTCTGTGGCTGAAACTTCTCCCCCGTAAATACACTGCACACTGACTGACAAACAAGAAAATCACGGCTCAACTAAAGGGTTTCTGACTGTTATGGTCAAATCTTTAACTCTTACGGGGACAGCCCAACTCAAACACGACACGGTGACCGGTGAACAGCCGAGCAAACGCTGTGGAAACGAAGTGAAGATAACTCGAAAATGACTCGAGTTGACGGCAGCTACACTCGTTACTATAAGTGGCATTAATCCTTAGCGAGTAAGAAGCCAATACTTTATCAATACATGCGTTCAGCCAGCATGAACATGTAAACATGTAGACAGCGATATTCAATATGCTCCGTCCACAGTCTCTCATCCACTGACACTAACGTTATGTCTTACACAAGGACAGCACGCTAGTTCAGCTGATAGCAAATTGTTACTAATAAGCTCAAATGACAGCTGTCTGTATGTAAACTAACTTAGTTTGCACTTATCTTAAAACACTCTTAAACTGACACAAACAGCCACTACTCTCTACGCCAGCACTACGTTACCAGTAAACAAGCTGTCGGAGTCAAATACAGGTCACACGCCAAATCATCTACGTCATCAGCCTGATTTGAATAAATTCTCCGGAACTTTGAGGTGCGGTGGAAACGCAAACCACACAGATTACCAGGAATTATTTTACCTAGGTAAATAAGTCCCTGGAAATAAATGTTCCAGGAAATGTTTATTGGTTATAAAAGGGCTAATGTATGACACTTTGTTATAAGAGTGCTGGTATCATTTTCCCTTTCAGTAACTAAGAGCTAAAGATAACACTCCTTTGGTGTAAAATGAGTCATATATCTGAATGCACTTTCTGTGTTGCAGAGTGAGACTGGAGATGCAAGTGATTATCCACACAGGATAAACGGTGGCCTGCTTCAATTATGCTTGACTCAGAGTATGCTGACATAAATCTGTTCTGGTCAAAACCATTTATCTCTTCATCATCTGATAAGTTTATCAGACTTCATTTCAGCACAACATGCTGTTTAGGCTGCAGAAAAACATAATGCCAGGCAGCTTTTGTTGATGGCATCCTATTGGTGCACAAGTTTCAGCACATCTGACTGGTTATACTGGAGCATATGAACACTTTGCCTAACTAAGATTAGCACCAAGTTTCTAGCAGCGAAAAAAAAAGTGTCACATGCAGCCATTTTGTTGTTTCAGTACTGCTGCACAGAGGTTCAGAAATAA
The DNA here is from genome assembly GCA_026686955.1 of Epinephelus cyanopodus. Lineage (NCBI taxonomy): Eukaryota > Metazoa > Chordata > Actinopteri > Perciformes > Serranidae > Epinephelus > Epinephelus cyanopodus. Next base: position 11,421,778 of record CM048926.1, on the reverse strand, counting down.
CTTCAGAGCTTTCTTATGCACATCTGAATGTTACACTCTGTATTCTGATTTTGGGGATCACAGCCTGCATGTCTGATTAAGCCACTTGTTGAAGAGCCTGCGCAGTTTTCGCCTACAGATTTTGTACTCTGCTTTGTTCACACAGCTGTCATTTTTAGCACTAACCCTAAATGAAGTTATAATTGCTGCCTTACAGTAGTATGCCTCCACAAATCAGTCAGGTTGCAGTTAACGTTCATGTCTGTCCAGACTTATATAATACATGTAGTGAATAAAGAGGAACTTAGCAGGTAGTAAGTGGTGAAACATTGATGCTTTACAAATATCTTCAACCCAGCAGCACAGAGGATCTTCGCAATCAACACAGTTTTAAGGTGGAAACACACACAGTGAAGTTGACCTTTGACCTTTTGGATATGAAATGTCATCACAAATGTTTTTGGTGAGGTCACAATGACCTTAAATCAGTTCATCATTGACTCCAAGTGGATGTTTGTGCCAAATTTGAAGGAATGACCTCAAAGTTTTCTTGAGATATCGCAAGAATGGAAAGGACAAACAACACGGAAGCATGATGCCTTTGCCCATGGCGGTCGCCAGCGTGGAGTAGAGGCTGAAAAAATCACAACCTGAAGGGAACCTGTCCGAGATCATCACAGAAAATACTGAACTCAAGCCCGACCAAGCCAAATCCCCCCAAAAAGCACTAGTCAGCTTCTAGAGCCTAGGACACACTGGCTGTGTGGCGATGCAAGGATCACCGACTTTCTACACTGTATTTCCCGGCCAGAGAAGCTCCTTGCACTGGCAGGGAGGAAAGACAGAGAGCCCAGTATGGAGCCTGGCTGTACGACGAGGAAGAGGGGGATCACCTTAAGTTAACTTCGACTTAATTTTCACCACCTCCATATTCTTGTGTTTTCTTCTCTCTGACCTTGTTAACAGTGACACTGACACTGACAGCTCCCTAACCCCACCCCCTCTGTTGTTTTACTTGGCCGGTCATTGGTCAAAAGCCAGCAGGCTGCAGCAAAAGAACTTTTTTTCTACAGCTCGAGCTCTACCCGACCCGGCCTAAACCCAGTCTGATCCATTGGGCTCGTGTTGATATTGAGAACTCTTGCATGCTGGCATAAAAACTGCTGCAGCTGAGAGGTGGATCTACTTTCATTATATTGGTATTGGAAAGTTGTCCTTCAGTATTTAGCGATGCCACTTGCAGTGTGACATCTTTTTTCAGCGCGCAAACCCAACACCAAAACTTCCAGCTTATGTTTTCCCAAAGATTTTATCATTTTGGCAAGTATTTCCAATAAAACGTGTGATCTCAATTCAAGACACATCACAGATTTTTAACATACCTCTTTGAGTGATTGGTGAATGAAACACGCTGTGTTCGGGGACACCGTCCAGGGTGACTTCTCCTCCACCATGATGGCGTCCAGCGTGGCTTTCTCTAGGATGACATCGAAGGATGCGTCAGGGAAGGAGAGCTGGCGTATGTCCATCTGATGCCAGGTCATACCCTCGCAGTCACTGTGCCTGGCACTCATTGTACTGATGCACACAGAGGAGTAGTCTATGTTGGATGGAGCGGTAGCCGGTGCTGTACATGTCGCCGCTCATACTGCTGTTTCCACAACCTTAAAAAAAAGACAGGAAAGAGAATGAAACCTGAGACATGTTGGGAGAGGGAAGAAGGTCACGGAAAGATGAGCAGATAGACTGAAACCAGCGTGTTTCTGATTATTCAAATCCCCAATATGTTTTTCAGGATGAGTATACGATGTGTGATCAATATAGCAACAACACTGAGACAAGATTAAGCAGCAAGCTCCTTTAATGGCAACAAAGACGGCTATGACTGGGACCACCTCCTGTGATGGATGACACACACACACACACACACACACACACACACACACACACACACACACACACACACACACACACACACACACACACTCTGTCTCTATTCGATCAAGCTGCTGTTCAATCATGAGCACAAGCAGAGACTGAAACCTCCCTGTCTAGCTGACCTTATGGGGGCTCATATAAAGTGCGTTCAGGTGTGAGCAAACTATTCTCACATGACCTCAGACTGCACGATATCCGTCACTAGCAACAAGGCTTCAACTTGTAGCTTGTCACCGGGCGACGGGTTGATGAAAGCCAACGACAGGCATGAAAGAAGACAAAAGAAAAGTGATGGCTGCCTCTCGTGTGGCAAGACGAGATGAAAATAATCTACTGAATGCTGCATCTCACCTTTTGGATCAGATGACTCACAGATTGTGTAGATAGAGGAGGAGGAGGAGGAGGAGGAGGAGTGGGTAGAGAAGACAGGCAAAAGAAAAAAGGGAGAAGGAAGCAGTAGGTGGAGAACGTGGTGGAGACATATACACTATCTTGGTGAACATATGCTGTTTGAGTAAAGGTGAGGTTCGTGTGTGTGTTAGCCTTAAATATGCTCATATTATCCTGCACCTATTAAAGTCTGTGTGCACGTGCCTATACAACTGTGTTTCAGGGTATCCACTTGTGAGGGGGGTGAAGTGTGCGATAGGTGGGGCTGTGACTTCCGGCAGCATGCTGGCACCGACACCTCCAGTGCAAACGTGTGGCTGGCGCTTGTTATCACCTTACTGCTTGGACTAATTACCAGCCTCCAAAAGATCTGTGTGTGTGTGTGTGAGCGTGCAAGACTGATTCAGTTAGCAGCCTCACACACTAAACAACACATTTGTAACCTAGTTAGGTGTGTGTGTGTGTGTGTATGTCAATGACATGTATAGACGTATACTGAACAAAAACATAAGGTAACACTTGTTTCTGCTCCCATTTTTCACAGGTTTAAGTGAAAGATCTGAGACTTTTTTAATGCACTCATTATATATATCTCAAATTTTGACTGCAAATTTGTTTTAAAAAATCTGTGTTAGTGAGCACTTTACTAACTTTACTTGCATGTTAGACCTCACTGCCGCAAACTAGCTGCATATGCCAGCGGACCAGACGGATAGAAAACCAAAGCCAAGACAATTTGACGTGAGTTTGGATTATAATTTGACAAGTTTGTATTTATTTTGTGTTTAACAAGTGTTTGTTTCATAGACATGTATTATAATCCTTTTCTGACTTTGTCTTAACTGGTCTTTTCATGATACCCTTACAAATTTAATTCATTGGTTCATTTCACTACTATAAGCAGCATCCAATGTAGTTTCTGTGAATTTGGCAGTACATTCAACCGCCTCCGCAGACCACATGTAACTACAATATTTAATAGAGACATATCTACTGAGTGCATAAAAGTCTTCTTAGATCTTTCACTTAAACGTGTAAAAATGTGTGACCAAAAAGAAATAAATGCATTCCTGTAGCACTAATTATGTAAATCCTAATAAATGTCTTTTTTTTTTTTTAAAGATAAAACTGCACATTTAAGAGTGGCCTTTTATTGTGACCATCCCAAGACACACCTGTGTGGGAGTGATGCTGTTTAATCAGCATCTTGATATGCCACACCTGCCAGGTGGATGGATTATTTTAGGAAAGGAGAAGTGCTCACTGGCATGGATTTTGATGAATTTGCAACCAGGAATTGGAGAGAAGGCCTTTGTGTGCACAGAAAAAGTCTTAGATCTTTAACTTAAAACTCTGGACAACTGAAAGGCAGCAGATAGGAGCTATGAAAGCAGAAATAAAGTGCAAAGGAGGGAAGCAAAACCAGCAACGGTGCATTATAACATTGTGCAGCAAGACAACCCTTGGCCAAACGCGTTCCTTAAGTGATAGAGTGTGATAGCTGCTTATGCTTGGAAATTTTTATGTGTGTGTGTGTGTGTGTGTGTGTGTGTGTGTGTGTGTGTGTGTGTGTGTGTGTGTGTGATACATCAGAGGGCTGGAGCCATGCCTTGCCTTGATGGCTATCCCCGTGACGTTGGCTTCAAAACAAGGGAGGAAATATGTCAGCGCTGCTTGTCACACTCAAATCGTTGAGCGCTTTCTTTATGGATGGCTGGAATATGAGAGAATGTGTCGGGGTTGAATTACACAGGCTCAACAGGTTATTTTAGATAACTTTAATCTTACTTTAGTGTGCCAAAAGCAAGCAACAGCTTCGGAAAAGACATTTTGTACCAAGGAGAGGCAGCCTGACAAACAAGATATGATTCATAGGGAACACTGAGGATTCTTTCCGTCTAGAAAAAGGGGTCAGAAACGCCATAAAGAATGGTGGCATCATCCTTTATGGAAACAAGGACAATCACTTCACAGCCACCATTCAGTGTGTGGTGAAAATGAGGGTCTGCAGCCTTGTTTCATGCCCAGGTTTGGTGCTCTCCAGAGTGGGTTAAATCACCCCTGCACTCCCCTCTCAAATCCCCAAGCATGCCGGACATTGTTTCTGAAGGGTTCCCCCCGCTGACCCAGCTATGTGTGTGCATGTGTGTGTGTTTTCTTTTTCCATGCACTCGGCTCTGAGGAAGGGGTGTCACATGACAGCTCATTCCTAGGGGTTGTCACGATAATTATAGTTGCCAGGCTGTCATCAAGGACACTACTCTCATTTTGGGTCTGTGACATCAGCTGGTGCCCCCTGTAACCTCTGACCTTCACACACTCCAACTTACCTGCACACACACACACACACACACACACACACACACACACACACACTGCCAAAAAGAGGTCTGACAGGATGTGCTGCACTTATGTCAGTCCATGTGTGTGTACGTGGAGATCCTAGAGTGCATGTATCAAATGTGTTTATGTGACAAAGGTTTATTCAGGATACCGGGCCAGTCCGGGCCAGTCTGGAGCCGGGAGTCTGTCTTTTCTCCAGCTGGAAGCAGGGGAGCTAAAACCTCCTGATAGCGTATCCTAACTGGATTATCCAGAGCGGCAGAGAGGGAGACTAAAGTTAGAGGTGTCATATCACCTCGTTCTGCTGGCTGTGTGAGTGTGCATGTGTGTGTGTGATGGAAAATTTGAGACCCGGTCTTAAAAAGCATCATACCACTCATAACAAATCGGCAAAAACAAACTGTGGTGAACATCCGTCATCCGTTTGTGACATGTCTAAGCTGTTTGTTATGTAGTGCGTTTGTTAGTTATGTCTGTGTGTCCATTTGTACAGGAAATACACGCACAAACAAGTGTTTTTTTAAGGAGGAGAAGAAAACCAGCTGCTAGCACGGAGAGGAATGTTGGCCAAACATGGAGGTGGTTCCTTCCTGCAGACTCAGAGATGCTCGGTCCAACAATGGTATCAGGTTGCATGACTGACCTGACAAATCCTTTGATATTCAACAAAAAGCTTGACACGTGACTCTCACAGAAAAGAGGTAATCCACTGGAATAACGCAGCATTCCTCTCCTTGTACATGGTCGAGTTATCAAACACCCGATAAAGGGCCACACAGCAGGAGGAAGTATTCTCCTAAACTGCACCACAGGAAAGGGTTAAGCTAGTCCCTCAATCTGTAACATCCAAGATGAAAATAGACCTGGTTATACTGCCAACAGAAAAACATGAGTTTAAAAGTGAAATCGACACCTGCTGATATCTCTGGGATTTTCCACAGGGAACAACCCCATTCAACACTTTGCTCCAGTAAATCATCAAGTTGGCTGCGTACGTGGGTGCTCACCTCATTTATAGCACAAGCGTATGGGATGGTGTTACAGCAGAGTGTGCATTGGTGAATGTAAACTCAGAACTCTACTTTCATGATGACATAAATCGTTTGCATAAGCTTGTTCTCCATCAGAATATCTGCATTGACATGAATACTTTGTTCAAAGATTTGTCCAAAGTGGGTCAATCTCATCATAGTCTGACCTGTCCTGACACCAAGTGTCAGCTTGGATTCACCTTTATTTCATTAGCTTGCAGTCGAGCTCCTTGACTCTTACACAACATGAACTGCTGGAGATTTGACCTTTGAGCTATCAGATGACCTCCCGTCCACATAAACAGCGACTCTCCAGAGTCCATCTATGGTCAGGAGGGGTTGGTGGGTGGGGAACCCCTGCGAGTGAGCCAGCGGTGTGAAATATCAAAGCTGCTATCTCTGAAGTGAGACGAGCGCAGCAGTGGAAACTCCATGATGTCAGAGGCATGCAGGGTACTCACTCACATCCCAGATTGGTTTAGACACATTAAGGATGGGGAGCGTGGCCAGCGCTGATGAAAGGTGATGTTCACATGCGCTCTAGCAACAACACTGAGCTCCGCCGCCCCCGCACACCCTGCAGGCTCTGGGCTAGCCCGAGGTAAACTGATGCCACGGTGACGCTTCACAAAGTTCAGCCGCGACTACTGTAAATGTCAACATGTGAAAAAAAAGCCCAAATGGAGTGTTTGTTTCTGTGTGTGTGCACGCACATTAACCACGTGGCTGCACCTGTGTATGCTTAGTGCCCTGGCTTGTATCGACGGATGTGTTGACTTGGTGTCTTATCTGCCGAAAAGAAATTAGACATTAAGCCTTAAATATATCACTAAATCAGAATTTTCCAAAATGTACACAGATGCTCCTGGTAGAAGCCAAACGTTGGCGCGGTCTGTGCGATTGTGAAGAACGTTAAGTTTGACTGTGACTGTTTGTGTCAGGAAATTAGAAGCCTGCACGTGTGTCTGTGTTTGTGTGTGCGCACCGTGACAATGATCAAAGTAGACAGTGTCACACTGGGCCTTGTTTTAACCAATTATCTCTTGTTATCCTCCCTCCAAGTTAGGGTCCACTGTTATCTGATTAATTAAGCAGAAGCGTTTCTATGACAAGCATTTGTTGACATTTACACGCAATCACAGACACACTCTAATGCACACTCACATGCCTTTAATTTATTGGACCTATATAGATTCTTAAAGGGATACCTCACCCCCAAAATGATCATACGGTAGCACGAGTCGAGCATTTGCAGCACGTAATACTTTTGAACATTGGAAGCCTGAGTGCTTTACGCTTCATTGACTGCTTAAAGCAAAGCACTTGATTTGGAAGCCCTGACCTCACCTGGGTGCAGTCAGTGGGGGGAAACAATGATGGGCAGAATGGGTTTATTAACTAATGATTCATGTTGGAAATGCCAGGAAGAAACTGGCACTTTTACACACTGTATTTGGGATTGTCCACTCATTCGGCCCTTTTAGAGTAAAAGACTTACACGCGTGAGTAAATGGCTAAGTAAGACATTGCCATTGTCTCCAAGACTGTTTATTGGGGGACAAATGTGTCAAGGGATGAATTCTCAGTTGTTATGCCAGTCATTACAGCTGCTAGACAATACTCAGGTATCGGAAGTCAACGAAACCCCCAGAAATAAAAGAAGGGGTCAACTATATGACAAAAACTGCCTCTTACGAATCCACGCTGACAAGGATGACTGACCGTGCTCAAGGTTAGTTTTGGATTTTTGGAATTATTTTTGCATTGTCTGGGGCCTGGAGTGTGTGATTTTTTGTTTTGTCTTGCCCTGCCCATTTATTGTATTTCTTCTTTTTTTAACCCTCTGGAGTCCACGGACATGCCGGTGCGTCCAAATCACATGACCGATTTAAGATGACGTAGCAGCAAGACACAACCTTGCTAAGTCTCAGTTTCCACTGAAGTGCAAACTTCAAACTATATACCACTTTAAAATTGTGTCGATAAGCTTAGTAAAACTTATGATGACTTACGATGAATCATTTACGCCATGCTTTTTCCTGAATGTTGTCGTCACATTTGGTGTGCGTTTGGTGCAGAACAAATGGTAAAAACAGGCCATTCTAACAAAAGTGACACCCCCTTTCCTATTGGTGGTGTTCAGGTCCAATGTGTTAATACAGTATGTCAAAATGAAAAAAAAAAGTCACATAGGTGAGGTTGTGCTAAAAAAAATGACACCAAACAAGGCAAGGTAAACAGATTTTAAGGTGAAATTTAAAGGTACAATCAAAAGCGGTCAATTAAACCCAAGACCACAAAGGGTTAAAGAAATGTATCACTATTAATTATAATGTGTTTATTTATTCAAATTTTCAAGTTTTTTGGTTGACTGGGACTGGTGCTGTACTCCCTCTTTTACGAATCTCCTGTTTGTATTGTATTTTTATTTTTGTTTGTCAAGACTGAATGTCTCATTTGATGTGTAGAACGGTCATGTACAAACCTGACCAAAATCAATAAAAATTTGAATTATAAAAAAAGAAAATACAGGCAGAGGGAGAGGGATGACCTCTGTACAAATCTATACATTATATTTTATGAAAACCCTGCATAGTTTATCTTTAAGGCTCAAACAACATGCCATCTTACTGCCAGGCAGGAGTTCACAAGTATATAAAGGAAATAAAAAGCATACAGCTGCTACAAACGGCCGCAGGGCTTCATAGAGAGGAGTGACATGAGATGAACTGTAGAAACAGAGATAACTTTCTGCCTCTCACCTTGAAGGCATTCATGGCGTTGCACTTCAGCTGAGTTTCTGATTAAAAATGCACAATTATCCAAGAGTTGTGCTGACTGAAACAGCCTCACAGCTTGTTCGGCCTCACACTGAGACACAGGAGTGACAGTGGAGAAGATTCAGGAAGGAAGGAGGGGAGGTGGAAAAGAATGGAGGCAGATAAGACACCAGAGGAGAGAGAGGACACAAGGAGTAATAAGAATTAAGGAACAGTGGGTGTGAAAGAGAAGTCATGGAAGGGGGGAGGGAAAGCAAAAGAGGTCACAATAAATTGGAGAGAAAAGAAAGCAATGAAAGGAAGAATATTTTCTGTGGCTAAAAAGCATGACAAGCTAAAGCAAGACAAGAGCGAATTAGAATTACCTTCTTGTGCAGACCAGTCAGGTTGCAGTTATAGTTTACATCCATGACTCATATGTAGCCATGACAGTTGACCATGCTGCAAACAGGCTATGGATGTTGCTGCAAAGAAGCTATATACTCTAAAACATGGATGCTTCACATATATCTTGAACTGGAGAGCACAGACAATCTATACAATCGGCACAGTTTCAAGGTGGACACGCAAGATTAGGGTCACTGATTCAGCATCCGACCATCCCCCTCTCTTCCCGAGGTATGATGTTGAGTAATGGCCAGAAAAGTGTTTTTACAGACCGTTATGATGTCACAGTGAGGCTGATCGTTGACCTTTTGGATATAAAATACCATCATTTAATTACTTTATTCTTTCATTATGTATTATTTAACCTTTATTTAACCAGGTTCGTCCCACTGAGATCAACGAGCTCTTTTACAAGAGAGACCTGGCCAAGAACAGCAGCGACACAGTATTTCAACAACAAATAAAAATCACGTAAAAGCACATATATTTGAATAATTATTGAATAATTAGATACATTTTTGCCATGAATGACCCTTCGCTAAGTCTGGACGCAGACTGGCCAATATAATGTAGCATCAGGCCGGCTCAGACCAGGGTCTGACAACAACACAGCTGTGCTCCATTGACTCTAATGTAATCGTTTCAGATTTCCTTCATTCTCAGGCTGGTTTCGTGGATTTGGAGCTAAATGTTGTGCCTGGGGCACGTCGTGTGTTAATGATACTTGTTACCTGGAGAGGTTGGAAAAAGATATATGTTTCTTCCCTGTTCCAAAACCAAAATCAAACCTTGAAAAGTGTAGGGGGTGAAGCCAAACACAGTTCATCTGCACACACTGCGATGCCACACAGCTGATTCAATATCAGTAAAGTTTCCCTTTATATTCACTGTCTTCTGTGTTAATCAGCAGTGATGTGATGGTTCACTTTTACATTGTGATCTGTAGCCTATAGTTCAGCTTTAGCTTCTAACTATCTTTGTCTTTTTAACCTGTTGTTGCTGCTGAGTCAGTTTGACATCCTGGATATATCCTTCAAACACAGATTGTAGACCCCTCTGTCTGCTTCTCTCTGGAATCACTCTTTCATTCTTCCAGAAATATGAAAACATTTCTTCAGGGAGTGCAGTTAGTTACAGTTACAGTGTGGGCTCCTTGCTTACTCTGATGCTCCAAAGAGGCGGGGCTTAGCGAAGGGTCAATTAGCATATTAATTCTTGAGTTATGGACAAAAACGTGGTTTGTGAGGTCACAGTGACCTTTGACCACCAAATCATTGCAATAAGTTTATCCTTGATTCAATTTGAGGAAAGTCCCTCAAGGCCTTCTTGAGATATCGTGTTCAAGAGAGTAAGACAAATGCAATGCCACAGTGATCTTAACCTTTGACCACTAAAATCAAATTAGTTCACTGATGAGTCCTCGTTGACGTTTGTGCCAAATTTGAGGAAATTTCCTCAAGGCCTTCTTGAGATTTTGTATTCAAGGAAAGAGGCAGACAAGGTCTGCGGAAAAAAAAACGTTTCAGTGACCAAAGTAATACCACCAATCTGTTTCAGCACTTGGAGCACAATCATGTTACAGAATATGAACGGTGCACGGCACAAGTTACAGTACAAACCTAACCAACAAACAACAAAAACAAAATAATCATTCATTATTCATTATTGAAGTAAAATGTTCTATTAATCATGACGTTGATTTGAAGTCACATCACCCAGCCCTAATTGAAATTGACCTTTGACCACTCAAATCCAGTCCAACTGGACGTTTGTGCCAAATTTGAAGAAATTCCCTTATAGTATATTTGAGGACAGACAACCCCAAAAAATAATATATAAAAGCATAAAAATGCAGAGATGAGGGAGAAAAGAGATACGACTGTACCGTCTTTACAGTGCACTGTGTAAATACATCACCAGCCAGCATCCATTTACAGCACTGAAGGGATATTTAGAAACACAAATGGCTGTGTGTTTTGGCATGTACAAGCTGATCTGAACACAGCCTCATCTTCCCATCTACACCAGATACACATATTTCTTATTTCCATTTTTTTTCAAGCAGTTTCAGATGCTCCGGAGAAGTTGCATCAGCACCGAGGCCAGATGAAATTCTCTCAAAAGCTCGGCTCTTCCGGCGAGTTCTCCTCACAAGTCTCTTCTTCCCTCCACTCACAAAAGCAACCTCAGTTACGTAACCGGGTATACGAGTTAATTAGTGACTGAATAATTAAGCGTGTGCCCGTGACAGTGTGACTGTTTGATGGAGTGTGTGTGTGTGTGTGTGTGTGCGTGTGTGTGTGTGTGTGTGTGTGTGTGTGTATGAGTGATGGAGGACTTTTGGAAGGACTCCATTGTATGAATCTGCCTCTCTGCTGTGGCACGGAGCCTAAAGCTTCTCTCGGATCCAAAAACACCAACAGGCACCAGGAACGGGGGCTTAGTAAATGGCAACGAGCGGAGAGAGACATCTTTTCTCTCTTTTTAGCCAGAACTAACAGTTATTGAAAGCCGCCCACCTCCCTCTTTATATCACTATTTATGCCTTGTTACCTTTCCTGCCAGGATTCATACAATACCACGAGTCAAGCATTTGCAGCACGTAACATTTTTGAACACTGGAAGCCTGAGTGTTTTTACACTTCACCATCTGCTTAAAGCAAAGCACTCGACTGTGGAAGCTGCAGCACTACTGTCTGCATTTAAAGCCCTCTTTGTCCTCAGCGGGGTCAAACAGTCGAAAAAAGTCTGGTGATCAAGAAAAATGGATCGAGCACGAACATGACGGGTGGGCAGCTGTCAGACAGCGTGGGAAGATAGAAGAGTGGGAGTGAGACAGGAAGAGATACAGAGAGAGTGTGTGGTAGAGCGCCCAAATGATGCAATTTGATCTTGCTGTGTAACAGAAGAACTAGTGGACACACACGCACAGACTCACAGCATGAGTCAGGTGTGTCGCTGCAGGTCAGGTCCTTGTAAAGGATGATGTTGTGACCTGTTGTACTTCCAGCAACAATGACAACAAAGTGATCAGCCCTTAAAATAATGGCACACTGAAGCTATATTAGTAGCTATTGTGTCCATCTCTCTCTCCGTCCCAGTTTCCATCCCACTGAAGTGGCTCTGAAAAAACTCTCATGCGCTCAATCAACACCCCACACAGCGTATCAAAGTACAATCAACATCACATCATGACATCCTTTGTCACAAATACAAATGGATGACAGATTAAATCTCTGGATCTCTACTAACAGGATGAATACCAATTACTCTAAAGGATATTCCCTCAGTTAGGGGTGGCGGCAGATGACAGTTGCTCCAAAATCTATAGATTCAAGATTTTCTAAACTGAGTTGCAAAGTGGAAAGAGACATCGATTCTGAAAGTATTTCTGTAAAATTACCGTATCACATCTTTAGCTATGGTAGCGCTGTGGCTCCAGGGATGGCAATGTACACTGGTCAGTCGCCACTGGTCCAGAATGAAATATCTCCACTACTGAATGCACTGCCATTAAATTTTGCACAGACATTTATGGTCCCCTCAGGATGAATCTGAATAACGTAACTGAGACTCTTATCCCTTTTCTTTTAATACCCACAATGATCCATAACATAGAGTCACAGGGCTCACTGAGGTAATGTAATGATTGTTAATGTTATGGTCATTAATTACCAGTTGTGACACTGAGGCTGGTATCATTTTCACCTAGTGTCTGTGTATGCGTGTGTGTGTCATCACGGCAAATGTGGTCCTGGTTAAGGCACTGACACACCAAGTCGACTGTCGGTCAAAGTTGGGCCATTGGTAATGCGCCGCCCTTGTCAGAACGGTGTGTCCCACGTGGTTGGCCCTCGTTGGCACTAGTCAGCTTGTTTTGTTTGATTCAGCATCGGCAAAATTGCAGCCCGTCACCTACTGAAATCACTCTGATTGGCAGTTCAGTGCAGCGAGATGAGACAGAAGTGAGACATGTAAACAAAGAGCTAAAGTCAAGAAGGAGTGAGGTCGAAACAAAGTTGTTATACAAGGTAAGACTGTTTGGTAACACTTAACTTGAAGGTATCGACATGAGGGTGACACTGTCATGAACTTGTCATAAACATTATGTACGTGTCATAAACGTTTATGACTGCTGTCATTAAGTGCAAGTGCAAGAGCATAACGTACGTGCTGGTTGGCAGTCGGTTTGGTGTGTTTATGTGCAATTTTTGGCTGAGAAACAGCGGCGTGCAGCAGGGGGCTCTTGTCACCGCTAGTTGCCGTGTCTGCAGGAACTACCACAGAAGCCATTTAGAGTACTTTTCCAGGTCTTTATATGTCTTTCTGCTTGCAGACAGATATTGTCACCACAATAGCTTCATAACTGTGCAAGATGAAACCATGAAACTTGTCTGGTGTGTAGCTGAGGTCACAATGAAGGCCACATTCAAAGATGGTTATAGTTCAAGCAAGGGAGCCAGAGGTAGGGGGGTACGAATTGGGGAAGGGGTCATTTGCCCTTCCACTTCACGCCTCCAAATTCAAAATGCCTCATCGTTTCAGTTGTAACAAAGTGCCATAGTTGCAAAATTCATCCAAATTTCTCCCAGAATCTGAAAGTGAATGGATTTTAGTTGCATATTACGTAACCAGCTTATTTTAAGTGTAATATTCAGGCTTGTGAAGTAGCTTTTTATCAAAGAACCAGATATTTTTTTTAACACAGTTCCTCGTGGTTTGTACTGATGATTCAACCAGGAGCCTTGAAAGTCCTCCAGCTACCATGCTCCTAGTCTGGCTCACAGGATGTTGACTGTGGGTATAAACCTGTCTTTGGCACCCTGCACGTTACTGTTTTCAAAATCCCTGTCGCTATGTGAAACTAGTCTCACACAGCCAGACCTATCTTCACACTTTATTTTAGGGCTGTCCATTAAACAACAACAACAACAACCTCCGAGCTGGTAACCAACACACTAAAATGTCTTTTAATATTTAATATGGTGTTTTCTTTTGCAGGGATTTGCCCATTTTATATTTAGCCATGTCATAGCTTGCCCTGCTCTCATGTGACACAGATCTAATATTATCAGGGTAGTGTGGACACAGATATCCAGATTTCTTCAAAGGCCACTTTCATACTGTATATGGTCCTAAATCTGATAAATATTCGATCACTGACAATGCGGCCACTGTGTGATCGGTTATATTGGAATTCATGTGTTTTTCCCATACATATAGCACACAGGAATCCCAGCTATATGATATATTTGGCTCATGATGGGGTTCACGTTATGAAAATAAATCGGTATTCACCACAGGAGTAAACAAAATACCAGCCCTCTCAGTTTGTTTCAGTAAACAGAGTGTGCCGTCTTATCACTGCAGTGGAAACATCTATATCGTCAGAGCCTTTTGTCAGGTCATACTACCTACATGATTTACAGCCGATCGGAGAAGCTTGTCCAGGGCTGTTTGCTTGCACAGTTGTGTTAACAGCTGTGTCTGTCAACAGCGTTCCCCTCTCACTCCCCTTGATATTCATTATAGCCACGCTGATTCAGTTGCAGAGGCACCAATATTTATTTTTCCGTCAGGCTATTCCAGCAAGAAAGCTACGTGCTTGTGTGCGTGTCTTTGTGTAACCACGTACTGTACTGTTTGTTCTCTTTGACTGGCAGTGTTTTGATGTCAGTCAGTCAGTGGTGTCGCAGCAGAGAGGAAGGTCATGATTCAGCAAGAAAATGTGAGTGTAAATGTGTGTGTGCGTGTGCAATGAGGTTCACAGGAATCATTTTTCTGCTCCCGTTAATCTCTGATTAATCCACCTCACCTGTACTGTGACCTGTACACACGCACTTGCAGAAAGAGTAAAACTGTATGCAGATAAAGTTAGACAAAGAGCGGCTCTACTAACATACTGTATGAAGCTACGAGACACAGGATGCACAGAGCCATCACTGTCACTGTCAGACACTTCCTTGTAACCGCATGCAATGAGGATGCAGTGCAGACCGCCTCAGCAGGAAAACACAGCACAGTGTAACAGTACAGATTAGGCAAAGTCGTGGAGATAAAGAGGGCGAAATAAAACTCTGAAGGTACAGAGACAAGCTGACAAAGACTCCTCAGAGATTTTATGACAGTTAGCACAAGACAGATGTTACAGTACAATGATATTTTACCGCCAGAAAAAAACAAAACTGCAGGTTTCAGCCTTTTCTTCTAAATTTCAGTGTGAAGTGAGATTTAAAGGAACAGTGTGTAAGATTTAGGGGGATTTAGTGGCATCTAGTGGCGAGGATTGCAGATTCAAACCAGCCTAAACTTCTCCCGGTAAGGATTCTGTCAGCGTTAATTTTTTTGCCGGGAGTCAAATTTTGCACAGAGGTCTCTTCTTCTCCAAACACACAAACTCAGTGATTCAAACCAGTAAAAACACAAAATAAAGCAGCTTCACATTACAAATCAGTGTTTCTCCAATGCTGTTTGGCATGTCGGAGATGGCTGACAGGCTGCTAACTTCGCATTAACGTGAAAAACCAACGTGAAAAACGAATGGTCCTACCTGGAGCCAGTGTTTGCTTTGTCTGTTCATAATTGTCCAGTTTTAGAATTAGTAGTGAGGATTGCAGATTGAAACCAGGTTAGGATTCCTTTGGTGTGTCCAGGAGGTTTTTAGTGGAGCCAGATTATCCCCACAGTTTTCTGACTCTTCAAAACAAATGGACTAGGTTATTAAAACCACTAAACACTGAATAAAGCATTTTACATTAAGAAATTAGTGTTTTTCTAATACTGTTTGGCATGTTGCAGATGGGCCGATAGCCCAGCACTTGCTGATGTGTGCTCACGTTCTACCTCTGATAACTTAAGATCCAGACATTCAGGACTTTTTTACTGGGAGCTGAATTATAAGCAGAGGTCTCTGCCTCTCCGAGACAAACAGACCATGTGATTTAAACCCATAAAAATACAGAAGAAGACAGTTTCATGTCAAAAAATCAGTTTTTTCAACGCTCTCTTGTGGCCGACGCATAAACGCGAAAACCGTGAATGGCCCTATCTGGAGCCAGTGTTTAGTTTGTATGCGCCATGTTTCTACAGTAGCCCACTACTGCAGAAACATGGCGGTGCAACATGGTGATCTCTGTAGACAAGGACAGCTCATTGTAAAGGTAACAAAAACGATTCTTATTTTCAAGAAATTCAACACTATTATCACATATATATTCCCCACAATCCTACACACTGGACCTTTAAATGAGGCCAAAACTTGGAGAACTCTCAGCGTCCCAGTGAGTGTAATGTTGGTGGATAGTCTGACACATGCTGGGAACAAGAACACAAATACACAAATAAATACACCCGCATAGGCACACACACACATGCATTATTGTGTAGAGGGGAAGAGAGGGTAACAGCAGTATAGGCATTTTCAATTAGCCACCTACCAAGACCACGTCTGTGACAAAATGAAATGGCCGAAAAAGCACAGGTATTCTCAAGTTTTTAACACACACACTAACTATGAGCACTCCTCTCCCTGCCCTTGCACCACAAACACACACACACACACAAAATCACTTACCACACACATGCACGCAGAGGCTCAAACTTGACTGGTTAATTTTCTGCCTGGTTGGCAGGCGAGTTTGTCAGTTCAAGGTGCCTGCGTCTATATGTAAATGCCTCTGTTGCCTGACCTTGGTGTGATTATGCATATGGATCAGGTTTTACAGATGAGGGCCGGCCTAGTGTGGGAGCTTTATGGCTGACCAAGCATATTGATCCCTGCTGGAGGAAATGGCATGTCTCTCTGCAGTGTCATTGTGTCATGGTCTAATCTAAATCGGAGGTCTGAATTCGACATGCTGCGAGAAATCCAGGGCCTCAAGACAGCAGCTCACTTTGAGCCCCATAAATCACTTAGTACCACTTATAGTTTGCACAGGCTCTAACTTCTATAGCACAACTGCAACTATATGTATGAGCTGCACATTATCATGACATGGCTTTAGGTTGGTTAATCTAATGAAAAAGGAGATGACTGCAGTTTGTGTGGGGCTGAAGGATTAAAGGTACTTCTCTGATTGTGAGTGTGTTTTTCCTGATCTGTGTTATTGTGATTGAGTCAAAAAGCCAATTGCAAAGTTCGAAATGTCCTTTCACACACAGGTCACACTGCTTTTCATTCGGAGAAGATTCTTAGATGCATTGCCACTCTGTCTTGAAAGATTTAGGTATTGTGTTGCTTTTTAAAAGACAAAGATGATACAGTTTTAAAACAATTAATACCTGTGCATTGTTACATTAAGAACACCGAAGAACAATGAGGTGCAATAAGAGACGCACCTTTGCTTGCAATTGGTGGCTATGATACAGAATACCCACGGAGGTAAAACTGTCAGCACAAGGTAGAATACTCGCTCTCCATAAAGGGAAGGCTAAAGCACAAACCCGCCAGTCTGTGTGGGTTTAGCATTGCATTACATTGCAATACATACACTGTCAGCTATCATCATTAGCATATCTATTATTGTAACAACCCTGTGTAGTAGTCCTGAGTCATTTTGCTGTGTGTGTTTTTATTCTTAGGTTTTTATTCTTCCTTTGGGATTAATAAGGTATCTATCTATCTATCTATCTACCTACGTACCTACCTACCTACCTACCTACCTACCTACCTACCTACCCACCCATCCATCCATCCATCCATCTACCTACCTACCTACCTACCTACCTACCTACCTACCTACCCTTCAACCCATCTATCTATCCATCTTTCTATCCATCTGTCTATCCATTTACCTACCTACCTACCTATCTATCCATCGATCCATCCATCCATCCATCTACCAACCCATCTGTCTATCCATCTATCCACCTACCTACCTACCTACCTATCCTTCGACCCATCTATCCATGTACCTACCTACCTGCCTATCCATCTTTCTATCCATCCATCCATTTAACCTACATAAATATCTATGCATCCAACTACCTACCCACCTACCTATCCATCCATCCATTTGTCTATCCATCTCCCTATCTATCATCCATCTATCTATCCATCCATGTATCATCCATCCATCCATCCATTTACCTACCTACCTACCTACCTACCTATCCATTGACCTATCTACCCACCTACCCATCCATCCATCCATCATTTACCCACCTACATATCTATGCATCTACCTACCTACCCACCTACTTATCCATCTGTCTATCCATCTACCTACCTACCTATCTTCATCTTCATCTCCATCTTCCTATCTATCCATCCATCCATCCAGCAACTTTTTTGTCTTACTTGCTAACTTACTGTTTTTTTATTGCTGTTCATAATTCCTGATACACTTTGCTGCTACTTGTTTGTTTTTATGGATTTTTTTCATCACTTCATTGCGATTACATATATATACGTGTATCCTTCTAGCCCATTGAATGTGAACTCAGGGCATTGCTGTAAAAGAGCTAATGCTCAGTCAACTTCCCTGAATAAACAATGATTGATTGATTACAAACATCATCATAGTCCTCTGAATCAGAATCAAATCATGAGGTGCCTAAAGATTCCCAGCCCTAGCGTTCCTGCATTCCCACAATCTGGAGGTATGGCAGTGCTGATTGGCTCAAGCTCAACCTACGGACAGGTACCTAAATATGATAAGGAGGCCAGCTCCGTCAATGAGCACATTAATAGTTAGCTGTGGAAAACATATATTGTGAAATTGCAAATTGACGAGTCCATTAAACGCCATCTTTCTTGTTTATATAGTGTGGCAGTGCATAAACTAAGTCGTTAAATGACATTCATTGATAGCCCATTAACATCTGTTCCAGCTAGCTACACAGCTAAACCGGCTGTCTGCCTCTGTGTTGACGATTTATGATACACATCATAATTGTCTATACACACACGGTGGAACAAGCACTTCATAATACAATGGTATCCGAGTGCAGACTACACACAGCCCTACATTTAATCTGAAAAAAAACAAGGTGTAGAGTTAGTCCTTTTAAGATTGTGGACTTTCTGGCTTCCAACAGGTGCACCAAAGTAGTTACTGTAGTTTGTCCCGGCATGATAGTGTGTTTTGCCGTCTGCTTTCAGGCCACCAGTGAGCAGCTGACAGCAGTGAAGTCGCTAATGAAGAGTGAGTCAGCCTCTGAGACAGGCTGGTGGATGAAGATGGTGATTAATGCTGCATGCTTCATCCCCTCCTCTGGTGTGCTGCTACATGCAATATGCCAATGCCTCATCTCTACTCTCCTCGCTCGCTAACAGACACACACACACACACAGACTTTGATGTTCCAGCTGCTTGTCTGACACTTTACAAGGAAACTGTTTTTATCATTGATTCAGTTCTGTGTATTCTTACAGGCATCGGTGTAAGCACACAAGGGTGGAAAGGAAGTTCGTGCCGCAAGCATCTGCTCGTCGAGTGACTGAGAACTGGACCGGACGGTATTACAAGAGATGCACACACTGAAACACACACACTCAATAGTTTGTTCTCACTGAATCATGACCACTTCCTGTTTGGCAGGAACTGGATGTTCTTCGTCCTTGAGAAAAGCAAGAAACAAGAAGTGGAGGAGGTGAGAAGGAGTACATGAGGAGAAGTCAGACTGTGTGTGAGAGAGAGAGAGACACACACACACACACACACACACACGCAGAAGTAATGTGGTCGGTATCTCCCAACAGGCTCCCTTTAAACACCATCCAATCTCCACCTGTCTGTGACCTTTCACTGGTGCTCCCTGCAACTGCTCAAGTCAGACCAACACTGTGATGTCACTCACTGAGCCAAGAGGAAGTGCTTTTATGGTCATGGGGACAGGAACCGCAAGAGAAGCTGTGCAATGTCACTGTAGTAATATCTGCGACGCTCTGAGGCTACCTGCAGTGTGAAGAGGGCTGCTGAAACTCTCAACAGCTCTTTCCAGGCTGCAGGGGATTGAGAGCGAGGTATGAATGACACTCAATTTGGTGGAAACGGGAGGGCGAGGGACGTGAATGGCTGGGGCTATGAATGAGGATAAGAGCGGAGGAATTTGGTGGGTGGGGTAGGGAGTGAAAGGGAAGAGATGCGGAAGAAGAGCAGGCTGAGATAGACGGGTGTGAAAAGGAGTAATTGGCAAGTGCGACGATAAAGAGGAGAGAGGAGAGGCTGGAAGTGAGCGGGTGGTATGACGTATTCAGAGTCTTTCTCTAACTCTCTCTTCTCTCTGCTGCTTTCTCCATTAGACATCTCTGCTGCAGCGTCGACTCCAACTGCATACTTGATGAAAGAGCCAGCACAGGTCCCAAGTCTCAACACACACACACACACACGCACACACACACAGACTCTGTTTGATAAGGCAATGCCAGGCTAAGCGCCGAGTCTGGCACCAATCCTGAACCCACTGCTACCACTGCCTGACTCACACACACACACAAACACAAGAGACAGCAGGTTACAAGAGGGTTTCCACTGTTTTCAGCCATGAAATATTTGTTTACTGAAGATGCATCGAAGAAAAGAAACACACCACAACAACTAATACAAAAAAACTTCTATAATGTGCATGTATGAGCTCACAAATACAAGATGTGCAGCCGACTAACAGAAGTAATGCAACACCACACATATAGACACACACACATATATTGTATGAAGCTGGCCTGTTGCAGACAGATGCAGTCTGAGAGCTGCATGTCTAGGGATGGCATCATACACCATCTATAGACGACGAAGTTTAGTTCTCCACATACACAGCTTTTGTTTTTTTTAGCTGTGCATTACAAGTTCAGTTTTTGGCACCTTTGAGTTGGCTTCATTTTCATTTTTAAACATATCGCCTATACAGAAGCTGCAATTGCAATTGGCAGAGGGAGTTAGAAGTAGGCCTGCCCCCGGATAAAAATTTACCTAGCCCACCAATAGTCGTCATTTAGGGCCATTAGTCGACTAGTCACCTGCATGTTTACGATATTAATTCAATTATTAAATGATATATTTTGGGCGGGGCAACACAATGGTTTGAGTTGAAGGTGTGAGAAAGAATAGTATCAGTAACATTGTTAACACTGTGCTACATTACAGAGAAATACAAAACCGTACTAATGAACCTTCATTAATATAGGCCTATATTTTATCTACAAGTGCACGTCACACACTGAGCGAGCCGCCTGTTAATGACGCTGTGGGCTAATGGGCATGTAGCTACTTCCATGTTTCAGATGATACGTCATGTTTGTAGTCGACCAATGAAGATGAGTTTACATATCACCTTGGGTTCGTCCTTCACCTTCTCACAATGATCCCACACTTTGGATTTCCTGCCCGACATGTTATTAACTAGCCTGTGGAATAACCGCAGGTATCAGCCCTCGAAATTAACGTGACTCCTGTCTGACTGCTGAGCGTGAACACTTTCAAATTAAATTCCCTCATACAGGTTTATTTTGACAAGGTGCAGCTCCTAATAGATTTTAAATTTGCTTGCTTTTTGTTTGTTTTTCTGTGACTAAGCGACCAACTAAATCTTTTCTGACTAATGACCTTCCTGGTCAGCTAACATTTGGTCGACTATCAGGGGGTGGCCCTAGATAGAAGTAACATTTTTTCCACATTGATCACAGGATCATGTAAAGCTTGTCACTGTTTTTGTGTTAGTATTTTCATGAATGTCACTACAAGCTTGCTGGCTATGTAGGAAAATGAAGTATCCAATTTTTAATCCTGCTTACTGAGCCCTGATTGGTCAGTTGTTTCTCTCACAGGAGACACAGTCATCACAGCACAGGATTTATTTGAACCGCTGAACAAATCTGAGATACGGGCTGCAATTTAGAGGTCCAGGACTGGCAAGGAACATGTGGCATGCAGACTGACAAATGCTCCTAAATATCACTTAGAAGATGATGCTTAGAGAAAATGTTTGATGCTTAAAGCGGCCGATGCTGGAGGCTGCTAAGTGCCATTAGCCATTATCCTTTCACTCATTACTTAACAGGAGCAGCGTCAACCTCCTACAGAGCCTCTGCCCTCTCTTTTCTAAGTCCTTATAGTCATACAACTAGAGCACCAAATCATCTGGGAACATTCCCAAATTGTCTCTCCCCATCAATCTCACTCCCCCCGCCCCTCACCCCCATGGAGCTATTGCTGGGAAATGCATTAGGAACAAGATTAAGACCTTAAAAAAAAACGGGAAGAGTGGGAGGCAGAGACCGAGAGAGGGCAGTTCTCAGAAAGATGGGAGAATATAATGCTTGGCGAGGGTAAAGTCTGCTGCCAAAAAGTAGTTACATCATCGCAGGTCAGCGAGGCAAAGTGTAATCATGATAGAGATGAGATGATGAGGGGATGAGAGAGAGGGAGGAGGAAACAGAGGGAGGAGAGGACAGGCAGACCAGATGTCAGCTCCTGAAGATGAAAAAGAGCTAGACCGGCGGCAGAGGCTGCATGCTTGCAAAAACATGTCCTACGAGGTGGGAAAATAAAGTTGCTTCAACACCTCTGTAGGAAAATGAAACAACACGCAGCTGCACACAAAAACAGATCAATTTATGTCAAAAAATGTAACACCCAGGCTGTGGAGTTTCAAGCTTCGATTGCTCAGACAGATGCGAACATCAGCCTTCTCAGTAGAGCAGCAGGGCATCTTCTTCCCCTCCTCCAGCCCCTCTACCTCACTTCCACCATTCCTCCCTCCACCTCTCTCCAATGTATATTATGTAACCTGAGCCACAGACTCCAGGGAAGAAGAGGTTGCCAGGGATAAAAAGCAAAAAGACTGTGTGCCAAAGGTAGAGACAGAACGACAGATACATGTAGACAGGCATAGAGACAGACCAGAACACAGAGCATGCACACAAGGAAGAAAGAGACAGAGATGTGAGGCCGGTTGCCATGAGTCGTGAGGAGGCTCTTGGAAGAAGAGGAAAAAAGGAGGAAGCAGCAGAGAGTGAAAAGGAGAAGGAGACAGAGTCAAAGCAAAGAGTCAAAAGACAGTTTAAGGAAAAGGACTGAGAGTAAGAATGGGTGACAGGAGATGTTTTATGAATACTTAAGTGAAGACAGGAAGCAAAAGAAAATTATAGCTGCTGTGCAGCGATGGGTCGGGTCCGGGCATTTTTTGGCAATTCTGAGCAACAAGCAGAAGAAATAGAAGACATTTAGGAATTTAGAAACAAAATCTGCCTTTTGCATCAACTGAGGCTTGAACTCACAACCTCTGACACTAAGAATCAATTTCTATCTCACTGAGCTAATTAGTCAGTGACAATTCATGTGTAGCTTCACAAACTGACTAAGCCAGACGTGCAGGTTTAGCAGCCGTCCACACATGGAAAGCAGATTTCAAACCACTATAAAAAAAAAATTCAGTTATCGAAACAAAAATCTGAAAATACACATATTGCATCTAGACAGCATGGAGATGTTGGCAATTTATTTTAACAATGATTGATTTGCTTCATAAGTGAAAAACTGATGTTCAACTAGTTGAGTTATGTGCAAAGTGAGAAGCCTCAGATGGTTTCACACTGAAGTATTGACACTGGATCTTTGTGCAAAGTTTGGTTTATTTTCAAGCATGAGAAGGCAGATATTCTAGCAGGAAGAAGACTTGTAAATGTTGAACATCGATGAGTCAGGCTCAGGCAATTTTAAGCAATAAACTGGAGAGAAGATGAAGATGATTTCATTATTACAATGTGGATTCTGCATCAATTGAGGCTCGAACTTGCAACCTCTAAAACCCAAGACAGTCATCTACCGCTCTGGCCAACTGGCTTCACAAATTGAGTAAGACATTCACTGTTGTGTAGGAAAGCAGCCATCCGTGCGTGGAAAGGCAGATTTGAAACCACTGTAAAAAAAAAATTCAGTTATTAAGACAAAAATCTGAAAATACACATATTGCATCTAGACAGCATGGAGATGTTGGAAATTTGTTTGTAACAATGATTGATTTGCTGCATAAGTGAAAAACTGATGTTTAAAATTGCCATTTTTACACTGACTCCAATTACAATCACATTACAGCAAAATTAAAAATACTGTCAAACATTCAGTTTTTGAGACAAAATTCTGAAATTTGCCACACATCATCTACCATGACTGATTAATCAAAAATCTGGGAAACATAGTTTGACAGTCTGAAGATGCTCTGTAGCAAGTTTGGTGTCAATTGAGCAAAAATTGTGGGAAGAAATAGGTTTAAGAAGTTTTACAGTTTTTGAAAAAAAAAAACAGTGATGAATTTCATAATTTTAATAGGTTTAAATGTACAAAAGTTTCTTCAGTGTTGGGGCTACAGTTTGATGAAAGTTGTGAAGTTGTAGCACATATGGTTGGTGAGTTTTCACCCATGGGAAGTATGATTTCCTCAGAAGAAGAAGAAGAAGAAGAAGAAGAAGAAAGAAGAAGAAGAATACCTAGAATTACAATAGTGTCCTGGCAACTTAGCTGCCTGGACCCTAATAATACAGAGTAGACCACCAAGAAGAAATGGGAAAAGGGCCAAGAATAAAGAGGAGAATAAGGTAAATAACAGTGACGTAGTGGATGTGTCGGTGTCTTTAAAATGTTACTGTGCACGGTATAAAAACCAGAGAGACATTTGTCATCAAACAGTCATGACTCGAGCACTTCCACACAGCTTCATAAGCAGCACACTGTGACAGGAACCACATTTATCATCCGAGCATAAAGCACAGCCCAGCAGGAAAACGGGACTTTGGCTCTTTAAACTAAGAGCTATGTTTTGTTACAGGGACCGTGGAAACCTCAGCGACTGGGACACACAGCCAACCGAAAGAGGAAGAGACAGCATGTGTCGCAACGCAGCAGCCTCAGCCCGCTTTGGGTTTATGTGTTGTGGGCGACGTAGTTTAAATATGTGTATTCTGCGTGTGTGTGTTTGTGTGCGCGTGTTGGATTTAATCTGCATGGGAACACAAGGTCTGGAAAGACTCCCAACAGTGGGATTTGTGAAAATCTGCAGCTCAACTCTCTCTTTCCTCCCAATCTTTCTTCCTTCCTGTCTCTCCCCTCTTCATGAACCCAATAACAGGTACGCTGACCGTTTGCTAAACCAATCCTGGATAGTATCAGTGGGTGAGGGTAACATTAGCATCTGTGTCCTGCTATTTATTGGATTTGGGGATGTTTACATTCCAGCAACTCCAGCCAGTGACACCAAAGGGTAATGCTTTGCCAAACACAGTTAGTCCCTATTAAAAGCCTCAGCACTTGTAATGCTAAAAGTGAAACAAGCTTAAAAATACGACCATGGAAGTTAAGCTGCCAAATCGGGTTATGTTAGAGTGAAATAACGGTCTGATCTTTCATTTTTCATCGTTATACTTCAGGGCCTGAAATTAAGCAGCACCTTCAGGCAAGTGGCTGAAATGTTTTATTTTTTATACACTTATGAAATGGAAACTGGAGGCTTATGGTAAATGGACCTGCACTTGTATAGCGCCTTTCTAGTCACCCGACCACTCAAAGCAATTTTACCCTACGAGTCACATTCACCCATTCACACACACATTCACGCACTGGTGGCCGAGGCTACCATACAAGGTGCCACCTGCTACTCAGTTTTTAACACAGTCACACACGATGGAAGCATCATTGGGAGCAATGTGGGGATGCGTCGGCATGCAGACTGGAGGATCGAACCGCTGATCTTCCGATTGTTGGACGACCTGCTCTACCTCTGAGCCACAGCCGCCTATTACAAAATAAATTGGGATTTGGACAAATATTATAATCTAGTAATGTACAAAACTTACAACAGCTTGTTTGCAATCACTTGGCTATCGTGATTTGCATATTTCAGATGGAGGGCAGGAAGTGGTAAATCCAGACACATGGATTGGACACTGAGAAAAGTGACCAAATGTGATCCAGACAGAACAAGGAAAAGTGATTTTTCCCACAACTTCACCAATTTGCTAGCTGTGGACACAATCATCAAATTACTTCATCCTCCAGACCTCCTAATGCTGCACAGCGAGTGGATGAAAGTATACAATAGTCTGGTGGACGATCACTTTTTTGTGGGTCTACAACTGAAACAACTGCTCTCTTGTTTTTGGCCAGGAGAGTAAACTTACTTGAGTATAACTATCTTTTATATTTCAACTCTCCCAGAGGTCTGGTGAAATGCTGTCAAAATTATGGGTCATGGCCAAAACAGAGAAGTTGTCAACTCGAGGCAACGCTTTAACATTAACGTTTGAAATTGACTTACCTCTTCCAGACTGAAGACAGAGGTTTCTGATCCACATCTGCCTCTGTATCGCAGTGACATAGTTTTTTTACTTCTTAACTCCTCCCCTTTCATGTCCTATTAATTTCTGGACTTAAAGTGGCCTTTACTTTTCTCAGTACATGGTCAACTGCTGCTGCCACACAGTCACAAAAACTGTGTCTGATTGGTTGACCAATCAGGAACACAGCCTCTGACCGGTTGACAGCATCAACCCAAGGCATCTTCATCCACGGGTTGGAATCAGACCCATGGCCCTTGCGACAAGGACACTGCTGTTGTACACGGGGCTCCAACCCTACCTCAGCTAACAAAGCTTCAAATCAGGGATACAGTTCACAGTTTAGTTTACGAGGAATCCCACCTGTCTGAACACAGAGTTAACTCACCCCGGGCAGGCGTGCAAGCCTTAATGTTAAGCCCTTTCTTCCTAATGCTAGGACCTAGTCCCTCTAAGCTGTGATACGAGAATGATGCAGTTTCTTTATTTGTTATTATGTCTTCTACACGGATAATTAATTGGTGAGAATGCAGACTTTTAGCCTCTGTAGCCATCAACATATTCAAGACCCCCTCTACAAGAATCTTGTTTTGATATGAGTGGGCTGGAAACATTAAAAAGGCAGATGGACACAGTGTTTTCAACCAACTCATATCGCTAATGCTTATTTAATTAGCCAGCTATAGAGGATAAAATCTGCCAGCAGCAGTTGTCGTTCCAGACAGACGGTGGTCAGCTATAAGCCTGCTTTTATATACCTCTGTCTGAAATTAAGGAGTCATTGTGCCTCATTAAACCGTTCTTCAGAAGAAATGTGTTCTTAAAAATCCACTTATGTAGTTTTCAAAAAGATTCTGTGTGCTGACATGTTTGTACAGAGTAACTGGTTAATGTGGTTTCTTCAATTCATTATTTTTTAAATTTGAGAGTTATTTATTTTCATTTTGATTATTTTACAAAAAGCATTTCATTCTTTTAAAATAAACGCTATACTAGCACTCAGTCATGTAAATCAGTGAGAATCACGCCATCTAATACTTAGAGACTGATCATGATAGAAAATGTCACGGGCCGATTTGGTTGGGTCAAAGATTGACAAAGCAGCGTAACGTTTCTGACTCGTCTTTATTGTTGTCTTCATGTGCACACGGCCCTGCAATCTCATGCCCTTTCATGGGGATTTGCAGGTCGTTACCTAATGAGGATCAACTGGCAAGCTCTCTAAACTTATGAGGACAATGGGATTTATCATCATAAGAGCAGAACATGTCTTGAATCTGACGTAGACTTTTCTTAAGAACAATATCGAGGAAGAAGCGTGAGAAGACACTGGCGAATAAGGGACTAAGGTTGGGAACCAGTGGGTCACATCAAACACATGGAGAGAATTCAGGTGGAAACTTATTGAACGTCTCTTTATAACAAGTTCGTACATCCTGGGATTGTCAAAAGCTCAAGACTTATTGGGACAACATATATGTAATGCTCAGGGATGTTTTTGGTAGTGGGTTGCCCAGGGACCCCATGGTAGCACTACTCAGGAGATGTAGTCCCTCCAGCGTGTCCTGGGGCGGCCCCGAGGTCTCCTCCCGGTTGGACACGCCCGAAACACCTCCCAAGGGAGGCAACCGGAAGGCATCCTTACCACATGCCCGAACCACCTCAACTGGCTCCTCTCGATGTGGAGGAGGAGCGCTCTGACATGTCTCCATTTAATACATGTATAGGTCCTGTTTGTGAATGTGTGTGTATGATAACAGAGTGAAACAAAAAATTGCATTTCCCCTCAGGGATTAATAAAGTATATCTTCTTATCTTCTTCTCAAAAATGTTCGAGTTTTTCGAAAATTTCGAGTGTTAATCTGCCACTGCTATCACTGTAAACTGCATATGTCCCGTGCCAGAGGGGAAAGCTTGACAGTCATAGCAACAGTAACTAAGGCGGACGGGGCTTAGCGAACAGTCAATTGCATGCCAATGCTTTATAAAGTCCTTCATCTCCCAGTGGTATCAACACAATAATCACACAGCACATAGCATATGATAAAGCTGTGGTCCGCGGAGGCTCTCGCTCTCATTAAGCTCACACACAGAAACAACAACACCACCTTCTCATTACAGCCCACCAGTTAAATTAATGCATAACAATGTGTTTTTAAATAAATATTGTCTTGGGGAGTAGGTAGCCATGGCAACAGGCAGAGGAACTGACTCTGCAATGGTGGTTTGGGTTTGTCTCTCGGCACTCGCAGACTCCAACATGATTTAATACTGTAGGGATGGGAGGGATTGTCTTGATTAAGTGTGTTGCATTAAACAGAACACTGGACTCAAACCTCATGGGCTCGTCTCAGTTGACTACCCGAAACTGTTTGACTCTCTTCCTTTCTTTCTCTTTCTTCCATTGTGTGTGTGTGTGTGTGTGTGTGTGTGTGTGTGTGTACTGAGGGATGGCACGGGGTAAGCAAGGCCCCCTGTTCTCAGGTTAAGTGAACAGAGCATTACAAACCATGGCAGACCATCTGCTCTCTGATTCCCTGTTCAGGCTAATATAGGCCATGCAAACACACAGTTGTTTGTTATGCTCTAATGGCGCTAGTTAATCCTAGCACCACTGGACGAGATAATCCTCCATCCAAACGTGAGACTTCTCCTCAAAATACCTTTTCACTCATCACTGCATCACTATCCTTCAGTATAATCCTGTTCAAATTCAGCCACAGTATAACACGTAACACTGTCAGTAGAGAGCGCGGCAGCTTCTTCTTGTTTTTTTGCGTAGTTAATCTATCATGCTCATTTTCTGGTTCATACCTGTGTTTTGGGTTTCTGTTGAACATGTTTACATGCTTTAATAGCCAACTAGAAATACTGCCCTATGGTTGTATGCCTCCGTGCACCAGTCAAAACATGGATGCTTCACACACCTCTTCACCCCGGCAGCACAGACAATCTACACCATCTGCACAGTTTTGAGATGAGCAGCGAAGATTAGCGTCACGAATTCAGTATCTGACCAGTAATGACCACAAAAGTGTTTTATGCAGAACATTATGATGTCACAGTGAAGCTGACCTTTGACCTTTTGGATATAAAATGTGATGACTTCATCATTATATCCTATCAGATGTTTGTGTGAAGTTTTGTCACAATCTATACAAGAAGTCTTGAGTTATGGTCAAAAACATGTTTTGTGAGGTCATACTGACCTTGACCTTTGATCTTCCAGCACCAAATTTTCTATTCTTCAGTCCAAGAGGACCCTTGTGTCAGATTTGAGGAAATTCCCTTTAAGGTGTTCTGGAGATATCGCTTTCACAAGAACACAACAGATGCAAGGTCACAGTGACCTTGACTTTTGACCACCAAAATCTAATCAATTCATTGCTAAGTCCAAATGAACATTTGTAACAAATTTGAAGCAATTCCCTGAGGGTGTTTTTGAGATATCGTGTTCATGTGACTAAGACGGACGCAAGTTCACAGTGACCTTGACCACCAAACTCTAATCGATTCACCCTTAAGTCCAAGGAGCTGTTTGTGCCACAATTGAAGAAACTCCCTCAAGGCTTTCTTGAGATATTTCATTCACAAGAATGGGACGGACAGACCCAAAACCATAATGCCTCCAGCTTCCGCTATCGCTGGTGCGGAGGCATAAAAAATGTAATTTCCTTATAGAGCCTTTGCTTGAACACCTGTATTCACCCTCTGTCCTTACTTGCCTTCTTTAAAACTTCAAAAGCAGGAAGTCTGGGAGTCCTAAAAAAAATCTGAGTTTCACAGATTTTGTTTCTTGCATTCTGGTGAGTTTTAAGGAAATCACAAAAAATTAATGCAGGGCAGGTCTCTGCCACGTCACACGCATGCCAGGAAATGACATTTGTACAGTGCCAGAAACGCATTGCGATGACAAAAAGGAAAACAAGATGTGAAAAATTGTAATAATTCAGGTAAAGTATGGGAGAATTTTAACTCAGGGAGAAACTATACAAGGGCAATAAAAATCATGAGTCTTCGATGAAAATCGGGAGCGCTGGCCAGTATTCCTGTGTTTGAGACACTTAGTAGAGTGCCTGTCTCTTTGAGTCCCTCTCCTGAAAAAGAGTATGTGTTTCCCTGACATTGGCTACATGTAGCAGTGTAGGCTACAGAATGTAAACACTTGCAGTAGCGTGCCTAAAGCAAATGACCACATAAAGAAATCTGTCACAAACTGACGACATCTTGTAGCCAAAATAGAAAGAAAACGCTGGAAACAGAGTATTCAGAATGGTGTGAAACGTCAAGTTTTACATACAGTGATTAGGGCTGGGTAATATAAAGATATTATATCATACTGAGATATGAGAATATATATCAGAGGATATTTGGTTTGGTAGGAATATACTGATATGTTTGATTTTGTCTTCAAGTACTAGCATTAATGAAGTGCTTTCAAGGAAATTTAAGAGTATCAAGATATTTATCGTGTATCGAGATAAAGCCTATAAATATCATGAGAATGAAACAGCATAACACATCTTTTTTGATACTTTTGTGAGACAGCTGAAATAAAGGAGGAAATAAATGGCACATAAAAAAAAGAAGTCTCAATGCAATTTGATGATGACGAGCAGAGGAGCCTGTGGGCATCACTCCCTGACCCCTTTTGATTATTGTGTTCCACTCTAAAAGGGGAAATGTCAATACATCTAGCTCCAGTTGCTAACTTTTGTTTATGTGTTGTCTGTCTCCCTCTGACATCTAATTACAGAGGTGAGGAGAGTCGTGAAAAATATTTTACAGTACACAGGAGTGTGACTAATGATTATCCTCTTCATTGTTCCTCTTAATAATTCATTGCGGTTTATAAAATGTCACAAAAAAGTAAAAAGAACACCTGTCATGACTTCCCAAAGCACAAAGTGACACACTTAAACATCATAATTTGTCCCAATGAGGTAATTAGTTTACATTCATAGAAGACAAAGAAAACCAGAAAGAAAATCACATTTAAGAAGCTTGAACTGGTGAGTTTTTGGCATTGTTGCCAACATAAGAACAAAAATGCATTGTGGTACAGTATATTTCTTGGAGAATCAATTGAGAGAGACATAAGAATTGGCACTTTCAAATTCAAATATTGTTATATTTTAAAGGAAATTCCTAAATAAAAATCTAAAAAGTCACTATTGTATGTACAATGTAAAAAAAAAATGGTATAATGGTACATACACTGCAGCACGGAGAGCAGAGCAGAGGAGGCTCAGGCCAATCGAAGTCAGTGATGTGCGGTGATTGAACTGAGGGGACAGGTGGCTTTCAGCGAGCCACAGTCAGCACTGAGTGGTTTCCACTATTAATCAATTCAATCTCCCTCACTCACATACCTCATCTCGCCCTCTCTGTACTCTTTAACTTGTCTCAGTGAACGCGCTCGTTTGCTTTCTGGTCAGTTCATCCAAGCGCCGATACTCAAAGTAATACATACAGACAACGCAGAGAAGAAGCACTGAGAGTGATTGCCCTCGACAGAAAGGCATCAGAGAGATCTATATTGGTTTCATTACATCTTATTCATGAATTCTTATCCAGCATGGCATCAGCCACAGGTCAGTGTATAGCTGCGTTTACATGGAGCCTTCTATTCTGCTAATAATGCGAGCTCAATCATCACATAATGACTCACGCAGGATTATTAACTGGGTCATTCTGAAGGAAATTCAGTCATTTATATTGGGTAAAAAAATATATTCATTCATTTACATTAAACCCTCCCTCTGAAGCACAAGATGTAGGGCAACTTTAGAGTAGCGCTGCAATGGTGTGAGATATTTTGAGATTACAGGACGACAATAGGACGAGCCTAAAGAAATGAAAATTGAAGGTTTTTTGCTTTATTAGATCTGAAAATTGAAAACATTTTTTCAATATAAGTTTGAGTAAAAAGTCTGAAGGGAGATGTGCACATGCAGATGAGATTATCCATTAAACATAAGCAAATGTACATGGCATGATAACCAATAATTTTATACCATGGTATATGGTTTAGTGAAGCAGTTCCCTCCTGGTGGGTCGCGATCCAAAAGCGGGTTGCGGGTCCACTCTCAAAGTTGTAAAAAAAAAAAAAACACTTCATGCTGAAGTACAGCAAATTTCTGTCACGAAGCTTTCATTTTAGTGCCATTTAAGTGCCATTTTCTGTTGTAGAATGAGTGACTGAAGCCCCCTTTCCACCAAATACTTGCTACTGACATTTTCAGAACAAAATACAACAGTCTGAAGTGAGAATAGCGGGTCTGTGCATTTAGTCCCTCTGAGGCAAGCTCAGGGGTTTAGTGTTGCCGGGGCCCACAGGAACAACACTCCACGACACTTTCTTTTTCTCTAAATGAGGATTAGAATATATGCAGTTCACATAACCTGGTCGAAATAAATGTATATTTTTAAATGCTTTTAGATCCACTCATTACTAAAAGTGTACGTCATCCAAGAGAAACAATAAAAACTAAAGTAATGGTGTGTTGATGGATTCACATCGTCAACTCATGCATTGAGTAACATTACAAGGAACATTCCACCTTAAAAGTTGCCAGCAGTCGGCACAGTGAATTAAATGATTTTTCTCAGATTACAGCTGCTGCAAGAGGTGTATAGTGACAATTTACTAATATATATAGAAACGCTCCACAGTATGAACAGTGGTTACATTAGCTTCAAAACCAGCCACAAGACGTCCCTGAGCCCTGAGTCGTTAGCAACATCCCTAGTCGAATATGTCAGTGTAGATTTCAGTCATCCCGGTCATGATCATTCAATGACTGAAACTCAGAGCTCACATGTGACGTCAACGTCGCCTACGATATAGCACCTGGACCTGGATGACTAAGAATCTTCACCGACATGTTCGACTAGGGAAGTTCCTTACGACTCATTTACCTAGTGTTAAAACAGAAGTTTAAACAAAGACAAGTCAACTTACAGAAATACATACATACAGACATACAGAAAACAGTCAAAATCAAGCACAGTTTAATCTATAAGGTTACTCATTGTCCATAAAACATTGTGTATAAAAGCCAATTGAAATCATTAATCACATTTTTCAATGACTGACTGACTGATTATTCTGGGGGGATGCGGTGACGGTATGACATCGCAGTATCGTCTTCGCTCTTTTTTTGTTACACCTGAAGTAAAACAATTTAAAAAGCCATACAAGTCTAGGATGGAAACTATTTCTTGTCAGAAGTAAAACAGTTGCTAATCCATCTATTATTGTTATATAGTATGTATAAACATTAGAGGGAAGAGGGAAGAGGGAGGGCTGACGGCTCCCGGGCCCCCTTCTCCCGCGGGCCTGGGTTTGGTGCGGTTGGCCAGGCCACCTCCATCACGTACCGAGGAAGGTGCGTGAGGCCGGTCGGCCGCCGTGCCCAGTTCTGCCGCCGAGTACTGCGGTATGAAGGTAACGTAAGCACCATTTTTTTAAACGAGCTCCTCTTGCTCCGCTGTCTCTGTGCTTGCAGCCATTTTCACACTGAGGCAGGTGCGATGACGTCATCGACGATAGGACGTAGAGCGCAAATCTCTACCGTGGGCCAAATTTATATCATTTCTACCATCTACCGCATGTACCGCGCAGCCCTAACGTTGATTAATCTTAAAATTAAATCACACAAAATACTAATATTTTTCATAATAGCGGACAACCCGCTCTGCTGCCTGAGCAACATCATCATCATCTTCAATCAGGTTTCAGACAACAAAAGTTTGTCTTTTTCTTGTCTGACAATTGTTTGAGAACTTGAGCATGTTCATTAGATTATGTCTGCTCAGTAGACACAACCAAGCATGCGTCACTACTGAGGTAATACACACTACTGCGCACAACATAGCCTGGACATATATATAGATATAGATATATATATGGATATATATATATATATATATAGAACTTGGTGAAGGATTGGATGTGTTTTAATCAGCAGGTTTTACACTCCTCTGTATCACTATGGTGATGGTAGGGTAAATGTTAAAATGAGTTTCTACGGTATTTACATATTAGGGCTGAGAGATAATTCATCAAAATGGCAATTACTGTATGATCTCTACCTTAATGTCATCTGATCCTGCCATATCTGAGTAAGCAGGGACATCTGTTCCAAGTGAATGTGTGAGTTCCATCAACAAATGACAACAGCGCATCACACCTTACAATAAACTCTGCATAGGCAGAGGTGGCGGAAATGAAAACAAATCTAAGAAATGAAAGAGTAAAGCCTCAGAGCATCAATAAATCAGGAGCAAAATGAGTCTTAATCAAGACAACCCTGATATTGATGGGGACAAACTGTTAGATCACACACACCAGCATCAGTTTTTTTTAGTAAACAACCACCTGAAGATTCATCACAATGTAAAACATAAAGAGCTGTGAAGGCCTCAAAAAATGAGCCGGAAAATATCTGCTGTCAATCCTCACAAACCTCAGAGAAACAGGGACCTTAAACTGTGCGTCAGAATATTCGACAAGCTCTCCCAGACACACAGAGATTACAGAAGTTTATTAATAACTGGCTTCCCTAAAAATTGTGAGACAATAATGTAAGCTTAATTCTAAGTGGATAAAACTTCCCTCCTCATCCCGAATCATACATCTCTTGTGTATGTGTCTTTCAGACAAGGGAGAGCGCAAAGACAAATGGAGAGTTACATAAGAATATCACGACTGAGCCGAACTAACTCTGTTATGCATGCT
This sequence comes from Epinephelus cyanopodus, assembly GCA_026686955.1. Lineage (NCBI taxonomy): Eukaryota > Metazoa > Chordata > Actinopteri > Perciformes > Serranidae > Epinephelus > Epinephelus cyanopodus. Next base: position 11,386,918 of record CM048926.1, on the reverse strand, counting down.
ATATAAGAAGTGAGAGATAGAGAGAAATGATGTACAGGCAGCCAGGAAATAAAGCGAAGATGAAGACTGGCACTCAGTTGGGTCCACAAACGGAGCGATGAGACAGACAGAGAATTAGCAAGAGACAAACAGAGGCTCAGGGAGTAAATCTGTCAGTTTAGAGGGCACAATAAGAGACGGGCCAAAAGTAGTTAGTGCAGATAAGTTGATGAATGGTTAAGCACGTAACACAGACCAGGAGGTGAAGTGACAAATAGGCAGACAGATCCAAAGACACAGACCGGGGTGGGCAGACAGACATGGAGGCTGACATGAAGATGCAGAGGTGGAGGTGCGGGTCTGTTAGTCTGTGCCTGCAGCATTACAAGCAGTATTATGTAAGAGTGCTGGGGACCGTCTCGCACAAAGCCACAGCTCTACTAAAAATCCGATTGGTCACACACGCACACACACAGAAAGGAAAAAAACTGTGTATTTAATGACTTAGCCGCAGTAATGGTCTTACAGGAGAGGATGACGAGGGGATATGGAGAGATGTGGAAGACACTACAATGCGTAAAAGATAACTGACGAGGCACAAGGAAGGAGACAGTGGATAAGGTGGTGTCATCATATAGCTACAATAAATGAGGTAGTGGGGATTTGTCATGCAGGTTCTGTCCCATACTTACATAAAGCACTAGTTTTGAGGCGGAGTTGACTAGGCAAAGGGTTTTCCGCACAGTTGTGTATTTCCTGCTATGACATGTTCAATTTTCACTCACTTTTGGTTCAGTTTTGGTCTCCACCTTGTCTGGGTCCACACTTCTAAATCGCCCACAGTTTTGTCTGGCATCGTGACTGAAACTGCAGTTTGTCTGATAACAATGAATCAATCCAGGGAGCGCAGCCAGGGTGCAAACACTGGCCAGTCAGTGGCACAGGCACGTTATCAAGTGTTGTCAAGCGATGTGCCAGAACCAATGAGAAGTAATAACAACAATGGTGACTGCTATAGACAAGACAGATGCTGCTATCAAGCATGGATGTGAAATGAGAACTGGATACAACATTGGCCCCGTTCATCCTTTGGAATGTTTGTCAGTGATGCATGCAGCTAAAGTTCAACTTACTGGTGTAAATTACCCGGATCTTCTGTATCATTGGGCTCAAAGGCAATCTCTGGAAACTATGCTAGCTGAGTGGCCATCTACTTCTGCTTTAGCCAACCTGAATGCTGATAAAAAATTACTTTATCCTGGTGTTTCTAGACTTAAGGAATATTATCAGTCCAAATGGATCAAATCTCTATACTGAAATGAGTTGTGATGCTCAAAAAATCTGTCTATTTATTTACAGATGTCCGATTTGGCCACTATGTCAAATTCCACTTCCTGTGAGCTTGCTATCGGGGCTTTTCTAAATTGACATGTTTATCAATATCGTCCAATAACGAAGTTTGTTTTTAAGTTTGTTTTTGCTCTGCTTCACTCTTCAAACCCCAGAAAAACCAGCATGTTGGCATGGTTACATCAGTGTGAACTTTTAATGACATCAGATTCAGCCGGATGTGTTGGTCTCTAGTGACTGGTTAGAGAAAATCAAATCCCGCTCTTCCATGGAAATCATTTAGCCTGAGAGCGATGGGGCGCCCAGTGGCTTAGTGGGTAATGCAGGCGTCCCATGTACAAAGGCAAGGTCACAGCAGCAGTGGGCTTGATTCCAGCTGGTGGCCCTTTGCTGCATGTCATCCTAAAAAAAAAGAGTGAGGATGAAAACGGAGTCTAACCAGCTGACAAATATGTCTATTGGGCAAGACTCTACCAACTCCAGATGGAAATATCTGGCTTTTTAGCTGCTAAATGCTCCGCCATGTTCACCAGCTACTTGCTAACTCTGTCCATCTGCTGTTTGGTGTTGGGTAGGTAACACTACAGAGGGTTCTTGGGGCTTTTTTTTTTGTTAAAACAGTTGCCTTCAGTGGTTGGAATGAGGTGGATGAGAGCTGTGAGAGTGAAGTGCAAACCAAAATAATACGCTAAAAGATGCTAAAACGCTCCGTAAAGTTGAGAGAAACTGCAGAGTTGGGTGATAATTTTCTGTTGGTTTGTTACTACAAGCAACACCTTTCACATACACAGTCGTGTGATCCTTTGTTCGTATAAACGTGATTTCAGCAGCTTTACATATTTGGAAAAACTATTTTCTTTCTCCTTGTGGAGTTAAATGGAAGCAGCATTTCAAAGTCACAACATGATTTACATCCTCTGGTGCTTGTTCTGTCATTTCCTGTTGGTAAATAAGGAATTAGCCACCATTATTATTCTATACTGACTGCAAACATATATTAACTTGTAGTACACACTGTAGAGAATTTGTACGTGGAGTGGAATAAGGACACAGTGGTGGTATTTGTTGTTTACTACATCGGTCACACAGGGCTGCAGAGTACACACGTCTTCAGTTTTTATGTTTCTCTGATAGTGGATTGAAAGCACTGGTCGCTACAGCGCACTCTACAGCAGACTCTTAAGATCATAGAGAAGAGACGCGAGCAACACCGAGCCTGCTGCTGTGGATCCTCACTCTATTGAAGATTCACTCACAGACCTCAAAATATACAGCAGCACCACCGCACCTCTTCACAGGTGACTGAAGTGTATAACTCTACATCACACAGCAGGGTTGCAGCAACACTGCGTCACTGCAGAGGGCTAAACGCACTGGGACATCAATGACGCACGCACAGTTCTATTACCTAGCTGACAGGGCTTTCCCTGCTCAGAGCTATGTGATGATGGGTTAATGACGCCACTGAGGCTCAGAGCGCAGCGCCTATAGCTGTCTCTCTAACCAACAACTCCATCAAAGGCTCGGAAATCCTTTTTCTTTCACAGGAAGAAAAAAGTGTAGGTAATAGCACTGTATCTGTACAGCCTTACAACCTTTTAGGAAACAGTATAATGACATGTATGTGTGTGAGCATGTTTGCTTGTGTGTGTTCAGGCGAATGCAGTGTGTGCTTTATGATGTCCATCTTTCAAACGGTCCAGCTAACTGCAACACAGTAAGTGATGCTGACACTGCAGTGGCTGTTTAAAGGGATAGTCTGGATTTTTCGAAGAGAGGGGGTGTATGAGGTACTTATACATAGTCAGTGTATTACCTACAGTACATGGCGGTCGGCATGCCCCCCATTTGGGGAAGCAGGCTGGAGTCCAACTTCTGCTTTGGACAGGGTCAGCAACAAAACATATTTTAGCCACCTGAAGGAGAGTCTCACCTCAATCAATCAGCCCCTTTGACACTGCCTGTTCAAGGTGGGAATATCACGCCGTTATGCCGCCTCACTGTTCTGTACAATAAGTACGATTGGCAGTAACAGTGCTGAAATGACCTCTGTATAAAACACAAGAGCCAGCAGGATGAGATAATGGGTGTGATGTTTTAAAACGTGCTATGCATGTCACCCACCTCTGGAATTTTAAAAAATAACTGATAGCAGTTAGCGGGTAACTCGAAGAAGAACAGCTCAGATCTCTGTGTAAAAAGAGTTATTATCAGTTTACGTGTTTGCTACTGAGGTATTATCATTGCTTTACCTTTCCATTTTTGACAGGGAAGCCATATCACATTCTTCGGAGCCAGACTCCATTGAGAAAAACAGCGATTTAACATCCTTGAACACAGGAGCTGCTGATCTCCTGCTGCCTCATTCAGTTATTTTCTTTGTGTTACTGTGTGACTATGGCATCTAAAGGGGTTAGTTCGGATTCATCCAAGACTCACAATCACACTAACTAACTGAGCGAGGCAGCAGTAAACCAGCAGCTCATGTTATTAGAGAGGCAAAATTACAGTTTTTGTCAATGGAATCTGGCTTTAAAAAGAGCAGCAAGTCGTCAGTGGCTTCCCCATCAGGACAGGCTGTCTGTCAGAAAGGTGAACCAGCAAAAGTACTCTGACTATAAGGTACACTTAGACTTTCTCGGTGTCTAAATTACGTTTTGTTGCTGACCCGTCCTCAGCAGTACATTGCGACACTTCCGTGTTGGACTCCTGTTTCTCCAAACTGGGGGTGTACTGACCACCATCTATGGATAAGTACCTCACACAACCCCACTTCAAAAAAATCTAAAACATTCCTTTAATGCCTCGCCTGGTGTACACACTTCAAAACCTCGTCTGAGTTGCTGGATATCCAGCTGTGACTGGGAGCTACGTTGTGCTATATGCACGTGCATCCATGACCACATTTGAATATGGCTGAGCAATTAGATTCAAGTGCATCCTCTACATTTTGTCTAAGTGCCTAATCTTCAGTCACCAATTATAAATATGAGAAAGCAAAACAATCTCAAACATAAATACTACTCGATGTGTATACTTGTTTTGTAAGACATTTGAACATCACAGATGCATTTAACGCTATGTCACTCTTGGTTTAATAGCAGGACTCTGTGTGCTCCAATGTCCCTGCGTCAAGCACATCTGTATTGTTCATTCTGTCACTTGCTAAGCCCCATATGAGCACAATGTCATTGGGTTATTCTCTCAAAGCTTCATCAGTCTTTACGCAGAGTGCCGGCCATTGTCTTAATGTCTTACATGTTGATTTTGCAGGACAGAGCCTGTCGCTGTAATCACAGATTTAAGTGTACAAGGTCGCAGGGAAGTGACTTTTTGTGCTGCGACATACAGCAGTTGTCACAGCAAGGGAAGCTTGTCTCTTGGTATTCATGACAAAAGAGCAGTGCGACTCTGAATACACTCAGATGACCCTTCTTTGAGGTCGACATAATGTCTTTGTGAGAAATGCACAGCGAGCTCCAGGATGACACTTCAGCTCTTGAGAGGCGACTTTGGCTGCAGATGCACCTCTCAGCAGCCACTCTTCCTTCCTACTCCTCCTCCTCCTCCTCTCTGCCAGGAGGAGGGGGAGCGGAGAGGGGACAGCGAGGAAAGGAAGAGGAGAGGTGAGAGAGAGGGGAGGGAGGCAGCAAGGGTAATGTGATGCAGCAGTGTGCAGTGCAGACAGAGGAGGCTGTGTGAATGCCAATCACCAATATATTCCTCAGCCTCAACAGACACACACACAGTTTTGTTAGAACATCGTGCCTGTAACATTAAACCAAAGAATATCTGAGACGATATCCAAACATTTCACGAAAGCAGACATTAAGATAATACACCCACAAATACTGTGGGGGTGCAATTTAATGTGTCAGTTTTTCAAGGGTATCATGTTTGGTTGCTGACGTGAGAAGGTGGACACACAAACACCGGCAAACCCACAGCAACACTCTCTGACACTTCAACAAACACATCTGCAGGCACTCAGGCTGCAGCTGAGATTTGACTGTTGTATGTGTAATCTGGTTGGGCAGAAATGATGCTGTGCACTGTGCTGTGATCTGGAACTTTGCAGTGGAAATGGACAACTTTTCAACTTTCCCCCAGCTAGCGTTTCCAAAGGGGTATTATTGTTGGTGCGGTTGGCACACGGACAACCAGATTGCAGCGGCCTCTCTAATTAGTTTGTGTTGTGTTTACTATTGCTGGGTTCGGATTGTAAAGTTGAGGTATACTCAGGCTCTGGGATGGGTAGTAACAGATGAAAGTAACGCATGTAGTTGGCTAGCTAACGTACGCTGTTAATTTCTCATGTGTAACAGGCTATCCTGATTTGTTTGATTCGTCTATTCGATTAATTTATCGGCCAGGTATTAGGGGTTTGCCATATCATCTCGTTCACAATAACAGCGGTATAATTTTTAATATTATATAAAAAATTCTTACCGTAATCCTTGCAATATTTCGACTTGCTGACATACTGACGTCACACTGTTACCCATGGCAGCAACAAGCATGGCTGAAAGCAAAATTATTACCGACTCCTCAGTGGTTCCAAAAAGAGGAGCAGCTTCAGTAGTAGTAGGAATAAACTGTGGCGTCCTGAATGTTTTATGAACAGCCCTGTATTTCTCAGACTCTTACTGCTCAGAAGGAACTCATTCAGCGGCTCCTCTGGCAGCAGCACAGTGTCTCTTCCTCTCCTTGCACACTGTGCCCACACGGTGCTGTCAATAGATCCGAGGGTAAATTTTTCATATTTGGGAGCTGTTTAAATGTGTAATTTAAGTAGATTTTATTTTGTTGAACTATCAATATTATATTGTAAATTATTTGCACTTTCGCTTGAGTCATTTCTTATGGGAGTAATTGTGCTGTTACTTTGGTACAGATTTTCAGTTCTTAGACTAAGGAGATTAGACCTCCTAAGTATCAGCACTGCATGCAATCACCATTGCGTTTGACTGCAAGCAGACCACTGGGATCAGTTCGGGGTTCTAGCCCCAAAAGAAGACACCAGCAGCAGTAGAAGAAGCAGACACTGGGTAAGTAAGCACGGCTACAAGCTAAACTAAAGGCTTACAAACTATCACTGCCAACCATTATTCTCACAAACACTGAATCCCCTTCCAACAAGATGGACCAGCTGAGACTGAGGGTAGCATCGGAGCAAAACAGGAGGCGGACTTTGTATGTAGAAACAATGCTTGGTCTACAAACATACAGACACACAACGCTGTTAATTTGCCTTTCATTTTCCTCAGAGCCTCGCAACTACCAGAGTTACTTTGGTTGTTTCCACTACTGGGCATAGTAACTGCAAAGAACTTACACTGATGCTTTTTGGTACTTGGGGATAGCTGCCGATAGCTACCTACAGTACGATATGCACTTTTGTTGTGCCATAAATGGAGCCTGGAAGATCGTATCCAATGGCAGACAGAGCTGCATATTCAAAATCGAGGCTTATAGGGAACCAAACGTAGATGGATTCACTACTAATACCATATTGTATTGAAATACAATATGCCTTACAGACGTTATGAAATGTGTCTAGTTACTTCTTATTACTCTACTTTTTGCTCTATGAATGCTCCAGGGACATTTCTTGGGCTGCCACCTATCACGACTCCTTGGAAATATGTTTATGATTCTGTATCAGATTTGACTGGATTGAGCTACAATCCAAACTGATCTCTCTGTCTTCTAAATGACAATTTATCCTTTACTCTTAATCAATGTGAGCTGCTGTTTGCAGGCTTTACAGCTGCTGAAAAGTACAATCTTATAAATGTGGCTCACTCCGAGTCTCTTTGTGTGGTCGTGAAAGAGCGAACTTGGAATGTACAACAGCTAGGATGAATAAAGCGTGCCCTAAGACAATGTGAGCATGGATGGATATCATAGCTGCTCTTGATCATCTACAGCCTTATATTAAATATGTTATATATTATATAATATATGAAATGTGTAAAGTTTTACAGTATTCAATTAATTATAATGTGCTAACAAATACAGATATTCCTAAAACGTTATGTAGTGTTCTAGTGTATTATGAGACTTTCTGAAGCCGCTATGATTCAATTAAACTGTCCTCTGAATAAGTGTCTCCACTTCAATGACACTTCACTTCAATCTCCAATACCTGACACCAAAGCTACATCTTAGCATCCTGATTCCTGTCAGAATATGTCACTTCTGTCACAAATCACTCTCTTTATCACTCTCGCCCAACCCCTTTTGTTTTCCAACATGCAAGCTAACATCATCAGCACTTGTAAAAAAAAACGTAATTGTATGCAGCACACATGTAATCAAATCAAGTAGCTCGTCTGACTCATTGGCTAGCTCCATAATTTGCACTCTGTGTGGGGGTGAGTAACAGCCCCCCTTCCAATGGCCGTATTATTACCGTAAGTGAATGAGTCAGGGGTGTGTATGTGTGTGTGGTGTGTGTGGCACAAGCCCTCTCACCAAGGGCGTTCGGTGTCACTAAGAACAGAGTCATTCACTGAAAATTTCACACACAAAAAAAAGACCTCCACATCCACACTGCAACCTCTGCTGCCGCTAACACACACATGCAACCTGTGAGCTTCTGTGTAGTCTACGTACCTACTCACACACACGCTTATGATCTGAGGTCGGAGGAGATTTGATAATAAGATATCTTCTAATTGTCCCAGAACAAAGAAACTCCCACTGCGACATCAGAAACCCAGTGACACACAGACACACACACACACACACACACACACACACACAGGCACACTCCCTCTGTGCTCTGTTTATCAGGGCCAGGCCCATCGATCATCCTAGCCTGGTTGCCCGGGTAACCCCGTTATTATTCAAAGCACGGAGCACCAGCTTGCAGAGAGAGCTGTGCATATGTGTGCATGCGCGTGTGTGTTAGTTAGGTAGTGGAGGTTCCCATTGGCTCATAGGCAAAGCAGCCACCGGTCCAGGCATCCTCCTTTCCAGCATCCTCCCTGATCTGCATACCTATGAGGGTGGACATTACCATATACACACACACACATACACACACACACATGCACACAGAGGATGATAGCTCTAAAGGGACACAGTAACTGGAGCGTGCCTATTGCTTCGATAAAATTTCCCATTCTCCTCATTTCTATCGCCCACCACCACCACCACCACCACCACACCTCCCCTGCTCGCCTCCTCCGCTTCCTCCCACCCTTGTGATTTTCATTCAGCATCCTTCCTCCATTTTTCTTCCCTGCTTTGCTGCATTTCATTCAGCCTGCACCCCTATCTGCTCGCTCCCTCTCTTATTTTTCATTCACATTCTGCGGCTCTGAGGCTCATTCATAAACAGCACCACTCCTTACAGCGGCAAAAAAGTAGGGAGGAGGAGGAGGAGGAGGAGGAGGGGAGGGGGCGAGGAGGAGGAGAGGGCGGGATGGAGGGAGGGTTGCCCCTACTGACTTACTGACTGCTGCATGGCGAGGGCTCCCTGAAAACTGAAAACAGCCAATCCGGATGCTGAGACGAGGGGAGGGTACAGGAGGAGAGAGAAAGAGAGGAGGGGAGAGGATGCGGGGAGAGGGGGGGTAAGAATCCGTCCGCTTCAAACTACACTCTCCTCCACCTCCTCTGTTCCTCTTCCTGTCATTCATTCATTCATTCAACCCAACCTCCATTCACACAACACACCTCAACTGCTGCAGTTTGTCTTGTCTGCTGCAGTTTTGTATCTGCTGCAGCACATCTAAGACCAACAGTGCAGTGATGTACATAATTGTGAGTGCATGGACAGTATATATATATGTGTGTGTGTGTGTGTGTGCATGTGTGTGTGTGGGTGCTAATTCCCCTCTGAAGCCAAAGGACACTGCAGACTAAACAACCTCTACTGTCTTTGTTTGTCGAGCAGCTCTATCTACGTCTGCATTACCTTGTTCCTGACAAACTCTTTGTTGCTCATTTTTACCCAAAAAGATTTGCAAATCCTTCCGTACCATCAATGCAACAACGCAACATCACTCTGATTAACAGAGAAACTTATCAAGGACTTTCAGAGACTCTGAGACTGTGCAATCCCTTCAGAATTAGGCCACTGTTAAATACAGAAAACCACTATGTTCCTTGAACGCCACCGTGAATAAGCTGGATGGCAACTGCCAGCGCAAACTGGGGCAGTAACAGGGGAGGACAGAGCTGATACAAGCCTATCTGATCAGACGTGCTCCGCCTCCAGCCGCCACAGGAAGGAAGGGCTGCGATCAATAAAAGGAAGGGCAAGCGTGAAATGGCTGAGGCCTGTCTCTTGGTTCTATTATTCCTCTGAAAGGTGTCTGTTCCTTGCAGCTCCTCGCTGCTGTTGTTATTCTAAGTGCGAGGAGGAGGAGGTGTGTGCATGCATGTGCTTGCCTGTGCCGAGAGTGAGAGACATGAGGGAAGGAAGAGACAGGGGGAGATAATAGAGGGGAAGATAAGTGGAAAATGGATGGAGTGGTAAGGAGATGAGGGAGGTAGAGGGGTGACGGAAAAAGCGAGAGGGATACCAATAAGGGGGAGAAACGGAGGGAAAGGTCACATGGAAAAATGTTGAAACTCAAGTTAAGAAATGAGGTATGAACTTCCCATGAGCAGCAGCAGCATATCTGATATCAGCTGGATCTCCTGACAGCTGCTGAGACATAACTCCTGACTTGAAATCTCTCTCACTTTCCCCCCATGCTCTCTGTGTTGCCAGTGACTTTCCATCCTATCAGCATTTCGTGTGTGTGTGTGTGTGTGTGTGTGTGTGTGTGTGTGTGTGTGTGCGTGTTTGTGTGCACATGTGTGCATATCTAACACTGCGGAAAAAAGGGATGTGAGAGGACTGTCACCTAAGATCTCCCTGTTAACACTGAAATAAAATCCTCCTGCTCGGCCTGCAGTGTACGCTCCACCAGTTCGACGTTTGCTGCAGGTTTGCAAACAAACAGTAAACTCATATGAACATGGGTTAGCGTCTTCTCGGTGCACACACATAAAGCTGTGTGTCTGACGTGCAGAATCTTGCAGCATGAGGTAGATTTTACTCAGCAGCTCAGCCATCTACTTCCACAATAATAATTATGTGTATTACGTATTAAACACATTGAATATTTGAATAAAATACTACAGACTATAAAACACCAAACGGCGGCAGCGGCTGACAGATACTCTAGAAATGTGCTCTACCAGGATGCCAACTCCTGAATGAGCCGTAGCTCAACATAATAGCCCACCAACAGTTATTTGGACTCTCCTGTGAAAAGTGCAGCTCCCACAGATCTCAACACTGTTGTAAACACCTCCGCTCCAGCTATATATAGCCGGACTGGCTCCGGGCACACAGGTGGACGTCTTTGATGCCAAATACTGACAAGCAGGCAAAGGGGAGGGCAGGGGAGGCATAAGTAAGGCAGTGGTTTCCAAGGAAAAATAGAAGAGAGACAGGATGAAATGGAGGGAGCGAGAGGAGGTGACAGAATGGCGTGAGGGGACGGGTGTTAGGAATGAATGAGCAAGATGGGCGTGCAACAGTTGTAGGGGGTGACGGAAGGAAGCCATTGTTGCTAGCATGTAGTAATGTTCTTAATTAAAGGCATAATGTCATTGTAGTCAAGGCACTGGGCCATACTTAGTTACACAGCAGCTGACCGAACAGCCACACTCAGTCTTTCGCTATTCCTTTGCCAGTAAACACCGCTTACATCAGCCTCAGGAGCCGAGGCAACCCACAAAGTGGCAGGACAATGATGTCAGTGGGTGAGCTAAATACAGGCAGCAATGCAGGACATTTTGGGAGAGTAAAGCACACCTTATAAGTCTATTTCATGTGCAACAGGGCTGCACTAAAAATGGTTTTCATTGTCATTTAATCAGCTGATTATGGAGTGCTGCAGGGAGGCATCCAAAAACTCAAAAAATTAGTTGCGTTTTTGCACTTGCGGTTCCATCACCTCAAAGTCAATGGGTTTTTGGTTATCAGCCAATCAATCATTTATTTGTCACATGCAATTACACAAAGTACAACTTGATAACTGCTGCTTGATAACTGTCCATGTTTCCACATGGTTCTGGTAATCCATGGTTTCTGGCTGTGGAATAATTCAACTGTCCACACAACCCGATCTCAACAAGATGATTGTATGGTCGCTCCTTCCGAACACGGGCAGCGCCGCACTGCCTCTGAACGGATGCACTGATCCAAAGCAGGACCAGGACAGCACCTACATTCCCACTGAAGCTCCTCTCCATCTCTCACCAGAGTCCTCTGCTCTGTCAGGTAAGCATAAAGAAAGTCGAGTTTCCGGTGAATCACAAGATATTACAGCTGGTAACTGATGCAGCACGGAGGCCATCCACTTTAATTAAAATATCTGTACACTGGCTAGCAGAATGCTAGTTCAGCTGGTGCCCATCTTCTCCATATTTTCTCAACTTACTGACGTCTACATTTGAAAACATCGACCTGGTTAGCTAGCAGCTAGCTGCCGCATGTCGACAGGAGGACAGTTAACAGACTTATGAGTTGCTTTCCTCATCCGCCGTCCAAAGCAAACCACAACATGCCTGAAACAAGATCTGTGGTTAACACAAGCTTAGGAGACTTTCATGTTTTGTTTTGCGACATAAAATACGTCCGTAAATACCCCACTTGCAAATTTTGATGCTTTTACGTGTTTCAAAAAAGGCGGTTACTAAGAAGTGGCTAAATTTAACAACAGAATATCATCTCGCTGAACATGTCTTTACAGCCTTGTTGGGGTTGCGACGTTGAAGCTGTGCAGCTGTAGTGTGGTTTGCCTGAAGTCTAAAGTTAGCTTTTTACTTCTGGTGACTGACTTTTTGAAGATTATCTTGCAGAACAAAACATGTGAGTATCATAAGCTTTGTTTGCCACGGAGCTCATTTTCAGTAATAATCCAAAATCCAACGGCAAAATCCGATAAGCTTTTTGTCGAGAGAACCAGAGCAGCTAACTTCCATGTTGGCCCACCAAACGTCATCTCTGCAGCACTCAATAGTCTTGATTATTGTATGTATTAAATGTTAAAAAATAGTAATAGTGGATGATGTCCACAAAAATGACAGTCTCAAATTGCTAGGTAAGAAAAAAATATACATTTTTGATTTGGGGATGAACTGTCCCTTTAACAAACCTACAGATGAGCCGATACGTTAATTTTAAAGAATGAGTGTGTGTGTGTGTGTGTGTGTGTCTGCACGTGTTTATTTCTGAGGAAGTTTCACTGGTTATTTCCCTGAATAACCAGCCGTATGATAAGAACCTCAGATGCCACCTGATGCTGAAATGTCAGCACTGATGCTAAACAACACCTACACACGTGTTTGAGTGGCCTTGTGGTGCAGGAAATGTAGGTGTTCTTAGTCTGACTGTGGAGGTTTCTGCGTCATGTCCTCTCCACCAGGTGCGCTGATGTTAACATGCAGAGGACATGGTAGGCAGATACTCCCAGGATACCACCTCACATACATCACTGCCCCCACTCACTGCCGGAGAACAGAGCCATTACATCATCGCCCCTCGCCTTTGGGAACAAGGCTTGAGCGCTGACCACTGGGAGATGTGGGGTCATTACATCACTGGCAGCAGCCTGCAGCGAGCCATAAAAGAGGGAGCCATAGCTGTGTGGCAGGAGGGAACTGGACCGTGTGTGAGCTGATCATCGCTAATGCTCGGTAATGTTGCTAACAGACACACAGGTCAGGCGGAGGGTCAGGGACTGCTTGACGCAATGCTGTGACACACGCCACCCCAGGCCCTCAGTCAGCAGAGCCAGTAATGAGCATTGTTATGTCACATTATGAGGCTGTATGAGACACACAAAGTGCTTTAACAATAATGTACACCTATTATCAGCGCTGGAGTTTACCTTCCATTTAAAAACGCGAATGTGCCAGAGGCTTTTTCAATTCTACACAATCTACTTTCATAACTGTAGGCTGATTGATGAGCCATCGCACTTCTATGTTTATTCAATTTGCCAATACAAGTGCATTTTTACATCTGGCTCTCCATATCACGATTCCAAGAAATGTTGCTGCACTTTAAATAAGCAACTTTCTGTATCATTTTAAAGCAGAAACAACACTGACCTCATGTCAGCGTGGTTGAAGTGGGTGTCTGAGTGGGCAGAGCAGCCTATAAACAGGATATGCTATTACGAACGATCTCACCACCTTGTTAATCACGAGGGACTAGAGGATCAATACTGTATCTAATAAAAAAAAAAAACAGTTACCATGTGTTTTTTTTTTACTTTTGAAGAGTAAAGGCAGGTATATAGAAGTCAACATTGTCCTGATAGAACAGGTTTTAAAAGGCCGTCAACACCAAAAACAATGAACTATAACAATAACTTTAAATTCAGTGTCCATACCACAACTATAACGACAAGGACAGTGGCAAACTATATTGTTGGGATCACTTCCAGAGCAATTTAATTCATTAAAAACACACTGACAGCCTAACAGAATTGGGATTGGCATGACTACTTGTGTACTTGTTAAGAAATCAGTATTGGTTCAATGTGTAGAGAAATCTCCAGCCAACGTCCCACGTTAACATGACTTTTACTTTTTTTCTTCTAAGTAACTCATAAGTTCGAACCATTCGAATTTTTTTTTTCGCATTATGGCCACAAGAGGGCAAACTAATACAAGGACACATAACTACTTGTCTTTGAAAACATTTACATACCTACACATTGAAACACATAAAACAATTATTTATAACATTACGTTATAACTGACCGTGGAGGACCTCTCGCTCCACGAGCGAATGTGTCAAGCCGGGTGATGGAGACAACAGCTGGGAACAGAACCGCTTGACGACCAGCGTGGAGAAATGCGTGTCTGATGTGAACAGAAGTGCTCCGGCTCGCGCGAGAATTTCGGTGCACCGCGCTTCGCAGCACTTCCGCGGGCGGTGTGGCCCTGGCGTGCCTTTAGTGCAGCGGCCCAGGCCATGCCCACTCGCAAAGAGGACAGCTGCGTGGTGTTTTATTTTTCTCCACAATCGATATCAATTTTCACATTTGAAGGTCCTTTTTTTTCAAATTCGAACTCAACTACAGTTGAGGAGATAACCATGAAGGACGTGAAACCTATGATCACAACACTCCTATGACGCTTACTCATGTCGAGGTCACTTCTATGGTAAAGCAGAAAAGAAACTACCCCCTGAACCTCTGATGGACCCCTAACTGAGAATCGCTGCTGTATAAGACAGGACGTAGACAAGGTTGAGGTTAACATGGACACAAACTTACATTTCTGTTAAACAGAAGAAAGGTAAATCATTTCCTAAACACCTGGGCTCTGTATTTTTAATCAACTGTAACTCAAACAGCACTTCATGGTTTATCTATTGGAGACTGTAGCTTTGATGCACCATTGAGTATTTATCAGCAGTGTGATGTATGTGGGATAGATTGGCTCAAAATAAACCAGTGCCCACAGACTGGCACAGTTTATTTAGACTGTTTTCTTGCACTTTGACCTGAATGCTGTTGAACCTCCTACTGCACCTCTAAACCATGTCCTGTTGTTTGTCGTCCAACAGTGTGAGGTGTTTTGTATGAGTCTTGGCTGCAAACCAATTTCCCTGTAAGGAACGATAAAGATAGGTTGAACTTGTGTAACTGTTTGGCCCAATTAAGTGTTTATGGACAGCACGGTATATGCCATCCAGGCTCTGGATACACAAACAAGACTTATTCAGATCAATCCACTGTTGGCATTGGTTGTTTCATTTATTGATTCATTTTTCATTTTCCGTAACTGCTTATCCTGTTAGGGTTGGCGGGGGGGGCTGGAGCCTATCCGAGGTGACATTGGGCAAGAGGCGGGGTACATCCTGGACAGGTCGCCAGACTATCACAGGGCTGACACATAGAGACAGACAACCATTCACACTCACATTCACACCTACAGACAATTTAGAATCACCAATTAACCTTCATGTCTTTGGACTGTGGGAGGAAGCTGGAGCACCTGGAGAAAACCCACACCGACACAGGGAGAACATGCAAAGTTGGCACAGAGGAGCTCCCCCACCCTGGGTGCCAACCAGGTGCCCTCTTGCTGTGAGGCGACAGTGCCAGTTCTTGTGCCACCGTGCCATCTTTTAAAGTAGAACTATTACGATCCTAATGCCATCATGAAGATGCTAAGTGATCAAAAAAGAAATTAATGTTTGACAATCCTTGCTTAAATTAGGTGGCAGATCTTCCCCTGCCATCTCTGGCACTGATTCATCATGCTGAACCAGCCAAAAAAAAAAAAAAAAAAAGTGGCCACCGAGGGCCAACAGTGCAGGACACACCACAAGAAGTAGTGTGACAGATGCTTACCAATGGTCCGACATTGACCGGCGGCCAACCGTTGGCTTGTTGTGTCACAGTCTTTACAGTAAGAGATTGCAGACGTGCTGAGCTGAACATCCCAATCATGCCTTTACATCTAGTCTGAGCAGTGTTCAACAGAATTTAAATCAAACTGGATTCACCTGTTGATGAGACGATAGAGGACTTGGAAGCCTAAATTGACGTATTGTACCACTAAAGCGTTATGCCTAACAAACCTGAGGCCAAAAACACCCGAGACAACGTTAAGCCGAGCTCAAGTGAAATGGATGAAACTTCATCGGTGAGTCCATAACATCCATAAAACGCCAACTCAAGAAGCTTGATCTACTTGAGCAATTGACAACAGATGTGAATGAGCTAAAGCACTCTGTGGAGTTCAACAACTCTGCCCCAAGCAGGATTTTCAGATGGGATCTCTCAACAGGAGGTGAATGGGTGTCAGAAATGTGTGATGTTCCTTGTGAGCATGGGCTTGGGCATCTCTACAGCCACAGACAGAAGCTGGATGTGGGGATGTTCAAAGAACTTGCCATGCAAAGGTATGAAATCATATGGAAATTCATCACAAAGCCAAACGTATTGAAACTAATCGATACAACGAAACTGAAGTAGATCAAAGATTATGTCATTGCCGTGAGTTAGTAGATAGTGAAATTCACTTTTTACTGTACTGTCCATTTCATGATGAACCTAAGGAAAATTATTTCTGACAAAGTACCAAAACAGGTAGGCATGTCCCAGAAAGCAATATAATTTAATTGTTTTTTTAACAATCATATATTTGCAATATCTAATTATATCCATGAAGCCTGGAACAGAAGGAAACACACAACTTATGCACAGTAGCAGGCTCTGAGGTTGGAACATAGTTATCTAGTTTCATTTCAGATCGTCGCAAGTCTGTTGACATGCAGAGACAAAGCTGTACGTGTGGGTGTAGTCTAGATGTGGGGACTGATACTGCTGAGTAGGCGTTCATGACAAAGACAGAACACAGAAAGGCAGAAGTGGGTTACTGAGAAGGAGGGGAGCACAAACGTGCGATGATGAAGCCAGTCCCTCCAGATATTAGAGATGCAGGCTGAAAGGAGTGGGGTGGGGATATAACAGGTGAACGAAGGCTGAGAGAGAGAGAGCGTCAGCAAAACACATGTATGAAACTGTACAGACAAACGGAGGACAGAGAGTGAAAGCTTAGTGAGAAAATACATGAGGAAGACATTAGCATCAGCATGCAGCAAAGCGCTCTAGCTCTCCTCATCTATGCATCCCTCCCTCCCTTGTATCTTTCTGTGCCGTAAAGATGATCTTAATAGAAATGACCTCCATCTGAGACAGCTGAGTGGCCCAAACCTGATTAGTTATTTACCTCCTTTCCATCTCTCTTTGCTTTATCCACTCATCACATGCAAACAGCACTGTGGCGCCTCAAGTCCTCCCTTCTCTCTGCCAAATTATGCCTCAGCCCCCTTATAGTGACAGTAATTTATTGTGTCATTTTATACGAGACAATAGTCCCTCTGGATTTGCAGACTTGACAAGTGAGGGTAGCAGGGATGTGTGTGCAGCCGTGGCAGGCACATTTGTCCAGGCGTGGTGATATCTCAGTGCTTTTAAGAGCCCTTCATGTCTGCACAACACGTGAGGCTTTGACACATCTTTACAGTAGGCTTCCCTATATAGCTGCTTATCAGTGCGTGTGAGTTGTTGAAGAAGACGGCAACACGTGCTGGTGACAGAAACGTGTGACTCCATGATTTAGCGAGAGACAGGAGAGATACAGAGAGAGATGCCCTCCAAGATGAGAGCTCTCAAGCGATATAATGGCTCTCCTTTGGGTTTAAATCAGCGTGCAGAAAGTGGCGTGCCCTGGCGTTGCCTGCTGCAGTGTAATGCAGGAGAGAGGCAAGAGAAGATATTTTATATATCAGACTCCAGAGTCCCTGAGCCCACTCACGCCTCTGCTGTAGGTGTGCCTATGACGCACACTGAAAAAGTGAAGCTGCTGCATACTATCTGTGTCTGTCTGTCTGTCTGTCTGTCTCTCTGTGTTCCCACCTAGAAATGTGCAAGTTTTTTAACGAGCACGGCTCCAAACTATCATCACCCGAATTAAAAAAAAGATCTCCAGGTATAATAAAGTTGTCTGTGCACTGATGCTGTAGTCTTGCAGGAATTAGACAGCAGCAAAGCACTGGGAGGTTTTTGTCAAGCAAAGAATACCCAACTTCTGACAACCTCGTCAGTCCCCCTCCCCTTTACACACACACACACACACACACACACACACACACACACACACACAAATTTAACAAACCCCCTGACACACACAAACACACACAGACTCCATCGAGCATGCATAAACAAGGCTCGCGTCGGAAAGACATAGAACACCGTAGCCCTCTATGCTTCTGTGGAGGTATAACAGTCACAACAAAAGCTGGTATGTCAGCGTACATACATGTGTGTGTAACTCATCCTAATGATAAACAAGGCACCGCAACGTTAAAACAACTTCTCTACGACATTTTAATTTTCCACAATCTGTCAAAGATGCAACTTAATGCATGCTATCACAAGTGACAGCCTCACCTGTGTTTTGGTCACAAGACCCACTGTAATACACAGGTTCATAGTGTTGCATTGTTTGTCAGCATCAGTGGGCAAAATACACAAATGAACAACAGCCACATTCTTATTCTGGCATAAAATAAAAATCAAACCAAAAGGGAACCACTGTAGAATATGTGCCAGTAGTGACAATGGCTCCAACAGCTTTTGGCTCTCAGGTCAGTTGTTTCATATTTTGTGCAGCTCCAATTCACATACAGGTCTACTCTATGTTCAGCAGCCACGACACAGTGTTCATGCTTCCCATGTTGTTGTTGCGTGTTTTACAGAGCTGCAGGGCCATTTAAAATCAGGTACTGCAGGTGGTGCTGAGTGCAAGCGAAGGGGCTACATTTTTAAGGGAACAGTGACATCTTGTGGACAAAATTTGGAAGTTCTGTTTTAAAGCACAGGGGATTCAACTTTCTTGAGGCAATTAAAGTGTTGCCAAAGCGAACTCAACTCTTCTTCGTCCTTTGCAGAGAGAGAACAGTATGTTTTGTACCACTTTGTAACAGCAATAACACTCAACACAAAGCCAACACGATTTTTTTCCCAAGGCATCTTGTACCTTAGTAAAGTGACCAGGATCTGGTCTGAAATGTCTCAAAGATAAAGATCAAGGAAAGGTATTAAACTTCACTGTTTTTTTGGTACCAATTGAAATGTGTCCATAGTACACACAAAAC
This sequence comes from Epinephelus cyanopodus, assembly GCA_026686955.1. Taxonomy (NCBI): domain Eukaryota; kingdom Metazoa; phylum Chordata; class Actinopteri; order Perciformes; family Serranidae; genus Epinephelus; species Epinephelus cyanopodus. The sequence goes on along the minus strand of CM048926.1, from coordinate 11,367,891 downwards.
TGTCAGGTACTGAAAGCTGTTAATACCAGGTCGTATTCCTTTTATAGATACACTGATCAGCCACAACATTAAAACCACTGACAGCTGAATTACATTGATCGACTCGTTACAGTGCAATGTACTGCTGGGAAACCTTGGGTCCAGCGGCCAGTTGCACAAAACACGTTAGTTAAGATTTTAAAGTCCTAGTTAAGGTTTCCTCAAAAGTAAAACTGGTTACACAAAACACCCTTAAGTCTTCCCTTAAGGTTTCCTTAAAACGTTGTCTTAAGTATTTATGGTTTTCTCCTTGTCTTATCTCATACTTAAGGAATCCCTGGACAGTTACACAAAAGACCTTTGCAACCAAAGCAAGGTAAATAAAAACTTGAGGTACCTCTGACTTTATCTTAACTGCAACATGACCGAGTTTATGGAGATAAATGAAAAAAACTAACACATCCCGGGAAGAGTGCTCTGCGACCAGCACCAGCGACCAGCCACTTGATGCGCTCCACCCACCCGAACACCATTACAGACCAAGAATGCCCCTCATGTCAGCAGTACTACCCGATGGCAGTGACCCCCGGCTGGACAATGTGCCCCGCCGTACTGCAAAAACTGCTCAGGAATGGTCTGACAAACGTGACAAAGAGCTCAACCTCAACCTGGCTTCCATATTCCCAAATTTGATTGAATATCAGTGGGACACTCCGGTGCCCCACCTCACAACCAACAAGACTCAAAGGATTTTGTACAAAATCATGTTTCATGTAATGGGCAAGGTATCCAACAAAGGATTGTTTTGATAGTGGCACCAAAGTTCCGGTACTGTACTGGCAACAGTATTGAACATTTTCAGACAATTCCCGCATCAGATGTCAGCACATCTAGGTGTCAAATCTATTGATACTTATTTACATACAGTAGAAGCCCTTTGGACACTTCTGTCACTCCAACTATAAGGACAATTCCATACAAATGGCTGCCTTGAGGGATTTAACCCAAGTATAGATGATGCTGATGACAGCACTGAAAACCGTGACGATGACATGTGACACTCATGTCCAATGGTGCCTTTCACATCAGAAGGCAGAGAGATGTCAGGAAGAGGGGGGAAAGACTTGCAACAAGAGTGCCCAGCTTGACTCGAACCGGGGTTCAATATATGGTGACATTATGTTCAGGGTGATGCTGAATCATCTACTTTGCACAGACATACCAGAACAATATAAAACTACTGACCCAGTATCAGAATGGAGTCTTCTTTCCGGATGTGTTTTTCCAGAAGGTGCTCCATTTTGGAGAAACCGCCCAGCCAGTCGTAACACTGCTCCGTCTTGTATCTTTCATCCCAGTAGTCGACGTCTTTGTACCTGGTGTTGTCGTCTGGCCGGTAGTCCATATTCTCTGTGACAGGTAAAAAGATTTTTAACTGCTTTTACTGGCTTTGATCCAGGAAACATTACAATATGTGTTGCTATTATGGTCTACCTCTGCTGCTAAAACATGTCAGATGTTCGGAGCGCCTTAAGATTGTGGACACATGTTAATAATACAGACTGCTGCTGACAGGAGCAAATAACTCTCTGTCAGGTGAGTGTTACGTACCAAAAACACAACATACTAAAATGGAGAGCAGCCCATGTTCATTTCAAGATGATTCGTATTTTCATTCAGTTCAAATAACCTTTATTGGCATGATTGTGGGTGATGCATTATTGTCAGAGCTAAAGGACATATTATTGGATAGCCACCTCATCACTCTGATCGCTGTCACTTTACACTACATTAGGGATGTCCCAATCACATTTTCTTTGCATCCGATCCGATACAGAGTCCTTTATTTTGAAACCAAGTCCGATACCGAGTCCAATCCGATACTTTGCAAAGCATTAAGAAAGAAAAAAAAAAAAGAATGCATCCAAGTTGTCCCATAAGGTTTGTTTTTTATTTAGATAGTATACAAAAAGCTTATTAGTGGTTCAGCAGCACAAAATGTAAAAAATTCAATATCTTCTTCTTGCCTTCAACAAACAAAATAGGCCTATATCTTTATATACTGGAAAGCGGAGGCAACAATGAACAACATATGAAAAATCTGGCCATTTTTGTTGTTTTGATTCCTTTGATCTTTTATTACCGATTCCGATTTTGTAAAAATAAGGTGATCGGAGCCGATCCGAGGATCACTTCACTTTCTTTAAACTGTTCGCATCTCTGTATATACATGTTCATTTACAGATTTTTGGGATGAGATGAGATGAGATGAGATGAGATAATCCTTTGTCCCACAGCAGGGAAATGTGCAACAACACAGCAGCAGAGGGACAGTGCAAACAGGAAGCATCAGTAGGGGGAAAAACCCACAAAGCAATATATCGGTACATATCAGTAAAAAGAAAAACACAGCTCAGTGTAATAAGTAAACTGCACAAAACAAAGAGCAATATAATAGGCAAACAGCAGAAACACACAAAGCAATATAAAAGAAGCAAAATATAATAAAGAGACAGACTGAATGGCTGATTTCACATTATTGACTGATGGGACAGTACAGGGATTGCACAGTTTAGCATATACTGATATTGCATCACAAAGTGTATAGAAATAAGACATCAAAGCAAAGGAAATAAAAACAAAAGCTACAAATCAAAAATTATAAATCAGGCATTAAAAGGGAAAGCTTTCAAAATATATTTTAAGTAATGATTTAAAAAAGGTAACATGCTAGCCAGCCTAATCTCCCCAGGCAGAGTATTCCAGAGCCTCGGGGCAAAAGCCTGATCACCTTTAGTTTCCAGCTTTTATCATGGTCCGATTAGTGAGGGCAGGCTGGAGGATCTCAGGTCAGGACTTGGAGCACAGGTAGTGAGAAGCTCAGCTAAATAACTGGGGGCTAAACCACGTTGAGCTTTAAAAGTTATTAAAGGAATCTTAAAATCAATTCTGAAGTTAAAAGGCAACCAGTGGAGGGAGGTGAGAATTGGGGCGATATGTGACTCACGATTTGTCCCAGTTATTGTGAGCACTGCAGTGAGAAAGAAAAGCAAGATATAATAAACAGACAGGTTATTTGCATTACTGCATGTGTCATTTGTAGATATTTCACAGTTATGCATGTGTATGCATTTTACTACAGCTGCACACTCCTTCCTTTATTTCACTTACTTCTTTTTTAAATATCTTGTCCTTTATTTTACCTTGCACTACTTCATATCCTTATATCTACATCCCCCTTTTGTTTCAGCTTGGGTGATTAATATTATTATGAATTAGATCCAATCTTTTCAATGGCAGATCATGCTCTTGCAACTGCTGTTCACTTGACAAATAAACCACTTTGAACTTTAAATTTTACCATACTCAAGTTTCTCTTTAGCTTTTTTTATTATTATTAATTAGGTGCAGTCAGAAGATTCGGCACTATCAAATACCTACAGGGGCCAAATAACAATTGAGTTTAATCTTAGTATACTAAAACTGTCTGTCTGTTCCACGTTTTTCTCCTCACTGACTTGGTCAGTCCATGTGAAATTTGGCACAGTGGTAGAGGGTCATGAATGGATGCAAATGAAGCAATATTACATCAGTTGGCCAAAGAGGGCGCTATAGCAACCGATTGAAATTGCAAACTTTGAATGGGCATATCTCATGCCCCATATGTCATAGAGACATGAACTCTGCACAGAGATGCTCTCCTCATGAGGAACAAATCTGCCTCAAGAACCCATCACTTCCGGTTTTTAAAAAAAATCCGCCATTTTGAATTTTTTTTAAAAACACTTAAAATTGATCCCTTCCTAGGAAGTTTGACCGATCTGCATGAAACTGGGTGAACATAATCTAGGGACCAATATCTAAAGTTCCCTCTTGGCAAAAGTTGGAAAACTGACTAAAACTGAGCTTCTATGAGGCAATGAATATTGCGGAGGGCGTGGCTCATCACATAAAGGTGTATAACATCTCAAGGGTTTCACCATCACCACGCAACTTTGTAGGCATATGACCACACATAATCTGAGGGGACCCCTCCATTATTGACCCCATCAAACAAAATGGGGGCGCTAGAGAGCTAATTTCTTATCTAGGCCTAACTGCCATATCGATTTTTACTAAACTTGGTAGATATGTAGAACAGGAAATTTAACTCTTAATTGTCAACTGGGTGGCGCTGTAACAACAGAAAAATGCTTAAAAATGGCTAAAATGTCACCGATCGTTGTGGCTCCCCCTGTGGCCCAATGGTTTTTTGTTTTTCTAATTTTTGGTATGACTAAGTCATGGTATGGTTGCTGTACATAATCACAGAAACTGTCAGTGTGTCATTCTGTCTGTCCCATGTTTTTCTACTCACTGACGTGGTCAATCTATGTGAAACTGCACACAGGCATTGAGGTTTGTCATAGGTAGAAGGTGACAAAGCCACCAGTGGGTATGGACTAGTTTATAATAAGAGATAAATGTCTTCTGGTCTGTCTATGTTCATCCAACTACTAACGGCTGCGTTCAGGACACCTGCTAACTGTTGGAAACTGCAGTGCTGCAACTGTAGCTACCTTTTCCTCCGAAAGCCCTTTAACGTTACTCCGCTTCAGTAGCATTAAATCATATTTTTTGCCTATTTAAGAACCACCTGAAATCGTTTTTCCTCCTTAGCTATCACTGGCCGTGTATCGTTTTACACTCTCCGGTTAACAAACAGCTGGTTCACGGGTGTTTCAGTGGGTGCTCAGGTCAGTAAAGAGGCTGACACAAACATTAGCCATTTACACAGTCGTGTTGTGAAGTAAACACAAAATTAACACAGTAAACTAACATGTATGTTTGTGTTGTGTCTTAAATCCTCTCACCGTAAACAGCTCCATCATGCTCCGGCGGAGGGCACGGCGCATGCGCGGAGGAGAATAACTCACAGCCAGCTGTCAGAGCCGCTTCAGTATTATTCAGTCAAAAAGTCCGGTCATTCACATTGTAACACACCTCACACACTATAGGCTTTTCAATAATATATCATTTTTGTCTACTTACCAGTTCCTCGTTGAGGCTGGAGGCTCTGACGAGTGAAAACGCCGGTTCGTAAATCCACGTGTTGTAGTTTTACAGCATTAAAGCCACAGTGCCCAGACAGTGAACGCAGCACTAAGCTACTGCAGAGGCATCTACAGCAGGAGAAACCTTAATGAGAAACCAAAGCGAGCGCTGACCTAACAGCCCAGAGTCTTTGGAGAAATAATTAATGTGTAGAGAGACATATTTCCTTGTTTATGTCAGTGAATGAGCAGGAGAAGGCGGAGCACTGAGAGTTAACACTTTCAGACCCGACACATGTGTGCTGCATTCAAATGCTCCCTGTAAACCCACATCACCTTGGTGCGTTCGTGAGGCCTTTGGGTGACATGTAGCTGCTGTAAAAATCAGTTTCTGACTGCTTTTCTTTAACTTGAAAAAAAACTTGTGTCAAAAACAGCAATACTTAATTGTTTCAAATAATTGCTAGCATAATAATAATAATAATGATAATATTAACTTTACTAAGGACACAGAGAAAGCATGCCACATAATAAATGACAATGATCTGTGTACAAAAATACAATTTCATATATTAAAGACAAGAATTACGCTACATTATTCAAGTTCATATAAATAAGACAGAGCTCAATAAACTGCACTCACAAACAAGCTGGAGAGCCAGTGGCCTCACAGTCTCGATGAAACCTGCACCCGCCTGCACATATATCGCTATGTAAGATTTCTATTAAAGCACCAAACATTTGGCCGGCACTGCACCATCGTGGAAGTTTAAGAAGCAGTCTCATCTCATCGTTATAGGCCACATAAAGTCTTTGCATGCTGGTGTGTTTCATTATCAACTCATATTACTAGTCGATTAATTGAGTCGGTGAAGAGAAAATTAATTGACAATTTTAGAATAATTGAGAATCAGTTAAGCATTCTGTATTTTCTCAAGCACAATTCAAACCTGTCGCTTCTCCACTATGAGGATCTGCTGCTATATCTCTGACCACTTTGAGGTCCCCGGGCAGAGGTCTTTTGTCTGCTCCAGAGGGGACAGACATTTGCTGTCAGGGCCCCGAAACTCTGGAACAGTCTGCCCGAGGAAATCAGCCTCTTTTAAGTCCCCTCTTAAAACGTATTTTTATCAGAGATTTTCCTGATTTTACTTGAGTTTTAAGTCCATTTATTTTCTCAGTTTTTATATTCAATTCAAATAAACACAAGGAGTTTGTGCTCTAGAAAAGGATCAGCACTCTAACATGTCTTTGGGGTCATCGTGTGGGAACCTCCTTTCACCACTGTTTCATCTGCAGACGCAGTAAAATCCCATGAGTTTAGTATTAAGATGGCTTTTAAGGAAAACAGACACAAACAAAATTTAGAGAAAATTCACAGTTTTATTTTCAGCAGTGGATCAGTGGCTCTTTTCAAAGCAGGTCTGCAGTGTGTTATGTTTATTTTATGTAAGCTTGCATTGCATGGAAACCAAAAACACACCTGCCCCACAAATGTAAGGTATGCTGTTACATTAATTTCAAAGCGCAGATATTGTAACTAATAACTTACTTTTATTGAAACAAATCGAACTCAAAATGCATAAAATGGAATCTGGAAAAATAAACTGAGCCTATTTTTAAAGTATCACTTAGTCTGCTGTGTCACAAAATGATGCCACACAGCTGTGAGACAAACAGCAGTCAGTACAGGGGCCGTCATCTGAGCAGCTTGAGAAGCATTTCGCTGGTGAATATCCCAGCTGCAAGGATGAGCACCATGAGCAGCACAGTCAGGCCACGACGCACCAGCAGCTGCCTGACCAGCAGAGGCCGTGACGCTGCAGCACCGGCTGCTTCATCATCACAGAGTGTGAGCACCTGCAGGTCTGAGTTACACTCCTCGTAGCCCAGGACGTTAGATGAAATGATGGTGACCTCAGATTCTCTTTGAGCAGTGTCGGCACGTCCTGTTCAGAGAGAGAGAGACTGGAGTTAGTTGTGTTCGTTCTGCACAGGATGCATGTTTGCAATAAAAAGCAAGTGAGCAGGTACTTACCCTTGTTTTCCAGTGCTAGCACATCTTTCTTGTCTGTGACCTGGACTCCTGCTCTCACCATCGCCTGCTCGGACACAATAATGACAGCTGTTTGTAATACACATCACAAGCAAATATTGTACATCGTCTGTACTTGGACACTGACTATAACACTGCAGTTACTTTTTAAATTGCAGTTACAAGATCATTTATTTATCTGAGATGTTAGTGTCCAGTGTCATTTCCTACTTGTGACTGTAGAGGGCAGAAAAGACCAGGTAGTGTGTGCACAAGGTAACACTCACTGGGGGATTTGCAGGTTTTGGCCTCATAATAACAAATTGTTTTTCCTTTACATAGCTTGTTGCAAATCACTTCCAAAGCATAACTCATGGCTAGCACATTTCATGACAAGAAAAATTGACTTAAAGGTCCAGTGTGTTGGATTTTGGTGGCATATTAGTAGGAATAGAATATAATACAGTACGTATGTTTTCTTTAGTGTATTAACACCGAAAATACACTAAAAATAAGAATCATTGTGTTTTTTATTTCCTTTAATGAGCCTGTTATACCTACATAGGGAGCAGGTTCTCATCCACAGACATCACCATGTTGCACTGCTATGTTTCTACAGTGGCCCAGTAGGGACAAACCAAACACTGGCTCTCACTACAGCTATTTGTGTTTTCACGTTTTGGCATCAGCCACCATAGTTTTCATCCATTCAAACCTTTATTTAAGACTCAGAAAATCATTTGAGGGAGAAAATACTGAAATTCCATTTAGTTATCCATCATTTTTTCATGCAGTGTTATGGTGTGGTCACTCACCTCTTCAGCAGCCTTCCTCCAGTTTAGTTTAAACAAGAAAATGACAAAAAATATGGCCTGCAGAGTGACACAAACAAAAAGCCCCAACCACAGTCCTGCAACACAAACAAAGAAAGTGCATTCAGACAAGACTTCTACGTTACACGGCAGCATCACCAGCTCCTCTGTTCTCACCCAGGATTCCCATTTTGGCCGCAAACATCAGGGACACTCCGATAGGAATGCCGATGAAGTAATATCCCACCAAGTTAAAGATGGCCCCGATCCTCGGTTGCCCCGTTCCTCGTATGATGCCCCCCATCACAGCCTGCGCACATCAAACTCAGCTATCAGGCTCTGTCTGCTGGGCTTAGCTTTGACATGATAATAAATTCTAATCATGATTAGTACTGTCTTACCGCCATGGCATCTGCAGGATGGAAGAATCCATATATGATCATGACATCAGCAACACGCTGAACTATTTCTCTAAAAGGTGCAAACAACTTAATATTAGGAGCAGAAATGCATCATTTGTGCAAAGACAGTTTTTTTTAAACAAATATATTCTGTAAAGGCTTTGCATTTTTTCTTTTCTCAAAGGGTCTCTTGGGAACTCAACACAGGAAACAACAATCAACACTGACACATATAGCTCAAGTTACAGTTACATTAGAGACTTATGAGCACAAGAATACACTTCAGCAGTCCATACTCACTTTTCTGTTGTAAAGATGTAACCAATCACATCCTTGGATGTCGCGAGAATAATTCCAACAAGGCACGAGACTGCAACTGGATTGAATATTGGAAGAACACAGACAAAGCTACCAATCTGGGCAATATTTTTTAAGAATTACAAACTTTAAAAGCTTAAGAAACACATACATATTTCACACTACTTTATCCTGACCCAGTGACTCTGCAAAGTCCTGACATGACTTGATGCAGCATTGACTGTGCTCTAAGTGGCTTGTATGGGTGCATTTCTTTCTTACATGCACAGATGACGGAGACCTTGCCAGCTGCCGTTGCCTGCTCAATGTTTCCAGCACCGAGAGCATTCCCAACCCGCACGCTGGCAGCTACCCCGAATCCCATCGGGACCTAAGGTGGAGAAAGGGATACAGATTTATTTTAAAAAGGAACAATTTCAAACTGCAAATGTGGCAATGCTTTATCAGAGGCGTGGAAGCCAGACACTGTAGACATGTAGGGCTCAGGCTAAACCTCAGTGAGTTGGGGGCCATGCTCCCCCCAGGTCGATTTTTTGTCCCTATTTTTGTCCAAAACCTACATTTTTTCATTCTAAATAACCCTTTTGAGACACTAGAACGCCTAAACATTTGTACGTCATTTGGGAAAACTAGGAAATTAGAACTGCCATCCTGTTGTTTTATGCCTCTGCATCTCTAGTAAAGTTCTAGATCTATTCAAATGGGGCAGTTTCAAGGTGGTCACCCAAGATTAGTGTCACCAATTCAGTATCTAATCAAAAGTCTCCCCCTGCCTTCCTGAGATACGATGAGTCATGGCCAGAAAAGTGTTTTATGTAGAACTTTATGATGTCCTGACTTTGACCTATTGGATATAAAATGTCATCATCTCAACATTATATCCTATTAGATATTTGTGTAAAGTCATAATTAGCGTAAAAATGTTTGAGTTCTTGCCAAACCTTGACCTTTGACCTTCAACCACCAATTCTAATCAGTTTATTTTTCAGTCCAAGTGGATGTTTGTGTCAAATTAGAAGACATTCCCTGAGAGTTCTCTTGAGATATTGTGTTCACGAGAAAGAAACGGATGCATGGTCACAGTGACCTTGACCTTTGGCCACCAAAATCTAATCATTTTATTGTTGAGTCCGAGTGAATGTTTGTGCTAAATTTGAGGAAATTCCCTTAAAGTGTGCTTGAGATATCATATTCATGAGAAAGGGACAAAAGCGGTCACAGTGACCTGAACCTTTGACCTTTAACCACCAAAATGCAGGATTTAGGATTATGAATTAGCCGATTTTTCAGTCAGTAGAAAAATAACATATGATCATTCAAAAAATATTTAGGAAATATCCAAAATTTCACATAGAAATAAACACATATCAGTGCAGAATACATACAAGGCAATTTGCAGTCTGATTGCATCAAAAATAAGCTTCAGTAGAATTACCATGAACGTAATAGCGACCAGCTGATACACAACTGACTGAGCTCCCAGCTCAGCCTCGCTGATCACACCAGCCAACAATCCTCCGATTTCAAATGTCCACCACTCCAGACAGAGCATAAGCATGCTGGGAATGGCAATCCAGGTGAACAGACCCCATTCCTTCAGGCACTCCAGCGACCAACCTAGAGGGGGCGGAGTTTAACAAGGTCAGAAGAAGTCGAGCTGAGCTGATCATATGTCATCACAGCACAGGGTTAGAAATTACTCATCTGATCAGCACTCACAATTTCTAAAATGAATAAAAGGAGAAAACTCACCAGACCACGTTGCCTTGTGTAACCCCTTACAGTAGATGTAGACGTGCAACATCAGAGCCAGAGTTGACTGTGAGACAGCATTTGCTGCTGCAGATCCACTGTAGTGAGTTTAAGAGATATAAGAGTTTAAATTTATACAGCCCAGTCATCTGAAAAAATGTTGGTATCATTTGTTTCTGCAAATCACAGATTTGTTACATTTGCATGTAGTAGAAACTTTACAAAACTGTGGTTAACGTGTGGTTACGTTTAGGCACAAAAAATGCTAAGTATAGTTCAGAAAATAACGTGTTTTGGTTTAAATTACTCGTTTTTGGGGGCACAATCCCGGCAGGGGAAGCAACAATGTCTCAGTGAAAAACAAGTGCAGTTGGTTGTACTATTCCCGCCGTTGGCACTATCACTGCCAACAGGTGGCTACAAAACACCTGCATTTGAAGCCTAAAAAGCAGATGAAAACACAGCAGGGACTCGCTAAGACACAAATGGAGCATAGCGTTAGTTCAGGCAGGACACGATGTCAAACTCAGCTGACATCCCAGCTACATCAGCTGATCTCAAACAGCCCAGTCAACTGATGGAGCAGCTGATAGATCGCATGATTCCTTTATACGCAACCAGTTGGCAAATCTCATTCAGGGCGCCATATTTAAGCTGCTCTGACCTGCCAACTGTTGCCGCTTCCTCTGCAAGCTGCTTTGCAACCTGCCTCCACCCCAGCTCCTCCTTTTCATGCTGTGTTTGACTGATCAATGTCATTTCTGTTTATCATTGATGCTGCTCTGTTCTGTTCCCGCAGAGTCTTTGCTGCTGCTCTCCCTGCCTTAGGCTTTCCATGTAGGTGCATGGAAGGGCAGGAATGTTTTCCTCTCTTCTGTTAAGGCTTTTTTCTTGTTTGCACAGGGAGATGAAGGGAGTGTACTCTCTATGCTTTAGGCTTTCCACATAGGTGAGTGAAAGAGGCTTTCTGCATAAGCCTAGGAAATATAATACTGCAAACCTGACCGTAAAAAAATGGTTGATACAGATTCAACTGAAAACATTTTGCTTGGCCCACTGCACAGTAATCATCACAGAGCTTAATTATGTTTCTTCAAGTGGCGGATACACTTACACAACACCCATGCCCAGCACATAGAGGAGGATGTAGTTGGTAATGGCATTAAAAACATTTCCAATGGCTCCAATTATCACCTGAGGCCAGATGATCCCCTGACAATGAAAGCACAGCATGGACTCAGTGTTGACCTTAACAATAATACTATCACTGTGTTTGTGTGGACGTGCGCTGTACCTGGTTCTGTAGGTACCTCCCCTGCAGCTGGAACATGAAGGCAGCCTGAAGACAGGATCGTGAAAAGGCGTAAATAAAACATAAAGATACAAAGAAATGGGAAAAGGACGGAGGCGTTGTGTCTTAGTGTAGACTGAACTCACTGGCAGAGAAGGCATGAAGATCTTTACATACAGCTGGGAGAGTCTGAACAAACAGAGGTACGTTTATGAAACTGAAAATGATGAAATCAATGTTGAAAAAATGTAAGAAATAGGTAGTTAAAGGGGTAAATTTAATTTAAAAAATGCAAAAATGTTCCCTCAGCACCAAACAGCAGACACGGGACTGACTAGCTGTTGAACCTTGGGGGGAATTCAGGGGCTAATGAGGCGGATATTTCCCTCAGGAGCTGGTGCAGACTAAAACTATGGAAGCCCATTTCCGCCACTGTGATGACAAAAAAAAAAAAGATCCTGTAAGACATTATAATGAGAAAGTTCTCGAAATAATTAGTATCTCAAAATAATGAGAGACGATACTATCTCATTATTTGAGAAAGTTTCTCGAGCTAATGACTCACAGGATCTTGTTGTTTTTGTCTTTACACTGGCAGGAATAGGCTTCCATATGAAACAGAGGTAAAAGGAGAGTGAATATTGAACTCATATTTGGCGGGTGGCCAGAAACACGACTCTAAATGTTTCTGTAACTGCTGGATGTGTGAAGAGGTAAATGCTTGCCTATGCTTATATCTTTATGTTGTAATTCCTGCTTGTCTGCTTTTCCCAATTGCAAAAATACCCGCAGGTTTAAGCCACAACCAGGCTGACAGTAGGATTGGATGTAATTGCAGCAATGTGGGAGAAATGGGGGCTTATTTTTATATTGGAGCTGCCTAACATGTTCAGGTTTGGTAATCATGTTCTCCACTGTTGCTGCCGGACATGTGGTGCGACGTGTTTTCTGTTGGTGAGTGAAAGCTGACCGTGCAACTTCCGGGCTCTGTTTGACAGCGAGTAGCAAAGGCTCTGTGTTGATGAGGATAGCCCAGCAGGGGAAGCAAGCCAGGAGCAGGATCAGAGCACCTCTCTGAAGAATGACTCCCACACGCTTTAGGTTTCCACTTCCATACGTCTACATGACACAGAACACAGATCAGACATGTGCATGTGAATACTGTAGGAAAGGAGCTGCCTGCCACACCCACAGAGAGAACACAGAAACACAACAGAACAGTAATGGAGCGGGCTCTGGATGGAAAAGTGAGAACACTGACCAAGATTGTACCTGAGATATGAGGGTGTCACAGGCCGATGCCAAACCAGTGCCAACTGAAATACCGGTTACATTGATAATCTGCAGCCAAACACACACACACATACACACACACAAAGGCAAAACATAAAACCAATGTCACTATCCATCTAAATCATGCTGTAATGGCAGTAACAGTCACTACTATTTTACTTGAGGCATGGATGGATTACTGAACGGGCCTATGGGGGCAAAACAACCAAAAAGAGACACAAATATATTACAAATAGACATAAAATGACCAAAAAAGGCACAAAATCATCTAAAAAACAAAACCAGAACAAGAAAATTACCTAAAAAAGACACAAAACAACTAAAGGGTGACACAAAATGGCCATAAATAGATACAAAACAACCAGAAAAGACACAAAATGACAACAACAAAAATAAAAAATCTTCTAAAAACAAAAAACCCCACAAAATCATCACAAAGAGACACAACTTAAACTTAAAGGAGACACAAATGACTACAAATAGATACAAAACAACCAGAAATGACACAGAATGACCTCAAAGAGACACAAAATAACTGCAGGGCCAAAACAATTAAAAAGAGACACAGAATTACAAAACACAAAACGGCCAAAAAAGGCACCCAATTATCTAAAAAACAACAACAACAAAAACACAAAATGACAACAAATAGACACAAAAAGGACCATGAAAGGCACAAAATGACTGCAGATAGACACAAATTAACCAAAAACAGACACAAAATGACCCCAGAGAGACAAAAAAAAAAAAAAAAAAAAACTGCAAAAGGGCCAAATAATGAAGAAGAGACACGAAATGACTAACACAAGATGACCAAAAAGGGCATAAAACTGTCTAACAAAAAAAAAAAAAACACAAAATCACATCAAAGAGACATAATAACTGTAAAAGGGTCAGAACAACTAAAAAAGACACAAAATGACTTAAACAAGACCAAAACAGCTCAGACAACTGCAAAAAAAAAAAAAAGACCAAAAAAGGACACAAATCAACCAAAGAAAGAAACAAAATAACTGCAAAAGGGCTAAATAATCAAGACGAGACACAAAATGATTACAAATAGACTCAAAATGACCAAAAAGGACACAAAATTATCTAATAAACAAGACCAAAACACAAAATCACCTCAAAGAGACACAAAAGAACAAAAAATGGGGCGGAATAATCCAAAAAAGTGACATAAATTGACTGTAAAAAGACACAATATGACAACAACAATAAAAGAGGCAAAATCACCACAAAGTCTTTGAGTGTGTTTCCAGGTCTATGCAGGACAAGTGGTGGGGCCTTTTACATGTCTGTGCGCAGGGGCCCATTGTCTCATAATCCACCCATGACTTGAGTAATTTAATTTTATGTTACTTTATACTTTCCACACCACAACATTTACTAGGCAGTCACTAGTTACTTGTAGTAAACTTAGGATTTTTATGAGGAAACAAAGTAGAGTGTGCTTATATACAGTACATTAAACCAAGACTGTCAAACATGAGTCAAATTAGCTCAACAGCAGCCAGCTACAAAATTTGTTTACATGTTACTGCATCAGTAATATTAATATAAATGTATGATATATGTTAATAAAACAAAGAGCCCATTTTGGCTGCATAGTGAGAATGTTATTGTAATGATACATACTCTTACTCAGGTAAGGTTTTGATGCAGGAGTTTAACTTATAATCAAATATTCTTAAATTGTGGTATTGCCTCTTTTACTTAAGTAAAAGATCTTAGTGCTTCTTCCACAGCTGTGTGATAGATAAGTGGATAACAAAACACAGAAAGGGCGACAAAAGAGGCTGAAAGCAAAGCTGTTTTCTCACCGCTATTGCTAATGCCACACCTGCAAGCTCACTTTCCCCCAGGTGACCACAGAACACTGTGCTCACAAAATTAATGAGAAAGACCATCAATTGCGAAATGACCTGAAATACAAGAAAAAAAAAACACATTTCCTTAAATCGCTGAATTGAGGATAAACTTTGCTGAACAAACACGACACAACACAACAAAATCCAAAAGGAATCCCATATTTACCACAGGTCCTGCTAGTTTGACAAGCTGAACCGTCTCCCTTCTGTAGTCCACTGGGAGCCAGTTCTTGATGCATCTCAGCCACTTTGAACACAAGCTATACAGAGTAACTCTGGGAGTGACATTAGCCACAGCTTCACTCTGACTGATCATCCCATTTCTGTAGACAAATTTCAGTCCTAAATCCTCCATATCTAAAGAGGTCTGAGCACTGGGCAGGTGAGATATGTTTTGCCACTGAGTTCTAATGCTGAGCTGGAACATCCCTCTCAGGTGGGACGGCCCATCATGCTCCCCTCCCACTCAGTTGATTCAGTTAGATTCATCATCAGGGCGAAGAGGTGAGGCTGTATCCACCCCTTTCAGCCCTCTGTTACACTAAAGTCCAGTTTCTCTCAGCTAACTCTCTGTTTGAGGTTTTATTCAATACTCTTACTATTGTTTGGGGTCATTACATAATCGTCTGTTGACTTATACCTACTGAAAGTAATGTGCTATAATTTGTATTTAACCCATGTCCTCCCTCATATGAAGAGGAAGAGGACGAAGAAGGAGAGGAAGAGGAAGAAGAAATACTTGTTGTTTTTCACTCTGTTGTCAGATACACACCAGCCGGCACCTCTAGGAAGTCAGGTGCTGTACTCCAATGAGCAACAGAGTTTGTGAAGGGACGCGAAAGGGGTTTATGGATTGGTCAAACAAACACAGGACTTTGACACAGGAGGCAGCTGTTTGTGTCCAGTGTGAAACCAAAAGTCAAAATTGTATTATTATAAGTTGTGTACATACAGAGCCTGCTCTCACTCCGAAGTCGTCGAGTGCTGGGGTAGTGACTCGCAGCATCAGATACCAGCAAAAGAAAGACGGAAATGCAGCGTGACAAGGACGAAAGTTAAGGTGACGAAAGTCCAACGATAGGTCCAACAAACACTGACTTTCACCTGAGAGAGCGATGTTCACATCCCGTAAGATTATAAAACTAAACCCAGTTCTTTTTTCCTAAACCGAACCACATGTGTTTGTTGCTGAAGGAAAGAAAACATCAGTTCACAGTGTTGTATCAACGTAGTGCTTTTATTTTGAGAGACTGTATGTAAACTTTAAATTTCCTGTGAAAACGGAAGTGTATTTTGAAAGAAGACGATGCATGTAACAGGCAGAACTTGACACGCTGTCCCAGAACATCAACAACCAACGCACCCAGGGCACCTTGCACGTCACATGTGGACGTGGAAAGTCCATGACTAAATGTCAATATGTGACGAGGGTGGAGTGAGACATACATACCGTCCACTGTCACCTTGTCACATGAAGTTGTCACATCGCGACGTAGGCAACATAAGATAAAATGGGAGAGTTACTGATGTTTAAAAGGGACAGCAAACAACTCAGCTCGTTTTTTAAATGGTTAAATCCACTTATCACTTCAGGCATTAATTTGTTAATATGGCACCCTTCATACTTTCCTCCTACCTCTCTGCCACGCTGTTCTTTTACTGCCCATTTCCTTGGTGCCATATGGCTACAGTGGGCAGGCCTATCAAAAGTGTTAATATATCCTTTAAAACTATTCCTCCCTCCTCTACCAGGGTGTGTGTGTGCGCATGAGAGACAGTGAGGGAGACACGCAAGTGAGCATACTCATATTATATGTGCACTTGCGTGAGATGTGCTTAAATACAGGTGGGACTAGTGGTTCTTTGGATCTTTGCTCCGCCCATCCAGATTATCTCAGACCAATCAAAATGATTGTTTCATGTAAAGGACATCTCTAGTAACAATGCAGTAACATGTTTGGTGGTTGGCTGCTAATATTAAAGAGCCCAGGATGTAAAATCTTATTTGTCCCATTTTACCTGATGACAAAAACAGTTGTACAGATGAAGCAGTATCAGTTTCCATCAGTGTAAAACACTCGTGCATATGAATAGAAACATCCTCTCTGTGGAGAAGGGATCTGGAAAAGCCTGTTGGAGATGAGCACTTATCTGATGCCATGATGGCTGGTCTTGTTTTTCTGGTTCTGAATTTCACACTGATGGCCAAGTCGTGGCACTGGACTTAAAGACTGAAATATGAAACTGTAGGCTACATATGGTGATTAAATCAAGCTCCACCGTGACCAGCTGTAACAGTGAAATACTTCTTTTACTATTACTGGGCCGCTCACTCATCCATTCTTGCATGGTGGAAGAACTGGGTCTAACTGATGTTGTATTCTCTACCTGGAAAAAGAGAGGTATTTGTAAAATAGGTGACCTTTACATTAGAGGGAACCTTGCCTGATTTTCACACTTAAGAGCTGTTCACAATGTGCCTGCATCAAGTCTTTGTTTTAGATACCTGCAAATCCCTCATTATGTCTGAAAGCATATGCCCGACTTTGAAATCCTGTCTGAACGTGAGCCTCTAATGGCGATTGTTATGGTCCGGCTCTAAGACCATCACAAATAAGGAAACGCATTGGGAGTTACATAAAAATAAGTCATTTATTTGAACAAAAATTCAAGAATAAACAATATAACCAAGTATTACTCCATTACACAGAAGAAACTGGCAAGAAAACACTCTGCCACGTCAACTCAAGTAGATGCAATCAACGCAGCATGGTGCCAGGGGGAAAAGAAGAGGCCCCAAGTTCCCAGGAGGGCGGGTTTTAAAGGGCTGGAGACAGTGGCCAGCTGCCTCCAATCACCACGACCAATCAAGCCATCAGCACTCTGAAACAAAAGAACATAAACAACACCAACACCAAACCCTAGTGGAGGCCCTGCGGCCGTCACACGATTAATGAGTTTACTTGTATACTTAAGTAAAAGGTCTGAATACTTCTTCCATGTGTGGCTTTTTGGACATACTGTGTAAGAAAAAGAAATGTACACACTGACAGTTCATTTAAAAGACACTGAGTCCACCGTGCAGCAGAGTAATGTCATGTATCCCCCTGCAGATGGTGGTATCACACTGCTGTTTTCAAAGGATCCTACTTCCTGGATATTGCTCATTACCCCTATCAGAAATTCACTGATAACCTAACAGTGCTCATCCTATTTCATTATCTGATGCTGAAAAGTCATCTGCAGCTAATGAATATGGCCCATTACACCACAAAACCTGTGCCATCTATCACCGAAAGTACAGTGGTGTAAAGATGAAGTGTCTGTTCATCTTCATCGACGAGCGCTGCCTTTCCTGTGTCACCCCAGTGACTCTTAAACTGTTGTGCTGCCTCCCTGTTAGAGGCTCATCTTCTCTGTGAACAGCTCACACAGAGAAGTTCTGATGCCTTCAGTGCATCCAGTGCCACTCTGTCAACTTAACGCACATCCCACCATCAGCTGTAATAAACGTGGCCAGGAAGAGCTCTCTCATCTGCTGTCTGTTTTTTATCTTTTACGGCCAAACTGGCATCATGGAGAAATAATCTCAGAAGAATCAGAGCACTCTGGAGTCTTTTCATCCATTTCTAATACCACATGAAAGACACACTGCAGTTGTTTATAACAGATCATGTTGAGGATAAGTTGGTGGCTCAGTGTGCGAAGCCATGATGTGCTCGTAGTGTCAAGATATGGAGTCTTCTTTGGCAAATACTGCTGTCATGGATAAAACCTTTAGGGATCCTGTATGGTACTATATTGGCTTTCCACTGGTTCTTTCCCCACTGAACTTAACTAGCAACTGTAACTGTGCCGCCACATTAACAATGTCTTTGTTTATTCAAGTATCAAACTGCAAGAATCAACTAATTAATCGATTAGTTTTCAACTATTAAATTAATCACCAACTAATTTGATAATTATCAATCTGTTTGGGTAATTTTCTAAAGTAAAACAGTAAAAAATCTCTAAATTCAGCTTAAAAAATGTGAATTTTTTATAGTGTTTTTACTCGTCTGTGACAGTGAACGAATGTCTTTGGGTTGTGAACAAAACAAGACATTTGAGGACGTCATCTTGGGCTTTGGGCCACACCGATCCACATTTTTCACTATTTTCTGACACTTTATAAACCAAATAACTAATTAACCATCATCAATTTCTTCCTGTCACACGTAAAAAGGGATCTTCTGTGGGCTCCATCATGATAACTAACCATTAATCCTAATATGTACAATGGGCTGTAATGTAAAAAGTGCACTACACACTGGCTTTAATCGTAAAGCAAATAAATACACACTTCTTTTGATAAAAATTCACTGTGAGGATGTTTTTTTTTATCTGAACCCCATGACCTCCATAGAAGTGCAGCAGGTTGATGCAACACATGGCAAATAGTAACCATGAGAAATAAGAGCCATTTCAAATATAATCTCTACACACACACACACACACACACTCCACTCTGGGGTCATCAGGTTTGATGAGTGTTTAAGTTGAACCTCTAACACGTCTACCAGCCTACTGTACTGTTGGTTTGACGCTGCATCATAATTATGTAACCCTCAGCATGCTGGCAACAGTTAAGGTACAGTAATATCAGTGATGCCAAGTGTGGAAGCCATAAATCATCTCCGCGTCAGGATCTGAATCGCAGGAGCGTCAGGAGGAGAAAAATCACAAGGTTTATTATTATTTAGTCGGATGCGGACTCTGTGCATTCAGCTGGAGATGCGGAGAATAATTTGCCACAGATTCCTCTGCATAGTGGAGGCACTATCACAGACCACGTGAGAGGAATATTCAATGACGGTCCCCGACAGACCGGTTCATCTCTGCTGGCACTCCTCTGCTGCTGACATGGACTCTTGGACACTGTGTTTCCCCAGCTTCCCACAAACGGACGCGGAGGGAGGGCGACACTCCGTCTGAATGTAACCTCTCATCTTTTGCCGTTTTCTCTTCTTTTTTCTGTTCTTTTTTTGTTTCATTTTCTTCTTCTTCTTCTTTTTCCTCCTCCTCCTCCTCCACAAGTCAAACACTCACAGAGGGGGGGTGATGGCTTGGCCGTGCATCAGCAGAGTGTGCTGCCTGGCTCGCTTCTGGAACCAGTTCGACAAATCGGACCTGTCCGTCCCGCTCACCATCCAGAACTACTCGGACATCGCCGAGCAGGAGGTGCGGTCCGTCACCAAACAGGTCTCCGCGTCGGAGCGCGCGCACGGGAATAACTACTCGACCCCGGACCCGCGTGCCGCCGGCGACTCTCCTGCGCCCAAAGATGGCACGGGTACCCGGGGATCGTTCCGGGCGCGGAAGGAGCCCAGCTACAAGCCCCGGGAGGACTACCACCCGCCCGGAGTGCCTTTCCCCAGTGTTACCCAGTACAAGCAGGATTTCAAACCCTGGCCCATTCCCAGGAAGGAGAATTTCCCGTGGATTAGTAACGGGGGCAGCAGGGCGGACAGTGTGTCGGACAGCCCGGGGAACAGTTACCACAGCCAGGCACAGCCCGGGGAGAGAGAGGAGCGGGGCAGGGGGCAGAGGTGGGGAGAGCAGCAGGTGATGGAGGGGAGCAAAACCAGCTCCTACAGGTAGGACATCTCATCCTCTGTTAGAGCTACTTGTTTCAGCACCTGTCGCTGTCCTCTGCATCTGAATGATGGAGCAGCCAGGATGTGTGTGTGTGTGTGTGTGTGTGTGTGTGTGTGTGTGTGTGTGTGTGTGTGTGTCCACTTTGCAGAGGGACTCATGCAGCATGGGAGGCCAACTGTCCACAGAGAGTGAGGGAGACAGAAATAATCAGGACTGGGTCTAAGAAAAGAAATAAGCAATTGACAAGGTGTGAGACAGGAAGCTAAGGAGGACAAGTTAGTCAGGAAGCATGAGCAATTTTGTTTTTGTAAGGATCAGGTGTAGTTTTGGGCCTTTTTGGCAATGGTTAATAACTGGGAAAATTGACACATGATAGATGCAGACAGGACATGCAGCAGCAGTTAGAACAAGCTCTCTCAACCACCTGGAAAAATATATTTATAGTCGAATTGGAAATGGGTGGGACTGGGTTATCATTATAGACTTTAGTTTAAATCCAGTGATGTTAGATGGTGGCAGTGCAACATTTTGGATGCCAACCGCTTAGAAGAAGAAGAAGGGGAAAAAGAAGCAGTCAGGAAATCTGGCAGTCAGCTGATGATTTGCTGATGGCTGCTTTGATGCCTAATTAGATGTGTTTTAATAGTTCATTGACTTCCAGGGTCGACCCAGCAAGCCTGCATGGAGATAGGGGCCATCAATAATTCTCTTACACATTTCATATTCATATTAGAGAGCGCTAAAGTATGAATATTTGATATTTTTCCTGCATTTTATTTTAGGATATGTGGATGGGAAGTTTCAGAGCAGTGATTCCGAACTTTTTGGGCCCTTAAACCTTTAAAAAGAAGCAATGATTACTGCCTCTGCCAAATGATTTACATTTACATGCATTGTACATGCATTGCAAGTAAAGAGAGCTGAATCTAATTTGAAATATATGTTTCTCAACTTGCTTCCGTCATTTTCTCCTGATCCCGTGGTTGGGCCAGACCCCTGTTAGAGTTATATATGGTAATTATTAAAGGGGTATTCTGGTGATTTAGTGTCTTAACTTGGGCGACAACTCTTGAAAATCCAGAGGCTGCGATATCTGGGGTCTCATTTCTAAACATTGCATACACACAAAACCAGGCCTGAACGAGCTGTACACTACTTCCCAGGGGAAAGCTGTGATCTACAAAAACACACCTGATAAGAGACTTTGACCCATGCTCAGGAACATTTTGGAGACTGGAAATTGGCGACGCAGATGGTGAGGTGGAAGCCTGATTGTAGAAACCATTTTTGGCTTTTGTCTGTACGCACATTTTTAGTATGGATCCTACGCACTGTTTTATAAATGACACCCCAGGTCTTTTGGCCACTGTTCAAGCTCCACAAACACAGGATCCTACACGCAACAAATATGTAGCTCAGAAGCATCTTTTATTTAACCCTCACTGCCTGATTAGTGTTTGCTCTATCTCCCAGTCGCAAACCCAGTCCATGACATCAGCAGGGTTATTTTCCCAGACTTAAGCAAACTCCATCACAAGACGACTGTTTTCACAAGCTAAGCACTCCCTGTGACAAGGAAACTGATCTTCACGTGTAACATTGGTACAAAGACCTTTTAAACCGACCAGCTTTGTGTCATCACAATGTGGGTAGTATGCGTAAATCTTTTATTTATCTTCCCTCCATGTTGCCAGAGCCCAGATCCGCTGCTCATCTCTCAGCTCAAACACGTCATTTATTGGATTTTCAGTGGCTCTGGGGCTGCTGCATGAACTACAGATTGTACTTTGGTATTAGGACAAGAAAAATATAGAGGTAGATCGAGAAGAGGGCTGCCGTCTCTGTCTCTCTCAAACTGAGATCAAACTGTAAAACTAGATCAGGGGTCAGCAACCTTGACTATCAAAAGAGACATTTTTGGCCAAAAAAGAAAAAAGAAAATCTCTCTGAAGCCACAAATTTCAGCCTCATAATAAAGGTAACAAAGCCTTTAAAGTCAAATTTAGACTACTGTAGTCATCGCTAGTGATGTTTTTAGAGGAAAAGGCGCCAGGCCACAGACGTATGATGCACATTTTAGTTGAAGAAATGTTAAAACATATTTTAAATTTGTGTAAAGGCAACAAATTTTTACAGTTGAAGAATGTAAGAATCACTTTAGGCCTACAGCAATAAATGAAAATCAAATCTGCTACTGCATTGCCTATTTCTTGCCTACATATATATATATATATATATTTTTTTTTTTTCAGAAATATTTTAGTGTACTGTTTAGCTGTAGTACAAGAGTTATTCAACAGGAAGTGGGTGCCATACTGTTTCCTTTACTGTGTAAACAGAGGCTGGAAAAAATGAGATCAAACAGAAAAAACAAGGCAGCGCTGATCAAATATGAACCAACATTCTGTAACTGGGTTTTCAGAATTTTTGCAGGAACATATTTTAGTTTACTGGTTAACTGCAACACGTGACCGTTGGTTAACAGCCGGCTGCCAATAAATCACCCACCAGTGGGCGCGTTTATGGGTCAGATGTGGCACCAATTTGTAGCACCATTTTCAAAGTATTTGCATCTTTCTACTGCACGGGCAGCCTAGTTTTATAAAAAAAAAAAGACCATCTTTCCAGTAGTGAAATACTTATTAATAAGACTGTACTGAGCCTGTACTGATCCTCCATCAACCACCTGATGCATCTGTCTTCCTCCAGGCAAGAGTACAGGCCCTGGACGGGGGTGAAACCAGCCAAAAGTGCGAGGAAAAATCCTCCAGCCCAGTACTCCAGCCCAGGAACAGAGGCAACCCATGTCCCGCGTGAGACTAGCTACCAGGCTGCCTACAGCGGGGAGGTCCACAGGTCCTTGGGGCTGCATCAGGGGGAGCACAATATCGTATCTGCCACCTCCAACGTACAACCTGCTGCTGTCCCCCTGCCCATCCCCACTGCCCTGCAAACTGGCAGCTCACCCATCCCCTCCAGCCTCCAGCAGAGCGTCCCACCTGAGAGGACCGAGCTCGGTACAACCAAGGGAGAGGTAAGCAAAGACAGCACAGTTGCTCAAATGCTGTAGGTTCGAAGGGCTCGCTGGAGGAGCTACAGGTTTAAATTGCAGCATGCTCCTCCTGAAAGTCATCTTCGCTTATCTCCCTGGTGGCCTGTTGCTGTTGGGGCGTTTCAGAAAAGTGATACAGCATTCTGTCCCTAAGCAGCTCAAAGTGACCCAGCTGTTTAAAACAGGCCATGTACTGTGTTAGGTAACACTCTGCTGGTGCTACACTCATTACTTTGACCTGAATAGAGCCAGCTTGATGAGAACAAAAAACTAAATCAGTAATTCTTCCAACTGTGGTTCATTTTCATCAGATAACAAAACAAATCTGTAGAGAAATATGTTGATGTCTGTCTTCAAATAAATCCGTCTTGGTGATTTTATTTTATCATTTAGAGGGAAAATATAAACATATTTCATTAAATGTACAAATCCTAATCTGTAATTTATATGTGGAGTCTACAGTTTAGGGTTTAGGGTTAATGATTTTTTCCTGGCTCAGAAACAATTCTGTGATACAATACAATAACTACAATTAGCACATGAATTATTGAGTTATGGCCAAAAACATATTTTGTGAGGTCACCAGGACCTTGACCTTTGACCACCAAATTCAAATGAGTTCATTGTTGAGTCCAAGTTGACATTTGTGCCAAATTTGAAGTTATCTCTCAAGGTGTTCTTGAGGTATCACATTCATGAGAACATGACGGACTGGGTCACAGTGACCGTGACCTACAGTATGACCATTGACCACCAATCTGAATAGTTCTTTATTAAGTCAAAGGGGACTTTTGCGCCAAGTTTGGAAAAACTAGATATCACGTTCACAAGAATGAGACAGATGAAGTTACAGTGACCTTGACCTTTGACCTATGACCACCAAAATCAAATTAGTTCATCGTTAAGTCCAAGTGGACGTTTGTGCCAAACTTGAAGAAATTCCTTAAGGTGATCTTGAGATGTCGCATTCACGAGAATACGACAGACAGGGTCACAGTGACCTTGACCTTTGATCACTGACTACCAAATTTGAATCAGGTCATCCTCGACTCAAAGTGGACATTTCTACCAAATTTGAAGAAATTCCCTCAAGGTGTTCTTGACATATTGCAATCACAAGACAGACAAGGTCACAGTGACCTTGACCTTTGACCACCAAAATCAATTGAGTTTATTGTTGAGTCCAAGTCCATTTTTTCCAAACTTGAAGAAATCCCTCGAGGTGTTCTTGAAATATTGTGTTCACAAGAATGACACAGCCAAAGTCACAGTGACCTTGACCTTTGACCATCAAAATCAAATCAGTTCATTGTCCAAGTGAATGTTTGTGCCAAATTTGAGAAAATCCCTTTAAAGCATTCTTAAGAGATGGCGTAATGAGAGCTTGTCTGTGGATTGTTATGGTGACAGTCCGGCTACACATGCATGTTAGTGCACGTAAGTCCTTGTGTGTGTATCCACTGGCTAGCGAATCGCAGCCACACTGCACTGCACTCCTACGCAGTTACAGCTGATAACAGAATGTCATCATCGCAGAAGCATAGCGCCCATGGTCAGGTTTCCTGCAACTGACACCATTAGCTTTGTTAGCACTGTTGCTGTTCGTGCTGTTAGCGCCATTAGCTGCTAGGTGAGAGCCATATGCAGACAACCTCTGAATCACAGATACGCTCCAAATAAAGTATAGAGGTCGTTTAATATAATCAGGGGCAAAATGACAGTTGAAGAATAACCCAAATGTTCACACACTTTTACATTTTGACCCAGATTTGTGCTCTCAGACATGAGACAGAAAGACGGGCACACAAAGAACCAGATGTCTGATTGAAGCATAACTAACAACAACAAGGCGAGAGGATTTGCTCAGGAAGCCGAGAACTCATCAGTTCTGTCAGGTTGTTCCAGATTATCGGATAAACTGAACAGGGTGAGGGGCACATCCCCCTTTCCTCTGTCTGTGCCCCTCCCTGGGTGCTGCGGCTCAGGTCAGCTGTTTTGCGTGACAGTAAGCGAGATAGTTTTTGGGAATCTCCAGAGGTTTAGTGCCATCCCTCTTCCCCGCCCACACCCCTCTGTGCCATCTGCCAGTGGAGAGCTGGGCCAGGTCAGGCTGCTCTGTTTGCACACTGTGTAGCAATAAATCTCACACTGAAAGGTATCTGGAAAGGTTAAAAATGGTTGGGTTTTTTTAGTAGGAAAAGCTGTTTGTAGAGCTTTAGCTATCACTGAGGACACCAAGGTCCTCTGTATTTGTTTTATGAATCTGGGGGAAGTTTAAAGTCTACTTTAGTGAATATTTTATAGTAGTAGTTTGTTGACTTAATGTATTCAAACTTTTAGGCTAATAAGTAATAAAGGATTCATTATTTCCCACAAGAATATTATTGTAGCAATGTGCAGAATTGATAGCCAGGGAAAAATATGTCTCCAAATTTTTCTGTTCCTTCACTGAGCAAATCCCTGACATCTCTGGATAAATAAACACATTTAAATATGAGAGTATGTTTAATAGGGCTGCCCACAACTAAGATTTTTCCTAGTCGAACGACAGTCGTCATTTAGGACCATTAGTTGACTAGTCGCCTGCATGTTTAAGATATTACTGTAATTTAATTATTAAATGATATATTTTGGGCGGGGCAACACAATGGTTTGAGTTGAAGGTGTGAGAAAGAATAGTATCAGTAACATTGTTAACACTGTGCTACATTACAGAGAAATACAAAACCGCACTAATGAACCTTCATTAATATAGGCCTATATTTTATCTACAAGTGCACGTCACACACTGTGCGAGCCGCCTGTTAATGACGCTGTGGGCTAATGGGCATGTAGCTACTTCCATGTTTCAGATGATACGTCATGTTTGTAGTCGACCAATGAAGATGAGTTTACATATCACCTTGGGTTCGTCCTTCACCTTCTCAAAATGATCCCACACTTTGGATTTCCTGCCCGACATGTTATTAACTAGCCTGTGGAATAACCGCATGCTCCATTTTAGCATCTGTCTCTTTAACCCCCCCTTGTGAAAAGCCCAGTCTGCTCTGATTTGTTCAGCATTTAGTGTCTTTGCGCCATCATTGCAGCCGGTGGAATAACTGTAATGGAGAATAGTGGCACTTTCTACCATGAAAAAACACCCATAAAAGCTTTTAAACACAACTGGACATGTTCCAGCTGGAAAATGATCCAAAATCAGTTGGCATTTACAAAATTAGTAACCAAGATTACAGGCTTTCCTGACATTAGCATGTAGCTACATCACTTCTACATACATTTACCTCATTATTAGAAACTTTGCCACTTTTAATGTGAACATCCAACATTGCAACATTGCACATGACAGAAAAAGGAGACGGATGATCGCTCCACTTTAAAAACTCATTGCATTTATCTGAAAAATGCAGTGTCTCAAGGACAGAGACAGGACAGAGACATTCATGTTGGGGAATAACACTCGCAGACGATGTAACTGAATAAGTGAAATAAAATGAATAAATAAAATGAAAACATTTAAATAATTAAAAAAAATAGAATAAATGTTGATTCAAGTTTTCTCAGAGAAGGGAGACTTAATGACCTCAGTGCTTATAAAGCCTTAGCTACAGACCTGTGTGTGCACCCTCAGGCCTAAATTTCAGAGGTTTAGGAAAAAGTGATTAATGCATGAGAAAAGACAACTAGTTATTTGCATACTTTTTGGAATAATGACTTCTCTATCAAGCATTGATGTCCCTCACTATCCTGCGTGGTGGTGATGGAGGTCGGACTGAGAGATGTCAATGGCGGGACACGGACTCTATTAATAAACGGTGGCCCAGTTGGAGTAAGAGTTCACGGCACATTAAGAGGGGATGTGCTGCTGGCAGTATGTTTGGCTGTGGGACTGAATACTGCAGTCGATGTTACACACACACCGCCACAAGCACACACACATACGTACATGTGCAGTTTTCATGCAGTTTCATCAGCTATACCACAATCTGCCAGTGCGACACAAACCAGCCTGGCAGCAAATCAAGCTGATCTTAGATAATCCACCCCAGTCACCGACGGCCCACTCGCTGCCGACTCATTATTGACTCACCAGCCCCCTGCAGAGGTGTCTGACCAAGCATTACACATCCCACTCCAGTATGCATTACACTGGGTCATGGCACTCCGCTGGTATTTGTCTTCGAGGGCATTCGGATTCTGTACAATACATGACTGCACCAAGCTGTGTTATCACCAGCAGGCCAAGCTTCCTCATTTAGCGAGGGGCAGCACAGAGCGACTGTATTCTATTCATTAAAAGATTTAATGGTTAAGTCCCAAATAAGCTGCTGAAATCAGAATAAATCTGCTCTTGATGATAAAGGAGTTGGGCAGCCATGAAATTCTCATTATTGCTCAAATCAATCTGTCAAATTGTGCACTCCCCCACCTATAACACATCAAATCCATCTCAACAGATAAAAGCCGTCTCTAATTTTATGACATGCGGCAGACAATTGACCGATTAGGACACGCTGATGCTGTTCATCATGAGGGAGATGTGTTTTCTTGAACTCGCTGAACTCGCAAACCTAATTTAAAACATCCCAGCGAGAGGTTGCTGCGAGCAGTCAGACGAGAGAATGAGACTCTGTTAAACCTGAAACCCGGCTTGTCCGACTTGTCCCGTTTAAACGAGTGAAGCTCTGAATCCTCAGCACATTAGTGTGCGTGTTAGGAACCAGGCCTGGCAACTGCAACACAAGGCAAACAGATTTGCAAGGATGGGCTGTATAATCCGTGTGTGTGTGTGTGTGTGTGTGTGTGTGTGTGTGTGTCAGGGATGAGCAAGACAAAACCGCTGAATGGGGAACACATTCAGCATGCAGAGCGGAAACTTCAGCAGGAAACTCTTGCTATGACAAATTCTCGGTTGTTGTATTATAGTCAGCTTAGAAGCAGCAGCTCCCCCGAGATTTAAGATTGTACTCTCAGAGCTCACAGGCAAGTGAGCTTAACTTCTGGATACAATGTGTAACGGCGCTGTGTTTTCGTATGGCAGTAACATAGATGCACAGTAGAGGGTTGGATATTCTGCTCACAATGGTTTTAAACTGCATAAAGAGGATAGAAAGCCTGAAGGGACAATGCAGCCTAAAATTTACATTCCCATTACCTCTGTTTCTTTCTCTCAGTTTAGCCAGGGCTGGAGCCAGTAGGGTGGCACAGGCCCCCCATGGAATCTGAGTGACCTCCACCCCTCTTTGAAAACAAAAAACTAAAAAGAAAAGGGCGCCATATTTAATCTGCTCTGACCTGCCAACTGTTGCTGCGTCCTCTGCAAGCCGCTTTGCAACCCGCCTCCACCCCAGCTCCTCCTTTTCATGCTGTGTCTGACTTATCAATGTCATTTCTGTTTGTCATTGATGCTGCTCTGTTCTGTTCCTGCGGCGTTTTTTCTGCTGCTCTACCTGCTTTAGACTTTCTATGTAGGCGCATGGAAGGGCAGGAAAGTTTGCCCTCTCCGCCCTAGGCTTTCTGTGTAGACGTAGGAAAGGTCGAGAGGCCCCAGAACAGAGCCATACCGCCAAATATAACAGTGCAAATGGAAACAAAGTTCTCTTCGACTAAAGGGATCCTGAGTGAACTATTAATTAAATATGTCATAACAAATTTTTGCTCATTTTACAAATGTGCCCCCTTCTTTGAAGTTCCCCTCCATTAAAAAATGTGTTTTTCTTATGTTTATGTCCCCTAAAAAGTCTGACCTCGACTATACTTATTGTATCTGTGCACAGTTTGTCACTAGGGAGGTGTTGTCACATTCCTCTACTGAGTGTGGCGATGTCTGTGCACGTCCCTAAAATCTGAAATTCAAAACCTAGTCTGGGCAAGCTAGATTAGGTATGTCATTAATGCGAAAGCCAATCACTGTCCACACTGAGAAACACTGCATGATGGGGGAACAAACTTTAGCACAACACCGGCAAAGAAACCTGAAACTTCCAGCGCAGAGCAAGGTTTGCATTACCAGCAGCAAAGGTGGTAGAGTTCGCAGTTCTTGGATGTAAACTAGACCGATGTGAACACACTGTAACATCGATATTACTGTAGGTTTCACAAAACACTGTGTCAGTTACAAGCTAACAAGCTAATCTATGGGATAGTTGCTGATTTTGGCACACAGCAAGAACTACTTTTGAGAGTTTTTTACTTTTTATTTGGGGAAACCATGCTACACAAAGTATGAATCATAGAGGAGTATTTTTACTTTCTTTATAACATGGCTGGAGGGGAACTTTAAATCAGTGTGCCATCTGCACCCCCAGTTTCTAAACCTGCCACTGTTGTTCCTGCTTTCATTCCTTCCTCCATTGTTTTTCTCTAACTTCTGTTTCCTCCCCCCTTTTTTCTCTACACCCCTAAAGCTAGGCTTCTCTCTTTGTTATTTTTTTTCTCCCCTTGTCTTTCACTTGGACCTCTTCCCTTTTCCCACGCTGCCCGGGACTACAGACGGAGAGCCCTGTGCCAAGTTGGCAGGACTCTGGCAGGGAGGAGAGGATTGTATTGAGAGCAGGGGGAAAGGCAAGAGAAGGTTGAGGGGAAAAGAGACAAAGCTAGGGAGGAGGATGAGGAGAGAGGAAGGAGATGCAGCGTGCGATAGGTGATAGAGAGTGAGAGAGGGAGAGAGAGGTGGGGGAGGGGCTAGTGAGCACCATTTGATGGATTATTTGTTAAAGTGCAATGTTGCACCGGGTTGCAGTCTTCTTTGGCACCAATCTAATTTAGGAGAGAGGCAGACCTGGCTGCTACACTGAGCAGAAAAGCCGGAGTCTGTGTGTGTGTGTGCGTGTGGGAGGAGGGAGGAGGTGAACACACACACACACACACCCATATGACTTGCTGAACAACATGAACTGCCTTCCCTGCCACCCACAGCGCTGTATAGTCACATTCAAAGTGCTGTTGGAACAGCAAGCCGTCAATCTCTCCAAAGACCTGCTGCTCTGGTTGTCTGATGAAAGCTGCCCGACTCCACAGCTATGTCACTAACTTGAAATAGCCTGGCCCATTTTTATCAACAGATCCAATAATTGCTAGAAAGAATAGAACATGGGCGACTTTCTTTTTCATTCGCCACAGCCCAGATAAACTGTGGTCAGGCTCTGAGAACAGCTGCCATCAGCAGAACACAGCAGCACTAAGCAGGAAATAGCAACGCAGCCCAGGACGCTAGGAGTCTGACAGCAGACCTGATGCTTCCTGACGGCACAGCCCAGCCAGTCTCCTCTCATTTCATGGGTCCAGTGTGAGCACCACAGCTGCTGCCCTCTCTGGTTTCATCTCTCTGATCACCTTAAAAGCTGCTGTTACACCTGCCTGTCTCTCTCTGTCTCTCCCATGTCTCAGGAACATCTGGTGAGGACCAAGCTCCCTCCGAACCCTTCTGCTGTCTTTCAAAGCGGATCCAGGGTCTTCAACATCTGACAGCCGCTCCGATTTCCAACCATTCCACTTTGATCGGTTTCAGTTTTAAGGAATCAACAGGGGAATGATTTGAGTCCATTCCACAACACAAGAATCTATGCAAGGGAATGTGTACTGTTGTGAAGCCTGTGGAGCTGCAGCGTCAGTGTCCTGAGCGGAGACGGATAGATAGACGCCCCCCCTTTTACACTCCTTCCTGCCCCCGTTGCTATGGAAATGAATATGCATGTAACTACATAGTTTTAAAACAAGCTTTTTTTTGTTTCTGCAATTATAGATGCACAAGAAACTGGCTGCTCTGTGTGTGTGTGAGTTTGTGTGTGTGTGTGTGTGTGTGTGTGTGTGTGTGTGTGTGTGTGTGTGTGTGTGTGTGGACCTGCTGATTTGTCCTTTTATTGTACATAATGTTGAGTCTGCTCCAATACTGAATGACATGATTGGTCGTTATGTGAGTGTGCTTAGAGTACTTTGTTGCCCTTTGGTGTTTTGCTAGAAATCTGCTAGAAAATAAGTTATTTATTTCCTCATTATTCAATGAGTTTACTATTTTGAGAAAAGTACTGTTTGGTCTATTATTTTGTAAATCTATTGTTAAGGAAAAAGAACAAACGTATAATGTAAGTGAAATTACAATAAAAGAATATTAGGTTCTTAGCACTTTCTATGAGATGTCATGTGGCTGCATTTTTTTTGGTCCATATTGACATGATAGCATCACACACATCTGGTGACTGTGGAGGCCGTTGGAGTACAGTGAAGTCATCGTCATGTTCAAGAAACCAGTTTGAGATGATTTGAGCTTTGTGACATGGTGCGTTATCATGGTGTTTAAACCATGCTCAGTTGGTACTAAGGAAATCTCCCCCACACCATTACACCACCAGCAGCAGCCTGGACCGTTGATAGCTCTCCTTCTCCCTCATTTGACTTAAATTATTCGTGTGTTGTCATCAACTCAGACACCGCAGTACCTCTGCTCTCTGTGTAGGCGTACACCCGAATGTTGTTCGTGGAGCTGTTGCTGCTGACCCTAGTGCTGGAGACAGAGAAGTTGTGGAGACAAGGGGAGAACAGAACTGGGAGCAGGGTTTGTTCCAAGTTTTCTTGGCCAATTTTTGTTTTCCGCTCTGCATGTGGGATTTCACTGCCTTCCCATCGTGCTGAGTTTGAAAAACCTTCTGCATAAAATACACCAAGCCTCCAATGCGCTGTCTTGTACCAGCTGTCTTGCTCAAGAAATAATGTTGCTGTGCTCTCGATAATCCACAGCCCTTCCTGTCGGCCATTTTCATGAGGAAAATTTATTTCAAAAAAGGCAGTTTTTATGAAAATGGTCTTTTCAGAAACTTCAGTCTCCACCACAATTGACCTTTCACTAAGACCTGCCCCTTTGTGATGGTCTGACAAGCTGTCAGAGTAAGCATGGAGCCCACACTGTAACTAACTGCACTCCCTGAAGAAATATTATCATGGTTTTGGAAAAATGAAGCAGTGATTCCAGAGAGGAGCAGACAGAGGGGTCTACAGTCTGTGTTTGAAGGATATATCCAGGATGTCAAACTGACTCAGCAGCAACAACAGGTTAAAAAGACAAAGATAGTTAGAAGCTAAAGCCAAACTATAGGCTACAGATCACAGTGTAAAAGTGAACCACCACATCACTGCTGATCACCACACAAGACAATGAATATAAAGGGAAACTTTGCTGATATTGAACCAGCTGTGTGGCATCACAGTGTGTGCAGATGAACGGTGTTTGGCTTTGCCTCGTGCTGCTGCCAGCCTCTGGACAGGCAAGGATCTCTTGGGGAAGTCAAACAACGTTCACCTGCACACACTGCGATGACACACAGCTGGTTGAACATCAGCAAAGTTTCCCTGCTTCCCTTCACTGGTTCCTGTACAGCAGGGTCTGTCTTTGTGTCACTGTTATAATCATTACAAAGCAAAAGCAGCATGTGTATACATTCAGTAGGCTATATCTTCAGTAGCTAGCTAGCTAACCCTACACTTTTCAGGGTTTGATTTTGGTTTTGGAACAGGGAAGAAACGTATATCTTTTTCCAACCTCTCCAGGTAAAGAGTATCATTAATACACAACGTGCCCCAGACACAACATTTAGCTCCAAATCCACAAAACCAGCCTGAAAATGAAGGAAATCTTAAACGACTGCATTAGAGTCGACAGATAAAATCAAAACTATGTGCATGACTAGATTAAAATTGAGTGAGAAAACTTCATGTAATTTGGTCAAACTGGCCCTTTAACTCTCAAGTTTAATAGGTGCCTACATGTGTGGCTTAGATGGTAGAGTGGGTTGTCCACTAATCAGATCAGGGGTTCGATCCCTGGCTCCTCCAGTCCGCATGTCGAAGTATCCTTGAGCAAGATACTTAAACCCGAATTGCTCTTGATGGCTGTTCCGTCAGTGTGCGAGCGTGTTAAAAACTCAGCAGCACGTGGCACCTTGTGTGGCCCGGCCACCAGTGTGTCAATGATTTGTGGCTTGTGGTGTAAAAAGCCTTTTGAGTGGTCGGAAGTCTTGAAAGGCGCTATACAAGCGCAGGTCCATTTACCATTTGCAATCACCATCCCTTGATAGTCAAAAGATACTCCAGTTCACTGCCTACAGTCCATCCTCATTATGTTGTTTAAAAAAAAACAATCCAACAAATCAAGTTTTACTTTGTTTATTACAAGAATATTGATTATGTTTTTGGTTTGCACTGAAACATGAAAATACAATGTTTGGGTAACCATCTACACTAATTTGGTTGAACAGGCATCACAACCACTCGCTCCACTCGTCCACTCATCCACACATTAACATAATGCAAAGCTCCACATGAAACAGAATTACCAACATTGGCTGACAAAACACACACGAGCACTCACTTGCCATTAACTTCTGTGATGACTACATCCACTATTCACACATATTCATACACGCACACTCACTACTGTTAGGGCGTTACTGTTCGCAGCCATTATTAGATAAAAAAATAAAACAGGGTTTGAAAACACCGTCTATTTCATATTGGTCATATACACTGTGTACATCACATGATTGGTGGTTAACCAGAACACTTAAAAGCACTTTCAGCTGGCTA
Organism: Epinephelus cyanopodus; assembly: GCA_026686955.1. Taxonomy (NCBI): domain Eukaryota; kingdom Metazoa; phylum Chordata; class Actinopteri; order Perciformes; family Serranidae; genus Epinephelus; species Epinephelus cyanopodus. The sequence continues at coordinate 11,333,839 of CM048926.1, read as the reverse complement.
TCAAATTTGTTCCATGAAGGAGAGCAGATAAATATTGAGAGTGATATCTTGAGTTTGTGATGATCAGTTCATTAGACTATTAGCTGTGTCTTGTTCAGAGTCTGACATGGGATTTTTTTTTATAACCCTTCATAATCTGTCTGCAACTTAAAAATAAGGAACATGAGTCAGTTGGCTCCTCGGAGGACACTTACAAAACAGCACTATTGTAAGAGCCATAATTACCCCTGCCAGGTATCACTGAAAATACATCAAAGGATGTTCGCAGTGACGACTCATTGGTTGCCATGGCAATGACACTTTTGGAGGAACCTCTCGGTTTGCTTTGCCCCAAGTACCAACCAGACATTACTATCAGCGTGACTGATAGAGAACCCTAATACTCAGATGTTCATTAGTGTTTTCCGACTTGCTGTGAAATCTGTGCTTCACCTCTGCAGGTAAATGTGACAGCAGGGTGACGGATGAAGGAGGGGGACAGCTGTCTGATGTCGTTTTTCAGCCCTGTAAGTCACTCAGGCTTCATTCCCTTGATGACTAGCAGGAAACACTTCATCATTACAATAATCTTGTTATGAGGTAAGCGAGGGCACGTCGGCCTCTTGAAATGAAATAACACCAGTCCCACAATGCTGCTTCTCGATACATTAGGACTAAAGTGTTACAGTATACCCAGATTATTATTAGGAACGTTTGTTATTCTGCTGCTGCTGTGAGAAGCAAGCTGAGCCCTTCTATGATAAAGTTAATGAATACAGTACATTAGTTATTACTGTGCAACCTGAGGCAACAGGACAACATCCAGGTGTGAATATTCATTCAGCTCACAGAGACTCTGTTGTAACCATGGATATATAAAGAGAACTGGATACAGCATTTGGAGACGAGGCCCTGTTCATCCCTGTGAAAGTTGCTCAGTGGTGCATAAAGCTACAAATGTTTCCTTCCAAGTGTAAAATTAGCCAGATCTTCTGTGTTACACCGCCCATAAAGCAAGCGCACTAGAGACTTCTGTGGGCCAGGCGGCTAACTTCCAGTTTAGCACTCCACTAATCTAATCATGCACTCTTCTAGACTTTTGAAATGTTCTCGGGCGAATGGATCAGATTCTGAAAGCAGGGATAAAAAGTATCCACTGATTTACAGACGCCTCTTTCACACTGTAAGTCTACGGGAAAATTCTTTTTGGGCTCCATGACAGACCCACAAGGTGTAATTCCACGGTTTGGCCACTATGTCAAATTGGTGTCAAAGTCCAGCACTGTTCCTGGCAGCTTGGTCAAAACCAGGAGATCAAACAGTCCTCACGTCTCACTAAGTGTCGATTACCGGTCAGTGTCCATCTTGTTATGCCTCAGTTGTCCTTGGAAAGGTAACCCATGTGTGCGTTGGTGAGGAAGTCACAGGTGGGGACGCTACTGACCGCCTGGTGGATGTTCATGGCTGTGATCTCTCTTGGAGCCCTGCACAACACAACATTATGAAGTCATGATTTTGAGCAAGGCTAATAATAATTCAACACTCAAAACTGTCTGTCAATCACTGATTCAGGTTTGAGTCAATTCATTCTGAGGTCTCTTCTATCCGTTCAGTGCCTCACTGTCTTACATCAGAAAACAAAACACTCTGGTTAAACATTGATGAATTCCACAGTCTTTGTGTGCAAAGCATTAAATGGCACAAAGATAAAACAAATCAATAATGTGCAACCTCTTGGTTTCTGCAGGTTAGATAAGATGTTCATAAAAATGTCAGATGTTACCATTAATATAGTATTTGCAGATTTATTACAGAGCACAAACTCTCCTGTGTTTGTAAAATGTTTGTCAATCAATTTAACATTGATCAGCCCTGTTCTACTGTTTCTAGTTACACAAAACATAAATGAATTGGAAATTAAAGTTATCACTATCTCTTCACATGATCTTAGGACCCTGACACACCAAACTGATGGTCAGCTGTTGGTCAATGTTAGGCTGTTAGTGTGAGTCTGTCACCCTTTTTTGTGCGGTGTATCCCGAACAACTGGCACTAGGCGGCCCTTGTTGGCTGTTTTATTGACTGATTCGGCACGTTAAATCGGCGGTGACAAAAAACAATGTGATTGTCAGTTTGGTGTGTCTGAGCCTCAACATGCACATTATTCAATTTAAATTGCTGTAAATTCAGCATTTTAATAATGTTCTGAAACTGAAATTATTAAAAAAATATCTATTCACTCAATGCAATTTCTAGATTTTTCTCATTGTGGACAAGTCAGGAATAATCTGAGTAGCACACTGGCCGTTTGTACGAGCCCTACATAAAATGAATGAAGAGGAAAATGGAGCATTAAGCAGGTTGCATGTTAGAGAGAGAGAGAGAAAAAAAAACAGGCTGACCTGTTCTGAGGGGATTTGGCATAGGCCCCAGCCAGAGCTTCTCTCAGGATGTCACTGGCAAACTGTTCAGTAGCCTGCAGTACACACACACACAGACACACACACACACAGACACACACACACAAACACACACATCATTAGTCACAAAGAAACCCACTCTCTCGTACAGTACAAGGTGAAACACGTGATACTGTGCAGGGCTACATCTTAAACACACTGTATATTTATCATTCTAGTCAAGGGTATGTTGAGGTAATGATGAGCTACTGTAAATGGACAACTTTTTTTCTGTCCTGGCCTGTATAGTGACCGACCTTCAGAATCATGGCTTCCACTACAGGAGCGAACACGTTCTTCTCCACCTCGACTGGCTGGAAGGTTACTCCGATCTGGGAGAGAATGAGGAGTCATCATATAAAAATAGAGAAAGTGGTGCAGCCTCTTCTGGTTAAAAATTCAGTTACTACAGGCAACACAATAGCAGGATGTTATTGGTTAAATTCATCATGTGTTTTCCTGACCTGCTGCGCAGTTTCACCAACAAACTGCGCCGACATGCAGGGACCCAGGAAGAACTTGGGCTCTGCGTCAGCCTCCTGCTCCTCTTCTTTGACCTTTAGTTTCTGGCAGGGAGGGGTCACAGTGATGATGTCCACTATTTGGTCGTCTGCCTCCTCTGGTTCAGTCTTCAGCAGAGCTTGCATCTGCTCCAGCCGCTGCACCAGCTCCTCGCAGCTACACAGGGTCGTTGGGCACTCTGCGGACCGATTCACATGCACATTTAACACACCAGTTCACAAGCAGCAGCATCCCGGCCGAGCTGTAACAGCAACTGCATCAGCATTTCACTCAGCAGCTTGTTGTGCAGCTGTGTGCTTAAAGGAAAAAATGCTGAGGGCTTCTGTTAAATATTGGCTCATTTTACCACTTCAACAATGTGACAATTAAAAATAAAGATATTTGTGCGAGGAGGAGGGGCGAGGAGAACACAAACAGATTATCATATTGTCTGGCTCAGGCAAGTGTGTGACTCACGGAGCTAAGCAGCCTCGTCTCTCACCCTTTAGAGACAAAAGACGGAATTAATGAGAACTATCTGTGAATAAAACAACACGGCTGAACAAAAGCACTGAGGCTGCACACTGGCCGCCCTCACACGCTACTGGACTGCAAACACATTACTGGACCAAGTGGTAGCTGCAGAAGCGCTACACCCACACACGCAACGCTGAAGGGAGAATATTGATCCACTTTGAGCTGCTGACAAAAGAGTCGACTGTGAAATCACAAAAAAAAAAGGGGCAAAGTAAATAATCCCTGTGAGAAAGCCGCTCTGCACCAAAAACACAAACTCACCAGGCTCGTTGTCGATCTGCGTGAGGATGTCCTCGATGGACTCGTCGTCATTCTTGCGTTGAGGCTCGAGGTCAGGCGGCGTGTAGCCCCTCTGCCGACACCACTGCACCACCTCTCTGGTTTTTGGGGGGGTGAGGGCCTGCAGGCGGGGCGAGCGGTCCAACACATCCTGGACAACCCGCTTTACTGCCACCGCTCGCTGAAGCTACACAGAGACAATATCTGTTATGTGAAACTGTACATGAGGCCTGAAAGTCCTAAAATACACAGCTTCACATCGATTAGAGCTACACAGGTGCGCTGTTGGAACATATATATATCATTCGGTTGTTATCTGCTCCACAGATGGAGGGCACGGACTGAGCAGCAGAGCGGCAGGTGCAATGAAAGTGAAACTTAACCTTCAGTGATGGGTCTAAAATTTGCTTTCACACACAAACAGCTGCCCCTTTCGCTCTGTTTGGATCAACTGATCAATTATCCACCCCATGACTCAATCAAAACTGCGGAACTGAACATACTGTTCCCATGTTTGGTCCCCCCTCTGTTGGGGTACCTAGCACGCAGATCTGGTACTAAAAGGTGGAGCTGTGAACACTGCAGTCTGTTGACTGGTCAATAGCAGATGGTCACTCTGCTCAGGGCTGAGTTGCGGCTGGTTATCAAGCTCATGTGACCTCTGTTTGTACTAATTTTTATTAGTAAACTGTAACTATAAAATGCCGACTGTCAGCAACTTTTAAGGTGGAGTGTTTTACTTGTAATGTTACTTGATGCATGAGTTGACGACGTGAATCCATCAGCACACCTTAAATTTCACTGTGAAAACTGTGACCATTACTTTTGTTGTTTTTTCCTCTTGGATGACACAGACTTTTAGTGATGAGTGGATTTTCAAACGTTTAAAAATATATATTAATTTCGACAGGATTATGTGAACGGAGTATATTCTAATCCTCACATGGAGAAAAAACAGCAGTGCGCAACATCCTTCCTGTGAGCTCTGGGCAGCTGAGCTTGCCTGAGAATGCACAAACCCGCTATTATTAAACATCCCATTAAGAGACTCTCACTGCAGTGTATTTGATTTTGTTCTGAAAATCTCAGCGTGCGACCTCGTTCTGTGGACGATAAACGAGGTGCCATCTATGAGGAAATACAGTGAGTGACAGCAACCCCACCCACATTTAAGGGTGCTGTTTGCGGTGGAAATGCTAGGTACCGTGACTGAAGGGTTACTTTTGGTTCCAAAGGCACCATACCAAAAGTGTTTGGTGGAACGGGGCAATAGATTGTAAGTCTATGTAACTCTAAACACTGTGGATTAATCATTTCATTCATTTTTCAAGCAAAAATGTGATGTCCAACATTTGCTGGTTCTGACTTCTTAAACTGTGAGAATTTTCTGCTTTTTTTGTCATCTGTGACAGTAAAGTGATGTATGATATATTAAATGTATAATAGTCTTTGGGTTTTGGACTTTTGGTTGGACTAAAGAAGATATAAGTCATTACTTTGGGCTTAGGAAAATTGCAAAGAGCATTTTTTACAATTTTTTGACATTTTATAGACTTATCAATTCATCATGAAAGTAATCATAATCTCTCCAGTCCAGTAAAGGCTACCCTGCAGCCTGTCCTTGTCTCATGATGTGCTTTGAGTCCCATGTCCCCTAAGTAAATTAGTGACCTGTAGATATAAATATCCACGTCTGGGCTCGTCTGAGAGCCTTTTATAGTCGCTGAGAAGGAGAACAGACAGCTAAGACATGGGCTGGTCTGTATGAGCTATTGATGAAGCCATTAGGACGAGATGAGAGGAGACAACCCGGCAGAGATACACATCTGACCAGATAGATACGAGGACATGAGGCAAGCAGAAAGCTCGCTGAGTCAGGGGCCCAGCACCAAGACAGATTACACAGACAACAAAACTGCAAACAATGCAAATTATCACTGACATTACAGACGCCCTCACCCTGGAACCTGGACAGCAACTGCTAGTAAGTGGGTGCTGCTGCTCTGAGATATTAATGAGTCTATAAAATACAAGAAAATAGTGAGAAAACTAAAAAGCCCAGCGTGACGATTATTCTTTTGTCGACTAATCACTGGATTTACGCTGTTTTATAACTAATATACATCTTCACAGTCCTATCAGCAGTCTGACTCCACTGAGGCTTAATAATCAGTCAAAGGCACAGATAACGACAGCACTCATTTTGAATTTTCATCATCACGCACACACGCAGCAACACACAAACACACAAAACAACAAAGTCACCTCTGATGCTCTGCGCTTGCCAATAGTCCAGGAATAATACTGCTCTGTTGAAGAGGCACAGAACGGATGGGAATCTTCAGCTGAACAAAAACAGACAAAAGCCCAGTGTATTAGCTTTCAGTCTGTTTTAATATACTGAGCTGCTTTTTCAACACACCACACAGAAGACAAGCTCACTTACTCTTATCTGGCACAATAAGAGGGAACTTCTTCACCACAGCTGTCAGCAGCTGCATCATGGTCTCTATGTGCTCAGTGCTGAGAAGGGAATCACAAGTGTCAGACGGGCAGCCAGAAAATACTCACTGTGTTGGCTGCTGGAAGGAAATGTATCCTTAAAACTTTCCATCATTATGCTGGCAGTTATTTGACAGCTTTAATAAATGGAGCTATAATATTCTTCAGTGAGTTCACTAAAATAAATATGGAGATTTTAACACTTAAAGAAATATGTATAAAAACACAATTTCACTCTGATGACTCAGCATCAGAGCGGGCGCAGAGAAAAATCTGTTTCTTCTCTCACACCTTCCCTTTTAACAGATAATAAATTATCTATCCTTATAAAAATCAGTTACTGTGCTGTAAGTGAAAGCAGCATCGTGACTTGTCCTTACTTGATGAGGTCGTGTGCAGCGTTATCTGCCCCTTGCTCCTGCTTGACTGTGGTGGCTGCGTGGACAGAGGTGGGGCCGGGAGCGGTCACCGGGGGAGATGGACCAGCTGTGACAGCTGTGCTGGCACCTGGCTCTGTCTTCACTGTGGCAGCACAGAGCGACAGCGAAAAGGGCAAGTGTGAGGGTGAGGTTAATTTCAATGAATCAGTTTGAGGTTGAAGTTTGTCTTTGTTGACTGTATTAAATACAGAGATTCCTCTATACAGCCACAAAGAAGATCTGCCATTACATTGTCTTTCCTTTTTTACACTGATCCAAACAATGCTGTTATAGATTGTTGTTTGTGTCTTGCCGCTGCGAGCGGGGAACAGTTTGTCTGCTGCTGACCCGTCGCAGCGCTAAGCAGCAGTTTAATTGTCACTTGCACGTCACTTGTAAATATTTGTATAGCACTAAGCAGTAGGGGTGAGCTGCCATTTATGTTGACCTGTTTTCTCCTGTTTTTGTTTAGTTTAGGAAGTTAGGTTTAGTGATTGTATTTTTGTTTCTTTTCTTTCACATAGGGTTTAGTTAGTACTTTGGGAAAGACAGTTTGTTTTATTTATTGTTTTGGCCTGGGCTCACCTTGAAGAAAAGCTTCCTTATTTATAAAAATTGTTCCTATTTGTGTGATGGTGAATAAACTCACCCTTTTTGTCGTGCATTATCTTGTGTCGGCTCATTTTTATGTTACACTTCCTGACCCCTAGACGGGTGCGTAACAGCCTGATTTACAAAGGGGTGTTTCTTCACTTTTGATAATTGTCTCTTGAAAGAAATTAAACAATTGTGTGTTGTTTTATATTTATGCTTACAGGAAACATTTTAAGTCGTCTCCTTGCTAACCAGAGACCTCATATTTTTATGTTCCAAGTGTTTTTCTGTCGCATTTAATAAAGTGTAATCTGTACAAACAGCCTGCCTTAACTCTGCCCCAGTGTGTGATTGCTGATGGCATGCTAGTATTTCAGAGGCACAAGAGGTGCAACGTGTGACACAACAGTGTCAGCGTCTACTGTGTGTCCCATGCTGGCTGTCACTTTTACAGAGATGTCGATTCAGCTCTGTTACTACCTCCATCGCCGGCTTGATGGCAGAACGAGTCTGTCCCCCCGTTCCTGTTTGTACCTTTGATACTGAATGGGAAGGTGGAATAACAGTGCGACATTCTGGCCTTGAACAGGCGGTGTAAAAGGGGCTGATGCTGAGGAGTGACACATTTTGTTTTTGTAGAAAAATGTGTGCTCAATCCCAAAACTCACTAAGGTTTTGTCACCAGTGTAATAAAATGTGACAGAATGAAAGAAAAAGGAGGTTTGGGAATAAAAGAGGGAAAGAATGAGACAAGAGACGAGAGTGGGTGGAGTCGGGATGGACCCCTCTCACCTTGTGCCAGAGGCAGGGCAAGGGAGGGGGATGCCTGTCTGGCAGGACTTGGGGAGGCTCCAGCTCCAGCTGCTCCAGGGGCGGTGGAAGAGGAGGAGGATGGAGTACTGGAGACTGGGCCTTTAGACACGACTACACACAGAGGAAACACACACAGGATGGATCAATGGCCCATTAGGTAAATAGGCTTAACAGTCAGATGAAAAATGAGAGGGGAGGAAGATGGTTTACTGCAGAGGAGAATCTACACTTGATGTTTGTGCATCTGTCTGAAATAAATCACAGTGTCCTCATACATATTGGCAAAATGAACTCAGCTCTGAAAGACAAATTGGATAAAGCTGCTGTAGCTACAAAATAATTTGAGAGAACAACATGCTTTATTTCAACATTAGCTCCTCAGAAACGTGTTGTAAAACATGTGGCACACCAACAAAGCAATCAATGTCAGCGCTGCTTCATGTTTTATTCAAACGCCATTGCTACTGCCTTTTATCTAGAGATGCACTGAGTACACAGTTTTTCAATCTGGAACACACTCCTTGGTTATAAAAGACTAGAGACTGTTGTACTGGCTAAATCCATGTTTCAAAGGGCTGTCTCAGGCGTACTTACCTTTCCCAACAGGCATGAGTATGGTTTGCACCCCTCCAGACCCAGTGCCAACCCCCAGCTGCTTGAGCTGGTTGGCAGGGATGGTTAAGACTGTCTGCTGGGAGCTGGAGCCTCCTGAGTGGATCTTCAGCATCCCTGGATAAATCACAACACATTCCAGATTAAGAGCAATTTGTGTCTGGACCTGTGCTATATGTGTTCAAATCATGTGAATAAAAGCAGCACTGAGTACCTGAGAGAGTAGCACCTGTCTTCCCTCCTCCTGCTGCCATCCCGCTGACTAATGAGGCTGCAGTGACCAGTGACGTGCCGCTACTTTTGGGCGCACCCACCACAGATCCCACCCCTGCACCCTTGGACATGCTGACGACAGGCATGTTGGTGATGCCTTTGGCTACCGTTACTACAGCTCCAGTTGAACCCGCAGCGCTCTTTGACATCGTGGCAGAGTTGCCGGCACCCTTGACCAAGGTGGCCACAGCCGTCTTGGACAGGCTGCCTCCAGCAGCAGCGCTGGCGCTTTTAGCCGCACTGATTACTGCTGCTTGGTTGGCTGCCACCAGGAGCGAGTGGTGCTGAGAGGCAGACTTCCCTCCATCAGCAGCCTGCACCGAACACACAGAAACACAGCTGTCAACCAGGAAGTGAACAGAAACACTGTCATTCTGCACTCCATCAATGTCTCTGTCAGTCAACTCAAGACTGTCCCACACTGAAAGCTTTTCCAAGTCTTAACAAAGACTTGATGTTGTCATCCTGTTTGTGTTGGATGCAGCTCATGTCTCATTTGTTAAAGATATTCTAATTTAAATGTGACGTCTAGTTGAATAGAGGGTATATGTATAACATACTGAAAATGTGAGAAACCTTCAACAGAATCATACGCAGCGATAATTTTCACAGTTTTGTTCCAATAGTGTATGTATAACAGATTCCATTCACAGACAACCAGAGTCCCGACTCTCAAAAACATAAATCTTGCAAATCTCACAATTTATCGTGACTTTAGAGTATACAAACATGGCAAATGACAGGCAGGAAGAATTTGCTGTTTTTGCATGACGTTTTACAGAAAATACAGAAACTATTGACCATTTGAAATCAGTGCGGCCAGGATGGACTATACAAAAAACTACCACTTAACATATCGCACACCACAGGAAAATGTGGAAAGGTGATCTTTACAGCCATTAAAAATTGGGGCTTTGCTGACCATTATCAGGAGGGAGGACCTGGGCCCGAAATCAGCTTTATTCTTGTGTAATGTGCACCCAGCATAAACCAATGACAGCAATGATTGAATAGACGCTCATGGACTGTTGACAGAGTTTTAACTCATTGATATTGTTCTGATGACAAACTGTGCTACCAAAATAGCTGTGTCTCAATTCAGGGGCTGCAGCCCTCGAAGGCTGCATTTGAAGACCGAAGTACACGTTGGTGTTTAGACGGGAGGACTTTTATATAGTGTGGCAGGACCTTAGAGTGAGTGTTAACTGTCTTGTCTTTGCTCTGGTCACATTTGTTTTCCAGTGCCGTGCAAGTGAGATGTGCCGATCAGGTCACTGGTTTTATGGAATTCTCAAAGACAAAAGAGTCAATTCCTCTCACGGAGAGTCCTCATAATTCAATTAACAGTCCTGAAAGGGCAGTTCTTCCAAAACAGGGAACGCAGTGAAGTATTCCTCTTTTGTGTTTGCGTCAACATCTCCACAGCACAGAGTGTTTTTCACTGTTACATACTGTATACATATTTGTTTTTGCTTGTTGGAGCCTCTAGGAAGTCTTTTTGTGCGTTTCCATTTCTCAAGTTAATGAGGCCTGGCCACTGACTCTGAAGCTGTAATCACCCAAACACAGATCACTGCTGATGGACTGCTCAGGGCTCTACACACACCATCTAAACTCTCCGCTCTCTCTGACAAACACTGACCTTGGTACTGCACTCACACCAGGTCACTCCTATTTTACATGTATTCATACGACAGTCGCAAAACACTAGAACATTTATCTCTCACTTGTGCAAAAGTATAAAATCAAAATTCATCGACTGGGATAAAAGCATCAATTTTCACCATGAAAATAATCCTCAAATCACAGAAAGCATTCAAACCAATTATTTTTATAACTGGGAAATGGGAAATTAAATATTTTATATCACACTGGATTTGATGGAAATGAACCTAGTAAAGCAATCTGGGATATATGAAAACAAAATTTGCAGTCATTAAGGAAATCGTTCCATTCCAGTTTTAATGTAACATCTGTTTGATATGAAATGACTTTTTAAAACAAACAGCTGTCAGGCAGAATAAAACAGAAGAATATGAGGACTGTGAAACTCGCCTGTTGTTGATTGGCTGCTGCTGCAGCACTGACAGAACCGGGGGTGGAACTAGCGGCAGTGATGACTCCACCTGTCATCCTCAATGTGGTCGTCCCCGGCTTGGACAAGTGGCCTGCTGCCGCCGCTGTGACTGTCTTAACAGAGCCGTCAGACAACTTCACCTGTGCGCCCTGGGAGCCGCCCACCACCTGTCAATCATATGAATCACAGTGTTTCATTTAGGATCTGAAACTAGGAGCAACAATTTCCTCACAATGCACAACAACAGTCGACAGTCAAATAGAAGCTACGCGTAAATATGCTACAGTATGTCAGAGGCAGATCTCTGCCAAAAGCAAAATCAGTAGTTTGAATCAGACACACTCAAAGGACCCACTGAAACGGTATGATAGCTAAGTCCAGGGTGGGAAATAACTTTGGTCAACAGCTGATAAATCAGGCAGGGTCTAAGAGCACACTGTGTCTACAGCGATGCTTATTCACTGCTGTTTTTTAATATTATTTTTATGTTCATGGATAAGATAAACAACATGCTATTCAACACAATCACACCACACAGACTCAAGGAAGCTCCTCAACCTCAGACTGACACCCTCTCTGTGCCTGGGTGCTGAATTTTCTATCAGACAGACCCAGTCAGTCAGAAATGGACACCGTACATCAGGCATAGGAACTGTAAGCCCCCAGGGCTGTGTACTGGGCCCCCTGCTATACACACTTTTCACGTATGTCTGTGTGGCCTCCCAGAGCGACACCAGCATTATAGAATTTGCTGATGACACCACAGTCACCGGGCTGATCTCCAGTGGGGTGGAGACATCATACAGAAGACAGATGGCAGGAAAATAATGTTTCCCTAAATGCAGATAAAGCCAAGGAAATGTTTATGATCCTCGGAGGAGAAAAGGGCAACACATGCTACTACACATCGGTGAGACTGAGGTAGAGAGTGTGAAAACCTTTAGGTTTCCTGGCACCCACGTCAGCGAGGATCTCACCTGGGTCTCACGACACACAACAGATCGTCAAGAAATCCCCAGCAGCGTCTGTACTTCTTAAGAAAGCGAGGAAATCTGGCATGCCAACCAATATCCCCAGCAACTTTTACAGATGTAGTCCAAAGTGTCCTCACCACTTCAGTCACAGTCTAATATGGAGACTTCACTGCTCAGGACAGGAAGGCCCTCAAGCGTGTGATAAAAACCGCACAATTCATTTCAGGAGCAGCCTTCCTATCCATCCAGGACACTTACAACACCAGGGTCATCGGGAGGGCCCACAACATCATCAAGGACAGTACACACGCCCAACCAGTCTCTTCACGCTTCTGTCATCAGGCAGACGCTACAGGAGTGTGAAATCCAGGACAAGACTGACGAACAGCTTCTGCCCAGAGGACATCAGACTGCTGGGTAACAGCATCAAACACTGCCCTCCTCCCATCCCATCACACTCACTTCCTGCTACAAATTGATCTGATTTGTTGCAACATAATTTTCCTTAAAATTTGATGCAGGAAAGGGCCACAAGTCGGACTCAAACCCAGGCTGCTGCAAATGACTGCCTACATGAGGCTCACACTCTACCAGGTGAGCTAGAGGTCACTCATGGGCACCTTTTTAGCAACTTTCTGTTCTTGACATCTCATTCCCAAAGAAAGCATCACATGCGTGAGCCTTTCCATCATCAGTTTAGCATGTTAACTCAGAGATCAGACAGATGTAGTGTCAGACTGGAATCACAAAGCTTACATACTGTCAAAGCAACTACAATGAACTTTTATTTGTGTTAATTTTGGCGGTCGCTGTGGACGAGCGGTCGTGTTTCCATGAGCTCCACCACCTTATGTTGTAAAGATCTTGATCTGGCTTGCAGGTGAATTTGTTTTGAAAGATGCAACTTATTTTTAATTTTTTTTTTTTTGTTAAACACAGCTGTTTGCAGGATGTATATGGAGAAGGGTTGGGCGGTACTGGAATTCCCCGACTGACTTTAAGAAAATTTCCAAAGATCGTATTTTCTACAAACCCTTGCAATGTCTTTCATAAATAAGACATATACATATCTGTCTCGGAGGAAGAGGGACAATTCAGGACTGATTTTGAATCCTTTCATATTCCACAATTCTCCATCTGTCGAATGACGGACCAAGGTAGACTCGTGCTTGCGCCCAGGCACTATCACTGTCCCCTTTGGCTTTATTTTGCTTCTTTGATCAATTCTCTTTTCGCTAAAGAAAAATCTTCTTATGCTTCCTTTTAACTGTCTAGCTTCCAACTCAATACGAAACATTGTCTGGGAAAATGTGAACACATGCTGTTCCAGTCTGCGTGCTGTAAACTGCTTGGTCTGATTTTGAGGAGAACCAAAGCCAGGCACAGGCATTAAGAATAACTGTATAGAAATAGCCAATCATCTCGCTGATGATCTCGTTTGCTTATGTAGGTCATACAGAGGCATCACTTTTAAATTGAGACGGTTTCATAACCAGTCAAAGACTCCTTGCTGCTGCTCCAAGAGGCAATCAAACAGATTATGTGTGAAGTGGTGTGAAGCAGTGAGAAAGAAGGAAAAATCTATATCTCAGAAAGAAAAGTAAACAGGACAGCCAGGGGTGCTCAGCAGCGCTGGCAAACACTAAAGGAGGTTTTCAAGTGTGTCTCCAAACTGTACAGGTCTTTGTCCTGGGAGATCCTCACTGATGTTTGCCCCAAAGATGAGCCAGTTAGCATCAGACAGTGTTTGTAGCTCTTATCTTTATAATACAAGGCTGTTTGTGCTTGTGAAACAGTAAAAAGGGCACAAACATAACAGTAGTAATTACAGCAGCTTCCATTAGTATCAGACACTGAAGAGGATCAGTCCCCATACTGACCTGAGCCAGGATAGCCGCCTTCTGTCCAGCTGTCACCCGGATGGCCTGCTGGCTGACAGTGGCTGGAGATGTTGATGCATGACCTCCTGAACTTGAACCTCCCTGTTTCCCCGAACCCTGTGCTGGCTGGCCGACCAAAAACGTGCCCTGTGGATGAGCAGAGTTAGGGTGGAAATCCAACAACATATTACTTTGATTGTATTTAAAGTCTGTGTGGTTGTCATGGTGTAAATTCCACTTAGTAAACCACAGAATTAATAAATAGGAAACAAGAGTTAAAGCTTTGCAGTTGTACGCCTCCGCGAACAAGTCAAGTTGCACTTTAGTTTACATAGATGTCTGTGAAACAAGGACGTTTTAAACACATCATCTCCCGGCAGCACAGAAGATCTATCCATCTTATTTCTGAGGACACTATTGTAGAAATGATTATGGGCGCAACTTCCAGTGAGATAGCGGAAGTAGTAGTAAGCTAGTTAGTCCCATAGACTGTCTGTGGTTAGTCCAAGTGGCTACTCTTGGTGGCTAACTGCCAACGCTGGTTCTTCTCCAAAGTAATTTGCCTTCAGGTTAGCAAATACTGATTTATTTTTTAACAAATATTTAACTAATGTTAACTCAGCATTTTCTAAAATGTCTTTGCGGAGCTCGAGTACCTGTTGCACTGTCCGTGTCTGTAGCGACCAACAACCAGTCTGAGCTACAATTTTGTCTTCAGCAACTGTGTGTTGAACATGTAACCAGAACAAAAAGGGATTGTTCCTGTTGCCAAAGGCGCCATTGATGTGAGAAATAAAACCACAAGAGTTTCATCAGACATAGCCAAAAAGTATTAAATCAGTACATGATATCCTTGTCTTTCCCCGTCTGACTTTGTTCACAACCTACATTAGGAAATAAATTCAGCAACATTCCTTGAAATATGTATTTAGTCATTGGGGCTGAGAATGTGTTACTGATTTACTTCCTTTATATCATATAAAAAAAATAAATGCCAAAAGTTATTTCTTTTACTACTACTTTATATTACTATTACTGAAGTCTGCTGCTAAATTCAGCGTCATGTTTCTCTGAGAACAGTTTTTAATAAATCAGAAGCTAAAAAAAAACGCAGGCGAGCGGAGGATTAGCTGGGAAACATCACATTTTTTAATTTTACATGGAGCTACAGTTAATACTGAATTATGTTTGTCAAATGTGTTAGAATCTCTTATTAAGTCATCAGAAATCAGAAATCATCTTTAGAAGGAGCAGATGTTTACCTTCAGCTAGCTTGGGCCATGTTAAAGTTAACAATATTTTGCTAGTGCGCTCGGTTGAAAAGGAAAAAACCTTCAACTACTAAATTCTAATCAGTCCATTCTTGAGTCCGAGTGACATCTGTGCCAGTTAAAGAAATCCCCTCGAGGTGTTCTTGAGATATTATGTTCACAAGAACGAGACAGACGAGGACAAAATGACCTTGAACTTTGACCAGCAAAATCTAATCAGATCGTCTTTGAGTCCCAGTGGACGTTTGTGCCAAATTTGAAAAAACATCCCTCAAGGCCTTCTTGAGATATCATGTTCACAAGAACAGGATGGACGGACGGAGAGACAACTGAAAAACATAATGCCTCCAGTATAAAAACAGGATGCAGTCACCATTTTAGACCCATTTAAATCTATGATTAACATTTAACCCATATTATGCTGCAGAGTACATTAAGGTTCATTCTCTTAATGTGCATGTATGATGATCCTACACATCCATCTGTGACATCACCTGCTTTATTTCCTATATATCCTAATAGCTTACCGAACATTCAGGCAGCCTTCTTTGAAATCAATGCATCATCCTTTTAGCTCTTAACTGGTGTGTGTGTGTGTGTGTGTGTGTGTGTGTGTGTGTGTGTGTGTGTGTGTGTGTGTTTGTGTGTGGATTAGCTTTTCAGCCATTTAAAGAGATATACACAACATATTCAAGAACATTTGTAGATACCACACTTAGAAAGCACTCTTAACCTAGACGATTGATCACTATTTGGAAACACAGCCCAGATTCTTTACTTTAAATGTAGGTGGAAGCCTCTGCAGACAGCTTCATTATATGCTGCTGGCTAAATGCACGGACAGCACTGTTCTAAAGCTGACTGCAGAATCAATGCTGCTATAATGAATGTGTCTCATTAAGAACACACCAGGCGCAACCTCTATACTAATACAAAAATCTTAGATTCAAAGAGGGAAAGAAATCCCATTTGCAAACCGTGCATGCGAGTCCTGTCATGCCATAAGGGAATAAAATCTGGGTGTTTTCTTGTAACTGTGGCGATGAATATTAAATGGATAATGTGCAAAGCACCTTCAGTTTCCAACAGACTTTGATGAGGCACTTCAAACTCTGCTCAAAACATGCCAGAGCATAAATACTAACGCTCTAATAAACACAACTGAGAATCCACAGCACAGATTTTTTTAAATGAGAGAACGCATGTCTTGAAGGTTTGTTTTATAGCGTAAAAATGCATTTCTACCCACCTGTGGTGTCTGTTTAAGGATATAGGACGTGTAGGAGAGGTTGGATGGCAGACTGCTGGAAGAGGAAGAGGAGGAGGAGGAGGTCTGCGAGCCCCCAGCGCCTGCCGACGAGCTGCTCTGGGACTGCTGACCTAAATTACAGACAGCCACATACACATCAGTCTAAAATCTGATAAACAATCCTGTGTTTTCTTTATCCCACATCACAGCTCATCATCTTCATTATTTGTGTGGTTTCAAACAGGTAAGCATATTTCACTCAGACAAATGATTCTGGAGCAGAGCTATATGGAGTAAAGCTGGTTTACCGCTGTGAAATTCGTGTTTTAGATAAAATACCGCATGCTGCTTAATCTGTTTAATCTCATTGCAATTTGATAGGAAGTGCGCTGTGTGAGGGATTCTAGCTCGCAGTACACATTGAATAAACAGCAGAAAGAAACAGATGACTGTGTCTGACTCAGTGTCCAGAAGGTAGAGGAGCAGCCAAAATCTGTAACTGCCACCAGCATGCCTCAAATTCTAGCGTCACTTCAGAAGAGGATTTCTTACTTTTGCCAAACTTTATGATGAGCCGAGAGCAAGAACATTTTTAATACAGCTGTCTCCAACCTGAGGCATGAAGGAAGAAGTCAGGCTGAAAGCAATATGGTTTGGACGCTAACCCCAGATACTGAGTCACCTACAGACTCATGTACTAGTTTCAGTTGGACACAAATAATTCCTAAACCCACCACTTTCATCTTCCATATAAGATACACACACAGAGAATGATATATGTCATGACACTCCTGCTAGGATGTAATGTGTTTTGCACAGTGAGATGCCGAACGATTCTCAGGCTCTCTGCACCCACTCTGACATTAAATTATCACATAGGCCCAAACCGAAGACTGGAAACACTATCAAGTGGTGACTGTATTATATTTTAGGTGTTGATATTGTGTCAGTGTGTTTGCTTGAGTAAATGGGCCCCTTCATGTGTACAGGAAGCTCAACTTAACCCTAAGGAGTTATCTGCTGGCTCATGTTTGTGTTTTGCTGCCACAAAATGACAGTGTCACACAGTGTCAACATGTCTTTAAAACTGCCAATAGTCAAAGAAACCTTCTGCCTGGTCTTATAACCCAAAGCTTCCAAGAGTTTGATAGGAGTGTGTCAAGTGTGTGACAGAAAACCAGGGCTAAATAACTGCTAACCCACACTGAGTTGTTTTGCTAAAGTCTGATTATTACAGGATGTTGCGCGTCTTACTTGCACTGGAGGCTCGGAGGATAGCTCCCTGTGGGATGAGAAGCAGCTTGCCCTTCCCCGAGGGGTTCTTACTGTTGGTGGTCAGGTAGAGTTTGGTGCCTGGAGGCAAATTGGCCAGATTGGCCAGGTTGTTGGCTGGCAGCTGAAGAGTAGCCATCACTAAGGACAAACACAAAAAGAAAAAAAAACATTAATCGCACTTATCTATACTACAGGCTCTATACCTTAGGATTACTAACACAGAAGTGACTAAATATACAACTTTATAAAATGTGTATATCCGGTTTTATTTGTTGTAGAATGCAAATGTGTTATTAAAATAATTGTCTAAAGGCCTTCACACACAGGATGCTTCTTTTTGGGTGCAATTAACTCGCATGTAAAAATATTTTTGTTGTTTTTGTCATGCTTTCACATGGAACAAGAAAAACATGCACCCAAAAAGTGACGCAATACCTTCTCTGATTCTTTCACATTGCAAATAAAGGCCAATTCTGTGGTGTGCAACTGACATCACAACTCCTACGTTCTTAGCTTTCACAATAAAACCCTTGACATACACACTGCATACCTGTTTACCAATGGGAACTCAAATTCACTCAGAGCAATTCCCTAAAGGGAAACTTGATAAAATAGTTTATGGATGCTAAAGCTATACAACAACTTACATCAGACAGACTGCCCAACGCTGCTCTGGGTCATAGGATCTCGACAGATGGTCTTTGCCTTCTCAGATGAGGTGCTAGCACCCCAGGAGGACCTTAAACTGTCCCACCTACATCCTAAAATATGTCAGGAGTCGGCCGAGGTAAAGCGCAAAGCTATTCAAACCTGAAGTGTTGTAACTGTCGGAAACTTGCTGGCAGTGTGAATCATTTTGATAAAAAATATTCATTTTGTTTATTCGTCACGCCCCCGCTGTGTAAAGGCCTTTAGTGTCACATGAACACCTGTATGTGTGAACTCTGACCTCCACTCTTGCCGCTCGAACCACCAGCCGCCTTGGCAGCAGCCTGCTGACCAGAAATGCCACTGGCTCCACTGACGATGGCTTTAGCGACTCCCTGAGCCAAAACCTGCTTCCCACCCATCACCTTGGAGACAGAAGGGTTGCCCTTGGCGACCAGAATCTGTCCACTGCTGATAGCCACCTGCTTGACCGCAGACTGAAGCGTTGAGCTGACAGGAATGCCTAACATCTAGAAGTGAGAGAAGTTTTTTAATTGACTGTAACTTTTGACAACACATCACCGTTACCATGTAAATGATTCACATGCTTCTGACTGACCTTGCTAGTCGTGGCCCCTGTGGCCCCACCTGCCTGTTTCTGGGCCGACATGGAGATCATGTGACCTCCCTTCACTGCGACAAACTGGTGTGCTGCTGTAGCGGCAGGTTGCTGCTGGCTGGTTACTGTGGAAACCATCTGCTGCTGCTGTGTCGAAACTTCCCCTGGCTCCTGCTTGATAATAACCTGCAACAAAAAAGTGAGTGAGAGAAGGACTTGAAGAAGAAGGCTGCTCTGCCTTGGAAGCACAACAGGTTGTAGGTACTGTGGCTGCTCTCACTGGTGTAAATTCGACTCTCTGATATTTCAACACGCCAGAGAACACAGAGCAGCGAGATTTGTTGGCTTAAACAGATTTTTGAAAATCAGCATCATCATTTATTCATCAAGAGGATGTTTTTATATTCCCCATCTGTCCCCATCTGCCCTGGCCTTTAGTACCACAGCAGGTGCCAGACAACTGTAGAATCAGAGCCAATCAGACCGCCACTGTGATAAAACAGAAATTTTAAGTGAAATCGTATTTCAGCCTTTGTGGTTAGTGATGGGATGATGAGCATGTGGGAGTGGGAGGATTGTACAGCGGGGTATTGACACTGAGTGAAACAGAACCATGCAATTCTATCTGCAAAGCTCCCCGCACCCCCTCCTATCTTTAGAGTGATGTCCCATTTAAATAGCTTGCCAAGGCACTCACATCTGCTGAAGATAGCACACTGGCCTACTATTAATACCATCCTGCTTTGTTAAAGACACAGATACTACAGGGACAGATACTGCGTATTGGTGGGAACAGATCAGTAAAACGAGATGATTTAGCTCATAATGATTCATCTTAGAGGGTGACACCATCAGACTAACAACTTACCTTCACCCCTGATGAGAGGAAGGTGCCAGTGTGAACTTTGGGGGCTGGAGAGCGAGCGCCTTGAGCAACAGACTGTTTGGCCGAGGGGCTTCCTGTGGAATAATTTACACAAACACAAACACAAGAAGTCATGGAGGAGGTGACTGTGCTGGTGATGGTTCACTACAGTTCCTGCCACATTTTCCACAGACATCAAGGCCATTGTGGTGCGAGGTGACAGGTGCTCCTCCGAGTTACTCAGCGTGGGCGTTGAAGCCGAGCAACCAAGTTTCATCCCTTACCTACTGCATTAAAATTTGTTTTATCCCAGGAATGGTGAATCAGCCACAACACCCACATCATCCAGCTTTTAAAACATCACTTACTGGCACTCCAGCCTCACTGCCAGATCTGGTTGAGCTTGTGCATTTGTGGAGGAAGAGTGGGAGCGGCTGAGTGGGCGAGAAAGAGTGAGCAATCTAGGGGAAAGAGCTCCCAAGTGGAATACGAACTGACGCTGCTGATGTGAGGAGGTAAATGCAATAGCCTTGGTGATGTAAGATGACTCTGCTCTGTGATGGGGTGACGCACACATGAAGTGCGCACTCACTTCTTCTGACAAGGCACTCATCTTTGCGAATAATTGCACACCTTGTTCACGGGGAAATATGTGCACAAACACCGACGAAACTTGACTTGAGCGTGGGGTCTCATTTTCCTAATCTGGCCATAAAATACAGCAGCTCAGTCACCATGGTAACCTCTCATCCCGCAACCATCCTGCTGGCTCACCACACGTCATGCTTTATGAGTGCAAAACAGGAACAAAAGAGAGACACAGGAACAGACAGAGACAGAAGAGTGGAAGCACAAAGACCTGGATAGGAAAGTACAAGGGGGCGAAAGAGGACACGCAACAGAAAGCACTAAAATAAAGAGAAAGAAGAAGAGTAAGAAAGTTTATCATTTGTTCTGCGATAGAGTGCACTCCTCACAGCCATTTTTATATTCTACGTGGGCGGCTCAGACACCGCTTCTCGGTTTTGCTGTGGGTCCACTTCCGATTTTCAAGCGGCACTTTGACACTGAGTGGGAGATGCGTACCTGCAGAGGCGGCAGATGAGGAAGCCATGCCGATCACCTGGCCGGGCTTGTCAACAATAATGTAAGGGTTATTGAGGACTGATGAAGAGCTCTGCTTGCTGTGGACAGGGGTGGATGTGGTGGGTGTGCGAGGCAGCGGGGAGTGGCTTGGGGTGGAGATGGGAGACCCTGTGGGGGATAAAGTGCACAGGCTATTAGCTAAGTAATTGGGTTGTTAATAATGAATATATAAACACATAAATCACGTTTTTTCTTTCCCTCTTGGTGACCTGTGTGCAACCAGCCAACCAGTGATGTCACTCGTGTGAGTCGTGTCACAGCTGGCCAAGTCGACAGTAACTGAATTTGTGGTGATGTACATTAAACTCTCCATGATGCCTGATGAGGTAGAAACGTTTTTTTAAATTTTCAGCAGAGACCATTCCTCCAATTTTTGCAGAGCAGAGCAAACATGTGCCTGGAAGAGCTCATGAGAAGGCTTGTTCCCTCCTGACCAGTACAGCATATTCCTAACAATGGCTGCATTTTAAATAATTACACCAAGTGAAGAATGAGCATCAATGCCAGGGAACACAAATTGCACAAATTACAAGACAGAACAATAGTGTGAATAGTGGAACTCTGACAAAGGTTAATATCAAAGCAGTTAAGTGTTTGCTGTCAGCGTTTCTTTGTAGTGTTCCTATTTCACCATTAAATCTGAAATAAAAGTTTTCTAGAATTTTTTTAGTAAGCTGTTAAGCAGCCTGCACAACTACGTTCTTCAGCAACACTGTCAAATGGCCACTGGGTGGAGACATTTACCTGAAACTATTTTACAGCTCATGGTGATTGGTTGGAATGATTTCCCGGGAGACTCGGCAGGGCTGGGCGGCTGCCCTTGTGGGACGATCTTACAGCTTGCTGTGATGGGCTGGAAGGCAGAGTTGCCATGGGAACCCAGAGTGATCCTGTCGCTGGCTTTGGGTCGGGTTGGGGTGCGTTCACCAGCGGTCAGGCTGGAGCTATGGCCACCTGCAGACCTCCCCATCTCTGCTTTGATGAAACCTATCAGGAAATGAGATACGTCTTTTATACTCCCTTTAAACCTAATCTGGAGTTAAGATACACATTCTGTGACAGAGATACAGGTGTAACAACAAAATGTATCCAGTACAAGAGACACTGTGACACTACTAAGCCCAGTTTGGTTTGGTTGAACAAAATGAGCAACAGCTAATAGGATCAAACACTTTCTGGGCAAAGCAAACTATCATACTCACTGTGCAACAGCTCATACAAATTACAAGAAAACTCACACCTAATAAATTACTTTTCATCGTTTTTGAAAAATGATTGTTTCTGTAAATGAGAACGCTGCTTATTATTCAATAAAAAGTGGCATCTTGTGGCCTTCTGAGCACAGTGTTTCACAAATGTGTTGTCTACTAGGCTTGGGCGGTGTCTAATTTTTCATACCTTCATACCTTGCTGACATTTCACCAGGATAAACAGTGTATGACGGTATTTGTGTTTTTAAAAACAAAAAACAAAAATGTAAAAGCTGAGCTACTGGTGTCCACGCCATTAGCCTACTTAGACAGGTCTTAATGGGTTTACATACTTATGGCCTGTAAACTAATGAATAGTTACAGTATGCCGTTAACACCTGTTGCAGTGACCGATACCAACATGTCAGTGGGCTGAACAGAAATTATGTCTTAAATCAGTAATTCCCAACTGGTGTGTCGCAGTCCCAAAGTGCACTTTTGACTCGCAAATGTGTCGAGTTTGTAAAAAACACACTTTATTTTTGACGTACAGTGAATTTCCAGCAGAAGCTTTTATTTTGAAGTGCTGTTTCCTGTTGTAGAGTGAGTGAATAACAGACAGCTACTTAACAGACACAGAAAACTAGCTCAACAACATGGCCAAACTCAAGTATGACGCTGAATGTATTAAACTGTGTGGACCTTGAACTTTTTTTAAATGTATTTCATCTATGTTGAAAGGCTTTTAATGCCCTGTAGCACTGTCACACTTTCCATTGTTTATCTTTTCTGTATTGCCTTATTGTTTGTGTGTGTGTTTGGTACTTCATGTACTTTCATTGTTATCTGACACTGTTGTCCAGCACTTTGGGTACCTTTGGGTTTTGTAAAGGGCTATAGAAATAAATGTTGATTGATCTCCACTTACCCCCACTGTACAGAAGTGAAGCTAAAATATCTACAATAAGACCGCTGCCATCTTGCTCTGGGGACATAATTCGAAGCCAGAGTCCGTGCAGTCGCAATCTCTGCGGTATCATGTTTCTCGCCAATACACCCATCCGACTGATCGTGAGCAGTGCCACTGAATACGAGCCTACCGACTGGCTCACACAGTTGTCAATCATGCATTAAATAACTCATTATAATCAAATTTATCAGGAAAACAAACTCCTCATTTTTGAGGAGCTGGCATGTCGTCCATCTTTAAATACAGTCTATGGTTCCACCAGTAGAGACCGACCTCTGGTGGCGCATGCTGTGCACTACATTGCCTCAATACAGCATTTCCGTATCAGTTTAACTAATAGCCAGGCAGTCGCCTTGCACTGCTTTTATTGGCGCAATGTTGTTTCTTTACATGTCAAGGCTCATTTATGCTCCCTTTACGTATGAAAATGTATACGTCCGTTTCAAACGATGTTACCGTCACTGCCCACATACTTCCATGCGCCCTTTATGTTGGCATAGATGTTAACCAATATATCCACCAGGAGGCAGCCCAGCATCAAAAGTTTATGACAACAACAAACTCAAAAACAAACACGGCAACCGTGGAGGAGATATTGATAATGTACCTCTTGCATAATAGACAAAAACAGGCAGCGTTGTAGGAGGCGGTGGTTGGTGAGGCTGTTAAATACATCGCGATGGAGGACAAAAATTTTTTTTCTCTAGTACTGCTGATGAGAGAAATTGAATTGTTATTTCTTCTCGTGTCTCACTAGAGCTACATATCGGGTTGTGACAGCAACACTGCCCCCACAGTTCCCGGTGGTACTGCTCCGTTTGGCCCGTATCCGTAAGCTTTATGGAAACGTGCAGAAATACGGACGAAATGAACGCGGAGCACGGACAGAAGGCTCCGTCCATATCCAGATCTGTATTTAACGTTGAGCATAAATGGGCCTTTACAGCAAAGCAGCATAAAACCAGCAGACTGTGTATCACATCACAAGTGCGATACAAACAAAATGGGGACTTGCTTATAAAAACAATTCTCCACAGTGTTAATAGTGGTCAAAAACTCTGAAGATGACCTTTAACTTTCCTAATCAACATTTCTGTATGCGTACCTTTGTCTACGCTGGCATCATGTGAGATGGGAGAACTGGAGCGTCCATAACTTTGGGCCAGGGAGGACGCCAACGTGGGGCTGGCTGCTCTGTGAGTCACCTTGGAGGAAGAGGGCTGAGGGATGTAGTCCTCCCCGAGAGAGTTCCTATGGAGCTCCACATCAACCACCTGGAACAAATATAGCTTATCGTCAGAGTGAAGCTCTGAGAAAAAAAAAAAGTCACTGCAGGAAGCAGAGCGAACATTTATAACTTACAGTCTCTGCTCCGAGTGTCTGCAGCCCAGTGTACGTTCTATCCAACTGTGGGAAAAGAACAGAGAGCGTGAATTAAAAACTTTTATGGAGTTTCAATTATAAAGTAGAGTGAGTTGGATATTTAAATTATAAATGCTTTCTCATTATAATGACTAAATCAAATTACTTTAAAAATCTCATTAGGTTTTGCTGTCAAGCTGTATTCACAGTATGCCTGTAGAAATGTAGCTACTGATGCCCAAGTTCTCTGTCACACAATACTTATCATAACATTCCTGTATTGCTTAAATTCATGGTTATGTGTAGACACCAATTAGTAAGTCAGAGTACACAACTTTAAAGGACCATAAATAATTATTAGCACCTATTTTGCAATTTACAGGTGGCATGACAAGGCCATCGCAAACACAAAAGACATCGTGGACACACTGGGATGTCTATAAGAAGCTCAGTTAAAACTGCGTGTGGAAAAACAGTGTGTCTCAGTCTGTAGTAAAAAAACAAGCCGACATATGTTTTGGTCCATGATGTGGTCTGACCTTTAGCTGGTGGATGATGTCAATGCGCTTGTTGCGGGGGTCTTTGAAGTGGATTTGGATCCTCACAGGAAACTCGCCCCAACCACGACGTGTTAAATGAAAGGGAGGCTCACTGAGAACAAACACATTCAAAAAGCGTCATGTTAAGTCATCAAAATACAAATCTGGAGGGAAAACAGCCATCGAGGATGCAGTTAAAAAACAAACTGGTTTTCGACATAGACAGAGTTAATACACTGTTAAAATCAATGACTTGCAGGTCTCTCATCTTCTCCCCATTTGAAGCTGATCTGACTGCTAGTGTGTGTACTGTATGTGCATGCATCCTGTCTATTCAGGAATACTGTATGAGTGATGCTTTTTTTGTTTTTCTTTCTTACTTTCATGCCTTCATCTACATTCAGGCTGCATTGAGAGTCAGCACAGAGCACTGGGACTGTGTGGGGTTCACTGGGAATCAAGACTTGAGTCAGTCAGAAGGAGCTTATGAGCGGCTGCTACAGCAACGTGAGTGCCTTGTCAGCTGAAACAGCCAGGAGGCTACAGCTCAGGATAAGGATTGCTGACTGATGAAAGAGATCATTTATTCAGAAGCCACAGGCAAACTTAAATCCTTTGCCACTTTTGGAGGATAAAAACTGTACCGAGACATCTTAACCACAAAACTCAAGGCCAAAAGTTCTGCTCCTTCCAGATAACTCCTGCATGAACTGTGCGACACTAATCGACACTCCTCAGTGCTCTGGGCTAAGGAAAACACCTAAACACGCTTGTTTTCCTATGTCACTACACCATGTAGGTGTGCCCACTATTAGTCACGTTGATGTTTACTTCCAGTCTGACTCACTGTGTGCTGAATGACGCAACAGCCCCCACCTAATGATGTGTGTGTACATAATGATTATGTCTTTTCTTAGTTTGCATAAATACTGACCAACGGCAAGATTTAGCTGAAGTAAACATCACTCAGAGACAAATATTGTTTTTTACTTCCAGCTACATTTGATGGTGACTGGGCTGGATAATCTGCATAAGAAAAGATCCACAAGGGGGCACTATTTATTAAAGGATTGTCATAAATACTGCTGAGACACACACTGTGATCAGCAGACTGTTTTTACACTTAGGGCTGACCTGAAAGCTGTTCCGAATTATACGACAACTGATGATGAAGACAGTATCTTACTCATCCAGGTGCTATTGTCCAAATTGTTTTTTTACTTCCTTTGATTTGGCAAGCGGTGCATGGAAAGAGGTGTGGCAAACTTCTAACCAAAAATAATAATTTAAAGTTAGAAGTAAACATTGTGTCTAGGGCAACACGTGAGGTGAAATCTAACTGGAGCAAGTTTGTCCCCATGTCTCTGACTTCTATTATTGCCTGAGGTAACGACATAAGACAGCACCCAAGTGCTAATTTGTATTACAAGAGAGGAGTCGTGCCTGCATCAGGTGCGTGACTAAGAAGTGATTACACACACTTAGCCATTATTTCATGTGAACTCTGGATAACATCAAGAGAATCAGGTTTGATGTGTTTCTCTTTGACACATGTGGAACAAAGCAAGATGTTGACTGTGTCAGAAGAACAGTTTTCACCTACCGGAAATGCTCTGTTTGGTTTAAGAAAGGGGTGGCACCTAGCTAGAGCACGCACGAGGCAGGACATGACGCAAACTACACCAAGGTCATGAAGCTGGTTTGGTCCCAAACAACAGTCTCTTGCAATTCCTTAAATGTGTCTGATGATTTCAGAGTCAGGCCTTACTGACAGAAGTTCCCATATCTGATCATCTCTCCAGTTAAGACATTTTTGTTGCTATCTGTGCATAAATGACCCTTCCTCTGAACCCTCGGGTGTTCATTTTTTTCCAGTTTCACGTACACCACATTTCAGAAACGTCATTAAAATACCAACGAGCTTGCTGTGAATTCTCCAGAATATCATCTCCTCTAGTCCCACATGGGCTCAATCAGACATTACAAAAACTTTGCACTAGGGAGCTGGCAGGGTTAAGTCCATTTAATGTCCAACTGATTCAGACATTTGCGTTCGCACATACAGCTCCTCAAGGTAATGTCTAGATACTGTCATGTTTGCAGTGCATGTGCCAAAGGGGCCTTTGTCCGTCTCAAATATGCAGAAAAACAAACAGACACAAACCTGACTTCCACTAGGTCGTTGGGTTTGTAGCTGGGATGCAAGAAGAACCAGACTTTCTTTACAAAGTGGTCGATGCTGGGCTCCCTCCTGGAGCCCCTGACGTACACCATCCACTTATGGGTAGACTGGTCATTTTCTTCCCGCTTATCTGGGGGAATGTACCTGAGAGGGCGAGACAATGAAGAAAAACAACCAGGACGGATAAAGAATTAGCGTCAGTAACTGTAAAAGATAATGTGGGAAGGTAAGAACAGAGGATTAAGGGAAAACAGGCAGTATGGGTCACAAGCAAATGTTTGAGTTAAAACATGTACATTATTAAAATAAGTCATCCTTAAACATTTAATGCAAACACTGAAGACAGCTTTACAAATATCCTGTCAGAAAATACATGACATGATACATAGGTTGACAATCTAGGTCAGTTTAAAGTAATCTTATCCCACGTATCTTTTATTAACTGTGTATGACTGATGTGTCAAGTTTAAGCCTTCTTATTATATACAACTATGCACTGTGGCACATGAGAAATGACTATCCCACGAAGCCATCGGAGACATTTAGTGTGCACGAGATACATGGGCCCTGTCAATCAAACTTTCTACAATTAACATGTGCTTCATATTACACTGAACCGAGTGATCGCAGGGAACTGTTATCTGGATCAACCCAGGCCCTGAGGAAAATAAATGCAGTAATAAAAAGGCTTTTTCAAACTGCGACAAGACTGAGCTTGTAGCAAAACCATAATACGGCTCAGCACCTCAGTTCTCATAGTCATGTGAAAACAAGACTAATTCAATAAAGGCTTTAAATATACAGAATCACACAGGTGCAAAACTGTTCAGGAAGAGACATACGGGGGGTGGGTAGGGGGGTATATTGAATCAAAACAACAGCCATTGCATCTAATATTCTGCATACAGATTTAACACATAAACTCATTTATCTATGAGTGTTTCCTTGTAGTCTGATCAACTTCAGCCAGAAGATTTTACCACTATTTTGAGTTTAACTTATTTTCTGTGCTATGCCTGCAACTCAAGGAATATGCGATACTTCAAACCGTAGGTGTTAACATGCACAAGCTGATGTCAATTTATGGCTTATAACTCATTCATAGGTTTCACATATTGTCAAACTTTTGAAATCCCTTCTAAAAATCTTAGAACAAACATCAACAAGTATCATTGGTATCTGTGACTAACACTCCTGGTTCATTGTGTTTATTTTAAGATTTATTTTGGGGCATTTATGCCTTTAGAGCAGTGTAGCATGAAAGGGGGAGAGAGAGATAGGGGACGATGCGCAGCAAGGGGCTGCAGGTTGGAATCAAACCTGGGCTGCTGCAGCAAGGACGGTGCCTTTATATATGGGCCGCCATATGCAATGTAAATATTGAATTGCCGATTTGCCAAAAAACATGTATGAAATTTTTAAAGAAATTGATGAAAATAGAAAGTTTCATGTCATGTTAGGGGCGGCACGGTGTTGTGGTGATTAGTACTGTCGCCTCACAGCAAGAGGGTTCTTGGTTCGAACCCGGGTGGGGGAGCCCTTCTATGCGGAGTTTGCATGTTCTCCCTGTGTCAGCGTAGGTTTTCTCCAGGTACTCCGGCTTCCTCCCACAGTCCAAAGACATGCAGGTTGGGGATAGGTTAATTGGTGACTCCAAATTGACCGTAGGTGTGAATGTTGTCTGTCTCTATGTGTCAGCCCTGCGATAGCCTGGTGACCTGTCCAGGGTGTACCCTGCCTCTCGCCCAATGTCAGCTGGGATAGGCTCCACCCCCCGCAACCCTCAAGAGGATAAGCTGTTAGAAAATGGATGGATGGATGTTGTGGTTTGACTAACCCATCAACATAAAGGCATGTCTACTTGTGATCTGAAACCTTTTCAATAGCTCATATAAAAGACACAAAAGTTGAAAGGTATACCATGCTGGAATAGTCGTTAATGTCTGTAGACATTGCCAGCAAAAGTAAAAGCCAATCCCTTATACACCCTCATTTTGGGATGAGCTCTGCCTGCTTGTGGGGTTTTGGCACTGCAACTGAGATTTCCGTAGCTATCTCTTTATCATGTCCTAACTTCACCTGCGCACTGTGCCCTGGAACGTCCTGAACACAGTAAAATAAGAATAAGAAAATACAGGCAGAGGACAGAGTCTCTGCAGATAAATGCAATGTGACACACTTCTAGTGGGTCATCAGAATCAGAACGTCTTTTATTGTCATTGTATCATTGGAAAAAAAATGATACTTCTATAAGTTGCTGACAGTTAAAACCACATTCTGCATACAGTCAACCATCCAATCCTCACATTTATAAATAACAGACAATAAATAGTTAATAGGTAAAAAAAAAAATGCACATAGTATGTCTGTTAATATTGCACATATAGTGTGCACATACGCCTTGAAGAAGAGGGAAAACAGACAACTGTGATTTCTGTCTCCTATAACTTAAACAGTCTCATGACTTCCTGAGAGGTTCCTAACCTTTAAAGACTTCGTCAACATCATACTAAGTCAGAAAGATGACTTGAGTGAGTTAAACTTTTGCTTAAGTTCGGTTACATACCTGGACACGTTCCCCACTACGATTGTCTTTTTTGCATAGAGTCTAGAAGCTTCATTTCCAATAGTGTGATAGGTCACCCTCTGCTCGGATCCTAAGGACACTGGTACGCCGAATGTGTCCTAAGAGAAATAATGACGAACATTATGGTCTTGATCAAAGATGCCACTTTGTAATCATCAATGAATTAATCACTGATGTCATGTTGGTCAGTTGAACTCACTTTGCCTGTATTGCGCCCTGGTCTGCGCTCCTGCCTGCTGCCATCCTCTCTCCACGCTCCCTCTCCATCCCTCTCTGCTCCCTCTCCTTGTTGTGACAGGGACTCGGACTCTGACTGGGCCAGAGATGGTGTCTCAGAGCCCTGGTTGAGAGGCGAAGAGGACCGGGACGGGGACTCCAGGAAGCGGCGGATGGCTGGATGGTTCAGCACGGCGGGGTCACTCTTCGAAGCATGCTAGGACACAGAGGAAATTGTGGTTGTTGCGACTGTACTGTACAACTGCCTTAAAGCAGCCAACAGCTGTCTGAGTGTGTGTAGATGGGAATTCACCTCTGGGAGCTTTGTTACTCCAGCGTTGGCGTAGTAATTGGCCACTATGCATGCCCTTAGCTTGTCCATCATCCTCCTGGCTTCATTGAGACGCTGCAAAATAATGAACAATTAACCCAACATGCTCTGCTTTCTACTGTAAACATAAAAAAGGTACAAGTCACTTTCTGTATCAATGCATTCTTTTCTGCATTACTGAAATGGAAAAAAAAACTTTATCATCCAGATACCTGACTTATCACATCTATCTCGTGCTCTTTGTTCTTCATTTCCAAAGAAAACTGCTCTCTGATGATGGCTTCAATCTTCTGTACTGCTGCTTCTCGGGCTGATAAGGCAGGAGAAGCACACGTTCAAGTATGAAGTACTGAAGAGGACACTTGCTTGTTAGCTGTCACAACATGTAAAGCAGGTGTAGTGTCTCAGGGCTCGTATCATGAACTCACCATTATGTTCAGCCGCTTTGTTTCTCTTACTGTTTTGGACCAGGGAAATGTCATCATAGTCCGGATCATTGCCTTCTATTTTCCTCTTAATTCCCGACATGGCTGCCTGCAAAGAGGAAAGTGTTAGGAAAATGCATATGCGGACAGCTAATGTTAGCCTGTCACATCCATGCTCCCGTGGCCAGTTGTGATGGTGCCTAGCATCGAAGTAGCCGGCTAGCAAAGAAGCTACTGCCCACAACCAACTTTAGCACTTTAGCTAGCTAGATATGCTAATACAGGTTAGCAGACGTACCACTTTTCTAACCTACTACATTATTATCTGACAAACTGTAGCTTTCGGTTACACTACTTAAAACACAATATCATACGTTACGCCACCAGACTGTGACTCACGAACTCTGTGTGATAGAAATCCGTGCGTGTCGTTCGTGTAGCCGGCAGGGCTGTAGAGCTTAGCACCCGCTAGCCTTGTTTGCTACTTCGGCTAACGTTAGCCCACATTTGTAGCCACCGATTCAATCCGTTTGAAATGCGAACTTACTGGAGTTCCCTGTGCTGTGGCGAA
The DNA here is from genome assembly GCA_026686955.1 of Epinephelus cyanopodus. NCBI lineage: Eukaryota > Metazoa > Chordata > Actinopteri > Perciformes > Serranidae > Epinephelus > Epinephelus cyanopodus. The sequence goes on along the minus strand of CM048926.1, from coordinate 11,302,494 downwards.
ACGTTTCTTTGTGAGGCGTGTGTTTTAATTCAGTGGGAGCACAGCCTTTGCGTGTGCTATGTTCATCTCACACTTGTGTTTCAGTAGTTGCTAAATCTCGAGGTGGACAAGTAAGCTAAGTGGTGGATGGTTAGCTTTGCACTTCACCAAACCGCCACCAGGGGCCGCTATTCTACAAAATGATTTAGTGATGCCACTAAAGCGCAGCAGCTGAATGAATAATGTAATAAATAATAATTATCTTTCTGTGGTTTTGTTCACTGGAGAAATGATGTGTGGTAATATTATATTAAAACATAACCTGTTTTACAAGCACTGGGCAGTAGCTGCTCATAAACTCATTGATAAGTAAGTATTTTATTCCACTGTCATCAGCTTTTCTTAAGACTAATTTCAATGGGAATCCATCACATGTGGCAAAATTATGACAATAAACAGTATATGCATGTTTTTACACCAGGATAGTAGCCATAGACCAAGCATACTCCACTTTTGCAAAATGACATAAGGCCAGGGGCCAGTTAATGAACGCCAATTTAATTAACTGCTAATATTTATCAGATAAAATGGATCAACATTAAACTGCAGATAACTCATCTTTTTTTTTAATTATTCACTTATGAACTGAATTAACTTGGCACCAGGGTTGACACATGGATTTTACAGCCTGTCGCAGCAGCCTCACACAGCTCAGGTGTGCGCAGGGGTGTTTCTAGGATTTGAGGACATTCGGGGCTTAGCTCAGACCTCTGACCCTCCCTGGCACTTCTTTATAAACAAGCTCTACTTTTATGTTTTTTTAAATGTACTTTGGAAAGAACACAAAAAAAAAATCCCAGTGTGAACCACTTTGTTTTCATTGTGGATTAGAAAATGGCAGATGGGCCACCTGGCACCCTATCACGGGCCACCTATATGTATCACTGCTATTATTCTTATATGTCTAAACTTGGCAGCACCGTCGGGTAGCGTGCCAAGAAAATCAGCACGTGGCAAGTGGAATAAGTTTCTGATGAGCACATTTTACACGATCAGGGGTGGGATTAGTTCCATATGTCGTACCATCATCCAGCTCACTATCCTTTCCTCAGGCCTCAAGTCCACATTATCAATAGTAAACTCTTTGTTATGCACACAGCTGAAGGTTGATTTGAGCCATACAAAAACATCAACAAGACATATTTCCTAAAGTATGTCTTACTATCATGTCGCAGTGCCTTGGCAGTGAATCGACCTGTCATTGTAGTCCTATTCCAATTTCTGAAGAAAAGAGCACAATGTATTTGTTCATTGTTCAGTTTTTTCTTTGGTTCTTGGCTTTTTTATAAGCTTAAACAAAGGCCCATGGTTTGGCCACATTTCTAAAAAAGGCTCACCTGCCAACTTCCAACTTCCAACAACTTCCTATTGCTACCATACATAGTAATGCAAACAGATGTTGTATGCTATTCAAAAGGAGGTCAGTTTGACATGTTTAGTTTACTATCATCTGAATTAAGGCCAGAATAATTAAGCTTTCCACTGTTCCCCTGCTTATTAATTAAGTCGGTTTGTGGCCTGTGGGTGTGAGGTGACAGTATGCTGCCAATGCCAAGTGTCTTATAAACAAGATAAATTTATGCACTGACACAAACTTAGATATAGGCTGAAGTTGTTTCCTGTCTCTGAGTGTGTGTGAGTAGCATGTACTTGATGAACACTACATTCTTTCTACATTGTTTAGTGTGAATGCAGAGACGCTGTGCCCATAAGGGTGAGGAATGTTTGTGGTTTTCATTAAACAAAACCATAATATGGAGAATATAAATCACAACGTAAGACAAAACAAAAAGGCCTTATGAGTGTTTACTGCAACACGAGTTGCTCAAGCTTGAAACAACGCTGTTCGACACAATGGCTCGTTAAAACATCGCTGACATGATTGATTCGTCCCTTGACGAAATGCAAGACTCATCAGACATATGGTCGCAGAAAGACCCCGGAGCGTATTTCTTGTTGTTGGTTGTCAACTTAAAATCTGTGGTGTCTTCATTGAAATCTGTGGTGTGGTTTGTGGTTAAATCGTTTAGTGTAATCACTTCTTTTCTATCTCCCACATTTTTATGGTGTGAATGTGCTGATAGTAATTTTAATGAGAATAACCAGTGATGGTTGGGTCAGCTTCATCTGTCACATCCAGCATAATGGCTGCTTTTCATCTCAATCCTCCGATTTCTTTCATTCTGAGTCAAAACTTAACGCTTGGTTTAAAAAAGAATTTATTATCAGGACATCTCTCAGTTTAAAGGTCTAATATGCTCATTTTCAGGTTCATAGTTGTATTTTGGATTTCTATGTTAACATATTTACATGTTCTAAAGTTAAAAAAAAAACACATCATTTTCCCCATACTGTCTGCCTGTATTCACCCTCTATCTGAAATGCTCCATTTTAGGGCCTGTCTCTTTCAGGCCTAGTCTGCTCTGATTGGTCAGCATTTTCAGGTCTTCTACGTAAAATAGGAAATTCAAAGGAACCCATTAAGGCTCGATTTATATCTTGTTATCTGCAGGCACAGATAGACAGAATATTACATCAATTACAGTGATCGTAATCCTTGCTTGAATGTTCCCTTGGCAATGAGTAAAATTGTCTATCAGCGACTTGCTGTCTCTGCCCTCAGACTTTAAAGACCAGAGGGTGGACATTTGGATTCAGCCTTAATGCTTTAAGTTTAAAAGGTTTGCAATATATAGTATAGTTGTGACATCACAACTTCAAGGAAGTTCTGACGGCTCGTTTGTAGGCAGTTTCTGAATTGGACTGTACACTTCTCTATGGGTCGAGCATTTTGACAGTATTTCAACACATAACAGTTTTGTTTTCACAATATTTATGTCACACCAGTACCTGCTTTATATTTAAATGAGACATGGAAATCTGATTTTTTACAATAAGGGACCTTTTATATCCAAAGCTGGCACAATGATGATCACCACAACCATTTTTATATTACAAATTGACCATGCAAGGAAATACAGTTGTCAATGAAAGCCATATACACATACATCTAGTGTCTCTTGTTTCAGAATTAAGAGCCTACGTGCAATTTATAAAAAAGAAGCAGGCCCTGGTGTCCCCATACCAGGCGAGGTACTCTCTCCGAATGTGCCGTTTCATCGTGGTCTTCTTGAACTGCTCTTAGTCTGGGCCCTCTCCTGGGACCACTTTGCTTTCGGAGACCCTACCAGGGACGATTAGCCTTGTACAACAGGGACACAGGAACCCCTACACCACGTTAAGGTGGCGATTCTTGGAGGGGTTAAGGCAAGACATTTTTTCTCCCAGGAGGAGCATGGACCTCTGGGATGCTCCGCTCGGCCTGCTGTCCCCGTGACCTGGCTTCGGATAAGCGTTTGAGAATCTATGGATGGGTGGACGTCTTGCCCCAAAACTCTAGACTTTCTTTAATATTTTTCACAAACATACATTCTTACACCATCTTACTGATGAAACACGCCACAAGTGCTGGTAAGGAAAGAAAAACTTTATTGATGTTTCTCTTACACAAGTCAACCGTTACATTTCAACATACTGCAGTTTACAAAAATCCAAAGCTTTCTCGCCATTAGACACAAAGCATCTGAGGAGAAAGTGGTGTTAAAAATATCACATCATACATACAATAAGAAAAGTTTATATCAAAATCATACACTTTAATTCCCACTCGTCATTCTTTTATTAAAAGGCACAAAGGGCAGCATTCTGCAGTTAACACCTTAAAGCCCCCAGCTTGCATGCAAGCGCAATTTACCCATTGGCATTTTAAATCAAGGTCACTTTTGGGATTGAATCTCATCCGTTTTGGTTTAAATCTGCATTCATATCAAAATCCACCAATCAACTGTTAACGTTCAGCTCTCACGCATGCCATTTGAATGTGGGAATCACAATATCTCAGCAACAAACGGTCCCACAACTCACCACAACACTCAGAAGAAAACGAAAACACAATGAATAATCTTATCAAAGCAAACCATGTATGAAGGCCTCTACATAGCTGATAATGAAAATCAATAAATCAACATAACAAGACAATGTTTTGAGTAAATACTCAGTGAAATCACAGACGCACACACACTCAAATTCTCTCTCTCGCACTATTTATCTAACGCCCTCTAACTTGTGTGCTTTCCAACATTCTTGCCCCTGAGCCTCCTCTTGTTGGCCTCCTGAGTTACCCTAAGTATGTTACTTATGTTACGGAGTGTTGGTGGGCCTGAGGATGTTTTCCTTTTCAGCCTGTACTTCTGTTTGAGACCTGACACTGGACTAATCCCTCTAAGAAAACACCTGGAGGATGGTTTAAGCCGAAATACCCCCACCTGTTTTTGGCATTGTGACTGACAGACAGGAGCTCAATCTGTGCTCTTCTTATGCTGTGTATTATGACATTGTTACACATTGTTAGATGGTGACAAACACACAATCTCACTGATCCCTAACTTGTCAACCTAAAATAAGAAGCCGCAACTCTCTTACTCACTCTTGTCACTGTTTTCGTGTAGCAGTTTTTGTTGTTTTCATTAGAAAAATAGAGCCATCGCAGGCAGCGGCCAACAGGAGGAGCTTACAGGCCCTTTTACTGTCTCTTCCATACGTCACATGAAAGCAAAGAACATTTACTGATACAGTAAAGGAAAAAAAAGGAAATCATTGTCATATAATTCTACATTTAACAGGATTCTGTCAAAGTGCACAATTGGGGCTCTCAGTTAGAGAAAAACACAATATGCAACCAAAAAAAAAATACATTTAAATACACGTTAAACAAGTTATATTCACAGCAATATCTCTAGTCTATCAACGCCTACCGTAGTAAAAGGTGACTTTTACTGACCATGAGCCACATCATTCAAAATCTTGTCAATCAGAACTCTTAAAGCGACAGTTCACCCCCAAATCAAAAATACATATTTTTCCTCTTACCTGTAGTGCTATTTGTCAGTCTAGATTGTTTTGGTGTGAGTTGTTGAGTGTTTGAGATATCGGGCGTAGAGATGTCTGCCTTCTCTTAAATGTAATGAAACTAGATGGTGTAGAAAGGCTCGTAACTGAAGCGGCCACTAGAGGCTGGAAAGCTGTGGTGCAAGCGATCGAGGTGGGCTGCAAAGGCTTCGTCGCTAGATCCTCCACCAGGCTGTGGTGGGTCTGCCTCAATGGAGGGTGTCTTGTGATAAAGGTCGAAATGATGATGTGGAGGTGCACAACTGATAATGTGTCGGGTTGTCATGGCTGAAATACCTATGCTCTGGCACAAACCGTGCTGAAACTCCAGGGATTGTAACATCAAGTCCTAACTGATGAATCTACATGAAACTGCTCACAGCAAGGTCCATTATATTCAAGAGAAGGCAGACATCTCTGCGGCCGATATCTCCAACACTCGGCAACTCACACCAAAACAATCTAGACTGATAAACAGCACTACAGGTAAGAGGAAAAATATGTATTTTTAATTTTGATGTGAACTGTCCCTTTAAACCCCCCCATGAGCGGTGTAGCACTGCTACACACACTACCATAGCAGACCAGTAAACACACATACACACATACACACCTGGAGGTATCTATGGTTACCCCGAGTTACATCTTTACATGTAAGTGCACAGGTGAGAGGTGCCATCGTCAGTGTGAAACCCTCTGTGAACACAAGCTAGCAGTTGTGCGATGCTTACACTATAGAACTCTGATAAACCTCCTTGGCTCTGACGCATCCACACCGAGTCGTAAAAGTCACAAACTGTACATACACACCAAACATGCACACCACTTATTCAGAGCAGTCTTCGAGTTTGATCTACAAAGGCTTCTCACATCTACAAAACCACCCACAAGCCCAGTACACCAATGAACTAACATCGATATGAAACAGACACACTAAAGCTACTTATAATACAGTAAACATCCAATTATAAAAAAAGACAAACAAGTATAACTTAAAAAAAATAAAAAATAAAACATCAGTAATGAGTTTAATAATTATCAAAATGGAGCAAAAATAAAGCTTAACAGGGGATATCAAAATGTGAGGTGATGACACAGCTGGAGGATGGGAAAGGGGAAACGCACAAGGGAAGTGGAACTGGGTGATAAGTGGAGGGTTAGAAAAAAGAGGAAATAAAGAGGGCAAAGCTAACAGTGGCTATGTTCCAATATTTTGGTACAGCCTCTGCTGTTTATCTCTTCTGCTAACTCCACTCTGGGTCAACGGGTGACACCGACTTGTACTTATGACCACTGATACTGCGGGAGAGCAGCTGGCTGACTGTTCACCACGTATTTATTAGGTCATTTTTAGTATCAAGGAAACAAGATAAAAAGCAAAGGACAGTGCTTTTAATGTTCTTTACCTGCACTGTGCTGCTGTGCTACTGTATGTACATATCCGTGTGGAGTGCAGTGGGTACAAGGTTCAAAATCTGACCTGGCTGCTCATCTGTCAATCAGAAATAAATTCATATTCCTCTGTGGGCAGATCATTCTGGCCATTTTTATAAGGCTGTTTTTCAATTTTTGCCTGAAGGCGTTGTTTTTGTTCATCAGCACTATCTGAGTTTATTTCAGCTCATCAGCAACCTAGATCTGAGGGTGAGGTGACTTTGCACAGTAATAAAAGCACAGTGTTGGGAGGCAGGCTGTCCAACTGATTACCTGCTTGTAATCAGTACTGTAATAAAATCAATTCTGGAAACTCAATGTTAATGTTTGGAGTTACAGCCCTTTAACTTGTAGTTAGATAGGCAGACAGTTTATGCTTTGTTATTTAGAGACTTAAGTGCTAAAATTTCTTTGAAAAATATGTTAATTAATCCAAATTTACCCGTATTTACTTAGCTTTTAATTGAGTTTTCTTTAATCAGTAAACTTAAACTTGCTCAGGTGTCATCACGTCCAGGCAGGGGACCATGTGAAAATTTCATGTCACCATTACCCTGGCCAAAATAACTGTGATTCACGACATCCTGGTGATTATCAAAATGTGCTTAAAACTTTTAAATTGGCACTAAAGCAAATTGGAATCAGTTTTGCTTTAGTGAAAAACAAACAAACGCTCTTAAAAACCCAGGCTTCTCAGCTATTTGAAATGGCATCATATCCTTTGAAATGAAATATGCCAGTGAGTGATTAAGATCTTATGTTCGTTGAAGTTGGTGCACACACAGCCTGTTTTACTGGTTCTATTTTATTGTTCTAAAGTATTGTGTTTAGGTCACATGAGAGGATATGATTGAAAGCTATGTGAAAATATAAGAAATTGAACTTTGGTTTTAGACTAAGTCAACACAGATTCATTATCTTAAGGTTAAGAATGAATTCACTTTTACAATCCAAGTAATCCTCTATCATAATCAGTTTCCTTTAATTCTTCCCAACCTTGTGCAGTTACTACTAACGCAAGGCACATCTGCCATGTCAATCTGACTCCACTTTAGCTCACGTTACAGACAAGTCATCAGCATCATAAACCACTGAGCGTTTCCACAGAAGGGGTTTTAACTATAGTACACAACAGCAAAAGGTTCACAGCACCACAATGAGTTCTGCTACATGATACTGTGAGAAAATAAATTAGCTCAAAAGGCACTGTGGATAAAGAAGTGTGTGATTGTGTTTTGTGCTGTGCATCAGGTGAACTTGAAAAACTTAAGTTCAAGTTTAAGTTCTTTAGTGTGTGCGTCTGTGTGCTTGTTTAGGGTCAGGGCCTGTGGTACTTGTCATTGTAGCGGTGGATGGTGACGCAGCCGTGGTAGGAGATCGGCCGCGGCATGGCCGCCACTCCTGTGATGATGCCTGTTGCTGGGTCATAACACAGGATGCTGTCTGTCGCTTCGCCATTCTCGCCTCTGCCGCCAAGGATGAAGATCTTCCCGTTGCACACTGACATGCCGCAGCTCTCCTACAGGAAGAGAGAGATTGAAATTAGAGGTTGCAGCTTCAGAGGATCCTTGAAGTCAAACAGTCTGTTCCTCGAGTGCACAGCATCTGCGTTTAACTTATTACCTGTTTGTTAAAGGTGTGAACCACATGTATCCAGTAGTCCTCTGCGGGGTCGTAGCAGAATATGGACTTGGTGAGACCCCCACACACATAGATCAGGTTGTTGAGGGACACTGCCGTGATGCAGCGCTTGGCGATGGGGATGTTTGCCCGCAGCAACCAAGAGTCTGTCTCAGGATCATAGCACTGAACCTGTGACATACAGTTACGTGCAGTTAGTTGTGTTTTATTGTGGTAAAACAAAGAGGAAAGACTCCATGTGGTGGGAAAATGGTTGAAAAACTGACATATCTGTGGTTTTACTGGCTGTCTGTTCTGTAGGCTGACTTGAGTTTGACTCGATGTGGTTTCGCATACAATCCAAGCATTCTCTCACCCACGTCTCTTTAAAATAGCCTCCTTCCAAACAGTGTTGTCTCTGATGCCAGCTAACACACAGCTTTAGGATCAATGTGAATGACGCCATAAGGGGACTCAACAGATAAGTAGCTTCAAGCAGTTGGAGCTAGCATGAACTCTAGTCCCTTTAAGCCACGTAGAGCCACGAACAAATAGTCAGCCATGTTGTGTTAACTCTTATCAGGCTGCCTCTTTGCCTGTGGATGCATGTTTTCTTGCCAGCAAAGGTGTAAACAAACAAACTAGCTTTTCCTTTAAAGGAAAAAAAACGCTTCCCCTGAAGTTTGAGCTCCTGTGAATTTTACTCTCTTCCTGTTTACTACCAGCAGCAACTGTCACGTAAAACATAATGAGACTATTCCAGGGTAGCCCATCAGGTCCTGATATCTAGGGTCATCTAAACACAGTGTTACACAGTGGCACCGTTGGCACGTCCTGACAGATGACAAATTATCTAATCTTGAACTTCCTTGTAATTATCGCTACCTCACTCTTTATCTTGGTACCTCATTATCAGTGAGTCTATTTCTTTGGGTTTTAAAGTGTTTGGTCTTCCATTACTTTTTTTCATCAGCGTCATGTCACAGCATATCACTGTCATCTCATTATGTAATGTATTTCTATCAATGACTCACTGATGTGAAATTAAACGTGAAATACTGCACAATTAAAAACTGGCATGGACATGATGATCAGGATACAATTAAAGCTGTAAAACAACCTTAATCAGGATGAACCAGACAGACCTGGAGATAAAACTACCCGAGGCTAAAGATGTTTTGTTCTTGGTGACTCAGGAAGACTTTTGTTTTTATTAAGGGAAGCTTCATCTTTCAGGGATAGGCTGCAACAGTTGACATGGGTTATTTTGTTCTTTCAGTTATGTCCTATTAATGTTTATTATTTAACTAAAATGTATCGTACATATATATAGAACCAGGGACCCTCTTGCTGTGAGGCAACAATGTTAAAACACTATTATAAACTGTGACCACTGTGTTTGCACATCCGTTGTATCTCTAAGGTATAATCACTGAAAACTAGTTATCTGCTTAAGTGTGCGGTTAGAGGAGCACACATCTGTTTCCCACCTTATCGGAACAAGTGTCGTCATCAGGTCCTCCTCCAATGACAAAGAGCTTGCCAGCACAGCTGGCCACGGCTGGAGAGCTGACAGCCTCTTTCATCGGAGCAACCTCTGTCCAGCGGTTGGAGAAGGAGTCATAACACTCAACACTGCTCAGGCGGCTCTGCCCATCATAGCCACCTACAGCATAGACCTGAGGGCAAACACACAAACACATGTGGATTAGAGGAGGAGTTTATTTTACTACCTTGGACGAAGGTTGTTTTTTTTAGCTTTTTACACAGAGCAGGATTATGAATCTAGGAGTGAGAGAAATTTTGAGTTGTGTTTTGTTGTGATATATCCACATACACCATATACACAGACGCACATTCACGACAAGAGAGATGTTTGTATTCAGGCACAGTAGTTCACAAGTATGAACAATAGCCTGTACGTCAGCACTTAGCGAACCAGTCTATCAGGTGCAGATGAAAGATGACGTACTGCAACTGTGAACAAGCACCATTGTCTCAGTCCTGGTTGCTCTTACATCTGTAAACAATGCTCTGGATCCCTGCAGGCATCGGTGCATTTTCTAACCTTTAACTGGTGTAATCAAAATCTGTTAATTCCCATTGTATATCACAATCCAAACTAATATTCAGCCAGTAGATTTGATTTCCAAGTTGGTTGATTAAATGCTGTCCCATGCCATTTTCTAGACAATTCAATCTGAGCCACTAACAATAACAAAAGCATAAAACTTGCTGGAAGCTAAAGCATTACCAACAGAAGAACTGTGTTGACATAAGATGTGCACTCTAATAAGTGCCTTGTGGTTATACATTGGCCGACTACCCTACTGGAGAGCGCAGAATGGCAAAATGAGAAAAATATCTGGAGCATGAGGCCTGAGGTATGGGGAGACAAAAGGCTGGTGAAAGGTAGAGATACATCTTAACTTCTACTTCCTCAATGACTGTCAAGAATACATTATTGGTTATGAGCACAGCACTGCTCATCAACAGACTGGTCTTATGCAACAGAAGACCTTCGGGCTGTTCCTGTCTCTCCCAAAAAATCTCAAGCATAAACAAGTACAGAGGAGAGGGGGGGGTAAAGAAGAGAGGGGAAACAAAGAGACAAAGAAAGATGGAGGGAAAAACGGGGAACAAGAAAGGCGGAAGTGGAGAGAGCCCGTGGATATTTGCATACTACACCTGGGCTGATTGATAGCACTACCGCCTTTTTTAACTGACAAGTTGTTGCAGAGATAAAAGACCTTCATGAACTTGTTCACTCTTTGTGTAACATCTCAGGCGGTGGTTTCAGAGTAAAGCTGTCTGTGTGTTTCTTCATTCATGTGATTTCAACAACAAGCAAACATAGCCAATATTTGGTGTAGGGCAGCTGCCACACTGTAATTCACAGACTATGTAGACCAACTGAGACGTGTTTATTTTGACACTATGTGATGATACAGCTAATAACAAGTGGTTAAATGCAGGAACCTTGTTGCCTAAAATGAAAGAGATGCAACAGAAACAAAAGAGAAATAAGGGGAGTGAATGTAAATTTAAAACTACAGCCCTTAAAGCAGCTGTGCGGAACTTTTTACCATTCATAAAACTGTCCCTAGTTCGTATCACCTCCCCTTGAAGATCCGCATATTTATTTGAACTCAACAGCGACAAAAAAGCCTTTCTCTATATGGCTTTTTAGCGTAGCCTCTGTCGGGTCGGACACAGCGGAAGTCAGCAAACCAGAATATGGCACCTGGAGGCGGAAGTAAGTCTGCATGCCTGCAGTGGCCCGCAGCCATTAAACCACAAAAGAAGGATGCCGTGTTTATGAGTAGGATTTAAGAAACAGGCTAAATGACATGTAGTAGGGAGCAGTCTCTTGTACAGTAGGTGGTGGTATGCACCTGGAAGTTGTTTGCAATCCGCCAATAAATTGAGAGAAGAAGAAGAGCCGTGTTTACAGAGAGTGTTCTTTGAGTAAGCGGTACGCAACGGGCATTGCTGAACACATAACAGTTTTACCAGATGTATCTATAAGGACTTGGTTGTACTTTCGATGTCATGGCGGATAAAGAAGGATTATAATTTGGGTGAACTGACCCTTTAATGCTCCACTGAGGATATCCAGACACTAGTTTGCTTGAAGAGTGGGGGTTGGGGGGCTTTGGATCTCTCTTTTCTTCTCTTCCTCACCACTTTGCAGTCACTCGATAAAACACCCCATAAGGTTTCGATACAGTGTGAAAGTGTGAGTACATCAGTATAGGTGCATTCCACATTCGCTTGATGATGGCAACACACACTCTATACTGACTCGACTTGAGGTATGTGGCTTTGACATAAACACTAAGCCAAACATGATTCATGACTTTCTAAGGACACGCTCTCTAACCACTGAACAAGCACATTCGCAGCTTATTTTATGACCATGTTCTAACTCAATGATTAACTGTCCACATGCAGAGAGGTGAGAAGTAGTGACCACAAGAGAAACGCTGAGGACTCCAGGAGGAAAACGACGTGGAGAGACAGACAAAGACGGACTGACACAGACACAAAAAGAGAAAGAAAGAAACATGATAGATGAGAACAGCCGTCACCAAGTGCAGCCATAACAGGGAGGGGAAAACAAGTGGTGACCTATTTTTGCTTCTACTCTATGGAAACAAGATCAGTCCAACAGGACATCACAGAATACAGGACACCAGGATGAGAAGAGTGTGTGTGATTGTATTTATATCCCTGCAAGAACCAGCTTTAGAAGTTCAGACATTAGGTTGTGGTAAGGACTATGTGAATAGATAGACGGTCTGGATAGTTAAACAAATGTGGGCGTGCACATGTGTACGAGAAGATACTTGAATGTCAACTGAATATGCAAATTGACTGAATGGTGAGTTAGTGGAAATGAGCATTGAGGCCTTTGCATGAAAGCATGAACATGCATACATGCTGCTTTTACAGGCTTGTTTACGATACTCCTTGTTTCTCCATTCTTCCAGCTGGAGCATAAACTGCACATCAAAAGGGGAAATTACAGACAGAATGAGGAAATGACTGGATGCAGGAGGAGGGGGAACTGATTTCAGAGGAAAATAACAAAGAGATAGATCCTATACTGAAAGTATGTTGATAAAAAAGGGTAGATACAGCCTGGAATGAAAACATAACAAAAAGCATCCTGGACCAATCTGTGAAAAGATATGAGGAAATGAAATGAAATAACTATGACAGACAATAGAGTTCTGAGGGAAAATGATACAAAAGAAGCATCAGAGATAAGGAGACAGCACACAATGAGGTGATTTACAAAAAAAGAAGATTTCTATGGAAAAAAAAGAAGAAGAAAATTTGAGAAGGGAGGACAGAGGAGGAGACTAAACCACATGTGTGTGACAGATACAGGAAGTGGTCGCAGACAAGGGCCTCTCCTGGGATCTTGCATCTCAGAGGAATGTGTTTGTGTGAGGAACACTGCCTCTTATATGTTGTGTGTGATGCCTTGCAAGTTTGACTTATCAGTTGCAGGCTTTGGATACAAGAATAGGAAATACACATTAATGTCGACTTATTTTAGCATTAAATCATTTTTGCATGAGAGTGTTGAGTCAGCTGCTGATCAGCAAATTTGAACATCAATGTACTATAACTTTTAGAGTCAAGTTAAGCAACTGCTATTTTGGTCCATCTTGTTTTCACCGTAACAGGATACATGACTCACTTTGGAGTTAATTACTGACTTTTATAGCCAGAGTGTGACCCTCCAGCTGATTACCTCACTGTTGTGGAGAACCCTGAACACTGCGTGTGTGTTTGTTGTTTCTGTGGCAAGGAAACTCAGCATTTGGGTGTTGTTTCGCAAGTCAGAGAAAATCCAGTACATATTGACCACAAGCAGAGCTCCATTTAAAAAAAAAAAAAAAAGTATGTTTGCAGATTTGCTCCAGATGACAAGAACCCCTTCAGAGTCAGGACCCATTCTGACAAAGTAAATAAAGCACTGTTTTAGCCCAAAGCTTTCCAAGAATACTTGTCCTTGTGTCCGTGTTCTTTAAGCGCGTGTTCAAGCGTGTGTTTGTGCACATGATGACTAAAGCACACACGTGAGTTTGTGAGTGGTGTTAGCAGGAGTCTGTTTATGCTCTGCCTACTTCAACCGTGACAATCAATGGTTGCTCTTCTTTACGCAACACTAATAACAGATATGGTGCTTCAGAAACCTCGCGTGGGGCACACATGCCATTGTCATACCAGTGATTTGTTTTGAATTGAGATGCTCTTTGTAACCACAAATGCTACAGCAAATGCTTGACTATCTGGTTGAAGAACATTTCTGAAGACAACATGTGGTTACACAGTTATACAGTTATTTACTTTGATGATAGAGTTTCCTCTTGTGAGCAGAATGCAGCGTGCCATAGGAACATGAGCAGCCTAGTACTGTGTATATTTACAGAGGAAGTGTGCTGTCTCATGCCTATGTATGCAAACCCAGTGTGTGTTTACAGGCTTATCAGGAGTCCTCACAGCTATGTATGGCCACTCCAGGCTTATGTGATTGTGCACAGACAGATAGAACATGATACGGGAGAGCTGACTCCTCCTTAACTTGGAAGTGTAAGGTGTTGGCCCACGTCCAATAAACTCCCACTGCCCTCGAACAGGAATGTCCACCTGGCCTTGCGCTAGAGACTGTAAATAGTAACAGCTCGGGAGCAGAGGCAGTGATCGAGGATTAATGTTCAGCTCACATGTAGACATTAAATGTACTCCGATTTCACAACCAAACTGGCACAGGTCTCCGTTTTTATGTATAGGTGGCTAAGGTTATATGGGTTTGAAAATGCCAGACAAGGAGGAGTAGCTATAGTTATTTCCTGTCGTATGCTGCCTGAAGAATGCAACTTTTTAAGCCCCTGTTGTATTTTCCAACTGTGGCGTGTTCAATAGGTGAAACAGCTGCACTGTTCTAGTTACTAAGGAACTTGTTTATATGACGGTTTAAATGAAGGCAAACTTCCTTCTCTCTCTGTTGAATCTGTGTGTACGTATCCAGGATGCGTTAGACCAGCTGGCACCGGTCGTTAACAAACCCTTGGGCAACAAACGCATGTGTCACACACAAAAATGATTACTGCTCCTTGTCACAAGGTCTCCTCATTGACTCGGATCAATAATAAGCAGTAAGCAGGCAACAGTCAAATGGGACTGGAATTCTTTAGCATTACTGCAGCTGATGAGTCACTTACGTCTACAAGACAAACCGCTAAATGTCAATCATGACTAATTATGCAAAGCCCTTGGTGTGTTTAAAAAATTCCTTCAAGTCTGCAGGTAAGAAAGTATGTGTAACAGTGGGACGAGACATGATTGTGAAAGGTATCAAGAGCAGACAAAAGGTTTCATGAAGCCTTTCCAGCAAGTGATTCCTCAGAATTTCTTCGCTGTGTAAATGTCCACTTCCTTGTACCTTTACCTCAGAAAGCTCAACAGGTAATAAAGACATTGTGTTATTCCGCTGAGGCACGACATGACTTAAATTTCTGTAAACACACACGACTTTCCTGGTTCCCTATGTTTAAAGGGTTATGCCATGGCAACAGAGCTTTGTGCACGTAGCCTCCATAGCTGCACTGTGGCTTCTGTGTGTTGGGGCTGTGGTGGCCACGAGATGCCGTGTGCAGACCAACCGGCCAGCTTGTGTGGCTTGTGATTTCTGCCGCTCATTCAAATATTTTGTGATCTAGCAAAACCAGTTTTAACGACAACCTTTTCCTTGCACAATAACGGCTCCATAGTCACTACATGTCATAACTTTGTGGTATACAAGAGGGCTCGATCATGTAAGACGCAGCTATCTAGAGTTGTGAGGGTGCTATCAACGAGAGAAATCTGACACCGAACTATAAATCAACTTCTACATCAGAGCCATCCACAGTGGGGTAACCATGCACCCTGATGCAGTTGCATGAATCTGCCTTGAGGCTCCCCGCTTCCTTACCTTGCCCAGTAGGACACCCATCTTGTGTCTCCAGCGGCCCTTGTTGAGAGAAGCCACTCTGATCCACAGGTTGAGCTGGGAGTTATACATCCACACGTCCCTGCTGTTGATGCGGCCACCTAAAGACACCAAAACATGCCAGACAGTTATTCACCCCAGGAAAACTTTATCTTTCTTGCATGCCTCCACTCGTCTGTTCATGCATGAGTGCTTTAAATATGTTTCAGAGAAAATGCATACGTTTGAAATGAGCGTCCCACTTGATAAATGAGACTTGGATTATTCTGCACGACTTGTGTGAGAGTTTGTAAACAGGTGTTTTGATATAGTTTTTCTGTTGTTTAACGAGGCCCCCTATGACTTCAATTAGTTTTTGGATTCTTCGTTCACCACCGACGCATGCAAGAAACACAACATTTTGTTCCCGAATCACGGGGTGAATAACTGATATACAAATGATCATTTAGGGAGTGATGTATTTCTTTAAGACAACTTTGGGTACAGTACATTGAGCATTTTACAATGTGTTATCGTTATCATTTCAAATCAAGTTAATCTGATATAAATGAGAAGCTCATAAATAAACCTGAGCAGCTCTTGGTGAACAGCCAGCTTGGACAAGTAATGCCTTATCTCCTCACTGCGGCAGAGTTATAAGTGTCTTATCTGACTTTGACCTGAGATGGGTCTCCAGGGTTCACCTAGCAAATAAAAGGTTTCCTCACACACACACACACACACACACACACACACACACACACACACACACACACACACACACACACACACACACACACACAGCCAAACATAAAGCAGGTTGGCTATTTAAAGAAACACACACGCGCCGTATCATGTTTCATTATGTATGCACAGGCAGTGAGAAACCATCAGTTCGGTTTTTTAATTATTTTTAAAAGCAAACATATCATTATGCAGATTTTTTTTTCAGCTAACAGAGCAGCAGTATGGCTGACTGTCTCCTTTGTTGTCTCTGGGCAAACATGTGCTTTAAGAAGGTGTGGGGAATAATAACAGGCACCCGACCAGGCTACAGTATGACCCAGACACATATTCTAACAAGTCCTGACACGTGCCCCCCCTCTCTCTCTCAACAACACCCCATCACCACTCCACCACCACTAAATACACACACACACACACACACACACACACACACACACACACACACACACACACACACACACACACACACACACACACACCTGTCTGCTGATTCTCCACAGACTGAGGGAGAATCCAAACAAATCTTTCTCTTTTAAAAATACAATGGAGCGCTACAGGTTAACTTTTTAGCATGGAGGACAGATGAAGAGGTGACTAAATGTAGGTTAACCCAGTCAAAACCATAAGCAAATGGTGTCAAATTAAAGTTGAAGAGGGCAAATGTGAAATTACCAAAAAGCCATCTGAAAAACGAGGTGAATTCCGTGACCTCTGCTCTGCTGTCATTTATCCAACAATAAGTTCAGGAGAAGTTTATCTTCAAGCACGGGTGTCGCATAGATACCAACAAGACTCAAGCATATAAACAGTCAGTGACAATCTGTGTTATTTCACACTGGGACTTTAACTGGTCACATGGTGGTGATATCGGTTAGTAAAATACACATTATGGAAATGAATATAAACACTCGTGCCTTCTAATCACACCTCTCCCTTCAGAGCAGTTTCCTTCCTAACAACAGGTATTAATACGTGATAATCTCATGAAACTAAAATACAATTTCTCAAGTTTTTGCGGTGGTGTTTGCAAACTGTCGTTGGGTGTTTTCTTTGTGCAGTGAACATGTGGGTGGTTATGGAGCAATAAATAAAGGCCTAAAGAAAGCCTGCCAGTGTAAACAAAGGTGTCTGGTCCTCCTCTGTATTCACATGCAAACAAAGGAGTTTTCTCTGTATTGTAAGCTAGCTGACCGACAGGTGGGTAGGCATGCAGTTCATCGTAACAATAAAGAAAACCTCCTTGAAAGGTCACGTATTCCAATAAAGCAGTGGCCATACACAGGTAATATAAGGTGATTAGTGTTCTGTCATTTTAAATTATACCGTAGCGCACAGACAAAAAGGAGACAGGGGAAGGAAGTTAGGTGCAGCATGTGTCTGCTTGATAATCTGCTGGATAGTGAAAGAGCCAGACAGTCTGCTGCCCTGCCCGAGGCCTCTGTTTTTTCAGATTTGCATGAAGGAAACACAGTGAAGGAGGACGAGCCACTTCAAAGAAAGCCTCACAGACCTAGAAAGCTAGTTAAAAGAACTACAACTGTCAGAAGGCGGTCTTTTCTCAAAAACTTTAGCCCCACTTGCTCAGACAGGTTGGTGGGGGTGGGCAATGCTGCTAATCACTGTTCTTGTGGCAATGTCTTCGGGAGGCCCCAATATGATCTGTGACAGTTTTCTGAGAGTTTCGCATCGCCTACAGTTACAGTGTCATCGCTAAATGCAAATGATCTAGCTCAGTAAGTTACAACATTCTTGTCGTCTGAGGAGGCAACAAGAGAAGTCAGGCTAATTGTGACTATGACGTGCCTTCTCTGTAATGTGTGAGGCAAGCACACATGTTCTGCTGCTCAAGCTAAGACACTGTCCAACTGTGGAGTAAAGAGACATTGATTTGATGTTTTCATATTCAAACTAGGCATGATTCATCTTGTGAGATCAGATCATGATGAGATCTAATCTGAAGTCTTTTTGACGCCATTTCTTTGTTAAGTAAGAATGCTCACTCTGGATCTGAGAGGCTGATTACAATGCTGTGGATGTAAGAAAGTCAGTGGTGGTGGCCGGAGTCCCTGTCCCCGTCCTTAGAGGTGCAACTAAGCCACATCCTATTTAAGACCGCAGCTAACTGCAGCTGTGCTAGAGACTGGAGGCCCTCCAAGGTATTTGCACCAGTTCCCAGTGTGCGGAGACAGACAGACAGACAGAACGGAGGTATGTGTGGGAATGTAATTGAGAAGATAAAAATAAAGTCGAGAAAAGGGGATTAATTAAGGCAGATCGGGCTACAAAAAAAGAAACTGGGGCAAAGAACATCATAACATGCCTTTAAGGAGTAGTGTGAATGTGTGTGTGTGTGTGTGTGTGTGTGTGTGTGTGTGTGTGTGTGTGTGTGTGTGTGAGAAAGAGACAAGGGGGAGGGGTGTGTTGACTTTTCCAGGCAGCGCTTGAGGGTAGATTGATAGCGAACACGTGAGGACTTGGCACAGTGAGAGTGTAAAAAAAGCAGAACACTGCACACTCTTCACTGAAGGGGAGAGCCTCTTTTTTTCTCTGTATCTCCTTCTCCCCTTTTTTCTCTTCTCCACATCTTTCGACTGCTGTTTTT
The DNA here is from genome assembly GCA_026686955.1 of Epinephelus cyanopodus. Taxonomy (NCBI): domain Eukaryota; kingdom Metazoa; phylum Chordata; class Actinopteri; order Perciformes; family Serranidae; genus Epinephelus; species Epinephelus cyanopodus. Next base: position 11,283,616 of record CM048926.1, on the reverse strand, counting down.
GTCCAGTAACGTTCTGGAGCTCATGTGAAGCATGTATAAGCATGAGCATTCCCAGAGGGTACATTTGAACTTGTGTCAGTGCTTATTCCTGGAAACAATTTTACTGAAAAGGAAGGAAAAACTCTCGACCTCCATGCCCCAAACCCCACAGTGCTGCATCTTGTACACAGCACATGTTTACACAATGTTTGGTTTTAGAAACTACCTCATCAGTTCAGATGAAAGATGTAATGTCTTGTTTAATCTAGATCTTCTTTTCTTTTGCCTCAGGAGGCTTACGCCACACTTGGCCTATGCTAAGTTTTAAAAACGCAGCAGCCTTGCCAGGAAGCAATGAGAAATATAATATCTCAAAATCAGGTTTATTCCAAGCTAATCACATCCTGACCTGTTGGTGCAGTCTAAAAATTAAAACGGGATGTTAGATTGCTGCGTACAGAAGATCCTAGAAAGCCGCTGAACCGATGTAAAAGGTGGTGACCTTGTTAATTGGCCAATAGGAAGAGAGAGGGACTGAGCTGGCCAATGACGGCTTCTCTCAGCACTAAGCCTGGAGCATGCATCCAGATGTTACTCTCATATTTTCCTTCAACTCAAACAGGCTGTCGCTGTAAAAATAACACAGGGCCAACAGTCACCATGGCCTTTCCTGCCACTACACTGGGGGATTCGCTGGCAAGCCAAGCCAAGAAAAAGACACTGATCATGTCCCTTAAGAGTATACTAGTGAATTTTTCTTTTTGGGTATGGCACAATCTTACTATTATTAAGAGAAACTGGACTTTGTAACAACCAGAAGCACACTGAGTCTGACCATATAGAAGTCAGTAGGGCTGGGTGATACAGAGAAAATCAATTATCACTGTATTTTTGACCAAATATATTGATATAAAACTGCAACAATACTGTAAAGTTGACTATTAGTGATTTCAAAAAATATTTACACACCAGATTTTAGGGCTGACCCAAAAAATTCGAAGCTTCATTCGATGGCACGGGATTCGATTGTGAAAAAAAAAAAAAATCACATCTTCGGCACCTTTTTCTTCATTTTTTGGGGGGAGGACTTAAAAGCAACACTAAAATTTCTGACAAGGAAACAGAAAGCCCAACGCACAGTGGAGATCTGCTATTATCCTGCTTGAACACAAACGACTAAATTCTTTCAACAATGTGACTCAAAATAATGATAAAATAGATTTTATTGATGTAAAATATGCAGTCTGTGTTTTTTTGTTTGTGAATATTGTTATCTTAATTCTAGTGTTGGAAGAAAGGCAAGGGTTCAGGCAAATAATAGAATGAAGTCTGGTAAATTCAGAAAATTACTGTAATTGAGTCGTCAAAAACCAGGAAAAGACAACACTTACAATAATACCAAAATCTAAGACATCAACTAGTCTCATATCACGATATCAATATAATAACAATACAATGCCCTGCCCTAAAAGTCGGTGTAGCAGTATTAGTACCAAGGCTTGAAACTGACTTCAATCTAAAAGTTACTCGCCATTTTGGATTTCCAATAGCCAACATAGATTTCCTGTGATAGAAAAAAAGTTTAAGTTGTTTATTCATTTCTAAATATGCTAGAAAAACTGTGACATCTCTAAAAAAAATAAATTTGATGGTGCAAAGTGCCACTATTCTCCATTATAGTCATTCCCCCGGCTCCAAGCACACTACTACACGTAGCTACATGCTAACATCAGGGAAACTTGTAATCTGGGTTACTAATGTTGTTGCTGTCTCCATGATTTGGGATAATTTTCATGCTGGAACATGTCCAGTTGTGAAGATTTTGGTTTAGAAGCTTTTATTGGTGATTTTTCACGATAGAAAGTGCCGCTATTCTCAGTTACAGTCATTCCCCTGCAGCAATGATGGTGCAGAGATGCTGAGACATGGAAGACTCGGAAATGCAGAGCAATCAGAGCAGACTGGGCTTTTTCAGGAGGGGGGCTTAAAGACACAGGCGCTAAAAATGGAGCACCTCAGACACAGGGTGAATACAGGTGTTCCAGTTCAGACAGGATGACGGAAATAAAGTGTTTTTTGAACATTAAAGCACGTAAATGAGTTCTAGTTGAAACCTTAAATACAAGTATGAACCTGAAAATATGCATATGGATAACTGTGCTTTGCAGTTTGGATGGTGTTAATCGGAAGCCTTAATAGGACCACGCTGTTTGAATGATATGTAACAAATGTAGTGGAGTCTTACCTGACACCAGAATGTCGTTGCGGAGGGCGCAGACAGCGTACTCTGACTTGGTGAACTCAGGTAGTTTGGCCAGTGATTTCCACTCTCCTGTGACTGGATCATAGCATTCAGTGTAGGGCAGGTTGAAGCCCCCCACTCTCTCACATCCCCCCACCACCACAATCACCTCAGAGTAGCCAGTCGACCTGTACAGACAAGGCAAGGCAGAGGGAGAGACACGAAAAATTTATAGAGATGGAGGGGATATGGCAACACACAGCTGGAGCTATCATAAAAACACAAACATGTGACAAGCATGTTTGAATTTAAGCCTCCCCGCAAGAATGTAAAGATTACAGACATGGTATGTTATTAAAACACAGTATATCTGTAAGTCTACACAAAGGTTATGAAGACATATAAACACACATGTCAACACTTGGAAAGATTTCTAATTACAGAAGGCAGAAACTTGTGCTGGGGCAGGAACAGAGTGGTGGTTTCCCCAGGAACGGCTTCACTTATCTTAAAGGCAAAGTTCAATTTACAATGAAGGTATCAATCAATGCAACAATAACGCACTTAAGGCTAGACTCAAGCTGAATTTCCAAGATCACAAAGCCTTCCCATTTGGCTGTTCAACACATGCCGTGGATATGACCACATTTCCTCGGGGGAGTTAATTAACCACAGCTTTTCCTATTGTGCTATTCTAAAATACTGATGCTGGATGAAGACAACTTGTGGTTTATCTGTATTTAAAAAAATGCCAGTATATTCTGGATACACTGCAAGTACACATGTGGCACAATGTTTGCACTTTCCCCCACATTACTTTGTTTACTCATGTGATATACACACGTGGACAAAATTGTTGGTACCCCTCAGTTAAAGAAGGGAAAACCCACAATTCTCACTGAAATCACTTGAAACTTACAAAAGTAACAATAAAAAAATTTATTGAAAATTAAATAATCAAAATCAGCCATTACTTTTGAATTGTTGATTAACATAATTATTTAAAAAACCAAACTAATGAAATAGGGCTGGACAAAAATGATGGTACCCATAACTTAATATTTTGTTGCACAACCTTTTGAGGCAATCACTGCAATTAAACGATTTCTGTATTTGTCAATGAGCATTCTGCAGCTCAACAGGTATTTTGGCCCACTCCTCATGAGCAAACTGCTCCAGTTGTCTCAGGTTTGATGGGTGTCTTCTCCAAATGGCATGTTTCAGCTCCTCCCACAGATGTTCAATGGGATTCAGATCTGGGCTCATGGAAGGCCACTTTAGAATAGTCCAACGCTTTTCTCTCAGCCATTCTTGGGTGTTTTTGGCTGTGTGTTTTGGATCGTTGTCCTGTTGGAAGACCCATGACCTGCGACTGAGACCAAGCTTTCTGACACTAGGCAGCACATTTCTCTCCAGAATGCCTTGATAGTCTTCAGATTTCATTTTACCTTGCACACATTCAAGACACCCTGTGCCAGATGCAGCAAAGCAGCCCCAAAACATTACTGAGCCTCCTCCATGTTTCACCGTAGGGACAGTGTTCTTTTCTTCGTATGCTTGGTTTTTGAGTCTATGAACATAGAGTTGATGTGCCTTACCAAAAAGCTCCAGTTTGGTCTCATCTGTCCAAAGGACATTCTCCCAGAAGCTTTGTGGCTTGTCAACATGCATTTTTGCAAATTCCAGTCTCGCTTTTTTATGATTTTTTTTCAGCAGTGGTGTCCTCCTTGGTCGTCTCCCATGAAGTCCACTTTGGCTCAAACAGCGACGAATGCTGCGATCTGACACTGATGTACCTTGGCCTTGGAGTTCACCTTTAATTTCTTTGGAGGTTGTTCTGGCTCTTTGGATACAATTCGAACGATCCGTCTCTTCAATTTGTCATCAATTTTCCTCTTGCGGCCACGTCCAGGGAGGTTGGCTACTGTCCCGTGGGTCTTGAACTTCTGAATAATATGAGCCACTGTTGTCACAGGAACTTCAAGCTGTTTAGAGATGGTCTTATAGCCTTTACCTTTAAGATGTTTGTCTATAATTTTTTTTCGTATGTCCTGGGACAATTCTCTCCTTCGCTTTCTGTTGTCCATGTTCAGTGTGGTACACCTTTTCACCAAACAGCAGAGTGACTACTTGTCTCCCTTTAAATAGGCAGACTGACTGATTATGAGTTTGGAAACACCTGTGATGTCAATTGAAGGACACCTGAGTTAATCATGTCACTCTGGTCAAATAGTTTTCAATCTTTTATAGAGGTACCATCATTTTTGTCCAGGCCTGTTTCATTAGTTTGTTTTTTTAAATAATTATGTTAATCAACAATTCAAAAGTGATGGCTGATTTTGATTGTTTAATTTTCAATAAATTTTTATTTATTATTAATTCTGCAAGTTTCAAGCGATTTCAGTGACCATTGTGGGTTTTTCTTTCATTAACTGAGGGGTACCAACAATTTTGTCCACGTGTGTAGGTATGGTGATGGTGGAAGATTAGATCTGTTTCACGTGATTATATGCATCTACCAGACAGCCTAGACCAGGAGTGTTTTGGCGTTGTGTGTGTTTGTACACGCATGCCCGTGTGCTTATGATTAATTAAATTCTAGAGGCTTCCCAAGAGAAAAAAAGTCGCTGCTATAGACACAGAAAGGGGAGAAGCAGGCATCTGTTTTGAGCAGGAGCAGATTTGGCCCTCGGGGCAAACAAAGCTGACAGTGCTAGGCTAACTGCCTGATTGGCTTGCTGATGCGAACAGATCTGCCTGGATACTGACACAATACACCTGATACACACGTCACACAGCCTTGATAACCGACAACTGGCACCGTTGTCAGTTGTCTCACACGCAAAGGCACCCGCGCTTTTGTTTGTTGAAAAGCAGGCTACCATATGGACCATTTTGTCTCTTATTCATACAGTTTCAGTCAACGCCAACTTTTGTCCTTTTCAAACAATACACTACCATCCAAATGGACACTCTTAAGACAAAAAAAAACAGCGGAAACATTTGGTAAATAGGTAAAAAGTGAACAGGCGCAGACAACCTGAACCTGAACACATTAGCAAGGTGAGTGATCCTGCTGGTATGACAACAAGACTCAACATTTCATGATTGCCGTTTCTTGCATCACATTATTTAGTTTCCTTCCAGCCAACCGGTCTGTGTATGCCCCGCCTACCTCATTATCATTTCCATTCCAAAATAGGGCCACAAAACACTGCTTAGTCAATGACACACTTGTCTGTTCAGTACAATAACACTCCCTGTCTCTCTCTTTCTCTCTTGCACAAACTCACATGCACACTCACAAAACAACAACACTGTTGGGAGCACCAAGTTCATGTGCAAGTCATAACCTCGAGCTATACAATGTTGGATAAAAGATTGACTAAGCACTTGAAAATACATGTTTGCTTATCCCACTCTGACCTCTGTCATCACTGTGTAAGAGGTGTTTTAACCAAACAAGACATAACGGCTGTCAAAAAAAATCCTCCCAAAAAAAAGGTGCATGGCAAGGTACAAATATCATTCAACACTCATATAATTTCAACAAAGCATATGCAGGAATTTAATTAAACTAACAAGTCATACTACTTCCATGAGTTAAAAATGTGATGACAAGACAAATGGATTTATGTATCTGCGTCTGTCTCCTTTTGAAAAAATGCCTCTATTATCTGCCGCCTTCCTCATAACTTGTCAGGCCACATTTTAGTTACCTGCGAGGACGAGTTCTGGGTGACATCATTTCATTTCCGAGTACGTGGTAGCGTCTGGCCTCATGGAGGAGCTGATAGCACTCTGGAGCATTCTGGATGAGCTGGTCTCCCTCCACTGTCTGGACAAAGTAGTTGGGGTGCAGAAGGGGCAGGCGCACATGGTGCAGCAGGTCCTTCAGCATGGGCCTTCTGTGCTCCACACTGTGGTACACCCATCTCATCACTGCCTCAAACACCACCTCCTCCTTACCAATGGACAGCTCATCGCTGCCAGTGTACTCCTCCAGCTCTTCTATGCGTAGGTCGAGGAACTCCTCATGCTGAGCCACTTCTGAGAAGTTGGCCAGGGCGTAACTGCGGCAGCGGCTGGCTAACTGCTTCAGGCTATGGGCATCTGCGAAGCGCTGGATGCCCAGGCAGTTGCAAGGGTCCAGCTGGTCTTCCAGGAACTTGGCACATGCATCTCGCAGTGTGTAGATCTGGAAGAGGCTGGAGGTCTCAAAGAGGAACTGGACATTCTCTGTGGTGATCTTGGCACGGCCGGTGTAAACATAGGTGAGGAAGGAGTCCATCGCCTCAGCCAGGATGCCATTGATCTCAACCAGCATCTCGCGGCTCTCGCGGTGATCGTTGCAGAACATGGCTCTGAAGTAGGAGGAGCAGGCAGAGAGCACAGCGCGATGGCAGGGGAACTCGCGGCCCTGCACGCTGATGACAACATCAGTGAACAGGCGGCAGTCACGAAACTCATTGAATACCTGCAGGATGCCCTCTGAGTGGGATGAGCCAGAAGAGAAGTCCAAGACTTCCTGGCTGGCTAAAGTTTTGGAGTCAACCTCAAAAACCTTGGGAGACAAAAACATGTGTAAAGAATTGTACAATTTGTGACTTTAATCAGACAAAAGCTGTAAGATAGAAAGCGCCTGACAGCACCTTGCGTTTGACAGCTGGTGAGTCTCTGATCCCAGAGTCCTCTCTGTTCATCCTTCTGCCCAGAATCAACACCATGGCTGCCACCTTCAACGTAGACCTTCTCGAAACTTTAGGATGACCTGAGGATAGAGAGCAGACAGAACAATATCACTACAAAAGAGGAAAAACATGTTTCCATTAAATACCACTGTTATCACAGCATCCTATCAGATGTGGTGGGAGGAGATAACCGGTTCATGGATTCATTATAGCAATTAAATTGGATCACTGCATTACAAATTCAAAACATTCATCATGGGCAAACAAAACATCCGCAGAGCAAAGCCACAAAGCATGTGTAAGGAAAATATGTGAGTCCCATTAAAGATTTTCTTGAGCCCATGGGGTAGTCCTACAACATCTTGTGTCACAATTTAAAGGGTAACTTCTGTATTTTCAACCTGGACCCTATTTTCCCATATATGTGTGTCTGAATGATAAATAAATGACTGGTCAGCGGTGAAACAGGTTGCAGTGTAACCACTTGGGGCATTTGTGCATCTTCCGTTTACATCCACATCCAAGAGTTTGTTTTTGCCACTGACAGGCTCATATTATTATTCCAAGTGTCCAACAATATTACAGAAATGATCCCTACAGAGATAAGAGAGTAAGATCCTTTTTAATTAACCAGAAGCAGCCTCAAAATTGCTATCGGCAAACCCACCAGACTCCATTTATATAAACAGTAGTTTTATATAGCGCCAGCTTATTTTAACATCTAACTGTGAGAATTAACAGTTTATCTCAACCAAACCAGAGTAGGTAATTGTTGGAACAGTGGAAAGACAAACCAAACTTGTTTTTATGAGTTTTATTTTGTGCTTGTTGACTTTGAATGAAGTGTGTTTTTAGAATGATTAAACTACTTTCAATTTAAATGGAGTCTGGCGGGTTTGGCAATTGCAATTCCAACGCTGTTTCTGGTGAAAAAAAATCATCTTTCTCTTCAACATTAAGGTCTACCTCTCCAGGATGTTGTCAGATACTTATAATAACAATCTGAGCCTGTAAGTGGCAAAAACAAGCACTTTAACTGGACGTAAACTGACAGTGTACAATTAGTCTTTAACGTTACATTTCAGCCTGCCTTTGCGGCTGTTGGTTGCAGCGGTCTCACTCAACACTAGACCAATTTAAAAAGCTGTTGCAACCCATTAGTCAGACACAAAAACCAAGCAAGGTAGGGTCCTGGTTGAAAAATACCACTTAAAGAACAGTAGTTTCCAGGAATTAAACATCTGAGCTGTACACAAATCTGCGTGACAGTTCCTCTAGCTCATCATCACTACTGCGAAAAACAGTTGTGCCCTGCAGCACAATGAGCTGCACGAGACGGACTATGACAAAGAGACAAGAGGCGGGAGGGAGGTTGAGCAACGGTAGGAAGGCCAACCTACATTTGAGTCAGGTTTGTTTTGAAAGAGAGTGGGGGCAGGGATGCTATCAGACACCACATAATCACTGTTGGAGCAACAAGTGCAAAGTCAGTGCTACTGATAACCTTGACTCATATTCCTTATTTAAGTACACCTGTGGTTTTTAAACATTTATCTACTTATAAAAACCATGTGTGTGTCACATGAATCTGATCACATCCACAAAGACTGTGCGGATGTGTCTCTTTAGGACAGCCGACTCTAAAGCTCTTTCAGATATCTCCTCAAAACATTAAACCCTCTTATCTATGGCCATACTGCTTGTGTTAAAGTTGGCAGCAGGTCTGGCCTTTCCTCCTATGAGATCATTTATCTGGTTATTTTTAACTGGTGCTGCAGCCTGGGCAGACTCAACCTTATTCACGTGTGTTATTTGCATGCAGCAGCACCTCCTTGAAGCGGTGTGGACCTGAAGACAGGTTTAGCCAGAGGTGTCTGACGCATGAAAGCTTTACTTTGTGACTAATATGCACTTAGGAGGGTTAAATAAAACAATTAAAAAACAAACAAACAATGACATAAAATGAAATGAAGCAGATTTTTTTAGGGGGAAAATACAATTTGCTGTTATACATGTAAAATAAAGCAAAATTGACAGATGCTATTGAGAAAATTGTACATGAAATACATGTTTTTGTTGCTGCTATTTTAAACATTCAAGCTCTGGATTGTGGCATTATTTTCCAGTATTTCAATATTTATTACAGTCACGAAAAATATATTTATGTAAATGTGTTGCCAGATAATTATAAAGGCAGAAAACACATTGCTCCAGTTACACAAAGGAGACTTGCCTTGTGCCGACCGTTAGCCCCTGACAACACACTGGAAAACAAAACGTTAGCTTAGCCGCTGCTTTACTCCACATATTGAGGCAAGTGCAAAGAAAAATAAAGTTATATCACCAAATTCAGGACTTTTAACCTCTTTCACGACGTCTTTAGTTACAGACAAGTTATTACCTCACGCCGACGTTTCCAGATGAAGCTTCCTCTCCAGTTACAAGTGGACAAAACAAAATAATGAAAAAAAAGTATGGAGGCAAATAAATCTGTATCCCGAAACCGTTTATCAGTATCTGTTATAATATCTAACCTCGGAGAAGTTATGGCAAACAACGTAAACTGTTACACAGCCGCGACATTTTGACTTTGAAGTGATGACAAAAACAAAGAGCTCTGAGTAGCTAACAGTAAACACTGGACCCATATATACTTGTCAGCCGAAAAAAAAAAACAGAAGAAGAAAATCCGGCCCGCTGCGCCCACTCAGCTGGTGCTACCGGTGCATCATGGGTAGTGGAGTTCCATTGGCCGCTGCCGCTTACTGTCACCCCTACTCCGGAAACGACACTTCCCGTGAGCCTCTCGTCCTCCACGTGGCTGTCCTTTGTTTGCAAACAAACTTATCATGGTGAAAAAGTTGGGAAGAAGTGACGGCGGTTGAGCAACACACGCAAAACAACCGCAGCTTTACGGCGGTATTTGTGTAAAAGTGAAGAGGACATTTTGTACCACAAAATTAACAGCACACTGTGCACCTACATATTGTTTTATACACGTTAACACCCTGTGTGTATATAACAACAGCCTTACGTGTCTTGATGTAGTCGTCACACTGACACACTATGGCACATAAAAAAATATACCTGTAATGTGATACTGAGGACACGTGAAAACAGGATGAAACGAAGCATGCTGCGGTTTTGTTTTCCAGGTGAGGAGGAAGGAGGAGCTAAGTTGGAACAAAGAGTGTCACAACCTCCTCAGTCTGTTGCAAAATATTTCTGAGAGCTCCCAGCTGAGTTCCCTGGAAGTGTCCACGTTGTAACAGTTGCCCTTTTTACCCTGTTTTGGTGCATGTGCGGAGTACTCGAGACAACTGTTCCCTTTGCACATCTTAGCTACTTATGTCAGTTGAAGTTGCAGCTTGGCTCCAAAATATACACATACACACTCACTGGCCACTTTATTAGGTACACTTTGCTTGTACCAGGTTAGACCCATTTTCCTTCAGAGCTGCCTTAATTCTTTCTGACATAGATTCAACAAGTTGCTGGAAACTTTCCTCTGAGATTTTGGTCCATATTGACATGATATAGCATCACACAGTTGCACTGAATCAAATGATTCTGTGGTCATGTCGATTTTGAATAATGCCTTAGATAGAAAAAGATTTCCACACACTTATGTTTCGTGGCGTGGAGCGGGAGCTGTTCTGCATCGAATAATGCATTAGGTGAAATGTATTCAATGTAATTGTGTTGTTGATTTTGTAGATATTATTAATCAAATATCAAATAAAAATGTTTGGAATAAAATCCACTTATTATAGCTAAATAAAATGTACGCATTCTGTTTGTCATTTTAAATAGCAAGAAAATTGAGAGAATCCATACTAATGCCATGACATTAAAGAGAGTGCAGATGGCGAGTGCCTCATTTCTCATCTCAAAAATACTTATGTAAGCTGTTTGGCTAAGGTAAGGAGACCTTTAAAGTGTTAACTGTTAAATAACACAATTTTATGGTTTGCTAAAAAATCATTGTTTTTAGATAGATGGTGTGTTTTTCACTATTTTGACTCGCTGCAGATTTGTCTTCCGTTCCGCCACATCCCAAAGGTGCACTCATAGATTGAGATCTGGTGATTGTGCCATTGGAGTACAGTGAACTCATTGTCATGTTCAAGAAACCAGTTTTAGATGATTTGAGCTTTGTGACATGGTGCGTTATCCTGCTGGAAGTAGCCATCAGAAGATGGTACACTGTGGTCATAAAGGGATGGACACGCTCAGCAACAATACTCAGGTAGGCTGTGTTGTTTAAACCATGCTCAGTTGGTACTAAGGGGCCCAAAGTGTGCCAAGAAAATCTCCCCCACACCATCACACCACCAGCAGCAGCCTGAGCCGTTGATACACAAGGCAGGATGGATCCATGCTTTCATGTTGTTTACACCAAATTCTGACCCTACCATCTGAATGTGGCAGCAGAAATCCAGACTCATCAGACCAGGCAACGTTTTTCCAATCTTCTATTGTCCAGTTTTGGTGAGCCTGTGTGAACTGTAGCCTCAGTTTCCTGTTGTTAGCTGACAGCAGTGGCACCTGGTGTGGTCTGCTGCTGCTGTAGCCCATCTGCTTCAAGGTTGGACGTGTTTTTGGTTCAGAGATGGTCTTCTGCAGACCTTGGTTGTAACCAGTGGTTATTTGAGTCATTGTTGCCTTTCTATCATCTTGAACCAGTCTGGCCATTCTCCTCTGACCTCTGGCATCAACAAGGCATTTTCACCCAGAGAACTGCTGCTCACTGGATATTTTCTCTTTGTCGGACCATCCTCTGTAAACCCTAGAGATGGTTGTGTGTGAAAATCCCAGTAAATACTCAGACCAGCCCGTGTGGCACCAACAAACATGCCACGTTCAAAGTCACTTAAATCACCTTTCTTCTCCATTCTGATGCTCTGTTTGAACTTCAGCAGGTCGTCTTGACCATATCTACATGCCTAAATACAGAGTTGCTGCCATATGACTGGCTGATAACTATTTACGTTAATGAGCAGTTGAGCAGACGTACCTAATAAAGTGGTCGGTGAGCGTATACTGTTCACTTTTGTACTCCTGAAATGTAATAGCTTACAGATGACTAGTGACACTGTCAAAATGTAATAATATACCTACTTTGATTGATTTACATCTGATTACAGCTGCTGGTGGTATATATTATATACACTCACTGGCCACTTTATTAGGTACACCTTGCTTGTACCAGGTTGGACCCATTTGCCTTCAGAGCTGCCTTAATTCTTTCTGACACAGATTCAACAAGGTGCTGGAAACATTCCTCTGAGATTTTGGTCCATATTGACATGATGACATCACCCAGTTGCACTGAATCAAATGATTCTGTGGTTATGTAGATTTTCAATAATGCATTAGGTAGAAAAAGATTTCCGTACACTTACATCTATGCAGTGTTTCACTTTATTGTTGAGCTTTTGGTCTATTAGACCTTCATCAGATGCATACATATTATTATTATTATTATTATCATTCCTGCAAGGCAACAGAATAAATGTTATATTCTACAAACATGTTTTTTACCGAAAAGAATATCTTTGGATGTTACCCTCATCAACTGTGTGTAACTGTAATTTAATTACATTTTTTTCTCTGACACGATATCTATTTTGTAATTAAACTATGTAGCTATTACACCGTATTTGTGTGAGTGTCTGCTGTCTTTGTCCTTTTCGTCACAGGGCCACCACTCATCAGACCATGAATGCAGAGCAGGACGACTCACAGTCACAGGTCTCTGTCCCTGACGTCACACAAGTGCAGTGAGCGGGCTTTTGTCACCAACAGTAAAACAAACCAACTGGAACATCCAGCAGTTGAGACACATCAGCAACTGCACAAGGCAGGTTGTTTTGGGCACCTGCTGTACAAGTTCACCAGGACAACAAGTAGTCAGAGGAAACCATGAGGAAGACCCTCAAGGCATCACTGCCGAGAGCAAACATGTCCATTAAGAACGAGGTAATCAATCAAACAGAAGAGAATCTGACATGTTGTATGGTGCCATGGAAACTGATACAAAAATGAGCAAACAATAAATGTGATATTTGTGTGTATCTGATCCACCTATAGATGTAGGCAGGCTGGCAGTGAGCGCTTACATTTGCCGCAGGAAAGAGCCATGACGCAGCCCCGTGGACAGACAAATGTGTCCCTCTGCTGTTGAGTGGTTGTACCGGTTGATGACACACTGCAGACACAAAGCGAAGTCCCTGCAGCAAGGATGTCTGACTCATCACTATCCACCACACCTTCCTCAACGAGGGAAGGTGTTCTGTCAGTCAGCCAGTTGTTAATGATCTTGGACAGCCAGATTTAGACAAACACGGCTTTGAGGGCAAATGGAGTAAAGTGCTCGGTTACAACAGTACGGCCATAAACATGAAGCTTAGTGTCACGTTCTGCCCAGCTTTTACATTACATAATGGGGATAAAATACACATATGGGTGGCACAGTTTATTTATTTTTTAAATCATGGGATTAAAGACGCCTCAACACTGAGACATAAACTCAGAAAGCAAGCATATTCTCCTGTGGATCCACACATGCATTAAACTAGCTCTCATTACACACAAAACACACGATGACAGGTGGCGGGGGTGTTGGATTACTCATTAACAATTCACTGCAACCATGATATGTGGTTTTTTTTTTTAGAAGAAAAGAGCAGGATGACAAATGAGGCTCGCTGAGGTGATGCAATGGAAAACATGGACAGGGCAGTAATCAGGGTTGTAGCTACCACTGGGAACACAGGGGACATGTCCTCAGTATTGTTTCTGGGGAGTTTAACGAGCTGAGGAGGAGTTTATGCTCTAAATTTAGACACAAATTACACATGGTGTTTTACAGTCACTATTTTTACATTTGCTGCTGTAAACCCAAAAAAAGAAAGATAAAATAAAGGGATTTTAGGGTTACTTGGACATGGAATTTAGACAGTATACACCAATAAACAATATATTTTAAAGGTCCTATTTTATGCTCATTGTGAGTTCATGCCTGCATTTTGGGCTTCTGCTTGAAAAATTTTCATACTTTAATGCTCAAAAAACACTTCATTTTCCTTAAAGTGTCTGCCTGAATATACCTGTATTCACCCTCTGTCGGAAACACCCCGTTTTATTACCTGTCTCTGATAAAAAAAAAAAACAGCCTGGCCTGCTCTGATTGGTTAGCGTTCACATCACAACCTCCCAGACAGTATTTATATAGCACCTATACCTGCTCTATAATAAAAAGAAGACATGGACATCAGATATTTTTTATGATATGGGACTTTTAAATGAATGTAGAAAATGTGGAAATAGAAAAATAGAGTCTTTTTGATGGCTAGTCAAAATAAAATTGCACTTGGGGGATCTGAACTCATCCTAGTTACTGTCCTTGCAGTTAAAATATGTGCATCACAAATAAATCCATTGGAGAAATTTTGATAAACAGACAGTCTGTAAGTGTCTTTTTTTAACCTGTGATCTGGCTCCTGTGCTGTTTCAGCAGCTGCATCAGAGTGTCAGAGAGCTCCCTGTACCGCAGCCCATACAGGTATGGAGCAAACGCTCTGGGCAGCAACATGAGAATACACATATTGACTGTGCTGATCCACACACGAACATCCTGACTTATGTCTTCCCTCGGAAACAGGGAGAGCTCCAGAGTGAATACAAAGCCGGGGACAAAGTAGAGCAGGAGAAGAACCCCGTGAGCCAGCAGCGTGACCCGGGCCCTGGAGAAGCGGTTCTGCCAGATGCCCTGGGTCCTTGTTACCATGTAGAGCCGAATGTAGCAGTATAGAATGAGTATAGTACAGATGAGCGCAGCGATGAAGAAGTAGATGTGGATCCCCACCATGTTGTGGCCCTCAATGAAGCCGAGGGAGAGGAGGACCAGGCACACAGCTCCCGCCTCATGAGGCTTCACCCTCCTCACCTCCATTATGATCACCAAGGTGAACGGGTACAAGGCTGCCAGCAGCCACACCCCCACCAGAATGCGGCGGATGCGGGCTGGTGGAAGAATGTCATGGTAACGGAGAGGCCAGCGAACCGCAGCGTAGGTGTCGACCACCATGAGGGTGACCGTGAGGATGGCACAGCAGTAGGTAGTGACAGTGAGGGCTGTGACCAGCTCACACACCAGCCAGGGGAATCGAGCTCTGGCGACATTACCTATCACCACGGTCAGGTTGAGGACGAGGAAGAGGATGTCTGCTGTCAGGGTGTTGGCCACCAAAACGTAACGTGTCTCCTGACGCAAGGCACGGGACAGAAAAATGGACGTCAGGAGAATGGGGTTTGCCAGCAAGGTGGCCAGAGTGATGACTGCAGTAGGGATGATAAACAAATCTAGGTTCCACTTCCGTAGACACTCCTCCCACTCCTGTGTGATGTTTAAAATCAACACTGATGAGGTCATTTTGCCTTTTGAGGAATGGAGGCACAGATGCTTTGACTGAGGCGTGTTTTATGATGTGTTGACTGCTTCCTCCAGCAATTTCCTGTTAATGAAAAGACCATAAATGAATATCAACAGAGTGGACCACGTAAAAAAGGAAGCACGTTAATGCATCCAAATACACAGTCTAGTGCAGTGGTGGTTCCCAAACTGGTCCAGCGACAGGGTCTAGATTTCTCCTTGGTCATTGGTTCACGGTCCACACAGGTGAATCTATTCGTCATACTTGTGCTTGGCCTACTGTATGAGTAGTGAGACTATTTAACATATATTTTTCATAAATTAACTGCTGCGAGAAAACCACATGAAGGAATGTGGGGAATAAACAGTAACTGAAATATGAAAAATGAAATATGGTCTTTAAACAATATCTCTCAAGGTGTTCATACCCATCCAACACATTCTCAATCCGACCTCGACACAGACTGACGTTTGGTCATGGACTTTCCATGTCCACATATGACGTGTTGGTACCCTGGGTGCGTTGGTTGTTGAGGGTCTGGGACGCTGTGTCAAGTTCTGCCTGTTACATGCATTGTCTTCTTTCAAAATACACTTCCGTTTCACAGGCAATTTACCATTTACATACAGTGTCTTTCAAAATAATAATAATAATAATTTCCCTTCAACAACAAACACACGTGGTTGGGTTTATACAAAAAGAACAGGGTTTGGCTTTAGAATCTGATGGAACATGAACACCATTCTCACAGGTGACAGTCAGTGTTTCTTGGACCCATCCGTCACCCCTCCGGCCCGCCCCAGTCGGACTTTCGCTGCCTAAACTTTCGTCCCTGTCCTGCGGTGTTTCCCCCTGACGCCGCCAGTCACTATTAAACTACTACGGCCGTGCATCATCCCAACGTTAAAGAATGCCTTTTTTTGTTGGTTTTGTGATGCCACAAGACGACTTCTGCAAAGGCGTAGGTTTGTTTTAACATCGGGTTTGACACATTAATTTAGCTCCCCTAGAAATTTTCAGCATTCAACACTTAATTTTCTGCATTCTGGTGAATTTTCTGCATCAATTTATGGTGTAAATTTCTTTAATTTTGTCAAACTAAAATCCTTCCTTATTTCCATGTTCTTACGGGGGGGGACACATGCATGTGATCTAAACTTCTAGGGGAATGTGTCCTCTGTGCCTCCCACAAAACCTAATCATAGTCCTAAATTTCTGTAGTTCCATCTTTGTTATTCATAGTCCAGGGTGGATTAGTTCAGTCAACACCATTAGGAAAATGAAAAGCCAACATTCAAATATGAACACGCAGATGAAGACTTAGGCCCTTGTGTTTCATGTTGCTAATGAAAACAAATGCAAATGAACAAGCTGAAGTTGTCATCTGTTAACTCAATGTAAGCTGCATTACAAAACACACATTAAAATTTTATATTTTAACAATTAACAATCAACTGCAGCTGCAGTTTGAGTGGAACAAAATTTTTGGAACTTAATATACATACATTTCCCAACACTCTTGAGCTGGCATCAGTATTAAAAGCTAAAATGAACATTTTAATAATGCAAACATAATCATGCCACCGCCACCCCCCTGCTCAAATGCCGACAAACACTTGAGACTAAAACAGATAATTGCTTGGTTCTATTTCTATGTCTTTGTGAGAACACACACATCAACAAATTATTGATTGACCAAAGGTAGGTTTTCTTACCTGATGTCCCGGACAGAAAAACCTTTCGGTGTTAGTCCATTAGGACTTTACGCTTCGATAAATCAATGGATGTTTTGTGCGACTGGTCTCACACGCTGGCCTTATCTTATGTACTCTGTTGACTCACACAGATAATATACTGTAAGGGATGGAGAAAGCTACAGCCACTCGTCAGTCACATAGTTACAGGGTGGAGCTTTTATCCTCTTCACTGCTTCTCATGCTGTCACTTGTTCCATGTTTTATATCCAAGAAGTTTTAAGTGGCTTGATTCAAGAAAGCCATTTGAAAACCATCTTGTTTAGATTGATTAGATTCACATTTTCATCTTACTGGAATTTACACTAATCATCAAGGATGTCAAACTCTAATTGCTTTAAAGGGACAGTTCACTCCCAAATCAAAAAATACATATTGCTCTGCTTACCTGTACTGCTATTTATCAGTCTAGATTGTTTTGGTGTGAGTTGTCCAGTGTTGGAGATATCAGCTTTAGACACGTCTGCCTTCTCTCCAATATAATGTAACTAGATGGCACTCAGCTTGTGATGCTCAAAGCACCAACAAAATATACCTTTGAAAAACTCAACAGCAATGTCTCTTTCCAGAAATCATGACCTGGTTCCTCAAGATAATCCATAGACCTTGTTGTGATCAGTTTCATATGGGAACTATTTTCTTTCTGCAGAGCTACACCTGCAAATCATATCACTGCGCAGGAGGAAGCGTGCATTTACTGCTAGCTCACCTAGCACCACTAAGCTAGTTAACGTTAGTGCTCTCACAAGCATGAACCTCTTGTCCATGAGTAGATGCACACCTCCTTCTGCGTGGTGATAAGCTTGGCAAATTTAGCTTTGTAAAAAGAAACTAGTTCCTACATAAAACTGCTCACAACAATATGGTGCAAGGTGAGCGAGCAGAAAATGCACGCTTCCTTCTACATGGTGATACGGTCGGCGGGTGTAGTTTGTCAACGAGAAAATAGTTCCTACATGAAACAGCTCACAACAAGGTCTGTGGATTATCTTGAGTAACAGGTCATGATTTCTGGTGGATACTCATTTCGGCTGTTTGTATCCGTGACCACAGTCTTTCAGTCACTACCCAGAGCTCAGTCACCAAAAGCAAAAATATGAATTTTTGATTTTGGGCTTAATTGTCGCTTCAGCTTGTGTTGAGTCACTTAAGGAAAGTCCAAAGCTTTTTGACCATGAAAAGAATATATGGAAGAAAATGTTCACCACATTCACATCTAACAACTGTGACTCATCTATATATTTGTCATCCATCAGCCTAACCACACTGACATCACCACATTTTGCACATTGACGCTGTCACTTAATGAACACAGAAATCAACCTCAAATCAAAAGAGGACACTCAGTTCCAATCTGTTACCACAATGGGCACAAAAGAGAACAAGCTAGGTAACGATACCTGCGACATTGTTTCCCATGTGTGTTTTAGATAAGAATTTTCTAAAGCACTTCATGACAAATCTGAGTTCAACAACCAGATGAAAGGAAACATTTTATTAATTTATCACCATCAGAGTTTCTTATCATGTAATTCCTCCTTCAAATAAATGCACCCAGTCCTTCCCATAGTGCTCTGTCATTTCTTTCTCCTCCTCTTCATGTATCCATCTCTTCCTCTACTCTCCTCATCGTCTTCATCTTCCTCTTCCTCGCCACCGTCACTATCGGCTTCAGCGGTGCCCCAGTGCTTCTCCTCTTCCTGCCATTCTCTTGCCATCAGTCTCTTAAATACATCGTACTCCTCCGCTGACGCATTGGCAACATGTTGGAGGAAGGTGTCCTCGTCAGCGCTGAGGATGCTCTCCAGTTTGGGGTTGATGATGAGCGTCTGTCCCTTCTTGTCTGGGGTCTGATACAGGCCCCTGCGCTCCAGAAAACAGTGTCGACAGCGCACCTCGTCCAGAGTGAAACGGAACAACCTGCACTTCGCCATCTCCGCCTGTTTGACACCCATTCGGAAGTAGACGTACTGTGGAGAGATGAGTTAATACATACTGTTACAAAACAAGAAAATAAGATGTAACTTAACATGGCTACACGGCATGTATCAGATTATTTATAATAATAATAACTTTATTTGTAGAGCACTTTTTGAGCTGCTTTCCAATGTGCAGAAATATAAGCATATCCATACGCCTTTAATTAATATACCTGTAAGCATGCATACATATACACACAGCTGCAAATACAAACACTCCCATACATACAATAAGCCTATCAACTGTCAGGAGAGGCCAATCTGTAAAAGTAAGTCTTCAGACAAGATTTAAAGACGTGAACGAAGACGTGAAAGGCTGTTCCAAAGCCGCGAGGCAAGAACTGAAAAGGCTCGACCACCCTTTGTCTTTAACCTGGACTCTGGGACAGTTAGAAGACCCAGACTAGCAGACCTCAGTTATATACTCTGGTGCCAAATCATTGAGAGCCTTGTACGTAGTTAAAAGAACTTTAAAAAGGGATTCTAAAAAGAGACTAGAGGCCAATGCAGGGAAGCCAAATATATAGTGGCTAAAAAATCAGTTTCACAGTTAATAGCAGCACAAAACCTGAAATGAACCTTTCTTACAACACTGTGATCTATTCACAGCCACAGTTGCAAAAGGATGTGGAGTTCGGTTATGACCACCAGAGGGAGTATAGCAGTAGCGTCCCAACTCCATACTGCACAGCAGGTTCAGAAAATGTAAAGGCAGCCTATACGAACAGGGACATCCGGCCCAGATGCCACCTCTGATCGGCCCAGCATATATAAATCTGATATACCAATATAACTGAAATGTGTTAACTACATTTAGCACTCTGAAGTAGCTGACGAGAGAGCCAATCAGCTTTCTATTCATGATGTGACTCAGTTATGATAGCTGTCTTCTCCTAAAGCTTTTCCTTGATCTTGATGGTTAAGGTCATGGGGTGAAGTGAGGTGAGGTTTGTGTGTTTGTGTGTGACAGAGAGGGAGGTAAATACTAATAGAGAGAGATAAGTGTTTTATTGGTTATTTTTATTGCCACCTGTTATGGTTTTGTGAATTGACGGCATTAATAGCTCTTTTTTTTTGTTTTGTTTGTGCGCTATGTGACGTGCCTGGGTCACATATGTGACTGTGACTTCTATATTTTAAAAGTGAAACAATGAGCATTGCTATTTTTCACTACGTTCATCTGCATTTGTTTAAAATTTGTCATTACCAAAAGCTTTTTTTTTTTTTAATAGACTGCTGAAAATTTCTATTTAAATCTGGCCCGATTAAAGTTGTAACTGAATAGCTCTGACGTCAAGTGTTTACACTGAAAAAATATGAGTATGGATATTAAAAATGTTTAGCTCTGAGTGTGCTGTTAATGGACACTATTGTCCTACAACGCAAGGAAATTAATGAGCTGCTCCCGGTTGGATAAAAGTCAAATTGTGGATGGTGGTGAAACAGCTGCGGGTACACGTCATGAATAAATACTGTCTGTTTGGGAAGTGTGTATCAGAGACTGACATCTGTCAGCATTTGTCTTGAATCATTTCCTGTTACGGCACAACAATGTTGATTTTTTGTGTACTAAATGGAAAAGTAAATAGTGTACACTGTATGTAATTACTACCTGATTTGAATTGGGACACAGTCTATGTGAACAGCGAGGGTGTTGTCTTTTACAGCTGTGACCTTTGATGTGATGTTTGGTCAAGTTTTGAGGAAGTCAATAAATCTGCGGTCGACCATGAGAACAGTACTTCATACATTGGGAGCTGTTGCCTGACTGTAAAGCTATTGAACTTCTTTATAGATCAATTAGCCTTACAACTAATGTTTATTCATATTGATTTTTACATCCTTCTTTTTGACATCCTTCTTTTGATGACTACGGCTCATAAAAATAAAGAATCGAGTCGTCTGTATTGTTGAGTCTGGTGTCTCTCATCTTCCTCCTGACCTGAGCCACATGGATTGTCTGTGGGGTTCAGATCACGGGAGTTGCTGGCCAATCAAGCACTGTAAGGACGCATTCACACTGGAGCTATTTGGTCCGCTTTAAACGAACTCTGGTCTGCTTCCTCTGATAGTTCGGTTCGTTTGGAATGGTGGGAACACTGGCACTCTGGCACGGACCAAAGGAGCAAACCCTGGTCCGCTTGAAAACTGGGGGTCTCGGTTCACTTGCAAGGGAGCCCTGGTGCGGTTCACTTATAGTGGGAAATGCAAACGGACTATCAGCGAACCAAAGAGAGGAAGTGACATAGAGCGCAATGCATTTTGGTGCTTAGTGTTTTTGTGGTGACAAAGCAGGCTGAAGGGGGATGGATTTCTGCGTTTGGATGAGCTGGGATTTCTTCTTCCTCATGCTTTTTTTTCTTCCTGGTCAGTGGTCGTTTCGGGCAATACCGCACCCAAAAAAGCAGTTGTTGTACTTTCGTGACGTCCAGGCGATTTGGTCCACTTTAAAAAGTGCAGTGTGAAAGTGAACCAAAACAAATGAAGGTGTGAAATTTTTTGGCATTCCCCGCCCAATCGAACCGAGTCCCCGGACATCCTGGTGTGAAAGCGCCCTAATACCATAGTCAGCACACCAGTTACTGGTAGTTTTGGCACTGTGTGCAGAGGCAAAGTCCAGCTGGGAAGGTAAATCAGTATCTCCATAAAGCCTGTCAGCAGATGAAGCAAGCATGAAGTGCTCTAAAATCTTCTGGCAGACAGCTGCATTGACTGAAGACTTGATAAAGGGAGGGTGACAATGAGCGTCGTCAGGACAGCTGTTACGTAAGTGGTCTTTCCCCATGATGTGGTTGTGCATACTGAACCAGACTAAGAGATAAAAGGCTCAGGAAACCTTTGCAGGTGAGTTAATTGGCTGATTAGAGCTGTGTGAGCCTAGAATAAGTACAACTTTTTCACGATATCCTAATTCTTTGAGATGCACCTGTGTGTCACAATAAAGCTGTGTCACTCCTCCCTTGTCTTGTTACATGCTGACCTGAAACTTGTACTCCAGCTGATCCACGTTTTCCAGTACGACTGCCGGAGTATCTCTGAGATGTCTGTGACCTGCTGGACGGTAAACAGGCACTTCTCCCTGAGGAACATCACCACACTTTTTACTGTCTTCACAGGCACAGTGAGGATCTGGGGGTAATAGGACACCACTCTCTGGAGGCTGCCTGAAGGGAGGTATAAGGAGAAATGCTGGTTTTATATTCACAGGAAGCATCTCATTAACATTGAGTACTTCGACAATGTTTTGATAAACTACACCGCACAGTGATCACGATCTCACCTTCAACCAAACCTAGTTTCCGCATGTTGGCGATGCGCTGCTGAAGCTGCGATTCTTTGACAGTGTACAGCTCGGGACATTTCTCCAGCAGCTTCAGCACAGTGGAGGGACTGAGGCCCAAGATAAACAGAGCTGTGAGAGCTGACAGAGCGTGTTTGGCAGCATTTCCTCCTCGGAGTTTGGACACGGCTTCACAGATCTGCTCTGCCTGGGTGTCTGTGAATCCCATATCCAACAGGGAGTGTGGGGACAGCTCTGCCACTGGCTTGAAGGAGAGGTCATGGTTGTGCTGCGTTGGCTGCAGAGAGCTCAGGCTGGTGGGGGAACAGAACAGTCTGCAGCCGGTGCACAGAGGCTGGAGGTGGCTTCTCCCAAACCGAAGTGGGCTGAAGACAGAGGAGGGGGGATTTCTCACAATCAACCTGAGAGCCTGCAGAAAATAAATAATGGTTATGATACACAAACGGCACTTACGTTATGTCCCCGTTTATGAGGAACAGTCTAAACAGCACAACTGTCATGGCAAGTGCGAGAAGTTAGCAGAAGATATGCTAATAAACCAGCAGCGCTATCGTTAGCATGTGAGCAAACATGAAGGTTACAGCGGACGTTTACAGGTTGTTAGTCGCTCTTCGACATTTTTAAGCACGTAGCTCATTAAATTGAATATTTAACAATGCAATAATTGTACTTTAAGTTAAAAAATAAACAAACTGTCATATTTGGTGGCATTTTGATTCACCTGACACGCAGCAACGCGAGTACCCATGCTTGTCCGTCGCACATATACTTCCGTCTTTCAGCCTGAGCAGAGGGTAGAGGACAAAGGTTCCGCTTAAACGAAACACAGGACAAACAAAAATTAGACTTTTGAATTTGTCTTCAGATGGACATTAACCATCAAAGAGGAGACGAGACGTTTTATTGTTTAATGTCAACGTGTTTTTAGACATGGAATTTTTCTGTACGCTCCAACAAATGTGTTAATTCATTTTTTTGTTTTTAATTTCTGAGCAAATGGACAAGAATGATCAATTTATTTGTCACATGAATTCATAAGAATATTTAAGTGAAATGCAATCAGTCAGTTCCAGTAATTTGCATAGTCAAAACAGAGTAATAATAATAATAATAATAATAATGATATATGGTAGAGGTGGGGTGTGTTATGCATAGTCTTCATTTATGGTTTGAGTTGTAGTGATAATTTGTTTCAGCAGAAATAATTGTTTCTTGCTTCTTTCTTTGAATTTTTAACATATATTAAAAAGCTCAGAAACTTAACCTATCTATGTTTATACAACGATCTCATTTATATGTGAATAAACCTGCACTTTGTAGGGTAGAATATTACTGATTAAGCATTTTAACTCAAGTTGACATAAAGTATTTACAGCCAAGTTTTTCCCAAATTTCAGACAAATTAATCAACTTCAAAAGTTTCATTCTCACCAAATGAAGCACAGGTGGTTATAGCTTTCACTACTCTCCTAGCAAAATGTTTCATCATTCTAAAGTGGAAGCAACGTGCTCCACCATCCTTTTCTCATTGGGTCAAAGATGTTATGTATTTCTTAAAGTTAGAAAAAAAAATCAAATGCACACTCAAAGGGTCCTCTCAAACCTTTATTAAGATACAGAGTCCCTTTTTTGGACTTAATTGATTCGCTATTAGAACCCCTTGATGAAGAGGTACCTATAAATGGTGCATGACAGCAGTATCTTTCTACATTTGTATGAGGGATTAAAACAATTATTTGGTGAAGTTCTGGTAGCGTCCCTCCTTTACCTGAATGTATCTTGTAACCTGTGATGCCATGGATGGGTGGGCAGGGTGATAGGGATGGAATCAGAGGAGCAATGTCAAATATTCATGTTTTGTGTCTTTGTTGTGGGATAAAAACTTTGAAAATCAATAAAAGGTATTTAGAAAAAGAAAAAAAAGAAGTGTTTTGTCAGAAATCTGCAGGTGGAATCATTCAGGCCAAACAGCTGCTGCCTGGTTGTCTCACCATGTTAGAAACGGCAATGTGAAACTTTTTTTATTGCACTGCCATTTAATGATTTACCATGTTTACTGCCTGCATTAAGAAAACAAAATATAAATACATTTACAATGTTTGCATGACAAACAATAAACTGTCTACAGTTCTGATCAACAGGCTATTCCTTGATCGTGTAAAAAGCAACATTTGTAGTAAAATATTTATTTATCTATGAGAATAAATAGATATAATATTGTAAATATACTTACAATGTTTAATTAAAAGACACAAGATTAAAATCATAAACATAAAATTAACATTTGTTTAACAGAAGCTGGATAATTAAAACTACTTCCTTCTATCAAACTAACATCTTGGTTGTGAGGTTGTGGTCACTTATGGGTTTTGGTGGCAACGCTGTATCGCTGTGAGCCATTGCTATGATTTTAAGGCATAAAGGAATAAATACAATAAGATTACATAAAAGGAAAAAGAAACGCTACATCATCATATTTAAAATCTCCTGTTTTGCTTTCTGCAATCACAAAAAAGTCGAACAAGCACATTTGACCGACAGCAGCTTGATAACGATGTTCATTCCACCTGGTATCAAACTGTTCATACTTCATAAAAGCAAATGTCCGTCTGTCTCTGAAGGACAAACACCTACATAGTAGTGCTTGATCTGACGGAGAAAATCTTCCCTTTTCTTGGGCTCCACCTCCTTTAAATTCAGTCTTCATTCCTCATGGAGATACTTCTGAAGCTCTGTTTCCAGGGCCACCATTGACAGCCTGTCCTCCTCATCTTCCTCCTCCTCCTCCTCCTCATCATCAGGAAGAGTCTCATCATGTTGATCCGGGAACAAGCTTTGCCTGACGTACACTTGAGGGCTGGATTCCTGGTGCTGTGGTGAGCCTGCTACAAGAAGAGAAGGTCCTGAGTGGACGAGCCACTAATCTAGTTTGCACAGCTGAGACTGCAGATTATACCGATGGTAATTTATGCGGTGCTACTTCGCCACTACATGAAAGTTTGACCATTTGAGTTTTTGAAAGACAGGGACTGGGAGGATTCAAACTAGGCTAGTTAGAGGAACGACTTAGTGTATCTGTCTTAAAGTGGTCTATAAAGGGTTGCCAGATCTGGTATGAATTGTTTTCACGCCCTCTTAATGAGAATTTAATCTTTTCCAAATGCAGGTGGTGCATCACATCCTTCACGCACCCCATGACCATTTGTGTATCAATTACTCACCCTGTGTGTTGCTTTGAATTCATGAAGACAACCATTTTTCCCACATGCCTCTACAGTGAACAAAGAATCCCAAAACTGAGATAATTCTTATGCAAGTTAAAGTGTTCAACGTTTAACAACAGTAAACTTATATGAAAACATGAGTTTACAAACTCTCACACAACTTGTGTAATCCAAGTTCAATTTATCCCCCCGTATGCTCAGTACTTCCAAAACAGACAGCACTGGTGTTTTAAAGGGTTAGTTTGGACACAGCAAAGTCACCAACATTTCCAGGAACTTTTATTACCAGGAATTTATTCACCTGGGTAAAAGAATTCCTGGTAATCTGTGTGGTTTGCATTTCCACCTCACCTCAAGGTCAGGAAAATTTAGCGTTATAACGCAGATGATTTGGCGTGTGTCCTGTATTTGACTCCGTCAGCTTGTTTACTGGTAACATAGTGCTGGTGTAGAGAGATTGTCTCAGCCAGCAGCTAAATTTGAAAGTATTTTAAGATCAGTGCAAACTAAGTTAGCTTACATACAGACAGCTGTCATTTGAGCTTATTAGTAACAATTTGCTATCAGCTGAACTAGCGTGCTGTCCTTGTGTAAGACATAACGTTAGTGTCGGTGGATGAGAGACTGTGGATGGAGCATATTGAATATCGCTGTCTACGTGTTTACATGTTCATGCTGGCTGAACACATGTATTGATCGCTAAGGGTTAATGCCACTTACAGTAACGAGTGTAGCTGCCGTCAACTCGAGTCATTTTCGAGTTATCTTCACTTCGTTTCCACAGCGTTCGCTCGGCTGTTCACTGGTTACTGTGTCATGTCAGTGGATGTGGAGGAGTTCAGTGCCAGCGCAAAAGAACCGATGCGGTTTGCACTTATCAATACTACGGTCTCTGATAATTTAGCTCCGGGGCTAATTTAGTACTGGGTGTCGGTACCTATCCTTAATCAAAACACAAGTGAAGCTTGAAGAAATGAAATAAAGTTTGCAGCACCTGCCTGTGCCAGGAAGTGCGGAACGCCGCAAGTGTGAGATCCACCAATCAGTGTTCTTCAGCACACAGCCCTGCCCCTCAACAATTCCGGCTAATCTGAAAAGTCCTACCCCCCTACTAGGTACTTTTGTAATTCGGTGGAAATGCGCCATGGCTTTTCAAAAACCCAGGTAAATGAGAAAAGTTCCTGCCGTGGAAAAGGGGCTCTTAACACAAACTAACTAATCGAGGCAGCTGTAGACCAGCAGCTCTCGTGTTCAGCGAGGTAAAACTGCCGTTATCATCGATATAGTCTGGTTTTAAAGAGAGCGTAAACAAGTTTGACTTTCTATTCAGTTCACTGTCAGAGAGGGTTGTCTGTTTGGGAAGTGCTGAGCATACAACTGGATAAATGAGACTTGGATTATACTGCACTTGTTGTGTGAGAGTTTGTAAACTGATGTTTTGTGATGTTTGCTGTTGTGGACACCTTTTATTCAGTTCTGCAAGACTTTTCTCCACTTGTCGGTCCTTTGTTCACCAAAGCTAAGCGGCATCACAAATTCAACTTAACACAGGGTGAGTAACTGACATATAAATGGTCATTTGGGAGATGAAGTATTCCTTTAAAGGTACTCACAGTTGCTCTGAGTTGCAGGGACCACCTCTGTCCAGCTGTACTCTGCCAGGGAAATGGGCTGGCTGATCCAGGGCTGCAGCAGCAGCTGGTCCAGAGTCATTCTCTGGGCGGGATCGGGGTGCAGCAGCCCACATAAAACACCATGCAGATCTGAGAGTGTACATGGTGTATATCAGCATTGAGAAGTGAAAATGTTTTTGGAAACTGTGAAAGGGAGTCAGTGAAAGTTATTTGTAGCCACCAGCAGTATACCTGGAGTGAGGGGGAACGGAGGCTTCAGTCTGGCATCCAGGATCTCCTCAACACCACAGAAGGGGTTCTCACTGAACAGCAGAGTGTAGAGCAACACACCAAGAGACCACATCTCCAGCTCTGGACCCTCATAGCTACAACAGAACCCAACAAAGAGACAAACTATAATTACAACAGGCTTATTTGGCAACAACATGGCAGCACATTATTTATCAGTTAATTTAGTGCCTGTGTACGGCTGTGGAACTTTACGATCAGTATATCCTTGACGCTACATATAGTTTAACTGTACATCGTAAAGGTTAATGGGTCATAAAAGTGATACAGGACTGGAAAACAGTGCTCTGACCTAGATTAAGCTTTAATGCTTTGAGAGAGCTGAGTAATCAGGACAGTTATTCCCCCTTTAAAATAAACCATCTATAAAAACAAGACCAATATGAAATTTCCTATTTGCTAAGTGGAAAGGAACAAATACCAGTTGTCGTTCTCAGTTAGTATGTACATACGGATTTCCCTGAAGCACCTCTGGGGAGCAGTACTCCAGCGTGCCACAGAAATTGTAAAAGAGCTTCCTGGGAGCCATCATGGCGGCAGAGCCAAAGTCTATCAGGCGAATGTGGAAACACTTGTCGATGATGATGTTCTCATCTTTTATGTCCCTGTGAAGAATGTTCTTAGTCCTCAGATAGAAGACAGCGGCGACCAGCTGAGAAGAGACAGAACCTCCAGTTTAGACAAGAATAAATACACACTTCACATTTCAGAGTCTATTCTCTTATCGTATGTTTTCTCTCAGCCTCGTACATACCTGTCTGAAGATGTAGCTGGCCAGGGGCTCATCCAGCCTCGGCTGCATGTCTATGAATTCAAAAAGGTCCAAACCATCTCCATGTTTCTCCATCACCATCTGGAAGTAGGTCCCATTCTCAAACACCTCCAGCACCTGGTGGCACACACATATACATGATAAGCAAAATAATTTAACATAATATAATGGAAGAAAGTTTTTACAACCTTGTGTTTTAAATGGACAGTTCATCCCTGTTTAAAAAAACAAATATTTTTCCTCTTACCTGTAGTGCTGTTTATCAGTCTAGATTGTTTTGGTATGGTAGAATATAATGGAACACTCAGCTTGTGATGCTGAAAGTACCAAAAACAAAATATGTTTAAGAAACTCAACACTGTCTCTTTCCAGAAATCATGACCCAGCTACCCAAGATAATCCAGAGACCTTGTTGTGAGCAGTTTCATGTAGGAACTTTTCTCTTTGTACCTTTGAACTACGCCTGTCAACTTTATCACAGCGCAGAAGGAAGTACGCATCTCCTGCTAGCACCACTGAGCTAGCTAACGTTACAGCTCAGAGGAGGAGAACACCAAACTATTTTTCCCAGGATGGCGAAGACATGACCCACCAAGCTCTCTCTCTCTGACTGCTGGTTCTTGTTATGAAATTATTCTGTGTGGCCTGTTCTTTTGTCTTGTCACGGCTATGTCCCACTGCCACATTTTCTGACTCTTGTTCAAATGTCTCTAAAGGCTCTGACGAGGTGAAAAACAAATCTAACCTGTTCCGAAAATTTTAATGACGGAGGAAATTTTCGGACTCAGTGTGCAAACGTGATTGACACAACGTTAAGTCGTATTTATTTTTAGATGTGCAAATTTTGGACTTTAATTTCTGGAGACAGACATTGCTGTTGAGTGTTTCAGATAGATGTTTTTGATGCTTTGAGCACCAAAGGCCGAGTGACATCTGATGTCTCCAACACTTGGCAACTCACACCAAAACAATCTAGACTGATAACAGCACTACAGGTAAGAGGAAGAATATGGTATTGACAACCCAGTTACCTTGACTATGTTGTGGTGCTGTACTCGTGTCAGTATGGCGATCTCCTGGCTGACCCGTCCCAGCATGGGATCATCTACCCAGCAGTCGCTCACTATCCTGGACTTGTTAATGAACTTCACGATCACCTGCAAATTTAAACAAACAAACAGTTAAAGAGGTCACATAGTCGCACAATCTTATCAAACTGCTACATGCTGTATGAACATGAATAAGACATGTTTCTAGATTAATGTTAAATGTTTCTTACTTCTACTCCATCACAGCGCCGTATCGCCTTCCAGACAAAACCAAAGGCTCCTTTACCCACAGCTTTAAGAGGCTGGTACTCTTCATCAAACTGCCCGTCACAGGCTCGAGACTGCTCCAAGTCCATGGTGGAGCGCAATGCCTCCCCATGACTGGCCTCACTAATCCTCTGAAGGGGGACAGCAATTAAGAATAATGAGTTGAGCACAGATCACTTTTCATACTTTGATAAATAAATATAATGTGTCATCCTAACTCATCTGTATTGCCACTGACCTCTCCTAGACTGACTCCTGATTGGTTTTGAAGTGATCGATCTGTTTGCAAAAGTGACCCCTGCTGGCCAGGCCTACTCATCCACACACAGATCATGGAGCTTCCATCAGGGAGGGTAGTCCTGCACACATCGCACCGCACATCTGGAGAGAAAGTAAGGAACTGGTTAACGTCTTTTTGCCTTATGTAACACAATACGTACATGAGGGGGAAACAGATTAATAGTTGTAGTCGTACTAACCTACTCTCGTGCCATCTCTGTGGTACGCACTTCCATCATATCGCCCCTCCTGTATCTGTGTAGTGTCTGAGGACAGGTTGTGCCCATTCGCCCTCTGTTTCTTTGGCGTAGATGTGGCAGGAGTGTCCGTCACTGACTGAATCCCACCGTTCATTTGCACACAGAACTCTTGGCTCTTTTCTTTGTAGATTGAAGAGAGAGCTGCCCACTGATCCTGTTCGCCCTGATCGTTTTCTACTTGCTCTTCACTTGAGCCGTTTCTGACCTGTAGACCAACAGGCTCTGCTTCCTGGTCAGACTCCACCAAGTACGGGGAGGGTGTGCGCAGGAGCTCGGCTGTGCTGCAGGACGTCATGGAGCGCTGGTTATCATCATCGTGTCCTCTGCCGCTGAGAAGCTCTACACTACCACTCAGATCTAGGTCGGCCAGCGCCCGGGTCACCAGATCACCATTGCTGTTAAGGTCCAGAAAACAGCTGGCTGAGTCCACTATGTGTGCTGAGGGGGAGTCTTCTGCCTGGCCTGGATCAAAACCACCATGGCCAGCAAACTTTTCGCAGAAGCCAGAGGAAGATCTGTGAAATTGAGTTTTCATCAACCGATGATTCAAAACAGAAACTGATGGCACTGTCTTAGTAAATCTTTTCAGGGTAAGGAAATCCAGATGGTATTATTTTATCAAAAAGAGGTAATAAATATTTCTCAAAGGGAGTTTGGCATAAAGTTTTCCACCAGGAGCAGGATGGGAAAAAAATCTCATAAAGAATTTAGTTCTAGTCTTGTAAAAAGTGACACTGCGAGACTTTGCAAAATCCTAAGTGTGTGACTAAAAGCTCACGTCTCTTGATACGAGAGGGTGTCCGACTTTGGTCTTTTAAAAGTCTTCTAGTGTTTGGTAGGAATACACAAGTTCAAAGCCAGTTGTATATTTTCATGCTGAAAATGTAGAGAATTAAATGTTTCTCAAGACAAAGAAGTGAAACCTCCACCCTCACCTGCTCTCCAGTGAGATGACCTCAAAGCTGGAGTCTTGGAGCACAGCGGCACATGAGCGATGATTGTTGCCTGTATCAGGAGACGTACCAGGCAACCTACCACCAGCTTGTCCATTCAGAGCGGGAGTGTCTTCAGAGGTGAGAAACAAAAACACTCAATGCAGTTTCTCAAAGACTGCTCTTTTAATGCTGTATTAAATCTAAAAAATATAAAACCTTTACATGGCATGCTGTGTAGAATGTTCTGTTAAATCTTAAGTTTCAGTACCCATTCCAATATGAGCTGCAGTTTAGTCTCAGGGTTGAAAGGACGAACTACAAATAAATAACTATACAAAACACTAAAGCTTCAACAGTTCAGCTGCATCCTACCTGGGATAATCTTGATGTCAGGTTGATTATTTTCCTGAACTTTACTGCCGAGTTGCTGTTCTTGGTTAAGCTGTGGTGGTTCGGTGGAAACCAGGCAGTAGGTCTCCTCTTCTGGAGGTTCCACCCAGGCAAATGTCTTGAGTAGTGCCTGAGTGGTGTCAACGCATTCTAGCTGGGTAACGCAGAGACCAACCTGGGCTGCCTGCTCCATCAGCTCTGTAGTGTCATCAGCCCTAGACACAAGAAAGGCTGGATTTTAATCCAAGTACTGTTACGCTAACCAGCATCTAAAAGAATGTAATAATAATACTATAAAATCAAAATACGAGTGAAGAAATCTGATGCTAGATATTTTGTGAACCTTTTTTGGGATCAGACGTGCACATACAGAATCTATGTTTAAACTTCTGGCAGATGTTACTTAAAATCACAATCACAATCGGCTTCATGGGCCAAGTATGTGTGCATATACAAGAAATCTGACTCCAAACAAAGCTGGACAAAGTTAACACAAACACTAGACTACTGTAAACATTTGACTACTTCGCACGGATATTATAGAAACAACAAAAACACAATGAAGTGTGGAAAACAGTGCAAAATGGTACTGGAATAAATACAGAATGATAGATGTAACAGGTTGCTTTATACGCAAGGTAGATGGAGTACACAGCATGCTGGGATTATTTCTGAAAGATATTGACATGTTTACAGTGTGTATTTTAACTATAAAAACATCATTTTATGTAATATATAATCAGTATAGATTTCTGACTCTCAAGACTTGCTCAAGATTTCTTTCTCCTTATCTTAGCTATTGTGAATGTCACATTTAATCACTTCCTCATTAAAATTCATTGAATATAGGACTTTTGGCAAGCATAACTGTAAAGGAGCCAATATGAAGCTGCGGGAGCTTTTTTTAGGCTGACAGTGTTTTCCCAAGGCACTCAAGTTGATTTGTGTTCTTGTCTGTTTAGCTGCAATAAAAGCTCAAGGCTATTAAAACTTTGTAGTTTAGTCAATATTGTGATAGAGAAGGTTATAAACCAATGATTAATGTATGAGCTACATAACTGTTTGAGGACTTTAATTATGTATAAGTCAAGGGAATGCAAGGGCAATTTTATGACCCTTGTGGGACATTAATTTATCTTGGTAGTGACGTAAATGAGTGCTTAAAAAACATGTATAACACAACAGCAATACCAGAGTAATATGTCTGTCACAACTCTTTGGTGCCTCTCAAACTTCTCCCTGACTAAAACATGATTAAATCCCTCGATACTGTTGATGAAGATATCTTTTTGACCAAGCATGCTGTGACATTATTTGTCCAACAGATGGCAAAAGAGCAGAGCATAAATATACTGTAAATCCAAATGTGAATCTTCATCTTCCAGAAGCACAATCAGTTTAATTTGATCTGCTGCTATTGTTTGCTTATGAAAGACTGAACCAACATTAGTGGAACCATTATGATTCCCAGTTGCATCATCTAAACAATTACGATCCATAATAAAGGTTTAGGAATGAGCAGGAAAAACATACAAAGACAAACAGTGCTAAGCTGCAACTTAAAGAGTGTTTCAGTGTCTCTGCTGGTTGGTTATATACACAGAGAGGCCATCAGGCTCGACCACACGGTTGTTGTGCTTTCATTCTTCCAGGCACATTAAATATACATGCAGTCTGCTGCTTTTAGGTCCCAGGATATTGCAGCTTTTGTCTGGTCCATCACTTGAGAAAAATACAAAGATCTGGTCCACTATTCATGCTTATGTTTGCTGGTGTGTTATTTTCTGTGCAGGTTTCACAAGGTCACGTTCAAGAAGTTTATAATCCTTTAGTAATATGAAGTCATTGAGCTCTGGAGTAAAACATGTTCGGATGGCTCCAGACAACAAGGACATGGGGACTACTTACATAACTACTCTTGTGGAGGTCACAGCAGGGGGAGACAGGGTAGACAAAGCGCTGCCCTGTTTGTCCAGCCTGGTGCTAGTTCCAGTGAAGATCCTGCCTCGGCCTGTGGAGGTTCTTCCCAGGACAGCCTGATGCACCATGGCCATATCGCCTGCCACCAGTGAGGAAGGGTCTAAGGAGTGGGTGCCAAAGGGAAAAGATTACGTCACACAGTGAGGACAAATAGTGCTGTTTGACAAGACAAAATAAAAACTGACACTGTGCTACCTCACCCCACAGTTCAACAACCTCAAGTTAGGGCTGGGTATCAAACTCAGAACTTTTAAGGGTGCAGACCAAATTCCGTCAGTACTACTGAGCACTGATTCAGGTTAAATCATCGGTGCCAAGTATCACTACCTGAGAGTGCTTTTGCGTGACAATGCCAGGTTTAGACAAGAAGTGGAAGTGCCACAAGGTGCCCCAAAGCCTGGAACCCAGCCACAGAGCTTTGAGGCTGGCAACAGAGCTCTGCGGAGCTGCCAGGATCAACTTCTGATAGGCTGCAGAAGTGCCCCCAAGCCAGGAAGCCCGCCACAGAGCTTTGTGGCGTCTCCGTCAGCTCTCCAGTGAGCCAAAACTATCGATGCGGTGCCAATCTGCTGCAACAGTTTTGGCGTCTAGTCTATTTTCTTTTCTATATTATTTCAGTAATAGTCTAGCACAGTTCCCAACTGGTCCAGCTATGGGGTCCAGATCTCTCCTTAGTGATTTGTGCAAGGTCCACACAGTTGAATACATTGTCAAACTTGCATTTGGACATGATGTCGTCAGGCTAGTTTGCTGTCTTTGTCAAGTAGCTGTCCATTAGTCACTCATTTTACATCAGGACATGGCTCTTTAAAATAAAAACTCTGTGCTGGAAATTCACTGTACTTCAAAATAAAGTGTGTTTTTTTAAACTTGACACAGTCGCAAGTCACTTGCAGTCCATTCAGAATGGATTGCAACCCACTTTTGGACCACGACCAACTAGTTGTGGAACCACTGGTCCAGCAGACATACAAACACACAAAAAAGCACCATTTGTTTCCGGTACAGAATTTCAGGCACCAACATCGGCTCAAATGTGAACGGTATCAAACCTTTCCTCTGGTTTAGACTAATCACTGCAGGTGAGTTGTGGAAAAACGCACCATTTTGTACACATCACAAATACTCACCATATTTCTCTGATACTTTGGATGAGGCTGTACTTTTATTAGCCTCTGTTGGAGAATCACAGAAGGGGCCGGCCTTTCTGTCTGAGTCACACATCCATCCATAAAAACCGGGGATCAGAAAAGTGACACTCTGTTGATGACAAAGCGGCAGAGACAGAAGTGTGAGCTGGCACGGTCGTCAATCCAAATGGACGTGTTCAGCTGGTCGTGTTGGCTAACCTTTTTCAGCAGCTCGTCCTTGTCGTAGCCAAACAGACTGAGCGCCAGGTGGTTGTGGATGCTGTAGATTGAGCCATCAGGGTGGAGCAGCAGGAGACCGCTCAGAGGAGCAAACGCCCAAACTGTTCCCGAGTACTCAAGAGCAGGGCTGGGGGAGAGGACAATGCTGTCCACCTTCACTTCTGTAAGAGCCAAGACAGACATGTTGTTAGTTACTAGATTACAGACAACTTTTTTAGGGTTCACAGTTTTACCCTGTAGTGGTGTGTTTTATTATCTTGTCTAGCTTCTGTATATTTTTTTATTATAAGAGGCTGAGGAGTACAGCCTTTATTGGAGGATGTTTAAAGTGCTTGGGCAGCATAATATTAACACTGGATAATGCACCAGTCTCTCCAGAATAATATTAGGTGTTTTTTAATCCCCCTCTGACCTAGCATTAGGTCTCAGCCTAGTCTTTAAAAAAACGACTTAAGACCTTACCGGAGGATGGCTCTTCAGAGTTTAAGCCTTCTGACTTGCACACAGAGAAGGTGAGGTGAGGCTGACTGTCCTGTGCATCTGGTCTTTCACAACTGTCTGCTGGGCAGGTGTAACTGGTCTCATTGCTTTGGTGTTGGGGCCTCCCACACACCACTGCCCCCTGAAGTTTGACACACAGAGGGACTGATGCACCCCCTCTGCTCTTACCACACACTCTCTGAACCCTCAGCATCTGAGAGAAAGAGGGAAAGTCAAAGATGACGAACTGACAGAAACATCTGGACTTAAAACAATGCAGGATATCATTTGTTTCCTCTTTCTGTTTCTGAA
The DNA here is from genome assembly GCA_026686955.1 of Epinephelus cyanopodus. Taxonomy (NCBI): domain Eukaryota; kingdom Metazoa; phylum Chordata; class Actinopteri; order Perciformes; family Serranidae; genus Epinephelus; species Epinephelus cyanopodus. The sequence continues at coordinate 11,247,992 of CM048926.1, read as the reverse complement.
CTGTCTCTGAAGCACATTTGTAAACATAAACTAAAAAACAAAGCTTATGAGAGGGAGCTTTCCTAAGCTGAGTGGGACAGTTTTGGCTCTAAAGTGTGCTTACTTTCGGCAACGCATTACTGTGCAGGGGGATTTGTAAAGAGGGGATTAGCTCCTTCACGGACAGCCCTTTTAACTCGTCAGGATGGTGGTATCCATGAAGATGGGCAAATGCCAAGTCACAGGTTAGGATGCTGCCCTAGAAATGATATCAAAAGTGGGAAAAAGAATTGCTTTAGTGGGATGGAAAATGGTAATGTTTACCCAGTAGCATGTAATTGAGGATAGGAAAGAATACAGTAATATCATTACGTTGTGAAAACATTTTTAGAGAGAGGAAAGCAGGGCGACTTATATTGCAAAAAAAAAACAAAAAACCCCACACTGCTGAGGTTGCTAAATAATGAAGTACTTACATCTTGTGAAAAGGTCAGAAAGGCTGATACCCTTTCCACATTTTCCATCATGACACGCCAGTGCTCTTCATTTTGTGACTGTCTGTGCATACACACTGACACCGGCACCTCTCCAGATAACGTTGCAACATCCACCTACAGAAAAAGTAGCATGTTAAACAAAAAAAACATACTCATAAATATACACAGACACATTTTTACAACAGTGGTGGGTAAAACATTATTCTAAACAGTTTGATGTATTCATGTTTTGCGAAAACTTCAAGGTATTCAAAGCAAAGAATTTTTTGGGTCATCATATTTCATACCACTTTTCCAGACAAAGCCGCAACAGTTCCATCCTCTAGCGGAAAATCTTCTTCCATCGCCTTTTCCAGGACCTGACTGGTTTTCTTCAACATGCAGGGCAGCTTTTTTCCAATCAGTTCTTTGGTGGTGCACTCAAACAGTTTGCAGGCCTGTTCATTTGCTGACAGAATCTGAAAAATAGAGATAAAACACATTTACAGTGTGTGCTCTAATTGTGGTACCATTTCAGCAAATCTGCCTAGCCACCACAGCTCATATTAAATGCACACACAGTACCTCTCTGGTTTTCTGGTCGATAGTAAGAATAACTTTGTTTGGGTTGAAGGCAGATGGAGATCTCGGGAGGCCAAAATCTCCAGAGATTAGTTGACTGAACAAACTTTCTTCCGTCTGTGACATGGTGAACGGGTGTGGCAGAGAGACGGTAGAAACTTGGGAGCCAGGATGTAAGCAAGAGATCTGAAGGTTCCTCTCTGCGACAGAAGTGCAAACGTCCAAACTTTTGCCTGTAAACAAAAAATTCAGAGACAGATTAAAAAAAATCCTCTTACCGTCACCCCCACAATTAGGGCTGCAACTAACAATTATTTTTTTCACGAATCAGTCAAAACATTAAACCCATTGACAGGTGAAGTGATAATCTTGTTGCAATGCAGTGTTCTGCTGGGAGACTTTGGGTCCTGGCATTCATGTGGAGGACACGACGCACTCAGACACTACAAACCAAGTGCACTCCTCATGGCAACGACACTCCCTGATGACATTGGCCCCTGCAACAGGACAATGCTCCATGCCACAGTGCAAAACCTGCTCAGAAATGGTCCAAGCAATTTGACAGAGAACTTGAGGCGTCAACCTGATCCCCAGATCCCAATCTGGTTGAGCATCTCTGAGAGGTGCTGGTATCCTACCTTGCAACCTACAGAACTCAAAGGATTAGGGAGTGCCATTGCCATGAGGAGGGGAGGGGTACTTGGTCTTAAGCAGTGTCTAGGAGGGTGGTGCTTGTGACGTGGCGTCCACATGAATGCCAGGACCAAAGGTTTCCCAGTAGAATATTGCATTATAACACAGTGATCAATGTTATTTACTTCACCTGTAGGTGGTTTTAATGTTTTGGTTCCTGTATGGCCCAAAGTTGCTTCTTTAAAGAGCTTGATTTGTTTGAAAGCCATTAACATCAAAACCTGAATTTCTCAAACATCAAAGAAAAACAGCTCATCCACATTTTGGTCATTTTCAATTGATCATTTGTTTAAAAGGCAATCAGTTATCAAAACTGTTGTGGATTAGCCACCAAGTTCTGAAAGCCTACAGAGATGCTGGGAGAAGGATATCAGGGAAGAGATAACTAGTGGAATATAGGAGAGAAATTATTGGATCGCGGTTTAAAGTATCAAGAGAAATGCAGACGCACCTGGTTAATTATAAAATTATCAATAGGATGGATTGGACCTCAAGTAAAATGGCACAATTGATGTGACACCACTTGTGGCACTCTCTTACACATCTTGTACTCATGCCCCACGATAGCTCTTCTGTGGTCTAAGATTATTGTCTTCATCAATACAGTGATGTCCTCTACACTCGTACAGACACCAGTGCTTTGTCTGTTAGGTGTGATGCTGAAAGGAAGTGGGTGTAACACTCTGCAAATCTCATGGTGCAGGAAAGGACTAGGATAGTGCTGCGACACTGGAAAACTTAAGGAGATATATCGTGAAGGAGTGGTTCAACGAAATTGCTAAAATCTCCTTTGAAAGACTAATAGATAGGCAAGACATCTATATGAAAATATGGGGCCCTTATACGACTGTAACCTAACATAATGATGAGCAACACCCTTTTTTATAATCTGAGGTGTTAACTAGTGCACATAATATGATGTACAATTTGATATTGTACCATTTAGAATAAGTATCATGCATGTATATATTTTAGTATATACACACGCATCCACATATTTATGTATACACTGACCAGCCAAAACATTAAAACCACTGGTGGGTGAAATGGATAACACTGATCATCTTGTTACAGTGGAATGTTCTGCTGGGAAACCTTGGGTCCTGGCATTCATGTGTGGATATTACTTGACACACTCCCCCCTCCCGAACACAGTTGCAGACAAAATAAACCCTTTCAAGTCAACACTTGTCGATGGAAGTGGTCCCCCAGCAAGACAACGCACCATGCCACATCACAAAAACTGCTCAGGCATGACCTGAGGACTGTGACAGAAAGCTCAAGGCATCGACCTGGCCTCCAAACACCCCAAATCGCCATCTGATTGGGACCCGATCCACGGTGGGTCCTTCTTGGACCGCACTTGGCTCTGACCTGTCAAGGCATGGACAGCGGACCTCTGGAGGGTGTCCTTTGGTGGCTGGCATCACAGCATTACCATCAGATCTTTTGAGTCCTGTGGGTTGTGAGTGCTGTTGCCATGAGGGAGAGTATATGGTCTGCACTGGTGTTTCGGCGGGGGGAGCGTGTCAGAGGGCAACCACATGAAGATGTTTTTTTTTTTTTTTATTGTTGTTGGTTTGTAAGGAAAATCAATAAAAAGGAAATTACAAAAGCAAAACAAATGTTGAGGATTAATTTTGTGGTTACTAATTTCAGCTTTAATCACAATTTCAACCACACCAGTCCCACTCACCTCTCCAGGCACCAGGGTAACGACGCTGCTGCAGTGCCAACAGGCTCCTCTTGTACATCGGTCTCTGGGTACACGGGTAGGACTTATTCAGGTCAAAGTCATCCTCCAGGAGGTCACAGGAGAGGTCGGGCACCACACAAATAGTGTCCCCTTTACCTCTGCTGCTGCTTTGCCTCAGCCCAAAACGAGTCGACAGCGACATTGCTGTTGGTTATCCAGCTGAGATTGACCCACACAGAGGCAGTTAATGGATTGTAGCAATGTAACAACAGGTTAGCTAACAGAGAAAACGTTTTATTGATAACATGTGAGTTGTTTGGGTGTTATTAGCATCTCATATGGAGATTAAATCCGAAACAACACTCACCCCAGGTTGCAGACAGAAACCGTGTGGCTACGAGGGCAAAGCAGTCTCAGTTGACGCCTGTTGACAAGGTAACGTTACCTCCCCTGCGCTATCTAGCTAACAAGCCATCTGCTAACGTTACTCCCACCACAAACAAACCGATACCGTGTTGTGTTTGCCTCCTAAATTGCCGGTTGCCGCTTCTTTCTCAACGACTTTAAATCGAGTTGACGTTGCCGCTGGGTTAGGACAACTTTAAAACCACTCCAGCGGGTTAGTTAAGGGGAAAAGACGATTTAATTGCTAGTTTCACTTAGCGGTAGTTTTTGTAAACCGCGGGCTTCGAGCGCTGGCCGAGTACATTCAAGGAAGTCCCCCGGAGCCAATCAGATATCACGCCTCTGAACAAGCGCAGCTGATTGGACGACTCACCGGAAATGCCGGCCTGTGTTCCCATGGAGACAGTGTCAGCACAAAAGCCACACAAGAGCCGTAAAACTCGGGGAATCTGCCGAATAGTCAAATAAGTAAGTCAAATAAATAATTCACACATTATTTTATTATAAAACAGGAAGACACAGACAAACCCCAGCAGCGAACAGCAGTAACTACAGCAGAGTGTTTCAAGTCACAGGTTTTTTTCTTTTTACTGCGGTTTACAAATCAGCAAACAGTTAGTCTACTCTAGCTTTGTTATTTCACTTCGTAAGGGGCGAAAAATTAGAAGGCATCCATTTAATTAATAGAAAATTACTATATATCCTCTAAAACATATCACATGAGAATTATAAGCTCTTTATTTGTATGTACAAATCTGATGAGGGACACCAAAATACATGTTTGAACGGACAGAACATAACAAACATCATCCCGTTATGTAAATGTGGCATCTGAGAGAAGTTGGGTAACAGTACCAGGTGCAATGACTGCAGGGGTCCACATGGGTTTTTTATACTGAGTCTCTTATTAGCTACATGGCTTTTGAATTCACAAGCTCCCCCTTTACCTCAGGAGCATCTTCTCCCCAACTTCAACTAGACGAAAGTTTTAACCACAACACAGATTGAAATGAAATGAATCAGACATTATCATTACTGACAGAAAGTCTGGCATAGTCCAAATTAAAACGGGCACATTAGGGAAGTACGCTATGCTGTACTTTTGCATAAGTGAAAAAAAATACAACACAAGGATATGAAAAGCTTATTCTGACATAGCTGCTTAATAAGGAAAATATATATATATGTAACAGTCAGAACAGATGTTTTGAAACATATTTTAGTTTATCTTAGCTCTCTTGGTATCAGCAACATTGTGAGCATCTTCCAGTACTGAAATAATTCATCACGTTGACGGGTCAGCTCCAGCTGCACTGGGAGGTGTGAGCATATAATCCAGTCTGCAGAGAACAGGCCCAATTACACACGTCATCACTGATTTTTTTTCTTTACAGCACACACATTTATATGATTCCTCTAACATTAGGTACATTTTGATACACCTGATCTTTTTTCATGTATTTACTGCCATTAGCTTATGTCACACCAAAGTTTTCTTTTCTTGATGCAAAACACCCTTATTCAGAAAATCATGATTGTTTGTAACTGGCACATGCTAGTTATCAGTCGGCTTCGTCGTGCAGTGATCTATTTCTCCATGATCTAATGTTATGCTTCTTTAGATTCGTGGTTAGGCAACATGTCAGAGCGCTCCAGAAATCATCTCACTGGATCTTCTAACTGTTGTTCAGTCCAGTGGTCGGCTGCTATAGCTTTAGCATGCATGTTTTGTCAAGTAGCTCACTTTACAATAATGAGTACTGGTTGATCATCGTACGGACAAGGAGCCAAGCAGAACACTTTACGCAGTCACACATACAGTCATACGCGCACACAAGCAAAGTTGGGCACACACTCAGGTGCCATGGCTGTGAGAAGTGAGCTTTGATAGGCTTTTTGAGCATAGTTTCCTAAAACAGGGTCCATCCTAATGGTGGTAGTCCCTTTTACTGTGAGGACGATTTCCCAGTATATGATCCACTTCTGAGGCAATGCCTGCTGTCATCTTTGGAATTACCTGAGATGTGCAAAACAAAGAAAGAAAATACAATCAGTGCTGTTGGACTGGACCGCTTGCTCAAGCTTAGGAAGCAGTCTTTATACCTGAATGGCTCCCAGGTTCTCTGTTAGCTGGCTTGCATTGGAGGATCCCAGCAGCACTGAGCTCACTCCCTCGTTCCTCAGGCACCAGGCTGAAGATCAGAGGAGTTTTTACAGTTGTTATTATGGCATCAAGATATACAGATGAATTTAGTTATGAGCAACATTTTTTTGTTTGATCTCACAGCAGTGTAGAGTTCTTAGGGGTGTTCATGTCGTCCCTCACCTATGGCTAGCTGCGGCAAAGTACAGCTGAGCTTCTCTGCGATATGAGCCAGCTCCTTTAGCTTGGCTTGTTGTTTTCTCCCATCCTCACTCATTATCTTCTCCCTCAACCACTGGTATGGCTAAAGGAGCAGTAAAAAAAGAAGTATTAAAATGATTACTCATAATCAGGAAGAAATAACTTGAACCAGATGATGTTTAACTGTTGGATGAGAGGAAAAAAATTGGAATATATGATAGACTGTGATAAAATAATGGATGTAGCCACTGTGATGTCACCAATTGGATTGTTGACTCCAGTTTTAAAGCCTCAAGTCAGGCATTTTGGCCGTCACCATCTTGGCTTTTGGAACCACAAGTGAATCAAGGTGATCATATTTGGTCAAATTAACTGTGCGTTCCAACACCTATACTACCTTACTATCAGGAACGCTAGAAAAAGATTAAGTACCGCCAAATACAAAGTATCAAATGCAGTATGCCAAAAAAACTTCTACTTCACCCAGTCGTATTTTTGCAGTATGCAAGCCAGCCTGCTTTTCTGGCTATTCTGACCCACAATCCTCTGCCCAGCGGTCAATACATCTCATTGACTGACAGATAGCAGCTTGACAGCTCGTTAAAAGCTGATTGACAGCTCTCAGAAGCCGCAATGATGGCTGACAGCGAATTCAAGTAAGTGAGGACCAGTCTAATAGTAATAATAGGAATAATAATTGTTTAATTTAACAAAGTAAGCATATAGAGTACCAACAACAAAAGGGCATAACTATGAAAATAATGATAGATAAAAGCATATGCATGCACATACAACAATAAACCAACTGTGTACTCACTAAGATTTAATTTCTCCACAAATACAGCATTCAAGATTCTCATCTTTTACAATAGGCCGATCATTTGTTTCATGTGGGGCAATCGCAGGTGTTCAGAGGTGTGTACATGTGTAGCTAAAGTTGTGTTGGGAGGTGGTGGTTCACAATAAGAAGTAAGGGTTCTCCAGGGTGTCAAAAGGTATATACATGTTATACACGACTTTTTTTTAACACCACTTAAAATGACATTTAAGACCAAACTTGCGATGGAAATACACACCCAAGTGAAAATATACTCTTTCCAAGTAGACACATTGATGTCAGTTCAAAATGAACAGTTAAAATGACCCTGACGACTCTGTCTGTGCTTGCGGCTCTGGATGTGTAATTCCTCCGCCCTGATCCTCATTTAACCATGTTTGAAACACCTTCGACATACAGTGCCGTTTGTTTCATAAACATTTCCAGGCTCTGGCTTTAATCACAGCAAGTAATCGTTGTTATTCTTTTAAGCAATTTGTCCTTACACTTGCATTTTCCCATTTTTCATAGCTTGCAAGGTCCTAGTGTATCAGTGCAGACTCACTGTATGATCCAAGTACCTTAAGGGGGTAAAAATAGGGGCTTTGTGCACATACAGGTGTTGAAGTCTGGTACCCCGTCGAATGCTGTTGTGTTTCCCTCCTGTTAAAATTATGTCTCCCATAGCACCAATGCCTAAAATATATATCGGGAATTGACTCGCTTTTGGAGCCAGCCTCAAGTGGCCATTTGAGGAACTGCTGCTATTGGCACTTGGGTATTGGCTTCATTTTATTTGCCCCGGAGGCTGCCTGTTGCCAGCTCACCCTTTTCCCCTTTAAGGGTGGTGGCCTTGTGGGTAACCTGTGAGTGTGCGATGTGTGATTCATTGTGTGTGGTGGGGAAGCAGCTCCCTCTCAGGTGTGTCACAGTAAAGACCCCACGCAGCAAAGAGTGATAATAGCCAGCAGAAAATTGGGTCTATATGAGCTCAGGGCTACTGCTATACTCATAAGAAGGCCATGTTTATTGTTTTGTAATGAAGACTGCAATAAAGCCATTGTTGGTGAATGGCACCCGAACGCCTCGCTATCCTTCCTTCAGGGGAGTGGTGCGGAACGCTATAAGCTAGTTACCAGCTAATAACAAGCCAAGCTAAATGAATGCTAATGAGCCAGCGTGATCCCAACTACGGTTCAGAGCCAGCAAGCTGTCACATGGAGATGTAACATGGCCACTGGGAACATACAGACACGAGGCAGAGAGAAATTTAACCTGTACCTTCATTGAGGCTCTGGAGGATTCTGGGACGCCGTTCTCGTACTTCCCTGTGATGATTCCACAGGCCAGAGGGGACCAAGACACCACACCCACACCTGAGACAGAGCAACAGTCGCTGAGCAAAAGGAAACAAAATATATTCACAAAAAGCTTGACTTCAGGAGCCTTACCTATCTTATGGTAGAGCTCTGGCAGCTGAGTTTCCACTTTCTCCCTCTGGTAGAAGTGATACTCTGCCTGCTCGCACACTGGTGGAATTAGATTAAACTGCCTGGCCACAGAGTATGCTTCCTAATTGAATGTGAAGAGGGAATAAAAAGAAAGGGGAGAAATGTTCACGAGATTAGGGAGACACGTGTAAACACTGACCTTTATGTTTAAAGATTTTCTTTTTTCTCCCACTGCTCTCTGTATGGCATATCGTGTTCTGACATATCAGCTAATTTTGGATTGCACTACCCGCTTCTAAAGTACAAAGTCGTGCTGATAGCTTCAGTACTGTGGGCAAAACAGACATAAACAGAAGATTCCCCACAGCACTCTACATCATTATGGATGTATTTTAATTTCTGTCTAGCCGTCGGAAATCTCACGCGAAGTTGTCTATGTGGAAATTTAGACAGTCAATTTGTTTCAAAGTGTGTTTTGTGGTTTTAATAGATGTTCCCACATATGATACAGGGATAGACAAAAAGTAATATCATCTATACAATGAGTAGCCACAACTTCAAAACCACGGCTCCATTACAAAGCAGTGTTCTCCTGGGAAACACAGGGACCTGGCATTCACGTGGATGCCACCTGACACACATCACCCATCCAGGAAGGAATGAGGAATGTGACAAAGAGCTCATGGTGTTGACGTGAGCTCCAAATCCCCTAGATCCCTATCCACTGGAGCATCTGTGGGACTGCCAGCTTGCAACCAATAGGACTCAAAGGATCCACCGGCAAAGCTGTGGTGCCAGACGCTACGGGACGCCCACAGAGGTCCTGTGTTCATGCCTCGACAGGTCAGAGGCTCCACTGTGGATCCGACTTGGCTCTGACCAGTTGTGGCTTGGACACAGGATCTCTGGGATACCGGCATGTACCACAGATGCTCGACTGTATTGAGATCTGGGGAATTTGAAGGCCAGGTCGTTGCCTTGAGCTCGTTGTCATGCTGCTCGGACCACTCCTGAGCAATGAGGTGCATTTTCCTGCTGGGGACCATTGCCATTGAGGAGTGCAGTTGCCATGAGGGGGGGTTACTTAGCCTGCAGCGATGTTTGGGTGGATGGAGTGCGTCAAGTGGCTTCCACATAAATGCCAAAACAAGGTTTTCCGGCAGAACATTGCACTGTAGCGAGATGATTAATGTCTTTCACTTCATCTGTCAGTGGTTGTAATGCTCTGTCCGATTGGTGTATATTATCCAGCCTTGAAAAGAGCCCACTTTCTTAACAAATTTTTGTCACTGGAAGCTTTTTTTTAATATCTGCATTACTTGTTACAAAATGTACGAAGACTTTTCCCATCACTCACCATGATCTCCATGGCGGACCACCGGGACGTCCCCCAGTACATGGACATCCCCTGGTTGATCACATGTGTCATTGCTCTCACTATCTCTGTTAAAAAAACACACACACATAAAACATTAAGGAGCAGATATATGTACATTGCCAATAACCAAACAGTGGATGGCACCACAACTGCAACTTTTACATAACCATTTTCAATTCTGTTTGTACTGATTGATGTTTGTTTCTTAACTTACAATATTTTCACATACTACATTGAAAAATTAGGAAAATTTGGTATTTCTTATCTCACGTGCAAGCAAATATTCTTTGCTGGCGACCATACTAGTAAGTGTGGCACAGCGCTGCAGGGGGTTAAATGAGAAGACTCAGCCAACCTTGGCAGAGAGTTGCTTGTGCAGTTGAACAAATCAGTTTAGTTACAGCTGTAGGGGTCGAAATCAACCACAGTGGCCTTTAGTGGTTTGTGTATTGGAGCCTGAGGATGCAGGGATGCAGCAATGAGGTAATGGTGGGTGGAATAGTTGATAAGCAAAATTGTTTTTAATAAGAACCGTGAAGTTCTTTCTCACAGGAGTTTTTAACCAAGGAAGTCTCACATAGGAGGAAATATAGAAATATTTCTCTAAATGTGTGTCTGCAGTATGCCGTGCACAAACACTCTAATCACTGAAGAAAACAACAAGGCGATCAAGTAATTTATGTGATCACTTTATTCTATAATTGCTTGCTTCAGACTCTAACTGCACTTAATATGTTTTAATGAAACATGTGCTACATTAACATAATATAAAATTCTGAATGCAAAATATTAAGGGAGGTGACTGAAAACGAGGGTGCAGAGATGAGACCACAGCAGAGTGTGATTAAAAAAAGAGCGATTCCTTTTCATCAGTAGCTCTCTCTGGACCAAAATGTAGCTCAGTGAGAGACAGAGAGCAAGTGTGTGTGTGTGTGTGTGTGTGTGTGTGTGTGTGTGTGTGTGTGTGTGTGTGTGTGTGTGTGGGTGAAGCAGGTGGGAGGGTAGAGGAATAACAGTGCATCTGCTCCAAAAGGGAGGGAGGGAGGGAGGGATTTTGAAGGATGCAATGAAAGAGAAAAATTGTGAACCAAGTAGAAACCTCGGAGGCGCGTACAGTTCATAGTTTCAAGAGTTTGCGAATGTATGAATAATCCACCCTCAATGACAACTTGACAACTTGATCCACGGCAACATCCGTTCTTACCTACTGTCCAGTCTTAACATAAATCTCCTGCTCATGAGACCGCGGTGAGTCATAAACTCCAACACCAGATGCCACACTGAGTGAAGTGCTCAGGTGAGATATCAAGCATCAGCACCCCGCTCACATCAGCCCACTGTGGGTTTTCAAGGAGGATGATGTGGGTGAAGTTGTGGGCACATGCTCATGCTAATGTGTGCATGTATGTATGAACATGAACTGTATTAATTTAGATGTAAATATGGCAGGTACTCCCACATCTGTGCAGTAAACAGGCAGTTAGCTTAACTTAGCTTAGCATAGAGGATGGAAACAGGTAATACAGCAAGCCTGGCTCCGTCTAAAGACAACAAAATCCTCCTATCAGCAGCTCTAAAGCTCACTAATTAAAACGTTATATCTCCAGACTGGACTCCGGAGAGTTACTGCCCTGACCAAGAAATAGTCACAAACATCACCCAACATGATGCACTTTGTTAATCAGTGAGCTTTAGGGGCGCTGATAAGCAGTTTTTTATTTACTTTAAGATCAGAGGTTGGCAAACTTTATTTTAAAAGAGCTATTCTGGCCAAAACAACAGCAACAACAACAAAAAGGAGCAAACAAAACCTCTGTCTACATTACTAAAGTTTCTCCATGACAAATCAATAATATGTTTTACCACAAGATGGCCACTCTGCAGTGGGTTATTTATGGGTGCTTTCACACCTGCCTTGTTTAGTGTGATTCAAACTAACTCAAATTCATCTGCCCCCTATATGCAGTTCATTTTGGCAGGTGTCAACACAGCAATCACACTCGGGTGCACACCAAAACAACCCGACTCAGACCTTCTTGAAGAGGTGGTCTCGGTCTGGTTACAAACGAACTCTGGCGGAGTTCATTTGTGACCTTGATCCAAACCAACTGCAGTCACATGACACATTGTTTGGGTTACACATGAGCAAGTTACAGTCCTGGAGGATTATTAATGTGCACCTCCTCCTGTACTGCCTTAATATGCACATTCAGCACATCCAGTGCATCAAAACATTGTTTTCTAGTTGGAGCTGCATCTCGTTTTCAAACTGTATGGTTTGACTAAAATGAACAATGACAGCAATATAGTCCACGATGAACCGCGCTCAAATCAACCTGCGTAGTTGTCCCTCCATTGTGACATTAGAAAGTGTCACATCTATCTTGCAAGTGTACTCTTTTGTTTACTTCCAGGATTTTTCCCACACGGAAATTCTGACCAATCAAGAGCAGCTTTGTCAATCAAGGAATTTGATCTCGTCCGCTTGTAAATGCTGCCGTGAGAACACGAACCAACTCTAGGCAATTATACAACTTTGTAACAAAATTAGTCCCTGATTCAGACCAAAGCAAGACAACTCTAGGTCTGAAAGCACCCTAAGGTTACTTGGCACTTTAACGCTGTGTTGCTGGTGATGAAAGCAAAAGAATTTGTCCACACACTATTAAACCCCCTTTATTCCCTCTGAGACTTTTCCTTTGTTGTATTTGGAATCTACACCCAGGATGTGGTGCATAGGCGACACATATACAGAGAATTTAAGAATTACTTCAGGCCAACAACAATAATAAATGAAAATTAATTTCCTTTCCATAGAATTTTTTGTCAAAGCTACAGGGAGTCACTGCACACGGGCTAAAGAGCCGCACGCAGCACTGCCATTTCCTGCTGTAGAGTGAGTGACTAACAGAGAGCTACTTGACAGAGACAGCAAACTAGCTCGACGACATGGCCAAACCTAAATATGATGCTGATAAAGTGAAAGTAATCCCACTCAATCATCACTTATGACCCACTATAAGCGTCTGCCCTTGGTCTGTATTTTCTTTTTTTTTTTTTTGCTGTGGTTGGGACGTTTTTGGGACTAGCACGCAGTAGGCACCAGGTGCGGGCTGTAGGAAGCACACAACCAAGAGGGAGCAATGAAAATTGTGAAGACAGCGCCATGAAAACACACATTTATAGTAAATGAGTGTGAATCTAGGGTTGGCTTTTATTTGGCAATATTGTTTATGACAGTTCCTGCATGGTATACTTTTATATGCAAATTTGCAAACTCCCAATATCAGCTCGTCCTTGAGACACTCCACTGAGTCGGGAACATTTGGTCAACTTCAGTCAGCAGGTATCACAGTGCCTGTCTGCAGAGTGCAGCGAGGAGTGTGGAATGAAGCATTCAGCACACACTGATAACCACACTGGTCCGAGCAGGTGTCTATGTGTATTTTTAGGTGTCTGAGAAATGAATCTCTCAATAGTTCAATCAGGAAGACTTTTTATGTGCCCATCCATTCACAATTCTCTCCATCACACTCCCACTTCCTCTCTCTAATCAGCTGACTATGGGTGTTCATTCCGCCATGTTCTCTATCAGCAAATCAGGATGCCTCTGCAAAATTTTAAAACTGCTCTCTCCTCATTTTAGGCAGAATTGTCGCAGCCTCCTCCACCCCGTTCACCTCCAGCCATCGTATCCAGAATCCAGGACGAGCTCAACAAAGACTCATCCCTCTACTCATCCAGATCATCGGCACTTCTCCATCTTCTTCTCATCTTATCTTCACCACCAGCGTCTAAACCCCAGGGAGGGTTCCTTTTTCAACTATGGATTCATCACCCTCTTTAAATCACACCATCTCGATGGGAGTCTACTTGCCAAAAGACTTTTTCATTCTCATGTGCACGTTTTAATAAATATTCCTTCTACTAGAAGAACGAGTCTCTCCTGATTGAATTGCTTTACTGGGAGGTGGTACTCATTTTAAAGCTTATGTTTATCCTCCGCATGCATACACACAGGGCAGCAATCAATATGTCACACCACAGGAGGTTTTCAGTGGCCGTTCACAGTTCGGTGATCGTGGGAAAGAAGGTTTTGAATATGCATCCAAAAGGAAGGTAAGCATTGCGTGGGTGAGATCACCCTGCATGCTGCCCTTTATTGCTCAGCATTTGAGAGAAGAGGCGATATGCTGGTACTTAAAGGAATGTCCTGACTAGATGGCTTTGGGTTTGTGTTCAGCATGCTGCGGCAGTACCATTTTATTTGCTCTTGGCTGCAGGGATTGTTATAAACCCTATTTATTGATGCCATGTCTGCTCTTTTGCTCTCGGCCTGTGTATCCTGTTCATTCACTTCGTGCAGGGGATTTTCATATTCAGGTGATTGAATGGAGTCAATTTGCTGCATATTGCTCTGTCAAAAAAGAGAAATGATGCTGAGTGACTGGTTGGCAGCATTGAGCTGAGATTTGGACAGTTTACTCTGCAGGCTGTGGTATACCTATTAAAAAATTGAGTCGTCAATGCCACAGATGTTTCTCCTTGAGGCACATTCTCAGCACATTTACTGTAATGTTAGCGCTTCATGAAGTACACTATGTGTCGACATGTAAGATGAAATTCCAGCTAGGCCTGTAACTCCTCGGGGGCAAACGTCTTTACAGTCTAATGACTGGAAGTGACAACAGTAACGAGCAATAGAGGAGATGAAAAGGGGAACCAGATATTTGTGACACCAAGTTGGGCCTGTTAGATTGGATGCCAAAAGACAAAGCAAATCAAGAACAAGCAGTGTGGGGAGAAAAAGAGCCACACAAAAAAAAGGATGAGTGGATGGGCGAAGGAAAGTGGTGACGGTAACAAAGACAGACTCCGCAGCCATGACATCACTTCTTTTGTCCCCGAGGGGACACGCATTGTCTCACACGAAGTCAGAAGCAGTTAAAGTCACAAGAACAACGCACGATTTCCACACTGCATGCACACACCTGTTAGTTATCTAGTTATCATATCTTAACACAACATTTGGAGCTCAAGTGGGGTTTTTTTTGTGCACTGCAGTGCTCGTAATCCTGTCTTAAGTTTCAAGAACGTGGGTGTGTGAATCAATATCTTAGACATGCACATAACAAGTGCTATGAACTGCAAATGCCCACAGAGATGGAGAAGTCCCACGTGTTTGCATGTTAGCTGCTTCATCCCCGAGAGAAGCTATTTAGAAAATCTTAGAGCAGGAGGAGGACACACAGTTTTTGTGGGAGTCTGTACATGCAGTCCCACTCTCTCTCAAGTTGTTAACAGTGACTGACCCTCTGCGCTGTGATTTATGACAGTGGCCTTGCTCCACTGTAATGAAGGATGAAGAAAAGGTGCACAAGGTTTTACACTGATTAATGAAACGACCGCGCGGCAGGGCTGCTGAAAGCAAAACAGCCTATCTGTCTTTATATTTGTCCGTCATCTCTGGCTCTCTGTGCAGTTTTGATCATCCTGTCAGGCTCTCGATCAATCAATCCATCAATCAGATTAGACTTGTCTACATCAGCTGTCAATGTTGAAGTGACTTTATCTGCAGAGACAGGTTACTAGAAGGTTTGATGGAGCAGGCTGCAGGGTCTGCCTGCCAGTCACCAATACTACCAGTGACAGCAAAGCCACGGGAACGATAAGTATGACAGATTGGCCTCCCACAGTCTGCTGGCTTACAGAGGAGGACACGTGGGGGGCAAAGGGGACAGGCTGGAAAATATTTAAGTAAGCCCAGTGGGAGTCCATCCGCTCAGCCAAAGGCTACCTGTAGACCAGCGTTAGGACTGGATAGAAGAAGGGCCCAAGTATCTGTGATGGCCACCTCACAAAGGAGAAGTAATTGAGGAGGAAACTGGAAGTGTGTGAAAGAAATAAATGGTCACATAAGGTAGATCTTTGGGAAAGGCTGTACTGGAGTGTTGAAGGAATGGAGCGCACAGTAGGGCTTGGATCCATTGAGACCAGCCCAAAAATACACCAGCTTCCCCCTGGGGGGCCAGATAATCCTGCTTCTGAAGAGCAGGGAGGGCTGGGAGCGGGTGTAGCTCAGAGACCCTGTGGAAACTAACGATCCCACAGAGATGCAGAGAGAAAGAAAGGGAGAGTGGGAGACTAAAATAGAGGACGAGTTATGAGGCAAGACTGTCAGATTACTTGTAATGTGTGCGCATGTGTGTGTCAGAGGGACTCGACCACAAAGACAAACCCCTTTGGTCAAAGGCAAAGGTCACCGGTCCGGTGAGGACAGTGGTCTTGTCAGTATTTCTCACCCTCTCGTGTTACAGAACAACATGTATTGTCCTTAACAGACCCCTGAGGTCTGGTCAGCCGTCACTCACCCTCCATGGGAGTGTTGCTGTCTGGCCGGTTGGCGAAAACCACATCCACATACTCAAGTTGCATCCTCTGGAGGGAGCCCTTTAAACCTGGAGTGAGAGGAGAGAAGAAGGTGAGGAAGATGTAAGTATGTCAAAGAAACAGTCAACAGGAATCACGAGCATTTGCGTAGTGCTGAAATAGATGTTACCAACCACAGCATTAACACATCATAAATATTTCTAATTTCCAGGAGGGTGATTTGACACAGTTGAAATAAGGATTCACTATATCCCACATAAGCCCCAAGTATCATCCTTCTACTAATAAATACTTCTGCTAATACCAGTGGACCGAGGAGACTTATTACAGTGTATTTTAGACATGCTAGAAGTAGAAAACCTTGTCCCTTGACACTTTTGGACACAGACGTGTTGGCCTGAATCTGCAGGGGAAGAGTGATAATCACGGTGTGCATGTACCACCCTCCAATTCTCACTGCTATTTATTCAACACTGTTGCTATAGGAATGATTTTACACTAAAATTGGATTGTGTGCAGCATGCGTAAACATGCAATAATTAATATTTCTGCCATCATCCACTGTTAAAGCTACAGTTGGTAACATTTTTTGTAACTGTCACTATAAGAAGGTAGTACAGGAGACAGATAATCCCTTCCAAAAGCATATTTTAGTGCACTGTTTAGCTGTAAAAATGAGAATGATTTGCTGTGGCCTGTGGGCGGGGCTTTGTTTTGGCCCATATTGTAATGGACTGGGTGACGTGATGCTAACTGTATGGATTCTGTCACAGTAAAAAGGTCTGTTATGGCAGTTACTGAGCTTTCCGTAATGTCAGTGAATGTATCACTCCCAGCAAAGTTGTGTTTTTTTTAGATGCTGTGAAGCCTGCTAATCAACACTGGCACATATGACAGTGATTTGTGTGAGATACCCAACTGTGATTGGCAGAGGTTTAAGGAGGAGGGGTTGTTGTTATTCCTGCTACTTCGTGTGTGTGTGTGTGTGTGTGTGTGTGTGTGTGTGTGTGTGTGTGTGTGTGTGTGTGTGTGTGTGTGTGTGTGTGAGCTGATGAGCGGGAGTTATTGAAGTAGAGCAGAGATCACCTTGTAAAGCAGACAGGTTTGTTTGGCATTGGCTACGGCCCACAATAGCCTGTTTAAAGTTAAGGAATAAAACGCCAGCCAAACGAGTTCATGCTTCGTAGCCTCATGGTTAAGGGATGCTACAATATGTTGTCAACATGGTGGCCAGGTCACAAACTTTTTCATTTTACAGCTAAACAGTACACTAAAATATGTTTCTGAAAACATCTGAGGTGAGAATTAGGCAATGCCGTAACAGAATCTTTATTTATATTTGATCGAGTCTGAAAGTTTGACCGTAGCTCACGAGCCGTGATTGACAAAATTCTAGTGTTCTCCCAGACTGTATATAAAGATGGACGACATGACAGCTCCCCAAAAGCGCAGTCAAAACATCTCGAACGCCCCCCCGGTGGCCGGCTGCAATATAGGTAATAAATAAAGCCCGCCCTCTCTATGTTAGTGGCCGGGACATGGGACAAACTAAAAACTCCGAGCACATATCAAATACACTTTTCCCAAAGATGCTTTCTGTCATTTTAAGTAGTTTGTATCACGCTGCTGTAAATCCAAGGCAGAGTCAGAACACACTGGAGGGATTACATATGTCATCTGGTCTGGGAACGCTTTGGGGTCCCCCAGGAGGAGCTGGGAAGCATTGCTGGGGAGAGGGTCTGGTGTGCTTTGTTCGGCCTGCTGCCCCCGCAACCCGGACCCAGATAAGCGGATGAGAATGGATGAGTGAATGGCTGTGAGTTCAAATGTTTGTTTTTCTGATAAGTTAGGTTTTAATTATTTATAAAATGGAATAAAATGGGGATTTTACAACATGATAAACAACTGTTTGAGTCAATCGGTGGGCTTGCATTCAGTGGAGCTGCTCGTGATTGGTCGGGTTTACGGGCCGGAAACTTGATGCCACGGAGATCCGACTGTGCAGACTCTGGCTCAGAATGATGTTACCAGAACAAAATGGCAACAGCTGTATTGGGGTTATTTTAGCTTCACTTCTGTACAGTGGGTGCAGGTGGAGACGTGTTGTCTGTCTTTATATAAAGTCTGTGTCTCAAAACACTTCAATTACAATATGCTCAAAGGTAATTATGGGATTTTTGCCCAGTGATGCCAAAATTAAACTGCCTTTTTTTTTTTATAAGACCATTTTGATTTAACTTCAATATCTGTGATGGTGCCCAGTTCAGAGTCACAACGTACATAATTAGATTTCTATTTTTGTTTTTCATTTAAAACCATGGCATCAGGTAAAAGGGAAAATAGGGTGAGTTAGATCCTGGGGGATTTAAAGTCAGCATGTTCGTAAACATGGCAGAGTGACAGTTGACCACATGTGACTCACGGCCCGCCAGCTGCATCTGGCCTGGCACATCTTTTGAGCCAGCTCGCACGTGAATCTGAGTTGTCATATGCCGTCTGGTTTACCTAGCAGGAGTCATTGTATGGGACTACAAGTCTCATTTGCCAAACAGCTACGTAAATACTGCATTGAATGTAAAAGAAACGCAGTCATCATCACCTCAAATGCCCCATCGAGTGGCAAATAATGCTTTTTCTGACTACTGATTTTAGTAGTGCTTGTCTATGAAGAAGAAGAGTCTCTGGGTTTTTAGCACTGTGTGGTGATTCTGAATATGAGGAGTTACTTTTCCACTCAGAGTTAGGCAGGTTAATCCGAAGTCTCAGACGTTTTCCATTCTCAGTTTAATCACTGAATTCTTATCAGCTTTATGGCCAGCAAACGGTAAAGCTGCTATTAAGCCGCAGGACATGGTTCAATAAGATAAAGCAGGTTTTGTTGATAGACGTTTTTTTAAAGCAGACACTTTGACTGGTCGTGGCAGGAAGAAAGCACAGGTGTAAGTTATAACATTAATCATGGCTCCACTCCACTAAAACGACCCAGTAAGTCACGACAGTGGGCAGCCATGCAGGACTGAACACCTGACTGGAATTAAGCCATTGCTTATGTAATTAGTAACACCTGTGCTTTTTCTGCAATGTCACGTTAAAATGTCTTTTATGTTCGTACAGCAGCACATTTCAGTACCATGAATAAAAACTCAAACAGCAGATGTAATGGACACATCTGTAAAGTTTTGTCTTTTTCTGTTTTAATTAAAGCACGACTACAGTCTTGCTCTTATAGCAGATATATGAACTGTTTTAATATGCTCAGGGGTTTTACCGCTACAGCCAGCCAAAATACATGAGTCACAGATGCAACTTGTCACATAAGTGGGGCAGAGTGGGTTTTTTTACCTGCTACACAGACTGCATTTCTGTGGGGTGGGGTTGCTGCTAGGCATATTGAGTTTTGCCGAGTGATAATGCCCTTGGCTATGCAGGCATTTGTTTGATTGATTTATTCTAATGTCGAATGTAAAAACACAGACAAGGTTGCTCTGCTGCTTCGTGTTGACCCTGGTACAATTAGCTGTTCATTTGAATGTGACAATGTGAATCAATCAACACACCTTAGATTTCAATATGACAACTTTGACCATTACTTAGGTTTTTATTGTCTCTCTTGGATGGCAAATACTTTTGATAATGAGTGGATATTAATGTGTTTAAAAATATATATTAATTTCAACTGGATTATGGGAACTGCATTTATTCTAATCCTAACTCTGAGAAAATGTTGTCGAGCTTAATTCGTTTGGGCTATGGCAACACTAAACCCTTGAGCTTGCCTGAGAAGGACTGAATGGAGAGAGACTCTCACTGCAGCCTGTTTTATTTTGTCCTGAAAATGTCGGCGTGCAGCCTCGTTCTGTGGACGATAAACCAGGTGCAGGTGATTCTCAGTATGCCATTGCACCACTACATCTCGTCATAGCAAAGAGTTGTTTGCTGCTACATTAATGCTCTGAATGTCGCATACAGAACCTTTTAATACAAGACGTCACTGTTAGTATGAGATGCAAACTGACAGTTTGGCCTTTTTGTTGTTCAAATGTTAAAATAAATATAATTTATTAAGCTACGCATTATTGTAATTGAAATAATAGAACTGTTACTTTAATTCTAAGTTGTCCCTTTCACACAGCTACTATACAGTCTTTTCCAGTGCAGAAATACTCATTACATTTGATTCACAAGAATTTAAAAGGTCAAACAGTGCTTAAGTTAATCAGTGTCAAGCTGAGTTGACACCACTATCTCCCGGTAAGAAGATCTCTGTGGAAAAATCCCTGCATCCGTGCAAACTTTTATCCTTGTTACATAAAGGATTCCTGTTTTGACAGGTAGAGGAGGAACCAAACAACCCAAAAGCTGAGATGATGATGAGAAAGATGAGGGATCAGAAAAAAGGTTGCGCTCACTTCTCACTCTTTTGCTCAGCTTTCACTCGTCGTTGGAAGTGAGGCACTGTACGGCGAGGGGAGGATAAGAGATGGCAACAAAGTATTGTGAGCAGATCAGTCCCCATTCGCACACGGAGAAGACCAGATGAAAGATGAAAAGCGAACACAGGAGGCTGTCACAAAGGAGGACAGCAGAGTAATAGAGAGACAAAGCAAAAGACACTCTCGCGCTCGAGTATGTGTGAGTGTGCATGGCAGATTAGTGCCAGAGGCTTCATCATTGCCCACTAATCCCAGCTGAGAGTTCTGCTCTCCCAACCGCCCTTCCAACCACTTAGTCCTTTCTCTATCATCTGCGCTCCTATGAGCCCAGAAACACCCATTACATGGATCCTAATCTGAGCCTGCACCGTCATCGCGAGCAGTTTTTGCTGTCTCGTGGATTAACTGAAGTTTACTGGCTGTGAAGGAAGTCTATTTTTGGATCTGAGAACGATGCTGAACAACAAAGCTATTCCACTAGCATCTTCGATGAATAATGCATTTAATTACGTGTTCTACGAAAGTCTCTTTGAAATGATGAAATTGTCAAGGAATTTCTTTGTCCTGTGAGGGAACCGGTAAACACTTGTGCTGGCTGCTAGAGAGGCTCTGACATTTCCTAGCACCTCAGAGTTCATCGTCAGTGCTGATCTCCGCTATTAATCATCGAGTTTGACATCCCATCATTACTAGTAAATGTCATTTAACCAATCAAATGATTCACTGACTGGCGTGTGGGGGGATGTACAACCAGCAGGGAGGATGACGGTGTCAGCGGATGTTTAACTCAGCCAATTTATTACCCTGTGGTGACATGTGCCACACCAGTAGTGACAGGAACACTGCACTTTTCTCTCACGGATGCTACCTATCATCTGGACTGGCTCTGGCTAATTGGAGGTAGCACCTTTCCTTCCGCCTTTTCTCCTTCAGCCTTTTCTGAGTATATTCCCCCTTCTCTTGTTTGGGGGGAAAGTTGCAGAGGCTGTGGTGAATGTTAATAATGTGGGAGTGCTGAGTCACTGCCGGAGGTGCATTGCGCTGTGGACCGGATGGCGAGTTGTTAGGGAAGTGGGGTGGAGCGGGCCAATGGGATAAGAGAGGGATGCCATTATAAGCTTGAGCGAGGCCATAACTCTTCTAAAAGAGGGGAAAAGAGGGACGTTTGAAGGAGCTAGTTAGCTTGTAGCACCCTGTGATGCAACAGTTTCTTAAAAAGACACCTGTAAAGGTATTACAACGGATAAGACAAAACAGCTGCTGAGGTTTGATGTACCATTGGCTAATACAACTTTCAAATTCAGCTGGGTGCACACACCGATAAAAATCAAAGAGCAGAGAGAAGACACAGACAGGAGGAAAGAGGGGGGAGGAAGAGAGATAAAAGAGGGAGATTACAGGAGTGCGGCGGGGATCCAAGTGATGGGGTGATATGAAGGACAAAGCAACGGAGAGGAAATCGACTTGTTACCTTCGATGATGTGCTTTCTGTTGAGGCCTCTCTCCGTCTCTGCTCTGCGACAGGAGGGAGAGAAGTGGATGTCAGCACACATGCATAAACACATTCATCTTCCAACTCTCATGAATTGAAGCAGATCATTAAACATGCCAAATGAGAGCCTGCATAAACTACCCACAAATCACATTCAGATACACCCACTCTATAGAACAAACTGTGCAGCGAACAAACAACAGGCTCGTTGTCACTCTCTGTCCTGATCGCCAGCACTTTGCCAATGACTTCCCAGTTAACAGCGCTTTGGTTATTTGCAGGTGAAAATACATCTTAACTGGACGATCGATGTTTGAATATAGATAGGTGTTAGATGCAGGGCTGAAACATAAAGTACAATTCCATTTTTTTACTTTATACTTATATTTCACTAACACACAGAGAGAAATATAATGCTTTTAAAGGGACATTCACCCCAAAATCAAAAGGTGAGCACAGCGTTAGTTCAGGCAGGGCACAATATCAAGCTCAGCTCACATCCCAGCTACATCAGCTGATCTCAAACAGCCCAATCAGCTGATTGATGGAAGGGAGTCAGCTGATAGATCAACCAATTGGTGAATCTCATTCAGGGCGCCCTATTTAAACTGCTCTGACCTGCCTACTGTTGTTGCTTCCTCTGCAAGTCGCTTTGCAACCTGCCTCCACCCCAGCTCCTCCTTTTCATGCTGTGTCTGACTGACCAATGTCATTTCTGTTTGTCATTGATGTTGCACTGCTCTGTTCCCAGGGGTCTTTGCTGCTGCTCCTCCTGCCTTAGGCTTTCCATGTAGGCACATGGAAGGGCAGGGAGGTTTGCTCTCTCTGCCTTAAGGTTTTCCATGTAGGTGTGATGAAGGGCAGAGAGGTGTGCTCTCCATGTTGGCGCATGGAAGAGATTTTCTGCGTAGGCCTGAGAAAAGGCAGAGAGGCCCCAGAACAGAGCCATACTGCCAAATATAATACTGCAAATGGAAATAAAGTTTTCTTTGACAAAAGTGATCCTGACTGAAATACAATTTTTTCCTGTTACCTATAGTGCTATTAGATTGTTGTGGTGTGGGTTGCTGAGATATCAGCTGTAGAAATGTCTGCCTTCTCTCCAATATAATGGAACTAGATGGCATTCGGCGTGTGATGCTCAAAGCACTTTTTTTTTTTTGAAAAACGTTATCTTGTTGTGAGCGGTTCCATGTAGGACCAACTTTCTTTCTACCAAACTATGCCTGCTAACTGTATCACCACGCAGGAGGAAGTGTGCATCTACTCATGGACTAGAGGCTCATGTATGTGACATTAATGCCATCCTCTTTGGCTGAACTGTAATGTTCAGCTAGCTCGATGGTGCTAGGTGAGCTAGCAGTACACGCATGCTTCCCTCTGCACAGTGATATGGTTGCCAGGTGTAGTCAAGTAAAAAAAAAAAAAAAAGTTCCTACTTGAAACTGCTCACAACAAAGTTTGTAGATTATCTTGAGTTGCTGGGTCATGATTTCTGGAAAGAGACATTGCTGTTGAGTTTTTCAAATGTATTTTTTGGGCGTTTTGATCACCACAAGCTGAGTGCCACCTAGTTACATTACATTGGACAGAAGGCAGACATCTCTACGGCTGATATCTCCAACTCTCAGCAACTCACATCAAAACAATCTAGACTGATAAACAGCACTACAGGTAAGAGGAAAAGTATGTTTTTCATTCTGGGATGAACGGTCCCTTTAATGTCACTAGTTTTTACATGCCATTATGCAAAATTCAGACAGGATAACACCTTGCTCAACATTTCACGACCTAAAACATAGTGTTTTTAGTTTGTAGGTCTTCATAGTTTGATGTGGCACCACTTATCTACAACATAAAAATGCCTCCTCCAGGTCATTAATTACAGCACTGAGAAAGAGGCCATTCAGTACTTCTGATGCATATGTACACTGTGTAGTTAATACTACTGTGCTTTTACTAACGTGCAGTTTTCACTTGTAAGTACTGTAGGCAGCAGTGCTATTTTTACATTTATTTTAACCTGCTTTCACTGGTTTTGTGGCAAGTTGTTCTAACATACAGTTGCTTATTCACAGTGGTGTAGTGGTAGTTGATTAGATAGGTGGGTAAAAGAGGTGGGTATACCCCGAAAATCTGTGTATATTTAATTCAATTCACAATTTGCCTTAAAGGGCTACAACATCGATCTGTCCTTGGACCCTCACAGTGGATAAAACTCCCCCCAAAAAACCTTTAACAGCGAAAAAAAAAAGAAAAGATAGAAACCTCAGGAAGAGCAACTGAGGAAGGATCACACCACTACACCACTGCAGAGTCACACATTAAGCTGACATGGAGCAACATCTATTTAGAGCCATGTTTCCATGTGCCTGACAAATGTAAATCCAACATTCACTACTCCATTTAGATTTGTTTTGGTTTTCACCAACCCCTGGGGGAAATATCTGGCTCAGTAGCTGCTAAATGCTCCACCATGTTCAAGAGCTTGTAGCTGACTTTGTTTGACATATAGTGTTGAGCACGTGGTGTACAGTGGGTTTATAAAAGCTCTTTTGCTGAAAATAACTGCCTGTTCATCTAAAAATGGTGCTGATAAGAGTGGTGAGAGTCAACCAAAACAGTGACGCTGTGGGCCGAAAAACCGCAACACCTGCAAAATCTACAAAACTGTGCTTCAGTGATTTGTCAGTAGCCCCACCTGTGTGTACTAAGTCACTTTCAGATTTTATCCATGCCTGCATTTTCCTTCTCTGCGTAATTCCTTTCTTTTCTTTTGCTCCGATGTTTCTGTCTTTGCTATTTTGTCTTGTCCTTGCTTCATTTCACACTCTATTTCTGCCTCACTCCTGCCTGCGGTGTTCCAGCCTGCTTGGGGTTATAATAATGTATTACAGAAACAAAAACATGCTGCCCCTCCTCCATATTACCATGTCTTTTTACCCTTTCTGCAAGAGGGTAGGAAAGTGCAACGGAGAATAAAGTGTGCAAATATCTAGTGTATGTTTGAGAGATGCTTGACAGGTCTCTCAGGCAGTCTCACAGCTCTCAGCAGGGGGTTAAGTAGTTGTTATTCAAATCCATCTGGCGTGGAGACTGACATTGTGCCTTGACAATAGTCTGAGAGGATGAACTTAAATTAAATTTACACAATCGCACATGGGCCCTACTCAATGACCTACTCAAGAGAACCAGAAAAAGAATGCGTATGCACTTCTGGAGCATCTCTGTCTTTCAGTACGAGCCTTAAGACTTTTAGAAACAGAGCAAATGTGACTAATGCAGATTGAGAGCAGAATACTTCAGCATGACAGAAGAAGCAGATATGACTCTTGGCAGTTGGCAAGAAGGCTGAGGAAGGGTATGAAGGGAAGCAGGAGGGGGTGAGAACACGGCCATGTTGAAATCTGTGTGTGTGTCACTCATTTTATCGAGTGTGTCTTCCATGTGTGTGCGCCTGTGGGTTTTCTGAAATGTTGGATGCCATGTCACGCTCTGTGGCTGTTTTAATGTGTAGCCTGTTGTTGGTGAGATAGCCCCAACATCTGAGGAGGGAAACGCACATGCTGGCCACGCCATACACACACTTGGGTTGCACATGCACACACTTACTTTCCTCCCCAGTAGAGCTTTGTGGTGATGACCAGGCTGGATCTCCTGAGGGAAGACAGACAGACACATCAAATGGCCATTAAAAAAAGGACTTTAAAGCCGCTCTCTGAAAGATGCATGTGTGTTTGCATGTCCATGCCTGTGTGCATGAACATGCAGCTGTTCTCCAGTGATCTTTTATCCTGCGCTGCGAAATGGCAGACGAGCCGTGCTCCTTTATCAAACATGTAACTTACCTAGCATGAAGAATCGCAGAGGGACTCTTTTCTCTCTGAACTCTAACAAGATAGCTCCCTCACTATAAAATCTCCCATGCTTGAGTGATCAATAATTTAAACAGATCTTGAGTTGAGGTGAGGGCATGCAGGCAGAAAGCTGCCACGAGTTGTTGAGAAGAGAGATAGACATAACGGAGTCTTATCACTGCAGTGTGACAGTGCATGCAGTATAGATGAATGAAACTGATATTTTCTGCGGTGCAGATACAAGCTCAAACTCACCAGTGTCTGCTTGCTATTCAACCGTGAGCCACAGACATGAGCAGATTCTGTTTTTATGTGGTTACATTTACATAGGGAGATTTCAGTGAATTAGCACTTCAAACTTGCAGCTAAGATACATGGATGCACATTCTGCACCTTCCACCACCTCAATTCACGATGTGGAGTATTTGAAAGCAGACATACAAGGACATGTAAGTACAAACATCCTGTACTCAAACACCATATGGCCAAGATTGCTGCTACTTTCCATGGTTTGGGTTTGTGGTCTTCGTTTCAATAAGGGAAAAAAAGTAATGCTTTAGCATGCAGTAACATTAGCCATCAGTGGTTCCCAACGCTTGGGGTTGCTAACCCCCAAGGGATCCAAACATAAATCTGAGGCATCACAAAATAACTGAAGGAATGAGAAAGAAAACATATTTCTCTTAAGCTGAGCATGAACTGTACGATTTGAGCCTATTTTAGAAACGATGTTTAACTCCAGCTCCTGCTGTACGGGTGAATCATCTGCAATGTAAAGCCAAAGCTCACGATTTGTGTGCTCACCATACGGTCCAATCATCAGCCACAATCTGAGTGCTTCAACTGTTTGTGCAAAATAGACAATGAAAGGTCCGTTTGCCACCTGCAGACAATTTTGGTTAATGACAACTGTCAATAAAGACTAATTTAAAAGCTCCAGCATTGCGGGCAGATAGAAGTTTCTTTGCTAGCAGAGGTATGGTTCACAATCATGTAGAGACAGACATCCCAAAAACAGCGTAAAAGTCCATTTTTGTGATACTGTGTCACTCCAAGTTTTGAAGTTTCTCTCTGATACACACACACATTTGCAAGTTTGAAAGCACCAACAATCTTGGTACAAGCTACACTGTACAATTGATTGAGTGAGAATAAAAGGCGCTGACCTTGGGAAATCAACTCGTGGCTCTGCTTCAACTGTGCGAGAGCATGACAACGGCCGACCAAAATTTCTGACATATCAGAAATTCATTCAAGCGTCCAATGGCCAGTTGGGAGCAGTTGATTGGACTGTGATCGGTCCTCACCCCCCTTGTATAACGCGCAGCAACCAAGGCTTGATGAAGCTGAAATTTAATCCGACTTTAAAATAAGTCGTGCAGCCCGGAAATTGGGTCACAAATGGGCTCAGATCGCACAGTGTGTGCCCAGTTTCACACAAACCGTGTTAGTGGCATGGCTATAGAAGAGAAATGTGTGATTGTTGGTTGGTCCAACACTTTGGCCCAGACTGAAATATCTCAACAACTGCTGGATGGACTGGCACAAAAATCACTTCAGACTTTGATGGTCCCTACAGGGTGATTCCTAATTACTTTGGTGATTCCTAAATTTTCTGCTAGTGCCACCAATAGTTTGACATTCTCACAGCGTACACACCACTGAGATCCCCAAATAAAGGTCTACTCACTGCACCAAAAATCAACTCTCAATCAGCTCATGGTGCTTTGAGTCATTATGGTCCAACTCTCTGGAATTCTCTTCCACATCCATCTGCTGTTAGTTCGGTTTTGAAGTGTATTTGTACTTTTATCTCCTGACCTTCACCTAGCGCCATCACCAGTACAGAATTATGGCTTTTCCAATACTTTGTCTGTCTGCAAAACTAATGACATTCCCATCAGCTTCAGCTGTATTTTGTTTTTATTGCTAATTAGCACATTAGCACTCTCTACGTACAGCTTTATAGAGACTGCTTCATTTAACAAGCCAGAAAGGATGGTGACAACCGTGGTAAACTTAACTGCACTTCCACCTTTTTGGCGACAGTTTTATAAAGGCCCTTTGCCGACAGTGCCACCGTGTATAAAGTGAGATCCATAACGAAACCATTTTCTGGGTTGAAGAACTTGACAGGCTTGCGGAGAGCCTTGTAACACCTTTGGGAAAAATTGGAACACCAACAGTGAGTCAGGCTTTATCACCCAACGTCAGGGCCTGACCTTAATGCTCTTGTCGCTGAATGGGAGCAGCCTCAGATGACTGCATGCATTTTTGGAATAAGCTACTAACATATAAATACATATTTTATAAGCCTGTCCCCTGTCTGCTTTTAATCATGTAATGTATACGCACTGTCACAATCTAAAACCTATTCATGGAACATATTTAGACAGACTGTACTTTACCTCCAGCATTTTTTCTTGATGATGTTTCCAAGGATTATCTCCGCTCTGTGAAGAAAGAAAAATACACAAGGAAATGAGATTATACCTGAGGAAGCCATTTCTTTAAGAGCATGTAAGCGTGACTGTAATCTGCCACACATCTAAAGCATGAATGCCTGATTAAAAAACAGCAGGAGATAAAGATAAACGCCCGCATTGTGTGCCTGACTCTCACCAGCAACCTTGAAATTAATATTCATCCCCATACAACTGTAACCCTGTCCCGCGTTATTCAGCGAGACAATGTCCAGGCCCATAAAGTTAGACTGAGCTGTGAACATAAAGGGAGCCTCCAGTGATGAATAAGATTATGTAAATCACTTTAGAGTCAGGCTACCTTTCGTTTTTGGCCTCCTCAGGTGAATAATTCCTGGTCTGGGGCTAAACCTTGTTAACATCTCATGTCCTACAGGGAGAAAAGCTGACAAGGCCAGAAAATTGCTCTGTGGTTGTGAGATAGATAACAAATCTGAGACACTCACTTCCCCCCGGAGTAGACTTCAGCTGTGTCGAACAGGTTGACCCCGCTCTCATAGGCGATAGTCATCAGCTGCTCTGCCACCTGACACGGACAAGAAAAGTTTCCTGTCATGTAGTTCAGTATGGTCTGATGCACGACTATAAATATTACACAAAATTACACTTCAAAAAGGATGGGCTGGGAAAATTCCCCAAAGAACCTCGAGAAGAGTAAATCTCTTTTCCACTGAGATACTCATCACCAGGAAAACTGTACTGGCTGCTTGTTGATTAAAGTTGTTTACAGCTCAATCTATTTCCCAGACTATTTTGACCCAGTTCTTGTGCCTGCAGTTTATCCAGAGCCATACATGGGAAGACCAATTTTGACTTTCTTTTTCTACGCTCTGCTCCTGTTTTGTTTTTGTCAGTATGTTTGTGTCTCTTGTGTGTCAGTTAGTCCCAGTGGTCATCAGGCAGTGATGAGCTGTCTCGATTTCAGTGGCTTCCCCCCTTCAAGGCTGGATCAAGGCACTGGAAGAGGTCTTCCGCTTAATAACTTTTGACAGAGAGCAATACAAGCTAACCTCTTAGCCTTGGTAGAACAAACAGGGACTTAACAGTCTGCTCTGATATCTGGAAATTGATACTGGAATCATAACTGCGGCCTACTCACACTCAAGTCATTTTACATCCAGTTGCAATAAATTGCTCCCATTGGGGCTACAAATTGGATCTTGCAGACTGACATGACTGCTCACTCGCTGTATTTGCAGGGTTAAAAATAATAAAAGCCAACATCTGCTCATGAGCTGTGGTGACTGAATGTTGGATCTGACATAACAACATCTTACCTCATCAGAGATTTGACCTCCAAATGTTACCCATGTGCCTGTTGAAAGAAACATAAACGTCAAAGTCTTGGAACAAATATAAAACATAGGAGACCTTTTGCCTGTAAAACCACACTCACAATCATTTTCGTTCTGCCTTCATTATTACTTTGACATTTTGGCATGAACACATGACAAAACACCCTTGTCCCAAAGCCATCACAGCCAAATGTCAGGGTTGAGTGTTGATAGGTTGGAAGTTGAAATGTTCACCCCCATATGAGTTTCTTGGGAGAGAGCTACTGTGTGCAGAATTTTAATGTGATTACACCAAGGCATACTGTGCACGTATACTACAACGTTTAGAAATGTTGATATGATACATGAAACAAAACTAATGTATACCAGCCTAGTCCCCAGAGGAAATTCAAAAATTTCCTCTGGGGACTAGGCTGGTGTATATTAGTTTTGTACTAAAGTAAATGTCCTCATTTTTCCCTGCTATATACAGGCTGATGCATAAGGACAGAGGGATCCTGTTATTTTTTAAAGCTCAAAGAGGCTTAGTAATAGCAGTTTTGAAGATATCAATAAGTGTTCGTGCTTTAAGCATAAAATTATTTCTTCTGAATCTACTGCTTTCAATAACCCTTTTGAATTGGAGTCCCACAGGGATCAATACTGGGAACACTTTTAATTAGTCTGTCCCAATGTAAAAATCAACCTATATCCTGATGATACAGTAATTTATGCAGATGTTTAAACAAAACTTTAAAACCCAGTATTTCAATGAGCCATATGACAGCGTGGCTCAACCGATCAACTGTGTTCATTTAAACAGTTTGTTTGTGGTGAGAACGTGTTCCGACCTGGATCTGAACCAACTGCAGTCACATGACACACTGTTTGGGTTAAACATGAGCATGTTACAGTCCTGGAGGATTATTAATGTGCACCACCTCCTGTACTGCCTTAATATGCACATTCAGCACATCCAATGCATCAAAACATTGTTTTCTAGTTGGAGCCGCGCCTCGTTTTCAAACTGTATGGTTTGACTAAAATGAACAATGACAGCAATATAGTCCACGATGAACAGCGCTAAAATCAACCTGCGTAGTTGTCCCTCCATTGCGACATTAGAAAGTGTCACATTCATCTTGTAAGTGTTGTCTTCTTCAACGTTTTGTTTACTTTCTGGATATTTCCTGCATGGAAATTCTGACCAATCAAGAGCAGCTTTCTCATGCTGCTGCCGTGAGAACATGAACGAACGCTTGGCAATTATGCAACTTTGTGACAACATTTGGACCAAAGCAAGACAACTCTAGGTCTGAGAGCACCCTTAAAGAAACTTATTGACCACCAAAGGAGCGACATCACACAAAAGCTCCAATCATTCCAAATTAACACAATCAAATTGACATTGGAACCATTTAAAACTTCATATACATACAAATCATTAAAGTTTAAGACATGACACGAATCAGATTTCAGAAATGTAAAACTTTATTTATTTCTTCGTGTTTTCCCAGCTCAGGCACATTTGTTCATATTTTTCTTTATTTTATAAACTGTGGGTGCCTCTTCAACTGTGGCTCATTTACATTTTGTTCATATTGAAGAATGAGAACTATCCCTATTAAATATAATAAAATAAATAACCATGCACAGACTGCACTGATGTACTGTATTCTTGCCTATAAATATAAGCAGTCCAAGCCTCTGTTCTCCCTCCAAGCAGCATAGGCTGAACACAATTTGTAAGAATTTTTATATTCTCCTCAGAGTCTTCTGTTTCCTGATCCTGTCACATGTTCCTGTTGTCATCTCTGACTAATAAGAAATAATGCAGAAGCTGGTGTTAACTCTGTAGCCAACTGCAGCAGAAGTGTAGTAGCAGAGGGATTGACACACTGTATTGCTGGAGTAAACAAATGAGTGTTTGTCCTCCCTGCAGCTCTCTGATGACAGGTAGGTGCTTGGGTTCATGTTTATGTCTCATGCTTTACTTCCTCATTTTCCTCTCAATATTTGAAAAGCTCAGTTTCAGCCCTGAGGGAAGCATGTTGTATCCTTGGGCTGATAGGTTCTTCTCATTGTTTCTCTCTGGCATCACTCAGGACGGTGCAGACAGACAGGCAACACCTGTTATTTGTCAAAAGCTAAAAGAGGCTTGACAAGTAATAGCTGTATTGAAGCTATCAATAAACTCCCCTGCATTAGGGTTCAGATTTAGTCTCAGGTCATGTGACAGGTCCTCTTACAGTTGCAACACTAGTGAATACACGCACATGCAGAGACTGCGATGATTTACTGTATTATTAAAAAGAAGCAGTTGCAGCCTCTGATGTTCCTCCAAACAGCAAAAGCAAAAGCACAGTATTTGTTAGAGTCTTGATAATCTTTTTACATTCTTGTCCTCTGATCCTGTCACATGCTGCTCGTTGTCGTCTCCCACTACTAAGAAATAATGCAGGAGCTGGTGTTAAGTCTGTGGCCAACTGCACCAGAAGTGGGAGCAGATTTGTGTAGGCTGAGCCAGATTTGTCTAAGCTGTCAGTGGTCAATGAAAATGTATTTTCTTTTAAATTATCTGCTTTATCCATATTATCATGAAGGCAACACAATTTGAAAGGTATAGTCTGACATTTCTGGGAAAATGATTGATGACACCACCACTCACTGGCCAATTTGTTGCGTTATGATTCAGCGATTCAGTGCTGTGTGAAATATCATTTGTGTGCCCTTAGTTCGGATTTGAGTGGGTATGTTTGCTCAGAAGTTGCTCTGTGCTTTGTCTCGTAGTGGCACTTCCCATTGCTGTTTCTAATAATCGCCACAGTTTTGGAACATATGATGAGACATAAGGGTTTTGAGCAGCCCGTGGGAAGAATGAACATGCAGGCCTAAGAGTCTGTCCTTTCAGGATTAAAAGCTCTGTTTTTGCCGTCTGCTTTTCTCTCCTTACAACACACCATGTGAAATTACTTTTTTCTGACTCTTATTTCTCCAACTGTTGTGTCTGGTCTCGTTCCTGTATGTCTCCCTCTTACTCGAGCTACAATGCTTATTGGAATGCACACATTTAATTGGCTGTGTAGCATCATGTGAGATGATTTAATGCATGCAATTGGTCTGTGAGTCTCCTCGTCGCTAAACCAGTGCTACAAATGCTGCACGGGTTAAAATAGAAACGCTCCATTAAAATTTAATAGTTCTCAATAATTCATCGGTTATAGGTCTGGGTCTGGAAAGGACGGAGTCTGGGTATGGACCCAGGGGATGGAGAGGGATGACAGGTTAACATGGGGGAGGCACTCTGGTCATTTTGCTAACAAGGGGAATGGCGTCTCCCCTCACCCCCGCCTCGAATCCTCTCCTGTCACCATTATTATCTGGATAGAACCAGCAGCCAGTTAGCTTATAAAAACTGGAAACAGGGGGGTACAGCTTCTGTCTGTCAGTCACAAAATCCGCCAACCAGAACTTATAAACCTCATGAATTAATTCACCATGGTGTGTTTGTGTACTCCTTAAAAATAAAGAGGTATAAAAATTAGCCTGAAGTCCATCGTCACTGTGAGGTTACCAGGCAACCAATGGAGCCAAGAAATAGCACATAAGCCACTGTAAAACCACAATTTGTTATTTTTAAGTGAGCTTTAAGAGGAGCCAGTGGGTGGATTTAGTTACCATGGGAGAAAGTTGGGTTGTTTCCCCCCATTTCCAGTCTTTGTCCAGTGCTAGGCTAACTGGTAGCTGCAGCCCCTTCGAGCACATGTGGAAAGTGGTATCAATTTTCTCATCTAAGGGTGTTTTCAGACCTAGAGTTGTCTTGCTTTGGTCTGAATCAGGGACTAATTTTGTCACAAAGTTGTATAATTGCCTAGAGTTGGTTCGTGTTCTCACGGCAGCATTTACAAGCGGACCAGATCAAATGCCTTGTGTGAGAAAACTGCTCTTGATTGGTCAGAATTTCCATGTGGGAAAAATCCAGGTCGGAACACGTTCTCACCACAAACGAACCGCACCAGAGTTTGTTTGTAAGAGACCACGTCTTCAAGAAGGTCTCGGTCCGGTTATTTTCATGTGTACCCGAGTGTGACTGCTGTGTTCACACCTGCCGAGATGAACCGCACTTAGGGGGAAAACAAACTTCAGTTCAATTGAACCGAACCAAACAGGGCAGGTGTGAAAGCATCCTTAGTCTTAAGAAAGCAAATAAGTGTCAAACAAGTCCTTTGAAGGAGCACTGTACAAGATTTAGGGGGATTTACTGGCATCTTGCAGTGAGGACTGAAGATTGCATCTTGCCAAATCTTCTCCTGGTTAGGATTCTTTGAGTGTTCACAGCTCAGGAGGTGTTTACTGAAAACTGAATTATCAGCAGAGGTCTTTCCTCTCAAAAACAAACGGACCCCATGATTAAAACACAGAATAAAGCAATTTTACTTTACAAATCAATGTTTCTCCTATGCTGCTTTGCTTGTTGCATACCGGCCGCTAACCCAGCACCTGCGAATGAATGCTTACCTTTTTTCTCTGATAACTTAATGCACACTCACTTTATTTCAGTTCAGGAGGTTTTTACCAGGAGCCTAATTATCCGCAAAGGTCTTCTCCTCTCCAAAACAAACAGACCCGATGATTTAAACCAGTAAAAACACTAAATAAAGCAGCTTAATGTTAAAAAATTGAGTGTTTTTCTAACACTGACAATGTGAAAATGTGAAACGCAAATGTCCTATGTTGAGCCAGTGTTTAGTTTGTCCATTCTGGGCTACTGTAGAAACATGGTGATGCAACATGGTGTACTCTGAGGATGTGTACCCACTCTGTATGTAGATATTAATGCCTCATTCTCAGGTAACAAAAACACAACAACTCTTATTTTCAAGTGATTATACACTAAAAATAGACCTGTGTATTATATTGAAATCTTGCCAGTATATCCCCCTAAACCCTACACACTGAGCCTTTAAAAGTTAAATTTGCAGTTGACATGATAAAACACACCCACGCAGACTTAAAGAGTAGAACAACCTGTTTTCATCCCTGCATCGAAATTCTCCTTTTCTCTGAACTCCTCTACTTAAAATCAGCACAGAGAGGGATCAATGTTTTGCTGAAGGGCACTGCCACATGAGTGAGGATTGTCAATACCGAAACTCGAAACTAATTCCATTAAGTTGAAGGATTATTACCCCTTGACCATTCTTCCCTGCTGCTGAATGTGCTAGGACTAAATCTTAAAAAAAAAAAAAAATCACTACCGGATGATTAACTCATTCACAGAATTTCCATTGTTCAGTATCTGCTGAGCTCGGGCAGCACTGCATCATTCCTCTACTTTGTCAAGATATTTTGTCTTCAGAGACCCACCCCCATCAAGCAACTTGGCACACACGTGTTCCAACACAGTGAATACACACATGCACAAATAAAGACATGGCCAGCGCACACACACAGAGAAGAGATTTACTAAATTAATCAGGCCTATCAAGATTAATGAGAGTGTTTACCCTTCGGTCTGCATTGGATATGTGTGATAATTGAGCAACTTGTTTGCTGAAACCAGTGCTATTGATTAAATATTAACGGGGAAAATATTAACACTCTGCAAACAGCTTTGTGTTGTCTCTCACGACTCCATACAAATGAAAGATGCATGAGGTTTCAAATTGGGTGAAATAACATAATGAAATTTAAAACACTTGCCCCTTATGCGTGACTCTATTGCAGGCTCTAATATCTCTCTCTACACACACACACACAAACACACACACACACACACACACAGATGACTTGAGTTTGCACTTGGATGCTTATGAAATCATTAGACATTTGTCTCTAATGCTAATTAAATGTACTCACCGAGCCCCAGACAGGAGACACGCAACCCAGATTTCCCCAGGTTCCTATGAAGAAAAACACACTATGATTTAAAAAAAAAAAAAAAAAACAAGAAGCGGTGTTGTTGAGGCTCAAGATGTCATCAGTCAAATATGATTGCAATTACTGTGGTGCTGTATTTTGCTCTGGGCACACACAGATTTTCTGGCTAAACAAAGCCAAAAATTGTTTTCACATCATAATTTGTGAGACTGAAACAAAAAGACAGCTATTGTGGAGCTTACAATATAGGCAAAGAAAAAAAATCAATTGTGCTTGCAGTATGCAGGATTTAAATAAGTATTTCACTGCTGGAATAATGGTCTTTTCGTAAAACTAGGCTGTCTCTGCAGTAGAAAGACACAAATACTTTTTAAATTGGTTCTATACGACCAAGGAAAACACAGAGAAAAAAGCTGTGGCATTCAACTACCAGAACTACCAAACTACAACTACCAGAATGCACTGGTTGTCCGTTCAGCCGCACCTGTTTAAAGATATATTGAACTTGGTGGTGCGACCTACCTGACTATTCTGCCTTCTGCCTTTACAGAGAAACTCAATATTCTTCTTAATACCTCCCCAGTTCCTGATGAGGTGGACATCATAACCCTTAATACACATAATGTTTTTCATCCCTATAACAGTAAATATATTTACCCTAACCTGAGAGGAAGTGTGCACATTTAATTGGCTGTGAGCATTTTTGATGATCGCCTCTGTCCAGTCCTTTCGTCTCATCGCACTTGACCATAGTTGTCTTTGGTTTTGTTGCCAAGCAGTGGGGGCTAGTATGTGATAAAAATTAAGTTTTGAGCCATGACTCCTTCTACTCTGGCTCCCAATAACACAACAAGATGACTTTTTAAGACTCCTATGTGGCGCACAGCCCTGTGGTGGGTCTACTGTTATAGCAGCTAAGTAATATTGCTGTGGACTGAAGCCGGAGCACGATGTATTTTGCCCACCAAAAAAACATAAAAATCAGTTTATTTATATTTAGAATATTTTCACCGCTTTACCTTACACACTAATTGATCTAGGCAGCAGTAGACCAGCAACTCCCATGCCCTAAAAGGTTCCTCGCCTTTTTGTGGTGGCTAAAAAATAAACTGTGCACCATTTAATTTTGTCAATGTGTGTGTCAATGGAGGTTTTCTACCTTGAAGTTTTTGTAAATAAACATTGCAATTCAATCTATAAATGCTCTCACTGGTGGGTGATGTAATGTGTGTTTGGCAGTTTTTCCCACAGGAAACAATATGTCAGCCAGCTGGTAACAAACAATATTGAATTTTATTGCTTTCGTGACTCTAGATAACCTCAAGCCAATCACTGGCCCTCGTGGTTGCAAGATCTCATTTAAATGCCTGCCCCATCAACTTTGGTTGGTAGTAACTCATGGTGTCCATGAGTAACAGGGATTCAGGGTTAAATTCCAAAGAGGGAGCCTGAGAAACGGCCTCCACACCTCAGGAAGGAAGAGGACAAGCAAATCATCCACTGTAATTGGAATGAGTACACTTTAAATCCTTTAACAAGGATCAACTGGAGGGCAAGTCTGGTGCCAGCAGCCGTGGTAATTCCAGCTCCAAAAGCACATCTTTACATGGCTACAGTTAAAAAGCTCGCAGTTTGGGGTGCCTAGTAACTCTGTGGTTAGGGTGGGTGTCCCATGTACAGAGGCACTGTCCTCGCCATAGCAGTAGTGGGTTCGATTCCAGCCTGCAAATAAAAAGGCAGAAGCCAAAGAAATAGGCAAAAAGAAATTCTAATAACAACAACAAAAGTTAAATCTCGGGACTGAGCTGAAAACTGCGACACAAGCTACCGTCTGTCCCAGCCCCTGCATGTCTGAGTGTCCCACGGGTCTGAAGCATTTACTTAAAAAAAAAATTACAGTGTTCAAAGCAGGCCTGGTCACCTCAATACTGCAGCTAGGAATGATGGAACAGGACTCTGGTTCTACTTTGTGGGTTTTCTGGTTGGAATTCAGTTGAGGGCATTTGCATTGTGCTGCTGGAGATGAAACTCTTGGATCGGTACAAGATGGACGAAGGCGAAAGCATTGATTTCATTAATGAAGCACAAAAGTTGAAGGTAGAAGTTGAGGGCGATTAGATACCATCATAGTTCCAACCATAAACAAAGCCAACTTAGCTTGACTCAACATCGGAAATCTCACCCGGTCTGGACAGATTGATGGCTCTTGATTGTGTGGATGGTGGTGCATGGCTGTTCTTAATTTGAGGAGCTATTTGTCCGGTTAATTCTGAGTAACTGCAATCTAGGTAGCTTTTAATGTTCAATCAAGAGGGGAATGTGAGGGTCATCTTTATCACACCTGCTGTCATGAGAGCGTACAGGTGGGAAGACAGTTGATTTATTCCATCAATCCTTCTCTGGAAGGCCCCTAAAGACCCTGACACATATTCTACTCATGACAAATAAATCCAATAACTGTAGTGCCGCACTGAGAAGTTTGGTACACTACTTTTTGACAAGTGTTGCCCTTTGTTTTCCCCCTCTCCATCCCTCACACAATTACTTCTTCTTTTATTTGGAGCCTTCAACATCCTTTTGCAGGAGGGAGCACTTCAGTCCTCCGGCTTTTTACTGTTATTGTCTCACCCACAAAATGCAGACAGGCATGCCTGCTCTCAAGCACTGAGGTTGTATCATATCAGCATTTCTCAAGATAGCTCCTCACACGCACACTCTTTCTTTCTCTGCTATCTCTCTACCTATTAACTTTGCAACGGTACATCTAATGACATATGTCTCCTCTATAACAGTTAATTTACATCCAGCTGATATGCAGCAATGCAACACTGCACTTCTGGCTCTCATTATCACGATGGGAGATAAACTAAGACATCAGAGTTCTTGCCACACTCGACTCAAGAGTCTCAGAGCTCCACTTCACATCTAGTTTTACAATCTGTGCCACATCATGTCCAACTGAGAGGGGAACTCATGTGCTGCAAGTCTTTGCCGTCTTAACAGCGGCGATAACCGTTACAGCAGATTGTTCCCCCTCCAGCCACCACAGGTGTCTTCCCACAGAGTGATGTATGCGGACTGTGGGTGAAACAAAACTGCGTCAAGGTGATGCACTGCAGTCTGATGGGGGAAACGATTTGAAGCGAAACGCTGTGAAATTGAGACACATTCGTTTGACAGCATCATCGAAGCCACACGCACACACGGGGAGTCACCATCACAAGCAACATGCTTCATCTTGAGAGGAGAATATGTCCAAATACTTATTTCTTGACACAGAAACAACCTCCAATTATGGTCCGTGGATTGTGCCTTCTGCTTGGTTTGCAGGCATTTACTCATTACAGCAAATGAGGCCGTAAAAAATGCCAGCAGTGGTTTTCTCGTGCCTGGCAACTAATGGCCTGTGCCCGTGGAGCTGAGGGCGGACTAATCCGAGCCCGTGCTATGTAACCATGCCCTCAGCCAATTCAATTAGGTGTTCAACATGGGGAAGCATCAGTCATCGTGCCAGTAGTTCAGCTGAGCTGCCAAGATAAAGGAGGCAAACACATAAAGGAATGTGTTTACATATGAGCACTTGATTTCATACTTTTATGGAATTTTTTTATTGTTATTTATTGTGTAATTAAGACACTGATGTTAACATGACAGGAGACAGATCGCTCCGCAGTCACAAATCGTGGGATGCGCTCTTGTCTCTGATATGGTGGAGGAGTTTGGATATTGTATCCCCCGTCTCTCTGATGTATTATAGAGTGGGAGCTCTGATCCATGAAAGTGTGGGGGAGGGTCTGTGCTGTAGGTTAGAAGTGTGATATGTGTGTGTTCTGTTGGGGAGCTACCGAAGACAAGCCGCGCTGATGATGAGGAATGTTCATGGCTGCCTTTATTGTGAGTCGCTCATTTGTTTAAAGGGTAATTTCGGTATTTTTTCAACCTGGACCCTATTTTTACATGTTTTTGTGTGTGAGTGACTAATTAGAACAATTATTGGGATCAGCCCAGTATTAAGTGAGAGTGACACAAAACAGCAATGCAACATTAACAGGCGACTATCAAAGCACTGATCTGCTCAGATTGTGACTTTAAGTCTCTGACATTATGGAAAGGACCCCTACTGAGACAAACCTTTTAGTTAAAGAGTGAAATCCTTTTTGTTTAACTAGAATCATTCTATAACATAAAAACCACCAACCTTTCCACTGTTCCAACAATCAATAACTCTGGTTCGGTTGAAATAAACCCTTCATTCATACTTTCCACCGAGCAGTATGGTACAGTTCAGCACAGTTCGTTACGCTTTTTCTGTTTCCACTGTGAAAAGTTGTGGATGGCACCAATGGAGCCGTTCCATACTATCCCCATGTTTGGTCCCCCCTCTGTTGGGGTACCTAGCACACAGGTCTGGTACTAAAAGGTGGAGCTGTGAACACTGCAGTCTCTTGACTGGTCAGTAGCAGACGGTCACTCTGCTCAGGGCTGAGTTGTGTCTGGTTTTGAGGCTCATGTAACCACTGTTCATACCGTGGAGAGTTTAAATAGTAAACTGTAACTATAAAATGAAAGAATTTTTGCTGCCTCGTGCAGTAGCTGTAGTTGGAGAAAAAAATAATTGAATTCACTGGGCTGACTCTGGCGACTTTTAAGGTGGAACGTTAACTTATTTTACTCAATGCATGAGTTGACAACGTGAATCCATCAGCACACCTTAAATTTCAGTATGAAGACTTTGACCATTCCCTT
Organism: Epinephelus cyanopodus; assembly: GCA_026686955.1. Classification (NCBI taxonomy): domain Eukaryota; kingdom Metazoa; phylum Chordata; class Actinopteri; order Perciformes; family Serranidae; genus Epinephelus; species Epinephelus cyanopodus. Next base: position 11,207,616 of record CM048926.1, on the reverse strand, counting down.
AGTTTTTATTGTTTCCTTTGGATGACAGACTTTTAGTCACGAATGGATCTTCAAACGTTTAAAATATATATTAATTTCAACCACATTATGTGAACTGCATACTGTATATTTTAATCCTCATTCGGAGAAAAAAAAAAGCGTCGCAGAGTCCTGTGGACTCCGGCAACACTAAACCCTTGCACTTGCCTGAGAAGGACTAAATGCACAAACCCGCTATTTCTAAAGATTTTCACTGCTGTCTGTTCTATTTTGTTCTGAAAATGTCGCCGTGCGACCTCGTTTTGTAGACGATAAACAAGGTGCAGACTGATAAGGAGGAAATACAGTGAGTGCTGGACGGAGCATTGAGTGACAACAACCCCGCCCACATTTAAGAGTACTGTTTGCAGTGGAAACACTAGGGTCTAGGTACCATGTCTGAAGGGTTACTTTGGTCCCAAAGGTGCCATACCCAAAGTGTTTGCTGGCTCTGTACAAACTAAAATTTCTGTTCCATTAAATGGAGTCTGGTGGGTTCGCTGTTAGCGATTTCGGGGCTGTTTCTGATTAAAGAAAAAGCATCTTGCTCTTTCAGAAAAGGGTCCATCTCTGTAGGGATCCTCTCCATAATGTTCTCAGACACTTAGAATAAAAATCTGAACATGTTAGGGACAAAAAGATGCACTTTTAGTGAACCTAAACTGACTGTGCACAAAAGCCGCAAGTGGTTATATGCAGCCTGTTTAGCAGCTGCAGCGCTCTCACTCAATACTGGACCTATTTCAAAAAATTGCTCTCTATTAGTCACTTAGACACAAAACATGGGAAAATAGGGTCCAGGTTGAAAAATACTGTAGTTACCCTTTAATGCCTGAAATTGTTGTAAAATGTACATTTTATCTTGGGTCTTCATTGCTTCTGTTTTCATGTTTACAGTGGCACGTTGATGCAGACTATCTCCACAATAAACAAGCCTGCAAAAATGTTCCAGTTCCAAATAAAGCTGGCTGTCCTTGGACAATTGCTAACTTTGTTTTTGGAGATCCTCCAGAAGCTATATTTGCAGTGTTCGTGTGATGCTTAAAATGCATACAGGATGTCTTAATGATAGGAGAGGAACACAGCGGACATTCAGCTGGCGGAGAAGCCGCCTGACTGCTGTATCATTTTCCCCAGTAAAGCAGCAGCATTGACCATACCTGATTATTAACCACACAGCCGGCTATAGCACATTAATAGATCTGTCCAGGTCTGGGATGTGGGTGCCAGCAGAGGCGCGTTGCTAAAGGAGCTAATGATTCAGGGGATTACAGCATGTCAGAGAATGAATAACTTTGTGTTTAGGAGAAATGAGTACTTGTGTGCATGTGGGAGAGAAAAATAGGGCAGCAAGAATGCAGAGGAGCGAGTTCTTTATACATTATATTGTAAATAGTAAAATAAACGCGCTAAGGAAAGGACAATTTGTCTATATAAACCTGCACATAAACAAGTTTGCAAGCCAGTGACCGTGGTTCAGTCCCTCATGCTTGGATGGTGCCCAAAAGAAGCCTTGAAGTAAAATGACAAATGAGTCATTTGAAGACGCCCCCTCACACAAACCTGTCACCGCATATGAACATCCTGTGAGCTGCTACTGTATGTAGCCCGTTCTATTCTTAGTGGATCCCCAGTTGAAATAAAAAAAAAAAATCAAATGAACATCTGGCTGCGTTTATTGCACCTAAATCTTTGGAGGAATGACCTTTTATTGTGGGAGGATGTTTTTTTGTTTCCCTGGAAAGCACTTTCATGGCTCTAGTCACATCCGGGCATTTCTCCTGATGTATTTCCTGATATTGGATTGCTCAAATCAATATTTGTCAGCTAACACTTTTGTCAAGGTTGTGAGTAAACAGATGAAACTCCTCACTCGCTGGGGATTAATGTAGACTAAGCAAACCCACACAAGTCAACCTTGATGGGCGGAGGGATTAGACAACGCCCACCTCCTCGGTTCCCACCACTCTCCTGATGGCAACCATAACGTTGTTATCAAAATAATTCAGTGCAGGGGAAAAAGGCGGGTCATATTCTAAAAATATCAAAGCCAGGGCCTGTGTGGGTGGGAAGAAAGTAGGGAAGTGAAATCAAGCACTTTGGGGGGGGGGGATGAATAGATTAAGTATGAAAGAAAGGCTTCAGGAGCGTTGCTGTGGGAAAACAAAGCCCTGATGAAGCCTATGGCCTCATGGCTCAACAGTGTCAGAGGAAGGGAAAGGGATGGAGAAGAGAAGGACGGCTATAAAGAGAGACGGAAACCAAGAGACACTTGCAACAGACTGAGGCTTGCAGAGCTGCAAGTCCAAGCCCCCAGTCTAAGCAGATCAAACGCCCTCTACAGATAAAGCATTCTATATGACACAGAATGGGAAATCGGAAATGACAGCCGGCTCCCTACAGGGCCCTGCACAATGTGCATGTTTGTATTGTGTGTGTGTGAGTGTGTGTGAGTGTGCAATAAAGAGCATGGACACAACTTTGTTTTTCCACAGGGCCAAAGTCGACATTGTCTCAACTTTCTCTCATTTCTATGCAGCACAGCCACACATGCACACTGTTGGTTTTTACTGAGATGTGAAAGGCTATTCAAAACGCTCGGACATTTGTTTTTTTCCAAACCGATGGGTAGAGGATCTCACACAGGATAACTGTATTTTCGGCAGAGACACATGATTGAAGCTAGTGGCCTGTGGGTTGATCGTGTATTGAAAAACATGTGGGCAGATCTGAAGTGGTTGATTCAGAACGTTGTGAAGAGCTTAGCGATGTGGGGTGGGAAAAAAATCATGTCATGGTAACTGGAAAACCTTCATACAATACTGAAAGTATGTCACGGTATTTTTGTTTCAGGTTTAGTTTCTGCTCACTGGCACACATCAAAATGAAGATGTTAAACTGGAATATTTTCAACTGCATTGTTGAGGGTCTTAGAAATGATTCTGTAGGAAATCAGAGAGGAAATGTTGCTCTGCAATGTTAATCTAACACTGCACTGGTGATGGTGATAATATTGATGATAATCTATATATGATAATATTGATAAAGAATCTTGCCAAGCCCTAATCTGTTCTGCAAACTGGCTTTCTTTTGACCTCACATCATTTCTGTGAGGCCAGTATCGGATTTAACTGATATTAAACTGATAACAGACTTCACAGGTTATGTTTATCTGATCGGTTCACAGGTTTGGTCGTGTGTGCACGCATGCATGTGAGTGTGGTCTGCAGCTAAAGTCTTTGACTGCTGTCTCCTCAGTCCTCTTAACAGGTTGGTAGGGGCAGCAAGTTTTCCAGGAATTGACCTTTCGCTAAGCCCTGACCCCTTTGTGATGTCCGACAAACTGTTGCATGGAGCCTGAAAATTAAGGAAATCTGAAATGACTGCTTTCAGCGGAGCACAGCTGTGGTTTAAGCCGGCCAAATGCTACATTATGATTGGCCAGTCTGTGTCCAGGGGTGGGACTTAGTAAAGGGTCAATTGGCTGGGCTAAAAACAACAAGTCTTACCATATATTTCAGGCCACATTTTGGCTCAAAAACTGACATCAAGATAAAAGTTTGGATTTATTTTTAACCAGAAGAGCTGCAGATTTAATCCACACCCAATCTGCTTTGATCTGCTAAAGTTAGGTACAACACAAGACGCTAAGTGTAATACCATAATCTGATATCTTTGCTGCCATCTTTTAATTTGATTTATATTTTATATACCTATACATGCACTAAGTGGAGAGATGTCAGAGTGGGCAGCTCATGACAGGCACTCCGATCACTTGGTGGGTTCGGTGCCTTGCTCAGGGGCACCTCGGCAGTGCCCAGCAGGTGAAGTGGTACCTCTCCAGCTACCAGTCCACACTCCATATTTTGGTCCGGACCAACCCAAGTCCCTATGGACTGAGCTACTGCCGCCTTGACTGTCTTTTCGATATTTGTGCCTCTACATTAAGAACGTCAGAAGGCTATGTGGTAAAATATTTTTTGTTTGTTTGTTTTACTTGTGTTCATGGTTATTTTTTACATTGTTGTGCTGTAGCCTACAGACAAAGTTAACACCGTTAAAAGTCCAGTTTTAAACAACACGGATTGAAGATTTGTGGTTGTGTTTTATTTATAAAAAATACATTCATCCTCATAATGTCATTGTGCAGTAAGCTATCTATATTTCACACGTGTGCTTGTTAGCGGGAGAAATAGATCTGCTCTGCACAACGTGCTGTGGCTCCGTCTATAATAGATGAGGGGTGTATTTTTATTCGCTTTTGTGATGCTTCTGAAAAGCATTGCGGAAATCTTGTTGTCTAAAATGGCTGCAAACAGTTATGGCGGCCGCGTGACAGATCTGCGCCCTACTGAGAGCACTTTATTAGTTACTTGGTGTTTTACCTTTTCCAGCCCAGCCAACAAGCATGGTTTGGTAATTTATTGTCTATTTATTCCATGGGTGCCACTGTTATGCACATGCAGCAGTGTTGTCTTCTTCTTTTATCTCTTCCAATTATCTTTGCGATTACAGTCTGTTTACAGAAGCCACTTAAAGAAAAAAAGCTAAAATTGCTTTTGCAAGGCAACACTATTATAAAACCATTATGCTCACGGAAAAACATTTTAGTTGTGACCTTTAATTAAAATGCAAAATCCATGCAGAACGTCCTGGCTGTTTAACTGAGAGATTGGGCGGATCTCATCCTCGGGGGCTTGTTTGGTCTTTAGGCAGAGTGGAGCTCCACGCTACAGGCCCCTGTTGTGCAACACCCTGGCTCATATTATTAGAGCTGCACATTACAGCAGGGCGGCTGAGACTTGAACGAAAGTAAAAGATGTTAGAACATAAAATACGTCCGTTTCATTGAAGGGTGATGAAGACTTTTGATTTAGGATGAAAAACTGTGCAAAAAAAAGCGACTGAGAGAGCTGGACACACACTGCCAAACAGCGGGTCTCTGAGCGAAAGCAGCATGATGGGCTCTGTGAGTGCAGGCATGCATGAAGTCATGCGAACACACACGCATGTATGCACACACAGGCACCTGCGCATGCACACATATAATCAAAGTTAACTACAAAACAAAAACATAAACACATGGGGAGCAACAATGAGGCAAATTAGGATTTATGGTGCATCCCGGCAAGTGCCACAGCTGCAGAATATCTGTTATAGTCTGTGGACAAACAGACAGAGGTTGCATGAGTCCACACGGTGCAGCTGTTAAAAACTGCAGCTCTCTGTGTCGTCTTCAGTCACACAAGCCTTCATACACTTTGTGTGAATGCACTAAATGATTTGTGAAGAAGAAAAATGCTGACCTCATGCATGCAGAAACAATCTGCAGTGTATTCCCCACCAAACTACTGTAATAGTTTCCTTGAGGTCTCAACATATAGTTACAAAGTACTTTCCAACTGAATCCAATAATACACTGCAGGTCATCAGTGAGTTTTCATTTTCAAACTTCTGAGCTGAGATCTGAGCAGAAGAAATCCACTGTCAGCAATTTACATGACTGATAGCGTTACACAAGAGTCACTTACAATAGTACTTTCACTTTAAGGTTTAACAGCCCATTGGTTTATTAAATGAGGTAAATTATTTTTAATTAAAAGGATGAAGCTAGAGGCACAGCAGAGTCATCCATGAATGCATTGATGACATTCGCTCTGGGGCTGCTTCACACAAACAAACCGGACGTTTAACTCGAAAAAACTTTCTTTCAGCCTGACTGTGTGTAACTGTGCAACAAGACTAAGTGTTTAAATGACCAGTTTGAACCACATACAGTGCAGAATAAAAGTTACTGTATCTCTTAGGGGGAGTATCTGTTCATTGGTAGGCATGGAAATGAAGAGGTCAAGCAGAAAAATACTCAAGTGCATTGTCAAGGATTTGAGAAACTGTACAACAATCTTGGTAGTTGCACTATTAAATCTGGCAAGTTGATCTTACAAAATGTAGGAAACTGCCTTGAAAAAGGTATGTAAACATAACTATTACTTTTAAGTCATGTTTACTTACTATGTATAAAAAGCTAAGTAGTCTTAAGTTATGTTAACTTTTTACGTGAACTAGAATTCAGGACTGCCCCCTAATAGTTGACCAAATGTTAGTCGACCAGAGAGGTCATTAAACGGCAAGATTTCATTTATTAATAAATAAATAAAAACCTATATGAGTGGACCATGTGGGAATTTAATTTGAAAGGACAGATACAGGAAGTGGCCACCCTCAGCAGTCACAAACCAATACACAGCTGACAGATATCTTTCCCTTCATCTGAGATAAAGTGAATGTGTGTTGAATTTATTAAAATGTTATGTTTACACAAGATGTAGCTTACATGTTGTTTTACAGTCACATTGTCTGGTTTGAGAGCTACAATATTCACTCAGGATTTTTTGCAACATTATTGGAGTCCATGTTTTGAAACTAATTAAACAAAACTAAAGAAGAGAATTATATAAAAAAAATTCAGCTATTTTTCTAATATTCAATATATCATTATAACAAGTGATTACATGACTTATTTTTATGGAGGTCAAATCACATTTATTTTCTCCTTCTCGCATTAGCCGCAATTTTTGTCATTTGCCACAATTTCCCACAAAAAGAGTCACATAAAAATGCTCCAATTTTTAATCCTAATTTATGACAAAATTGGCTGCAAATTCAAGGGGTTTTTTTGCCGCAAGATCCTAAGAAAATTCTTAGTCGGGGGCAGGCCTAATAACTATTAGTCTTAAGGGTCTAGTTGCGGGATTTCATGGCATCTAAAGGTGAGGTTGCAGATCTGAAACTTCTACCATGTGTCAAGCGTGTTGAACTATGGTGGCCAACGGAAAACGCAAAAGGCTCAATCTAGAGACAGAGTTTGGTTTGTCCATTCGAAGCTACTGCAGAACAACATTATAAAAGTCCTCCTCTGTGGAAGAGGACCTGCTCCGTATTTAGATTAACAGCTCACTTAAAGGCAATAAAAACGTGATTCTTAGTTTCAGGTGATTAGAATCTAATAAAATATTATATACAATCCCTGTCAACAGATGCCCCTAAATTCTACGCACTGGGGCATGAAATGTTTGTTAACTTAACTAACAGTTATATTTACTTACCTTTTTAAAAAGGCATTACACTTCCTAGATTTTTTAAAAGTAAGATCAACTTGTCAGATTTTACAGAGACATTATAAAAGCCCACAGTTTGATTACAGTAGCAGAAAATAAATGCAGAATATTGACACACCATCTTGCCAAGCCCTTATTTCTGATGCAAACTGGCTATTACATGTGCACCCCCCACCCCCCCCAAAAATAAACACACTTTATATGGCTGCTCTGTGCATTGCTCACACTGTCAACACACAGATGTACACACAGCAGAAAGAGCCTCCATCTCTCTGCCGGCCGCTGATAAACCTGCATCCGAAGGAACCGACAGAAGGGATTTTTGCATGCCCATCTGCAGCGCGGCTCTAAACCAACCACGTGGAATCTTCCCCAAACCTCCTGGACTGTCAAAAGGCTGCTGCCTAATGACCGTTATGAACTTCAATGCAGGCAAGCAGGGGCTCCCTACCAGATACCAGAAATAATCTGCACAGTTTGCGAGGCCAGCAACAACAGCATGTTTTGTTACATCACATATTTTGGTCTGTATGCGTTGCTGTTTGTGGCCTTGTGTGTATCTTTAAGGTCTAACTGCAGGGGAAGGTTGCAACTAGGGGGCACCAAAATTAGACCTACACTATATTTGGCTACACTATATATCGCCATGACAACTAAAATGCTGCGGATGGTGGTATTATTAGTTTATGCTCGCTCGCTCGCTCTGCACACTACATCTCCTACTTCAACTTGCTACGCCTTCAGATGTTCCCAGCGCGAAGCCTCAACACCGCACACATCTCATGCACATACATGCATTCATGTATGTAATGCACCGTGTCAAATTCAAACGCCCACCAACACACACACTTGTTGTGAAAAGGGCTTTCATATGTTGTCACACGGAGAAAACTTTGTACAACATGGATTTAATTACTTCCCTGTCAGATGGCGTCCAGAGTAACACAAGCATCTACTTTAACTAAACAGCTCTGGGTCACTGGTGTGTAAAAAGAGGGAGACAGCGATACAGCAGTGGAAGAGAGAAGGACAGGAATGATCAGACAAACAGGGAGCAGAGAGGGGATGTAACAGATGAGATGTTTCATCCAACGTTTGCTTCTCTGTGGTGGAAACGGGGGATTTGCTGCAGGCTTGGAGGAGGCTTTGCTGCTAACATCCTCCACCTGTTTTTAGAGGGAGCTACAAGAACGAGCAAATCCTCTTGTTACAAACCAAAATAAACACATTTTAGAGGCCATGCACCTTGCATCACTCCTGCATCAGTACCGCAACATTTTTAGTATCAGTTCCTCTCTCTGGGAAACAGAAGCAGCAGTGAAACGAGCGTGGGAAAAAACTTCTTTGCTGGTTGTTCTGTGACTGTAAGAAAGAAAGAGTTCAAATGATTGAGATGAAAAATGCAATAGAATATTAAAATTAATCTTCTCAGTTAATGGAGAGAAAAAAATCTTTTGTGAGCGCCGAACCAGTTAGCACAATGAAGTCTTGTTTGGCGCTGGGAACAGATTGAAGTTGGCCATTTCAATGTTGTTATGGAAACGAGATGAGATTGTGTGACAAGCAGACACTTATCACATTTAGCTGCTCTGCATCCAATCTGCCGAGATTCTGCTAATTGCCTCTTTTCTGTGAGCTGACCCGCTTGCCCCAGTTTTCCCTCACATTCACTCTCTAATTCTGCCTTTTTGTTTTCCTTCTTTCATTTCTTCTGTCTAACTCCATCCCCTTCCCCATCATCCCCTCTGTCTCTCCGTCTCCCGCTCTCTGTCTCTCTTGATCCTGACACTGTAAGCGATGATGTCACCTACTCCAGTGTGAGGTGAAAGCTACTATTTTGCTCCTGTGGTCTGGGTTAAGAGCCCACTCACTGAGATAAGAGCGCATTGTTTACTTGGCCCAGCCTTGTTACTACTCCCACACACACACACACACACACACACACGGAGAGCACCAATGCACGGCTCCGCTCAGCTTTAGTGTGACACTTTCCAGAATGTACTGTACGGTCACGGACACTTATTGAGAACTGTATGCTGCGCAGTCAGAATCTTAAACTAATCCTGGTGGTTTTGAATAAGCTTGTAGGAGACGTTAAAGATCAAACTCAGCTTTGACACAGTGAGACACTGTGCTGTAGATGCACAAAATGTATCAGGTGATTTATTGAGCTGTTTGGAGTTACCTCATCCATAATGTCATCTACACATTAAATTGTTTTTTTTTTTATCTATTTCTATATCACGATAAGATCAGAAACTACTCAGTAAATGTGAGGTAGCAATTCACACGCAATTTGTTTGAGGAGATTTCATTTCACGTCTTGAGTAAAGAGTTGAAGAAACTAAAACTTATGAGCTAAAGAACACCTAACATTGATAAGACATTACACACCTAAACAGTCAAACAAAGTGACTCACGGCCCCAGCTGGGCAGCGGTTTCTAACCCAGAACCCTCCAGCTGAGAGGCAACAGTGCTAACCACTGCACCACCTTGCCGCTCAGTGACTACGCAGATCATGTCGATTTTTTTAAATGACCAATTAATTTTCCACATCATGATCGACTGAATACTTCATGTCCTCTGAGTAACAGCAGCCAAAGAGAAGTATACATTGTTTGAACACAGCTCAACACTCTCCAGTCCCCTTAATGAAACTGACTTTAGCCGTGCTGCATGGGTGCTGATACATGCGGACATTGCAGTGCAGGGATTTTAAGATATTTTTCATAGGTACAACTTACAAATTATTGTTATTTCAACTCCTGACTAATGTACTACACACCCTCAAAAATCCTTTTTCACAGTGCAAGAGACACGTCCCCCTTCAATATTCACAACATGTGCATCTGTCCCCCCAAATGGAAAAATGAAAGTAGCAGACGATTTGAAGTTTGATAAAATTAAAGACATTTAAACCGTAAACTGATGCAGAAGAAACACAGATTGTTACGTTAACAAATAAACCACCAAAATGCAGGAAATTAAAGGAGCTATATGTAAGAAATCTAAAGCAAATAGTCGTAATGTCACAGAGACTAAGGAATAATGTTCATATAACATACTGATCTTACTGACAACAATAGTACAGCCAGACTATTCACATTTTTAAAAAAAAAATACGGTCTGCAAATCATGTTTATGTTTTGAATTTGTGTTTTGGCCTGTTGGGCCACCCACCGCCGTCTACCAGTCACACAGTCAGTAGAGTCTCAGCATCAGTTACAGTTACAACTGAGCTACAATGGCTGACGGTGCGACTAAACCCAAACGACCTTGTTATGAATCCCAAAAACGCCAAGACAAAACTCTATATAAAAGCGAGGGTCTATATAGGAAATGCTTTTGAACGGTGGAGACGGTTGAAAGCGGAGAAGAATTTGAAATCGGATGTCGAAGTGGCTACTCTTCTCCTCGACAGGTAAGCTTTAGCCACAGTTGGCTAACTAGCATCATAGCTAGACGGGGATGGACATTTCGAATACTTTCAACTGTTATTCATTTTCGATCATACATTGTAGCCCATGTGCAGGTGGGTCATCGACCCGACTGATTTTTTTGAGAAACAAACTTTAGCAGCACGGCAAGCAGCATTAGCAGTGTCCAGGTCACTTGGGGTGATGTTGTATCCCGAGTTACTAAGTTTTAATCTTTTTTTTGCATTATTTATTATCCCTGCCATTTATTCTATTTTATTTTATTCAACAGACTCTTATTTGTTGATTTTTAATATTTTAATTTTGTAATTGTTTATGTTGTTTATTAATTATGTATTTATTTATTCATTTTTTGTCTGTGTTGTTTCAGTGTTGCTGTGTGAAGCAGGTTTTTTTAACGGGGCTATAGAAAATAAAGCTGAGGTGGAATTGGGGCACCATGTGTAATTTAGTTTTAAAGCAACATGCCTGATTAAAAAAGCTTTTGATATAACTTATTGTGTGCCTAAAAACATTTTTCTTTTCTGTATTATTTATCTGTAATAACCACACCAAACATCTCATCTCTCTCTTCAAATCACATCTGCAAGCATTTAAATCAAACTCCAAAGAATCTGAACTATCCCAGATCCGCGTTTGCAACAGACACGATTAATTGGGGTAGTCTATAGTTATATAGAGCTGTCAGTAAATGTGCATCTGCACCATCCCACTCATCACCTGTCACTGCACATATGCCTTCATTGTCTTTTTCTACAATGTTCTAACATATGAGATTGTGTTGTCATTCATATTCAGTTACTGTTTATCTTTCTCTCACATTCAGGCAGGTTTTCACAGCATAATCTGGGCAGAAGAGAGAAAATTAAACTCAAACTAAATACACCCCCTCCTTTTCCTCACTTTACTTTCTCACACAGTCTCCACCATCTCAGTCTACGTACCGGTACTTCATGCCAGTGAGCTTGGCGGTGGACTCCTTGAGGTTGTGGTGGTAGCGGTGTGTGAAGGAGCCCAAGCTGCGAGCTATCAGGGCCACGGTGCGGAAGCGGGCACGGGCTTGGCTGGCTGTGTTGGGGCTGGTGGCGTTCTGCTTGCTGTGCTCGCCGTTACGCGGGGCCTTCAGCCCGTGGTCCGTACATGCAAAGGACACCTGCATGGCTGTTGGCAAAGGCCACTAGAGCTGCTCCAAGACAAACAAGGCTTTGTTTGTGTCCTCAAAGTCCTCAACAGTCTTTTTTTGGTCCCCCCTGTCCGTTGAAGTTAGATTTTGTTCTTGTTGTTCTCACGTGAAGTTAAAAGTCAGCGGTCCAGGCCAGCTCTGCCTGCTGCTGCTGAATCTCATATGGAAATCACAGGCAGGAATGATGGGAGCATGAGATCTCAAGAATCTCAAGCTGATGTTGCGTCAAGATCGGACATAACAGCAGTGCAGTCCTGGCCAGTGTGTGACGTGTCGAAACTGGGCTCCTGTGCCGGTCACCTGAACATAGGAGAGAGGGTGGAGATGGAGGGGGGAAGGATGAAGGAGAAGAGGCACTGAGTGAGTTGCTGAAAGAGTCGCCCAACTGGGAAGAGCACTTGAGAGCGTGTGTGTTGCAGAGGGTTAGAGGGAGGGAGGGTTAAAGGTGTCAGGATACGAGGAAAATGTCCAGCTAAACCAGACAGGAGAGGAAAACCTGTGAAATCTCTCTGTATTTTCTTTTCCCGTGCCGTTTCCTCCAGTTTAACATCTTCTGCTCACATCTCTACGCTGCTTTGACGTGGCAATATGAAGAATGAGAGCAATTCTGCCCTAGTTTTTCTTGCCTGTCTATCTCATTTTTCCCTTTCTGTGTCTGTCCTGTTTTCCCCACCTCATCCTACAGAAACTATTGTTCACATCTTGTTTCCAACAAAAATTTTGCCTCTTGCTTACATCTGATTCTGTTTACAAAGTCTGCCTCTAATTCCTTTTTTTAATGTATTTCTCTTTAGGGTGTCTCGGAGGCTTTGTCGGGCAGTGAGGAGTTGTGGGTGTCTGGGGAGCCTTTCTCGCCCTCCGGCCACAGCTAAGCCTTTCAGTCAAACACCTGGAGTGAGGAGAGTAACACTGCACCACCACACTGTGCTTTCGACACATGCACACACACACGTAATCACAGACACCCTCACACTCCAGTCACACATCTTAAAAATAAGGTCATGCTCTCACAGAAAAGCAAACGCTTGCAAATTAACAACGGCATTCGCTTCCACTTAAAACGCACACAAATCTTTACTGACACAAGTGTTCTTACACACAGTGAGTTGCCAGCGCTCTCTGAGAAACAAGGATGGGAATCTTGATTGACGCGTGCCCTCCTGCAACTTTGAGAGGAATCGTTGTTACACAGCAAGCCGAGGCCCCGCAAAGATCTGCATCCCGGCAGAAGCGGCAACAGCAACAGCAGCAGCAGCAGCAGCGTTTTCCAGCAGCCGTCCTCAGACCCGGCAAAACAGCTTTGTCCCGTCTCCAAAGTCCTCGAGCGAGCAACACCGCTTTTATGGTCCCCGGCTTTGCAGCAAGAATGCTCTGTTTGATAAAGGGACCCTGGAATAGTGACAGACAAGCTGAGAAGAGGAGGAGGAGGAGGAGAGAGCAGGATGCATGGTACCTCACTTCAGGGAAGAAGAGGACAGATGCAGTGAGGAGGCGAGGAGCAGCGCGTGTTGAGCGTAGAGAGAGTGAGCCAGGCGCTGAATGAGGGAGAGAGACAGTGTGTATAGGCTACGGGCTCTGGCTGACTGGCTGAAAGAACTGCAGTGTTTTTCACTATGGCGCCACACATTCACAGAGAGAGGGAGAGAGAGGAAGAGGTATATTCTGAATGGAAGTCAAGGGAGCTGAACTGATGCGAGTCCCCGTGTGTGTGTGCGTGTGTTGGTTTACTTCAGGCTGGATGTTAAAGTGGCATATGGTGGTTGATTACAGTAGCCTACACGCTTCACTTCACTGGTGATGACTTGTGAGGCATTTTACTTGCTAAAACCTCTTTCTGTTGTCTGCCATCATAGCGCATTCCCTCTTTACAATGCAATAACATTTACAATCATATAAGAGGAATTCATGCTTTGTTCTGTAAAAAAATCACAGGCAATATTTCATTACAGCATCAAAGAACCTAGGGAGACCTACACTGACATCTCAGAGCAGATGTTAAGTGGCACAGTGAAATAAAGCATAAACCAGCGTTCAGGCAGCGCAGCGTCTTACTTTCCTCCCCCACTGAGCAGTAATGTGACAATGCAGGATTTCACGGTTCATTGAACATCCACGAACCTCGAGGCCAGCTCAGTTTTATTTATATCTTTGTGATTGCATCCGATAACAGCGAAAATCGGTTCGACAGGGCCCCATCATCTTGGATGCCAAAGTTGCTTTCTGGGTCAGCAGGGGGGGTGATTTTTTTATGTATCGAGGCACTGTATGTTTCAAATGGGTTTTCTTTAAGATTATTTTTTTGTTTTAGAGGTTATACCTTTTCTTTTTTTCTTATTTTTTCTTAAGATTATTTTTTGTTTTTACGTAAGATTATTTTATTTTTTTGTAATTGTTTTTTTTCCAAATTATTTTTGTTTTTGAGTTTATACTGTTTCTTTTTTAAGATTATGTTTACTTTTTGTTATCTTTTCTTAAGATTATTTTTGTTCTTCTTTTTCCAAGATTTTTTTTCGGTAGTGATTATTTTGTAGGTTTTTCTTCTTTTAACATTATTTTAATTTTTTTTTATTAATTTTTAAGATTTTTTTTTTGCTTTTGAGTTTACACCTTTTTTTAAGATTTTTTATTTTTTAATTTTTTGTGATTGCTTTTTTTTTTTTTTAATTATTTTTGTGTTTGAGTTTATACCGTTTCTTTTTGCGTTTAATGACAGGACAGTTTGTTGCCTAAAAGAGGGAGCGAGAGAGGGGCCAACATGCAGCAAAGGGCCACAGGCTGTAATCAAACCAATGGCCACCACAGCAAGGACGTACAAAGGACATACAAAGGCAGCTTTGTACATGGGGAACCCGCTCTGCTCACTGAGCAACAGGGCGCCCCAGAGTTAAAACCTTTTCTCCTGACTTTTCAAGTGCTTGTAATGCACAGGAACGCTATAAACTTCAATGCAATGTAACACTATTGCAACTTTTAGGTACATGACCTTCAGAGATGAAACAATGCCAACTTACTTACTTTTCAAAGCCCTAGTAGGCTAGTATGTATAAATTAACAGTGGTAAACTTCCCTGCATCTTAACAGCACCTACATCTCCCATCTCATCTTCAGGCTCAAACCCACTAAGTGTAGAGCTGTTGCTCCAGCTACAGGTGGTAGTTGTACATTTTCATATGGGCCACCACTGACACAGAAGCAGATTGAGACAGCGAGCCCCCCGCCCCTCTCAAACTCAGACCAGACTTAGATAAAACTGAAACTAAGCAGTCTTGAACAAATATAAACCAAGATTCTGTTGATGCGTTACCTATTTCTCGCCTCAAATGTTTTCAGAAACGTGTTTTAGCTTACCTTTTAACTGTAATTACAGATTGTTTGTTTCTCTCCGGTCACCATATTGTTTTCTGTAAGGAAACGGCCAACCTTGCATTACGTCACCCACCACCGGGGCAGTTTATTGGCCTGATATGAAGCACTGCATTCTGGTACTTGTAGGTTTTCTACCTCTTGCGCAAACGTAAATGCACAGCACTCTTCCTCTGTTTTCTCTGGTCACGTAGCACCAATTTCAAATGTATTTGTGTCCTTTTGCTGCATAGAAAGCCTAGTTTTATAAAAATAAATTCTTCTTTAACAAGTTTAAAGGACTACCAAGAGTTATGTTTAAAAAGATATACAACTGAAACAAAGGAAGATATCCTCACTATAAGTTCCTACTTACTTAGTTACTACTGGATGCACTGCCCCGTGGCACTTTATGCTATTGTGCTATTTCCAGCCTCACCACATCGCTGTGCTAGCAAGTTGTCAATTACAAGGTAGCCCTAAACCATTCCCTACCTTATCATCTGTTTGACTCTTAATCGGAGTTTATAATTTGCGAAATTATTATCATGCTGTATTTAAGAAGATTTTAAACTAGAAAGTGAGACCATAAACTCATTAGGAAAATGTTTACTGAGGTAATAACTCAAGTGAAAAGATACATTTTCTTATGGGCTTGTACAGCCAGTGGAGTCGCCTCCTGCTGACCATTAGAAAGAACAGAGCACCTCTGCATTGATTTCACTTTTTAGAACCTGAGATAACGCCTTGGTCAAGATCTAAAGACAGTGCATTTCCCATAATGCAACTCCATAGAGTCATTCATGAGCCCCTCTTTGCCCGGTGAATGTCTACATCTTTCCTCCCTAGACTAGAAAAGCAATGTATCCTGTATACAATCGTTTGTATGGCATCTAACAAATTAGCGCTCCACAAACGATGTTGGGTGCTCAGCGTCAAGTTGCTTACTCAACGCCAAGTTATGTAGGTTAAGTTTCGGCAAGTAAAGTTATGACGGTTAGTTGAGGAAAATAAACATGATGTCGACGTACCTTATAATAACTCAAAGTTCATTTGGTCTCATGGGGTTCTGAACACCAGCCTCCTGGAGGAAAGCCCTGTGTTTGTTTGACCCATCCACCACCCCAACCCCAACCTGCGTCCTTGTGAGGAGTCTTGGTCTTTATATGACCTTAGACTCCTTCCTTCTCAGCGCACTGGTCACATGATTGCAACCTCTCCAATTAAGTGGGTTATACACAAATTGATGGCTCATGATTTTGTGGGTTATATATGAATTGTGGCGCATCACTTTCCGTGGGTAGCTCTACATATGAACAATGCATGACAAGAGCCTGAACACAGGCTCTCTTCTAAAGACGTGAAGTCTCAAACACCCCTGATGACTTTATCAGGGTTATTTTGGAAAGCGTCCTCCAGAGCCACAGAAAACATCACACATCTACACAACTGTTTTCACAAACACAATCTTTTAGAAAAACTAAAACAACAGCTCAGTGTGTTGCCATTTCTCCATCTTCTATAGCCTTTCTGCCTGCTGGTAAACCCTGTTTCGGCTTGATTATATTGTTCTATGCCGCTCTGGAGAGGTAACTGCACAGTTAGACAAAGCTGCAAACATTACTTTAATGTCACCAGCACCTCCTACAACTTCCTCCATGTCGATCCCATTTAAAAGTGTGTCAGTCAAAAGCGTCAACTAGAACTGTTACATTCTCGGCTGGAATCCCCAATGGGTGATAACGCTGTTACCCTGAGGCAAACCACCCTGCTTTAATTGCTCCAGTAAGAACCTATAATAGAGTTCTGAAACTCTGTTGCTAAGACACAAACCTCCATGCGGAGGTATGCGCATATTGAAATAGATGAGCCACCGTGACGCTGCACTGAGGAGACTGATAAATACCTCTGACCTGAACCTGGATTTCCCACAGTGTGGAGCATCTGTCAGCTTGAAAGCGCTGCCTGTGTTCCTCCAAAATCCTGCATCTATCTAAGAACAGTGATTTCCTTCATATTAACCACCCTCAGCAACATTACATTCCACGTCACATAATTACAGTTCACAGTCTGCTACTTGACAAATGAAATTGTTTTGTGTTGCACATTTTACCCTCGTGCTCAAAAAAGGCTATTTAATGCCCAGTAGATAGTTTTCCTTATCAGCGCTAACCTCCTGTTGAGTAATGAGACACGATAAAGGGGGGAAACCTTTCCCAAGCTGTCTGTGACGTCACTGCTGCAGCAGTCCCAGTGTCTCGCTGCTTGATTAATTCTTCCTCTATGTATCTTCCTCTGCATTCCCCTTTTTTCACTCGCACCTTCTGTCCATCTGTTTTCATCCTCCTCTCCCATCTCTCCTCTCTAAATCACAATTTAACATGCCACGCTCCCTCATTCCTAGTCCATATTCTTTCCCCTGTGCTGCAGATAATACCCGGTGCACAAGTCATTGTGATTCACAACGCGAACAACACCACAGAGGATGAACTGGTTGTTTAATCTGCCTTAATAAGGTGGCACTGGCACTGTGTAGACATAATGGTCACAGTTATTAACCGCTACAAATTTCACTGCGGGCCAGCAAACATGCATGAAATATTGATTCAGAAACTTGACTCTGAATCTGATAGGAAGGGACAATATGAGAAGGATTTGACTGAAAATGCAAGGTCATCATCACCACCCTTCACCAACAGCACCGAAAGCATCAAATTTGTCATCTGCTTATATTGTCATGTCATCCTCATCATCACCCCACGACTACTATTTCCATTATCATCATCTTTTCCACCATCACCATTATGACACTTCCCATTATCACCATCAGCATCATTATCGGGCCAGCTTCTGCCATGACGTCATCTCAGTTTGAAACCGCTGCATATGGTGACACTGATGAATGCTGACATCTTTATTGTGGCAGCCCCTACAGAAACCTAGTGACCTTATGCATCTGCCCAGCAGGCATATGGCCTCATAGCAGGGATATTGAATGATAGAGGGAAGTGGATGCATGGCTGTTTGTTTGGTGAAGCTCTCAGCGGTTCGTAGTATTGATGAAATGTCTATGTACCTAACTCAAACAGACTGATTTCAATAAAACATTTTAATAAAACACATCTGGGACTTCCCAGTTTATTTGTATTATGTGCCATGCAGAGGCAAAGCTATGTACAAATCCACTTCATTAAGATTATTATTACAGTCATAGATTTGCTTTCCTGCCTAGAGTTAAATAAGAAGATTGATACAACTCTCAGTCTGTACCAGACCCTGAGGAACGCCACTTGCAGTAATGCAGTGAAAGAATCCACTGCAGCTCAAAATGCATTATCTCCTTAGACCACCTTTAAAAGAGACGTCCATAAAACTGTTGACAGGACACCTCGAACTGCAAACAAGGTCAATTATGACTCTTTTTATTAGGAATTTTTGATTCGTGGAGGTTTTATATCTGTAAATGTTTCCTTGGGCTGCAAACAAACAATTTAAAAATCCAATACATCGTCACAATGTTAAGTCTATGAGCCGAGCGGGAACTCGCAGGTGGGGGAAAAACACTACCGTGGATATTCAGTATAAGTAGGTCGCATACCTATGGGTGTATAAAAAGAACTGGATATAGTGTTGGAAGCAGGGCCCCATTCATTCCTATGAAAGCTGCTCAGTAGTGCATGAAGCCAAAAAAGTTCGACTTCGCAGCTGTAAAATTATCCGGATCCCCTCGTTATTTGGCCCATAGCACTTTGCTGCACTTTAAATACTTTCATATTTATTTATTGCATTTTTATCCTCAGTGAATGTCCAGTGTCTTGTGTTTTTATGTTCTTTGTTGAAATGCATCACTTGAATGTCACAACTAATTTTGCCGTATTCCCATTTAATGACAGTAAAGGCTTTCTAGTTCTAGTTGTCGTTCATAGAGCAAGCGCACTAGAGACTCCTGGTTTAGTCCCTCATTAACTTGAACTGGGATAAAATGATTTAATCATGCAGCTCTTCTAGACATCTTGTATGTTATCGGCTGAATGGATCAAATCCTAAAAGTTACTCAGAGTTTCTAGACCTCTCTCTTTTATCTCCTTGAATACTGTCAGTATGTTGATTTTATTTGCGTCCGGCTGTCTTCGCTTTGTCTCTGCAGGTAGCATATCTGTGGTTTGCTGAAATGTATAATGCCAATTTTTTTTCCTGGTAACTGGGCTGCAATTTACACTTTGCAAAGAGGTAATTTCATGCTATAGTCAAGGTAGAATCCCTCTTATTTTTCACCTATTATTCCTCACACACACACACACACACACACACACACACACAACATATACAATACTGTGAACCCATAAAGAGAAAGAGATAATTGGACTTATACCAACTGTGTTAAATTAGTCCAAGTCCAATTATCAATTTCTCCTCCTGGGTTCACAGCATTGTTTATACCAAATACAGCCTCCATCCCACCTCCTGAAAATGGTCACATTTCAGAGACTGTTGAAAAAAATGTCAGTTTTTTTTTAAAAATGATATATCTGAGCTCGCTCTCTTTCTGCTTTGCTATGACAATCAGCTCAAATGTTAGCTCTATACTTCATTACTTATTCAAATCCTCAGTCTTCCTGCAGTTCTGAAACCTGCCGAAGCCGCTGAAGACATAGCAGCATGTCTAATGGTGGCCTCATGTGCCTTAAACGTCAAGTCTAATTGCGGATGGGAATTAGTGCTGGGTCTCGCTGTGCTAAGAAGGACTCTCCCTTATCAGGAGATGATGAAAGCATTAGGTATTTAACAGGACAGAGAGCCCGCTGAGCAGAGTTAAACTTTAATCCTTACTTTCAGTGGTTGATAAATGACACAAATTGGAGGGAATTGACAAACAGGCTGCTGTTTACCCTGATTTGACTCATACAAAATTCACATTTACCCTCGAATAGACCATAAAAAGATGCAGCTCATTCAGCAGAAGCAACTTGATAAGCCAAACGGATCCAATTGTAAGTAATGTCAAACTTGCATGCTCTAAACTTCTGTCTATAAGCTCTCTATCAGATAATGCAGCATGGTCTGAATCTATGGCATGTATCTACTAAATCTATTCAAATGCTTAAGTGCATGCACCCTTCTTCAGAACGTTATCCTACCTGTACACCATGCTGGCTTTAGTCTGGGTGGATGCCTGAAAAAAATGGCTGTTTACTTGAAGAAGCTGCTCCAAACTCTGCTGCTCTCGAGGTCTGCTGGCTTCGAAGCTTCCTGGAAGGCAGCTGGTGGGGCTTGAGGGGTGCACCCTGGTTCCGGCCCCCTGCCTCTGCTGGATGGAACTGAGGCAGCGATCCAGCCTCGGCCCCCCTCTCTGCCTGGACACGGGGATCTCACTGCAGGCTGCCTTGAGATACATGTTTGGATCAACTTTGTCTCCCACAGGCTGATGGAACACTTTCTTTAGTTAGCAAATCCTTTTCAATATAGAGTCATCCTGTGGAGAGAATGTGGCCTAAAAACATCTCCATGTAAGTACAATGCAATGCTGGTCATGCGGTGCCACGGAGGATATCCGTATTTGTTTGCTCAACAGTTTTTGTCAAGACTAGGGCCAACAGAGTGATTTAGAGGAATACCCTGACACAACTTACACAGATATATCAAACAAAGTACACATGTGAAGATACAAAGCAAAGACAGCCGGACAAACAGACACGCACAAATAAAATCAACATACTGACAGTATCAAAGGAGATAAAAGAGAGGGGGCAGAAACTCCGTGTGCCATACCTGTGATGTCAACTTTATTCTTAGATGATTGACAAATTAAAAGACAAAGGCAGCTTTTGTTTGAGCTCCTGGTGGCTCCAGCGAGAGAAGCCTGTTTGTCTGTGAGGCAAGCCGAACAAAGCCGGAGGGATATTTCTGTCTACGTGTTCTTGTCAGACATATTTTCTCAATGCATCTGTTGTATACACAGCAAGATAAGATAGATACGTAATTTTCTCTGGGAACATTTCCTTAAGGCAAATCTTTTCATAAATCCCTTCCTTAAATGATAACAGAAACCGGAATGGTGCCCTGTATGTGAAGAGGATGTTTATTCACAGTTTATTCACATACGAAAAGAAAGCACACCACAAGTATGGCTATGTTATTGGGAGCTGTGCAATGTATTGTATTTTTACATATCCCCAGGCAGATTCTTCTCACAAACTGTTTGTATGTTTTCCTACGAAAAGTAATGCACCCAAATTCATACATATCTAACGTATTTTGGAGGGCTGCACGAACGTCACCAATGGAAGCAGCGAGGAAGCAGTCCCGAGTGGTTTTGTAAGGAGGCAGCTTGGGGTGGTGGATGGGTCACAAAAACCGAGTCATGTGTTCGGAACCGTGTAAACTTTGAGCAAACGCTGAGTCATTTTAAGGTATGTTCTTGCCACATTTCTTTTCCTAAACCTAACCACAGTAAATGTACTTGCCGAAACCAAACATTCGTAACTTTACGTTACTTACTTAAGTGTACGTTAACGACATTACCCATTTGTAGGGCGTTAATTCCTAGGATGTCAAATGAACTGATATCATGTTCTATGAGAGTATGTTGCCCCAGTACTAAAAGTTTTTGTACACTGGGCATCCAAGAGATGTGTTGGGTGAGGATGTAAATAGCAACATCTTATCTGCGCATGCCATACTTGGCAGTGACACAACATTAAGAGTGTTTGGAGTCTGGAAAGGGAAATGTCTTGTTTGAAAACAGTTCTCTTTTTGAAGCTTGGTGGCTCGGGATCCCGGTCTCACTCTCAAAGTCTGGCGCTTGGGCAGTGACTTGTGGTGTCAGACACTGATGAAAAAAGCCGTCCTGGCTGTGCCAAGAACAAAAATTAAGGCAGCGAAAGTCTGAATAGGACAGGAGGGATGGGTCCAACAAACACCGACCTTCACCTGGAAGAGCGGTATTTGCTTCCCGTAAGATTATAAAGCCAAACCCTGTTCTTTTTTTCCTAAACCTAACTATGTGTATTTTGTTGCCTGAACCTAACGTTACCGAAACCCAACCACGTGCGTCAGTTGTTGGAGGTTAAAAAAAAAACGTGTATTTGCATTGTTGCACTGATGTACTGCGTTATCAAAGAGACTATATGTAAACTGTAAATTTTCTGTGAAAACTGAAGCGTATTTTGAAAGAAAATGCACATAACAGGCATAAATTGATGTCCCAGAACGTCAAAACCAAGGCACCCAGGGTACGTCGTATCTGGACGTGGAAGGTCCATGATCAAACGTCGATATGTGACAAGGTCAGAGTGAGAATGTGTTGGGCTCAGGAGTTAGCATTGCCTGACAGCAAGAAGGTCATGGTTTTAATCCCAGCTGGCACAGAGCCTTTCTGTGTGGAATTTTGTGCAGGTTTCCTTAAAAACATGTTGACCTGGAATGGTCCAGGTTGGTCTCCAGGGTCTGAACAGTGGCTACCCCCTGCCAACTAACGCTCTAAGGACTACCATTCAGGATGGGTTAAATGCATCGAACGAGTTTCCGCATGGGGATCCATAATGGATAACAGGAAACGATCATTCAGAGTACAGGCCAGGATTTTTCAAAAACATTCTGTAACAAAGATGAACTTAATGCTGCAGGTGAAAGGGCAATAATACTGATCTACAAAGGTGGAGAAATAGAAACACTGAAGCAATTCTATGGTAAGCTGACTGACATCAAAACAGCTGTCCACCTTCACAACTTGCCACCAAACATCTTTGTCTGTCATGTTTCATATCTTCAGCGCATCCCATCAGGTTTCAGGAATGGATGGGAAACTCTACTAACTACTACCGGAGGCATGGGGCTGGAGGATCCAAGACTCATGCCTCGATCTCATCCATTCCCACCAGAACCTTGCTCCTCAGTCCTTGCTGGAGTATGTGCGCTGCTATTGCAAGTAAGGTTGCAGCACTATGCCCCGAAATGTTGTCAAGGTGTGTGCACGAATACGCCAGCACAACATCTTGACAAGGACATGGAGTGAAGATCACATGTAGGCCTACAGTCAAGGCAAGTTTCAAGCTTGGTCTCACTTAAGTGCAAATATGCATCGTGGATTTCTTGGAAAAATGCATTACTAAGACAAGTTTGTATGTGCAGAAAATTCAGTGATTACATAGCTAATTTGATTAACTTTGGATTCCAGAAGAGGTCATTTTGAGGTAAGGGCACCCCAAAATACACATACACAATACATTTAGAACAGGTCTTATCTGATGGTTATATGTAAAGAACACCATAGAAAACCAATGTATAGAAATAAATGATATGAAAATAGCCTGTTCAGAAGCGGAAGTATGCATGTTTTTGTGTGATGCTGTGACATAAAAGCCCCAAACTTTGACCCCTTACTTTACCTTGATCCCCTAACTATATAATGGTATACTTTCAATATGATACCTGGATGTCCCAAGGAATCACCATAAAACTCTAAATGAATACTTTTGCAATTTCCCTCCACCTAGTTTGCCCTGGGAACATTTCCTTAACTCAAATCTTTTCGAAAATCATTTCCTGAAATGATAACAGAAACAGGAATGGTGCCAGGTATGTGACAGGCAGAACATGACACAGTGTCCCAGAACATCATGAAATCAACGCACCCAGTGGACCGTGCACATCGTATGTGGACGTGGAAAGTCCATGACCGAACATCGATACGTGACGAGGCCAGAGTGAGAATGTGTTGCATGTCACATGGCAGATCACAGTCATACGTCGCGTCACAAAAGTCACTAGCATTGTATGCTACACACACTGGCATACTATGATACGTTGTTAAAAGAAGGGTGACAAGCAACTGTCTCGTGGGTGAAAGTCCTGTGCTTGTTTACCCATCCACCACCCCTCCCACCCACTCTTGACTCTTTTCATTTTTATAAATTATATGCTCCTATAATAATTACTCTGGCCACTGGAGCTGCTTGCACAGTTGACCTATTGGTTGACCTATTTCTCTCGGTGAGAGTGGCCTACTGAATATGTGCAGTAGTGTTTGGCCCTGTTTGTGAGTTCCCGCTCAGGTGGTAGACTTAACATTGTGATGGCGCCACAGATTTTTAAATCGCCTCTCTCTGCTAGAGGAAACTTTTACAAATATACAACAACCTTGGTTCAAAAATTCAGAATAGCAAGACTCATATTTGATCTTGTTTGTAGTTCAAGGTGTCCTGTCAACAGTTTTACATGTGTAACACTTGATTTCTTTTAACTCTTTACTGTCCAGAAAGGCCTCACAGATCTGCCAGGTTTAATCATCGCGAAATATAAAATAAAGCCCTATTGACTGATTATGACACACATTGCTGTTAATTGATTTCATGCTGCTGTTTTTATTTAACCAAATATCTTATTTCTAAGACCAGATTTTTTTTTTGCTATAATTGCGGTTACTATCAGTTGTCTGCATGAGTTGATGGTGAGGGAGTGATAGAGGCAATTTATAGTGATCCCGAAATATTAAAATAAAAACAGCATGTACGTACATATGAAGCTATGGGAACCCTCATCTCTCTTCGTCAGTTGTACCTGCCTGCCCTCTTGTGAACAGAGACGATACAGCAGCCAGATTCAGTTTTACTGAACCATACGGCATCCAGCCTGTTGGGTGTTAGTGAGTTACATTTGTACATTTTGTACTTTGCTCATCCAGAAAAGAAACACACAGCCATGCAGAAACAATGAGAAAGAGGGAAAGGGATGCATGTACAGATACAAACACACACACTAACCAACCAACAGGAACACACATCATTCATTCACAGGCCCAAGTGTACGAGCATAATATAGGCTGAAAATGGAGATAAGATGTTGGGTGAATGTGTGGGAGCTGAGAGCACCTCTGTGTGTCTGCCGTGTCTTCCCACTCAGTGCGCAGTGTGAGAGGCAGACGAAGAGCATTTAGTCTATTTCAGTCCGTGGATATGAGAGGTCTTTTCTTCACTGTTCCCTCCAAGACCATGGTGACTCATCCACACTTGTACACAATCTGACTCCTGCAGGCAGCAAGGCAACGCTTCTAGAAAAATCAGACCCTCAAAGTGAAAGGCCACTGCAGTCAGTAACATGCAAAAACCTTCACTTACTCTCAAAGGCAGAAATTGTTGCTGTTGACTGCAGTTAACATGTATCTGTATTTATGTGCAGGCTTACGATTTTGCTTATTGTTTTGTGTTTGTGACTCAACCTAGTCTTCAAGATATCATAAATACAACCATGATATTGGGAAAACTGTTACGGCTTGGTACACTTAAAGCAAATAATATCTTCTGTGGCCTCCTAGGCCTCCTAAACAGGCCTGCTAGGGACTGGCCCAGGGGCCCACAGAGTAAGAGGGCCCCACACGGCCCTCACGTTCACTCAAATTAAAATGTACTGACCAGGTTTGAACCCAGGCTGTGTGAGGAGTTTGCATGTTCTCCCCGTGTCAGCGTTGATCTTCTCCAGGTGCTCCAGCTTCCTCCAACAGTCCAAAGACATGCAGGTTATTTGGTGATTTTAACTTGTCCGCAGGTGTGAATGTGAGCGTGAATGGTTGTCTGTCACTCTGTGTCAGCCCTGTGATAGTCTAGGGAAAGGCTCCAGCACCCCCGCGACCCCTAACAGGATAAGCGGTTACAGAAAATGAATAGATGACCAGGAAGAGTGCAAAGAGACTGAAAAAAACTACTGAGAGGGTCAGAACAACCGAAACTGACAGATAATTATTTAAGAGTTCCAAACCCACAAAAAGATGCAATACAACTACAAAAAGAAGCAGAACAACAACACTGAATATGCTTTAAGGCTAAAGTGGGTGTGTTTTGCTCCCATGCCTTTTGCATATCTGTGCCCAGTGCCCCATGACCTGATAATCCCCCACTGACTGCGATTATTCGACAGGTTTAGTTAATAGTTACATTACAAATCAAGATTTTACACACTAAACATACAAAGAGCTTATAAAACATGATGTTTTGTTTTAAATTATACGGCTTGACCATTTTCAATAGAGGACTTTTGTAACAGATTTTGTATTTTGCTTTTGTATTTTTACAGTGCAGCACAGGTCCTTTTGTTTAAGTGAAGAACCTGAATATTTCCTCCACCACTGTTTTGATGTGAAGGATCATGATCGCAAAAGATATCGACACAGTTTCCCAAGAGAGGCTGATGACAGCTTGAGAAACAGGTCTTCATTTTATGGTCAGTTTCCATTGTATTTCCTCCTTAACATGGCATAAAAAGCGAATAGCTTGTCTGCTCATCACCTATTCAAGACAAACAGAAGAGAAGATGAAGACCTCAGTGGCTACGCTGGCTTTATGCCTCCTCTACCTGCCTGTGACCGAGGCTCTCAGCATTGGTCGACCATTGCTCTGTGACCAGAGAGTTCAAGACCTGGAGACCAGAGTGACTGACACTGAAAGACACCTTGAGCTTCTGAAGCAAGAGAACGCAGGTAAGAATTTTTTTTTCTTTTCTCACGTTCATGTCATGTTTCAACAGTGTTGCTGTCATCTGGTAATTCAGAAAATGCATTTTCTATTCTGAGACTTCAAAGTCAGAGATAAATCTCAAACAAAGGTTTTGCTATGAAGCCAAAGTCTGTGAAAGAGTGATATGCAGGGGCGTAGCACTGAATTCTGGGCTTATATGCATTCATGGTTTCTGTGGGCCCCCCCACCTTTACTCTCTTGTGTCTCTCCATGTCTCAAAGTCAGTTTTCTTTTCGGGAACTGTGGTTTTCCTTTTTTTGAGGCAAGACATGACAGTGTATATGTGCTCCAGAAGCATAAGCACTCACCCACTCGGCTCTAGCTGTGTATAGATACAAATCCTATTGCAGGGGCAGAACAAGGGGTGAGAGTAGCCTTCCACTGTTTTGTGTATACAAAGATCAATCATTCATCTGATTTTTTCAACCAGTTTTAATTTAGTTATGGCACTAAATAGAAACTTGTAAATAATACCTAACTTTTCATATCCCCTCCCACTGGGCCCCTGAGTAATCAGCTTTTCAAGTATTTTTGTATAACATAAGTAATGGACCAAGAATAGACCCCATTACTGATGTTAAGAGGTTATTTCATTCATGTTTTAGATAGATAATAGCAATATATACTGATGATTGTTTTTTTAATCCTGCCTCACAACATATTTTTACTGAAAACAAATACCCTTGTAACCAGAGAGCACAGTCTCTATCTCAGAAATTCAAAGGAACAGTGTGGAGGATTTAGTTGCATCTAGCAGTGAGGGTTGCTGATTGCAACAAGCTGCAACTTCTCACATGAACTCCCAGTCAGGATTCTTTCAGTGTTCATTGTTCAGGAGGTTTTTACTGAGAGCCAAATTATCCGCAGGTCTCTTCCTCTCTAAAGCGAATGAACCAGGTGAAAGCAGTTAAAACCCTGAATAAAACACTTCCACATTAAGAATTAGTGTTACTCTGCAGCACTGTGTGGGTGGGCCATTATGCTAGCATCTGCTAATGTGTGCTCTTCTGATGCAGGCCTTCAGAAGGTTTTTACTGGGGGCCAAATTATCCGCAGAGGTCCCCTCTTTTCCAATACAAATTGATCAAATTGCCTGCCCTCTTGTGGACAGACAGGATATAGCAGCTATATCCAAGAAAACATTCAGTTTAAATCCTCATATTAAACCTGAAAAGTCTGAAGTCTAATGAAGTTAGATTTGTAGATTACGCTATCTATCTATCTATCTATCTATCTATCTATCTAGATATATATAGATATAGATAGATAGATATATGTTTTGTCCAGAAAAAGAAAAAAAAAGAAGCCTTTCAAAAACAATCATGAAGATGAAAGTGGATGTGTGTATGCACACACACACACACACACACACACACACACACACACACACACACACACACACACACACACACACTCACTCATTCACAGGCCCAAGTGTACGAGTATATAGTCTGAAAATGGAGATTAGATGTTGGGTGAATGTGTGGGAGCTGAGAACACCTCTGTGTGTCTGCCATGTCCTCCCACTCAATGTGAGAAGCAGAGCATTTAGTCTATTTCAGTCTGTGGATATGTGAGGTCTTTTCTTCACTGTTCCCTCCAAGACCATAGTGACTCATCCACACTTGTACACAGTCTGACTCCTGCAGGCAGCAAGGCAACACTTCTAGAAAAATCTGACCCTCAAAGTGGAAGGCCGTTGCCGTCAATCACGTGCAAATGCCTTCACTCACCCTCAAAGATCGGCATCTGTCACATTTTGCTGTGGCAAACGTGTCTGTATCATGCACTGTCTTATCTTTCTCGTGTCCTTCTACATCGTTATTGTTTTATATCTTGTTTTTCTGTTCTTATCTTAGAGCTGCCATGAGGTGCCACCATTAAAGTAATAAAAGAATAAATGCTAAAGTTCAGAAAACAATATTAAAAAAAACTTCCTCTTACTCAAAGTGATAAGTGGTTAGATAAGAATATGTTTGTTGTGGTCCATCAGAGACGAAGAAAACAGCCTTTTATTTTGTATATTTTAAAGGGTATCTCCTGGATATAAAGCATAGTGGGGAGAGCTGACCAACACAAACACAATATTATAATAACTCCTCATTTTCATGTGATCTCTCAAGGTAAGCGGGTGGCGTTTGGAGCATCTCTCGGCATTGATGGAAATGTTGGACCTTTTAATGTTGAAATCACACTGATCTACAAGAATGTGATCGCAAACACAGGCTCATACAACCCTGCGACAGGTAAAGTTACCATACTGATGTGTATTCACACATGAATAGATTAATTTGGTAAATAAATATTATCTGGATACAACTCAACAAAATCAGATGTAACTCTCTTTGTTGATCATCCTCAGGTATTTTCACTGCTCCAGTCAGAGGAATCTATTACTTCAGCTTCTCTGGACATCATTATTCATCTAAAGGCATGGGGTTGCGCCTGATGAAAAATGGAGTGCAGATGGTTACTGTGGTCAACCACCCAGCTGGAAGACGCTACGAGACAGCAACCAATGGCATGACTCTACAGCTTGAAGTGGGAGACCAGGTGTACATGAGACTCCGGGCACACAACTGGATTTATGACAATCGTAATAACCACAGCACCTTCACTGGTTATTTGTTATTCCCTGTGTGAGAGCAATAAAGTTCAAAGTAGGCCTTAAGGAGAAGTCAGCTACATGACTCATATATTATTGTTGCAGGTGGTGGTAATGTTACAATACAAAATAAAGATACAAATCAAATAATTAATAGCATGGGATGAACAGTTACTCAAAATATCTGTGTGTGTTTAAAGCTTCATTGATCAGTTTTAGGCCTCTAATAGGCAGCAGCCACTCTGTTATCTTCTCTGTTAGCTGTTTGCTGCTGGGCAGATAGTGTCGAGTGGGTTTATCTTTATTGCTGGAAGTGTTAATGATTGTTGCTCAGAAAACTTTAAATAATTGAATCGTTCTTTATTCTTTATTCTGATCCACAAAGTGGTCGCTATTCTTTGGGTCCATTAATAACGCAAAATGTATGCGTGTTAAGAGGAATCCCTGTCATAATTATGTTCATTGAAAACTGTATATCCATTGATATGAATCATGAAATCATTAAAATCATTGGTGAAATACAAACTGTCTCTTCATTATCATTTGGTATGACCTAAAATCATGACATACCGTGTTGCTCAAATGCAAAACCTCACTTTGCATTTTCACTCATATATTCCTAAATAATTTGTTTGACATTTTGAGAAATGCACCTATTTGCCTTCTTGGTTGGGAGCCACAAGTGATGGACCTTAGCTCAAAGCCTGGAAAAAGAAGAAACAGTTAGCTCGGCTCTATCCAACGTCCTAAAACATGAAATAATACAAGTAGAAGAAGTTACAGCACTTAACTGTAAAACTACACCTTGTCATTTTTACATTTTTGTCCTTGTACTAAATAGCCAAAGACGATACAACCTGTTCATTATTGAGTTTTAGAAATGCGAGTAGGCTGATCAGTGGGATTGATTCAAATTAAACTGTTGTTATCGGTGCAACAGTGCGGCTCATTTATGTGTTTAACAGTTTTTGGACGACATGGACATTTACTTGAATTTATTGAAAGGACAGACCCTTGAGATGCAGCGTCTCATTTCCAAGGGGTTCTCTAGGCACAAATACAAAACAAAAACATACAGACAAAACTGTACTACATAAACATAAACTACAGATACACAGATGCAGATATCTCACTCACCATCTCCCACCCACACCCCCTGCCCTCAGCTGTTACACAAGAAAAACTGGGATTGGATACAGTGACCTTTGATAGTTTCATAGTAGTTTTCACCACGACGAGTTCAAAACATCTTTTGCACAGAGGAGTAAATTTCATCAAGCTTTGGCTGCTGTTACAGCCCGACTCAAAGGCTGTGACAAAAAGGGAGACCAGACGAGTAAGTAGCATAGCATATTTAAAGCATATTTACAAAAAGCATAAATTATCCAAACACCAAAGAAACCAAAGGCTCTCAACGAAGCAGAAATACTACAACTAAAACGTCACCTATGTACGAGCACAGCCCCTCATTGAGCCAGCCAATCTCTCCACCCAACCCAGCGACTCTGGCGCCTGGAGAAGCAGCTTTAAGAGCGGCAGAGGAGAGAGATGGTACCCAAAGGGACTACAAAGAACAGTGTGCAACTCAAGAGCAAAAATGGTTTTATAAAGTATCAGCCACAATATTTCCTGAGCCTTTAATGTGGCGAAGATCCAAACAGTGTGACTGTAGGAACAGAAACCAACACATCAGTCTGCACTTTTGGCAACACACGGAATGAAGAAGACTTAATAGATTAAAGTCTGTGTAGACCAACAAGGGACACCACATCGGCAAATTTGGTCTTTAAAGAGACTTATTTACAGACCTCAGACCCCTACAGCCAGCACAAATTTTCTACCTTTGCCCTTTATTTCAGCATCCTCCTCACTTTGACCTGTCACCCAGTCTCACCTCAGCAACCTTGGATCCATAGGAGCAAATTAAGAGGGAGGTTGGAGCAGATCAGAGGGAGGGATAAGAAAACAAAAGCATGTGACAGCAATGGCAAAAAGATCTCTCCACAATTAACCGTTCAAGATCTAAGGTTTAAGCACACCCAACCCAGCTCAACCATTAGGGATCTACAGGTATCAAACTTTTTGTTTTGGTCAGTCAGAATGCTATATGTCCACTTACTGACCCAGAAAAGTTAAATGTTAAACACAGTACCAGAGTTCAAGTGTCCCTCCAAGTCGTCTGCAGCTAGATAAAGCATTGATGTAAAAAATGCCTTGCCTTTTCAGAATAAAAGCTACCCAAAGCACACTGAACTGGAAATACACATAAGCACTTGAAAGTAGCACCAAAATGGTCCCTGCTTTAACTCTTTCTGGATGTACACAACAAAGAGGAGACCAAAGCTTCAACAAAACTCACCCAACCAAGGCATGAACTTAAGTTTCCACCAGAAATGCTCTCAACTTAACATTTAAAGGTAAGCAGCTCACTGTAATATAACCTCCAGTTTCCAATGTCCCAAGAAATGAGGGCGCCAGATCATCCTCAGGTGTCATTTGACACCAAACCATGATCAAGGAAAAAAATCAATTCCTAGCATCTGCACTCTTTCGCACAATGCACAGAATCTTGTGTGTGCTCTACATAAATATGACAAGAATGAACCTCACCTGCCCAAAATATGCGCAAAACCCAATCTGAAAAAAAAGAAAGAGAAATAGCCATCACATCAACACTTGCACCCAGAGCTAAAACAGCCCATATGGCCAAAACATCATGGCAGACAACGGTCTTACCATAACCCCCCCCATCCTCTCGAGCCTCACTCAAAGGTTGTGATAAAAATGGAGACCAGACGACGATAAAAAAAAAAAAAAGGTCTAAAGGCCTAATTTAGACTGCCAACCCATATGTTTGGTTTTTGGGCATATCCGCATTGTATCCAGATTTATGTCAGGAAGTCTGGGCAGCAAAAAAAAAAGCATGAAGAGCGATTTTTGCAAATCTGATCCTACTCAGATTTGGAGGTGGTTTTTGAAACTTGACCAGCATTATTTCTCCTCATCTTGGCCCTTTGCCCCCCTGTGTGAAATCTCATGTTTAAAATCTTGGAGATATATTTGATTTGGGATTGAGGTTTGACAAACAAATCGATCAAGTCGTAAAATTCAGTTTCATGCAGTAGCGCAATCCCCAAACTCAGATCAACTCTCTGTACCTCTGACCTGGAGAAGGCCATCCATGCCTTCATATCATCCTGCCATGATTATTGCAACTCCTTAGTATTTTGGTCAACGAGTCCAAAATGCAGCAGCAAGAGTTTAAACAACTTCACAAGAGGGAGCACATTACCCTCATTTAGATACTTTTTTAGATTCTCATACTACAAAGTGTTAAATGGCCTTGCCCCTCTTACATCATAACTGAGATCATCTGACCAAAGACTTCTGCCTGTCCCAAGATCCAGGACTAAGTGAATAAAGAGAAAAAGACACTTGGACTTGGACCAACTGTAAGCCCAAGTCCAATGATCTTTTTCTCTTCCTGGGTTCACAGTGTTGTTTGTTCCAAAAACAGCATCCATCCCACTTCCTGAAAATTATGACATTTCAGAAACTGTCGGGGAAAAAAAGTCATTTTTCAAAATGATATATCTGAGCTCACTGTCTTTCTGTGTTGCTATGACAATAAGCTCAAATGTTAGCTCTCAATGTTTTCTCAATGCACCTGCTGTATATACAGCTAATTCTATTTTCGGTCCACTTAGTTTTTCTCTGGAAACATTTCCTTCAAGCAAATGATGAAATGATAACAGAAACCGGAATGGCGCATGTATTTGAACAGGATGTTTATGCACTGTGCACAAGAGCTTTCTTAAGGGGAGTCTTCAGATACGAAAAGAAAACTTACTACCAACACAATGAGCCAGGTGACTGTACTGTTTCAAACATGTCATTAACATTACAAAGCGGTCCCTGTTACGCGTTAAAACTTTCTGGTTATGTTTAGGCTACAAAACTATGTGGTTAGATGTCCAAAAAACCCATCATGGTTTGGCTTTAAATTAGTACTTTTATTACAAAGGTAACGTCGTGTATGTGACAGATGTAGTGCCAACCCTACAGATAACAGCCAATTATGATCATCATCCATCATTAACTCTCTCAGTTCGTGAGGTAATTTTTAGGTTATTATCACAGTTCACTTACCTCTGATGAGAGAAGTTTTTTGACACTTAAGCTTATTAAAACATATCTGCGCATATATGCAGAGTTTATAAAGTTTCGTGACTTTTCTTCTGTTATGTGTGAGCAGAGAAATGATGTTGAGGGCAGCCAGATGGCCAGCAGCAGCCCTGGATAGATGTCATATGTCACATCATATGTCGATAGCGTAGCACACCACACACACTAGCATACTATGCCATGTTGTTAAAAGTAGTCAACACTGACTTTGGCCGCAAACACTAAAACATTATGTTTTGTTATAAAATACACAGCTTGAACAATTTCAATACTGGACTTATGCTTCTGACATTTATTATTTGTACAGTGTGGCTCTACTACTTTTACCTCAGTGACAGACCGGAATACTTACTCCACCTCTGATTTGTTGGAAGAGGTCAACAAAAAAAAAAATTAATACAGTTTCTAAGGAAGATCTCATGGCACCTTGAGAAACAGGTTTTTTATCCTGGTAAATGCAAAGTCATGTCCGCCTTGACACTGTATATAAACCAACTAGCTGGTCAAATAAAACATAACTGCTCATCACCCATTCAAGACAAACAGAAGAGAAGATGAAGAGCTCAGTGGCTACGCTGGCTTTATGCCTCCTCTACCTGCCTGTGGCCGAGGCTGTCCACGCTCACGCTCATATCCTACACCATCCCTGTGACCGGACAGTTCAAGACCTGGTGACCAGAGTGACAAAAGCTGAAAAACAACTTGAGCTTCTGAAGCAAGAGAATGCAGGTAATAACACTAAGATATTTTTTCTCATTTCATGTTCGTGTCATGTTTTGACAGTGTTGCCTGGTAATTACCTGGTAATTCATATAATGCATTACTGTACAATGCAGCTGGAAATCTTGTTTTATAATCAGGTGGTGTCATTGATATTAAGGTATCTTTTTCAGAAAGAGACCTGAGAACAAGAAACACTCTTAATCAGACAACCACACAACCAACTTACAAAATCAAAACCAAAAAAGCCAGATATATTCCATACAGGAAGCCCAACTTGATCTTTAATTTCTGAGTCAAAAGTCAAATATAAATCTTCTTTTTTTTTATATAAGATTTTATTTACTTTTTCAAGTACATACAAAACAATAAAAAACAAAGACCCACAATCTTATTGACAAATGAAACAAGAACAAAACAAAACAAAACAAACAAAACAAACCGCAACACACATATCAGATAGACAAGCCCAACATCAGTATCTTTATGAATGATCAAGTTAAATAACTTAAATTCTATTCCTCTCTATCGAGTATCACCATCCTTTCCCAACTGAAATATCCACAACAGTACTGTCCTTTAAATTATTATGTCCTGTATTATTCATATTTTTTTACAAGTAAACCAAACATCGACAAAAGTAAACTAGAACCAATTAACAAGACAAAAACAAACAAACAAAAAAAATCTATGTTTAAATATGAAGCGCTTATTGTTTTTATATACTCAAGGCTTGTATTATTTCTCCCCATATGATTTCACATTGAGTTAATTTGTTCTTTTCAAAGATTTCCAATGTTTAAGTATCAATTTCTTCTAAACAATTGATGAGAAAAGAATAATCCATCTCTGTGGGTACTTCACTGTATCCTGTAACATATCTTGAAATATACAGGCTGATGGATTGAAATCAAAGTTCACCCCTAATACTTCTGATAACTAATATTCCATATCAAACCAGACCTTATTACTTTTGCTACAGTCCCAAAAAGCATGAATCAGTGTATCAATGTAAGTCCATTTAAAACAGTTCCCTGATATACTACTATCATATTTATTAACTTTATCTCTTGTACAGTAGGTTCTGTACATTATTTTGTATTGGATTAAACACAGATTTTCATCTGGATTGTTCCATAAAAACGTATTTTTTGGGACTGATATTGGTTCATTCAGAATACTCAATACATTTACTCAATTCGGATTTCATATTCTTGAGTAATGAAATACAATTTTCTTTATATATCTGTTGCTTGTTGTCACTTATTACACATCCTAAATATTTAATACTTGTGGTGCACTTAAATGATTGTTTAAAGTGTTGTGATATGTTTTTATGCTTCCCTACAACCCTTATTTCTGTTTTTCCCATATTAATTCTGTAACCTGAGACCGATGAATATTCAGAAATGATTTTAAGCAAAGGCAGTATAGACTTTTCAACATTGGTTAAATACAACAAAATATCATCTGCAAATAAGTTAATTTTATACTGTTGTTTTCCTATATTAACACCTGTAACTTCTGGATTTTGGTCTATAGGTCTATAGTCTGAGGGGAACTCTCCAGACTTACCTGGCTTTAATATAACAGAGATTGTAGTTTGATACATAGATCTAGGAAGGACTGGATTTTTTTTGACATGTTTCTTGTCATTTGAATGAATAAGGGAGCCAATTTGCTCCAAAAAGTTGAGTAAAATTCAACAGGAAATCCGTCTATTCCTGGTGCTTTCTTGAGTGCAAATTTTTTAATTGTTTGAACCATTTCAGCCTTGGATATTTCTAATTTTAACGGCTCTTTTTTTTTTTATCTTGAGGGAGTTGTTTTAATTGTATTGTGTCTAAGAAAGAACTTAGAAAGAATTCAATTTTATCGAATGTATGATTAAGATCCCCTCCTAGAATTATAGTTCCTGTCTGAGTGTTATCTAATATGTTCTGAATTTTATCTAGAAATCTTAAATTTGCTCCTGGAGGTACATACAAAGCTATTAATGTATACCTTTCACCATATAAAGTACAAGTTAAAACAAGAAATGGCCATCTTGGTCTTTATGTAATGATATCAATGAAAAAGGTATATTTTTATTGATCAAAATACCTACTCCCCTACTGTTGCTGCAGTAGGTGGCATCGTAAGCCTCTCCCACCCAATCTCTCTTTAAATATTCAATTTCACCCTTTTTAAATTTTCTTTTCTTTGGTCACTGGTAGTTCCAGAAAAACCAAGGTGGCGACAGTCAAAATGCCAAACTTGAGTCGTCAAAGTGGCAGTCTACAAACCAACTGGTGATGTCAAAGTAGCTGTCATAGTAGTCTGTAGTCAGATCTAGGTTGGGATAAAGCCAAAAGAATTTAAGAATGGTATCATTTGCATTTGCTTAAATGTGTGAGAGATCTTTTTATGTATAGTGATTCCTCTCACACCTAATTTCCACAATCACCACCTCAAGGGTCAGACTTTCCCTAAATGTACACACATTTCTTTGTAAAGTCTTTCTTTATGAATCCCACTTTATGCTTCAAAAGTGGTGTACGCACATTTCCAGCCCTTTTTTGTGCATA
The DNA here is from genome assembly GCA_026686955.1 of Epinephelus cyanopodus. Taxonomy (NCBI): domain Eukaryota; kingdom Metazoa; phylum Chordata; class Actinopteri; order Perciformes; family Serranidae; genus Epinephelus; species Epinephelus cyanopodus. Next base: position 11,170,933 of record CM048926.1, on the reverse strand, counting down.
CACAGTGGTTATAAATGAGGCCCCCGGTGATTTAAACCAGTAAAGACACTGAATAAGGCACTTCACACACATTGTTTGTCCACTGAGTTTAAGGAGGTTCATTTATTGTGGTATGCATGCCATCTCTTTAGAGCTACAACTGAAGAAAAAATCTGAGGTGTTTTGGTAAGTCAACCTTGAATGTAAACTACTGGATTAAATAGGACTCTATAACCTCTTTCCTCTTTCTCAGTTGTACCTGCCTGCCCTCTTGTGGACAGACAGGATATAGCAGCTATATCCAAGAAAATATTCAGTTTAAATCCTCATATTAAGCCTGAAGAGTCTGAAGTCTGATGAAGTTAGATTTGTAGATTACTATATATATATATATATATATATATATATATATAAATATATATATATATATATATATATATATATATATATATATATATATATATATACACACACACACACACACACACACACACTCAGTCACAGGCCCAAGTGTACGAGTATATAGTCTGAAAATGGAGATTAGATGTTGGGTGAATGTGTGGGAGCTGAGAACACCTCTGTGTGTCTGCCATGTCCTCCCACTCAATGTGAGAAGCAGAGCATTTAGTCTATTTCAGTCTGTGGATATGTGAGGTCTTTTCTTCACTGTTCCCTCCAAGACCATAGTGACTCATCCACACTTGTACACAGTCTGACTCCTGCAGGCAGCAAGGCAACACTTCTAGAAAAATCTGACCCTCAAAGTGGAAGGCCGTTGCCGTCAATCACGTGCAAATGCCTTCACTCACCCTCAAAGATCGGCATCTGTCACATTTGTTGTGGCAAACGTGTCTGTATCATGCACTGTCTTATCTTTCTCGTGTCCTTCTACATCGTTATTGTTTTATATCTTGTTTTTCTGTTCTTATCTTAGAGCTACCATGAGGTGCCACCATTAAAGTAATAAAAGAATAAATGCTAGAGTTCAGAAAACAATATTAAAAAAAAACTTCCTCTTACTCAAAGTGATAAGTGGTTAGATAAGAATATGTTTGTTCTGGTCCATCAGCGACGAAGAAAACAGCCTTTTATTTTGTATATTTTAAAGGGTATCTCCTGGATATAAAGCATAGTGGGGAGAGCTGACCAACACAAACACAATATTATAATAACTCCTCATTTTCATGTGATCTCTCAAGGTAAGCGGGTGGCGTTTGGAGCATATCTCGGCATTGTTGGACATTGTGGACCTTTTAATGTTGCGACCACACTGATCTACAAGAATGTGATCGCAAACACAGGCTCATACAACCCTGCGACAGGTAAACTTACTACTACATATATTAATAAAGTCTTTGAATCTAGATAAAATGGTGATGTTACTCTCTTCGTTGATCATCCTCAGGTATTTTCACTGCTCCAGTCAGAGGAATCTATTACTTCAGCTTCTCTGGGCATCACCTATCCACTAGAACAATGGCTCTGCAACTGATGAAGAATGGAGTACACATGGTGTCTGTGTGGAACCATGCTGCTGGAAACCGCTACGAGACAGCAACCAATGGCATGACTCTACAGCTTGAAGTGGGAGACCAGGTGTACATGAAACTCTGGCAAAACACCTGGATTTTTGACAATGGTGCAAAGGTCAGCACCTTCATTGGTCATTTGTTGTTCCCTCTGTGAGATCAATAAAGTTCAAAGTAGGCCTTGAGGAGAAGTCAGCCACATGACTCATATCCTATATCCTTATTGTTGCAGGTGGTGGTAATGCTAAAGATACAAATCAAATAATCAATAGCATGGGATGAACAGTTACTCAAAATATTTGTGTGTGTTTAAAGCTTCACTGATCAGCTTTAGGCCTCTAATAGGCAGCAGCCACTCTGTCATCTTCTCTGTTAGCAACTTTAAAAAATGTGACAATGAAAATATAATGCATGTTAAGAGGAATCCCTGACATAACTGTGTCCATTGAAAACTGTATATCCATTGATATGAATCATTAAATCATTAAAATCATTCATGAAATGCAAACAGTCATGTCCTCTTCATTATCATTTTGATATGAGCTATCATGACATACCGTAAGTGTTACTCAAATGCAAAACCACAGTTTATATTTTCACTTGTTTATTCCGAAATAATTAAGTTGACATTTTGAGAAAAACACTTATTTGACTTATAAGATGGGAGCACAGACAAACATACCAACAAAATCACTTAATTGGTCGAGCCCTCATTTGTCACCTGAGGTAGCAGCACAAACCAAAATGCACCAAATCAACACACAGTCTTCGTCTTGCCAACATGGTGAGTTTGATCCCGAACAAGCCCCCTCTTGTTACAGCCTGAATCAAAGGCTGTGACACAAAGGGAGACCAGACGACTACAGAAAAAGGTAATAGAATTTTTTACTCTACAAAAGCAGAAATGAATGAAACAACACCAAAGTAACCAAAGGCTGTCGTCAGGCTGCCTGGAGAGAGGTGATCTCCCCCAGAGAGAAGGAGGGCCCAGGTGTGGCTCATCCAGATGATGACCCTCCTTTCAGCTCCAGAACAGCACACAGGAAAAGGGACACTTAGGCCTTTGGCACATCCAGATTGTATCCAGATTTATGTCAGGAAAGAGGTGGTTTGAAACAATTTCTACAGATGTGTCTTAGTCCAGATGCTCTGGCCGCTCAAATGGGATTTCAGAGTGTCACTTTGAACAACAACATCAAATCCAGAGTGTGGGAAGAGCTGACCAGATCCGCGCTGCTACTGGCAGAGCAATAAAGAGGACAACATGAGGAACAACAGTCTGAGGATACACGCCAAAAAAAAAAAAAATAGTTTGTAGTGCAAAATGACGAACATTCATCTCACCATCACCAACATCACCATCATCACCAACACCTATATTACTATGTGGTTACTGATGCCTATGTTGTTACCTTAGCAGCCCATGCAGAAAGGTTTTTCATGTATAAACACATATCAGATCTCATACTTGCAAATAACAGAACAGACAGTCTAGCTTCGAGATCTGATTCAAGAAAAACAAATCTGATTTGCCTGCAGTTTGAACATAGCCTTAGTGCGCGGGGGGAGGATGGTCATACTCCAAAGGTAATAGCTGTCAGTAGGGTCAGTGTTTTGTACTAATTGTACTGACGTGCTTAGTATTTTCATGGGAACTGCTGACAATAAGGACATACAGAGATATTCAGCCTGCATGTCATCTAGCCTGGAACCAGTTGGGATCCCCCAGCAGGAGCTAGAAGACATTGTTGGGAAGAGGGACATCTAGAATACCTTGCTCAGCTTGCTGCATCCACAACCTGGCTCTGGACAAGTGGATGAAAATGGATGAAACCTATGGTTTTGTTGACCAAGGGTGATAAAACAATTACCAACAACACCTTTGGCCAGCTACTTACTTATCATTGATAAGAGTTTGTTTTTTGTCCTGAAGCAGAAGAAAACACCCTTTGCCTTTCTGATAAATTCACGGGTATTTCCTTCTTCGTATGGTATATAAAGCATCGTGAGGAGCTGATCAAGACAGACAGAAGTGAAAGATGAAGACCTCCGTGGCTGTGTTGATTTTATCCCTCCTCTACCTTGGCATGGCTGAGGTGCAGCAGCGGGATCACCGAGCAGAAGAAGGCAATAGCACAGAGATTCCCACTATCAAGCCAGCTTGTCTGTGTGCTGGTGACGTAACAGGGGTCCAGAAAAACTGCCAACTTGTTGTCATGTTAAGAGAGCTGGAGGCCAAACTGAAAAACACTGAGAAACACTTAGAGGATCTGAGGGGAGAGGTCCAAGGTGAGAACATACAGTAACTAAACTAAAGGTTTTAAGTATGTCTTGGGGTATGTATCATTTCCCATGTGGTTCAGGTTTAGTTGTCTTTAAATGCAAATGGGAAAAGTATGCTTTAAAAAAAACAGACAAAAACAAACAAACAAACAAAAACTTTATAATAACCATTTGATTTCATGTAGCCTCTCAAGGTAAGCGGGTGGCATTTGGAGCATCTATCAGCAGTGTTGGACATATTGGACCTTTCAATGTTGAAATCACACTGACCTACAGGAATGTGTATGCAAACACAGGCTCATACAACCCTGCGACAGGTAAACTTAGCATAATGACATGCATTCACACATGAATGGATTAATTTGGTAAATAAATACTATCTGGATACAACAGAAATCAGATGTAACTCTCTTTGTTGATCATTCTCAGGTATTTTCACTGCTCCAGTCAGAGGAATCTATTACTTCAGCTTCTCTGGACATAATGTATCATCTAGACCAATGGGGTTGCGCTTGATGAAGAATGGAGTGCAGATGGTTACTGTGTACAACCATGTGGCTGGAAACCGCTACGAGACAGCAACCAATGGCATGACTCTACAGCTTGAAGTGGGAGACCAGGTGTACATGAGACTCCGGGCAAACACCTGGATTTTTGACAATAGTAATAACCACAGCACCTTCATTGGTCATTTGTTGTTCCCTCTGTGAGAGATATAAAGTTCAAAGTAGGCCTTAAGGAGAGGTCAGCCACGTGACTCAGACCATGGCTGTGTTAATACAGGTGGTGGTAATGTGACAATATGAAATAGAGAGACAAATCAAATAATCAATAACATGGAATGAACAATATTCAGGGGACAGTTACTCATTTTTTGTGTGTTTAAAGCTTCATTGGTCAGTTTTAGGCCTCTAATAGGCAGCAGCCACTCTGTTATCTTCTCTGTTAGCTGTTTGCTGCTGGGCAGATAGTGTCGAGTGGGTTTATCTTTATTGCTGGAACTGTTAATGATCGTTACTCAGAAAACTTTAAATAATGTTTCAATGACAAAATAACACATGTTAAGAGGAATCCCTGTCATATCTGTGTTTACTGACAACTGTATATTCATTGATATGTTTGCCTTTGTAATGTGTTTTATCAATAAAGCTACTCTGACTCCAGCCTGACAAACACTGTCATCATTGCAAAAATGCAAACAGGCATTTCCTTTTCATTCTCATTTGATATGAGCTGAAGTCATGGCATGCTGTAAAGTGCAATGCAAATGCAAAACCACACATTGCATTTTCACTTATTTATTCCTAAATAATTAGTTTGACATTTTGAGAAATGCACTTATTTGTCTCCTTCGTTGGGTGACAAGGTTGTGTGTTGAGTACAGATCTAGAGCTAGAAGTGATTAGCTTGGCTCAAAGACTGGGAAAAGGGGAAACAGTTAGCGCCGCTTAGCCCACAGTCCAAAGGTAACACAAGTACAAGAAGTAGTTACAGCACCTGACTCCTTGCAAATCTAAACCTTGTCATTTTTACATTTCTGTTTGAGAACTGATTAACCACAGGAGATGCAACCTGTTCATCTTTGAGCTTTACAGATGCTAGTAGGCTTATCAGTGAGAGTGACTCAAATAAAACAACAGTGCCTGTGTTAATTGTAATGAAGTCACTCAGTGTAACAGTGTGGCTCATTGACAGTTTTCAAATAGTGTTTGGACAACGATGGATGTCTGTTGCACAGAGGAATAAAAGACAATAGCTGTCAATAGATTCAGTTCATTGCTGATGTCAGTCTCCTCATGGGGATTGCTCACAATAACACAAGTATAACGTTTTGCAGCTTACCTTATCTTTTAAGTGAACAAAAGAAGACTGTTAATACATATCTATGGGCTTGTTGACCAATGGTGATAAAACAATAATCCAAAACATGCCAGATATTCCTGATAAGACTTCTTTTGTTCTGGTCCATCAGAGCAGAAAAACAGTCTTTGTTTTCTGCTGAATTCAAGGTTATTTCCTTCTTCGTATGGTATATAAAGCATCGTGAGGAGCTGATCAAGACAGACAGAAGTGAAAGATGAAGACCTCCGTGGCTGTGTTGACTTTATCCCTCCTCTGCCTTGGCATGGCTGAGGTGCAGCAGCGGGATCACCGAGCAGAAGAGGGCAATAGCACAGAGATTCCCACTATCAAGCCAGCTTGTCTGTGTGCTGGTGACGTAGCAGGAAGCCAGGCAAACTATTGCCAACTTGTTGTCATGTTAAGAGAGCTGGAGGCCAAACTGAAAAACACTGAGAAACACTTAGAGGATCTGAGGGGAGAGGTCCAAGGTGAGAACATACAGTAACTAAACTAAAGGTTTTAAGTATGTCTTGGGGTGTGTATCATTTCCCATGTTTTCAGTGTGGTTCAGGTTTAGTTGTCTTTAAATGCAAATGGGAAAAGTATGCTTTAAAAAAAAACAGACAAAAACTTCATAATAACTCTTTGATTCCATGTAGCCTCTCGAGGTAAGCGGGTGGCATTTGGAGCAACTATCGGCAATGTTGGAAATGTTGGACCTTTTAATGTTGGGATCACACTGACCTACAAGAATGTGTACACAAACACAGGCTCATACAACCCTGCAACAGGTAAACTTACTATAATGATGTGTATCCATACATGAATGGATTAATTTGGTAAATAAATATTATCTGGATACAACTCAACAAAATCAGATGTAACTTTCTTTGTTGATCATCCTCAGGTATTTTCACTGCTCCAGTCAGAGGAATCTATTACTTCAGCTTCTCTGGACATAATATATCCTCTAGAACAATGGGGCTGCAACTGATGAAGAATGGAGTACACATGGTGTCTGTGTGGAACCACGTGGCTGGAAACCGCCACGAGACAGCAACCAATGGCATGACTCTACAGCTTGAAGTGGGAGACCAGGTGTACATGAGACTCTGGGAACACACCTGGATTTTTGACAATGGTAATAACCACAGCAGCTTCACTGGTTATTTGTTGTTCCCTCTGTGAGAGATATAAAGTTCAAAGTAGGCCTTAAGGAGAGGTCAGCCACGTGACTCAGACCATGGCTGTGTTAATACAGGTAGTGGTAATCTTACAATATGAAATAGAGAAACAAATCAAATAATCAATAACAGGGGATGAACAATATTCAGGGGAAAGTTACTCATTTTTTTGTGTGTATAAAGCTTCATTGATCAGTTTTAGGCCTCTAATAGGCAGCAGCCACTCTGTTATCTTCTCTGTTAGCTGTTTGCTGCTGGGCAGATAGTGTGGAGTGGGTTTATCTTTATTGCTGGAAGTGTTAATGATCGTTGCTCAGAAAACTTTAAATAATGTTTCAATGACAAAATAACGCATGTTAAGAGGAATCCCTGTCATATCTGTGTTTACTGACAACTGTATATTCATTGATATGTTTGCCTTTGTAATGTGTTTTATCAATAAAGCTACTCTGACTCCAGCCTGACAAACACTGTCATCATTGCAAAAATGCAAACAGGCATTTCCTTTTCATTCTCATTTGATATGAGCTGAAGTCATGGCATGCTGTAAGTGCAATGCAAATGCAAAACCACACATTGCATTTTCACTTATTTATTCCTAAATAATTAGTTTGACATTTTGAGAAATGCACTTATTTGTCTCCTTCGTTGGGTGACAAGGTTGTGTGTTGAGTACAGATCTAGAGCTAGAAGTGATTAGCTTGGCTCAAAGACTGGGAAAAGGGGAAACAGTTAGCGCCGCTTAGCCCACAGTCCAAAGGTAACACAAGTACAAGAAGTAGTTACAGCACCTGACTCCTTGCAAATCTAAACCTTGTCATTTTTACATTTCTGTTTGAGAACTAATTAACCACAAAAGATGCAACATGTTCATCTTTGAGCTTTACAGATGCTAGTAGGCTTATCAGTGAGAGTGACTCAAATAAAACAACAGTGCCTGTGTTAATTGTAATGAAGTCACTCGGTGTAACAGTGTGGCTCATTGACAGTTTTCAAATAGTGTTTGGACAACGATGGATGTCTGTTGCACAGAGGAATAAAAGACAATAGCTGTCAATAGATTCAGTTCATTGCTGATGTCAGTCTCCTCATGGGGATTGCTCACAATAACACAAGTATAAAGTTTTGCAGCTTACCTTATCTTTTAAGTGAACAAAAGAAGACTGTTAATACATATCTATGGGCTTGTTGACCAATGGTGATAAAACAATAATCCAAAACATGCCAGATACTTACCTATCATATTCTTGATAAGACTTCTTTTGTTCTGGTCCATCAGAGCAGAAAAAACAGCCTTTGTTTTCTGCTGAATTCAAGGTTATTTCCTTCTTTATATGGTATATAAAGCATCGTGAGGAGCTGATCAAGACAGACAGAAGTGAAAGATGAAGACCTCCGTGGCTGTGTTGACTTTATCCCTCCTCTACCTTGGCATGGCTAAGGTGCAGCAGCGGGATCACCGAGCAGAAGAGGGCAATAGCACAGAGATTCCCACTATCAAGCCAGCTTGTCTGTGTGCTGGTGACGTAACAGGAAGCCTGTCAAACTATTGCCAACTTGCTGTCATTTTAAGAGAGCTGGAGGCCAAACTGAAAAACACTGAGAAACACTTAGAGGATCTGAGGGGAGAGGTCCAAGGTGAGAACATACAGTAACTAAACTAAAGGTTTTAAGTATGTCTTGGGGTATGTATCATTTCCTATGTTTTCAGTGTGGTTCAGGTTTAGTTGTCTTTAAATGCAAATGGGAAAAGTAAGCTTTAAAAAAAAACAGACAAAAACTTCATAATAACGCTTTGATTCCATGTAGCCTCTCGAGGTAAGCGGGTGGCATTTGGAGCATCTATCGGCAATGTTGGAAATGTTGGACCTTTCAATGTTGCGATCACACTGACCTACAAGAATGTGTTCGCAAACACCGGCTCATACAACCCTGCAACAGGTAAAGTTACCATAATGATGTGTATCCATACATGAATGGATTAATTTGGTAAATAAATATTGTCTGGATACAACTCAACAAAATCAGATGTAACTTTCTTTGTTGATCATCCTCAGGTATTTTCACTGCTCCAGTCAGAGGAATCTATTACTTCAGCTTCTCTGGACAAAGTATATCCTCTAGAACAATGGGGCTGCAACTGATGAAGAATGGAGTACACATGGTGTCTGTGTGGAACCATGCTGCTGGAAACCGCTACGAGACAGTAACTAATGGCATGACTCTACAGCTTGAAGTGGGAGACCAGGTGTACATGAGACTCCGGGAACACACCTGGATTTTTGACAATGGTAATAACCACAGCACCTTCATTGGTTATTTGTTGTTCCCTCTGTGAGAGATATAAAGTTCAAAGTAGGCCTTAAGGAGAGGTCAGCCACGTGACTCAGACCATGCCTGTGTTAATACAGGTGGTGGTAATGTTACAATATGAAATAGAGAAACAAATCAAATAATCAATAACAGGGGATGAACAATATTCAGGGGACAGTTACTCATTTTTTTGTGTGTTTAAAGCTTCATTGATCAGTTTTCGGCCTCTAATAGGCAGCAGCCACTCTGTTATCTTCTCTGTTAGCTGTTTGCTGCTGGGCAGATAGTGTGGAGTGGGTTTATCTTTATTGCTGGAAGTGTTAATGATCGTTGCTCAGAAAACTTTAAATAATGTTTCAATGACAAAATAATGCATGTTAAGAGGAATCCCTGTAGTAATTATGCTCTTTGAAAACTGTATATTTATGATATTGCTGCCTTTGTAATGTTTTAATGATAAAGCTACTCTGACTCCAGCCTGACAAAATGCTGCTTTCATTAAAAACATGAAAACTGCAATTTTATTTTCATTTCATATGAGCTAAAATCATGACACAGTTGTGATTCAAAAGCAAAAAACCACAGTTTGCATTTTAACTGATTTACTCTTGAGCTCTGACAAAAAAAAGAAAAAGGGAAAAAAGTTAGTTTGGCACAATGTCTGAAGTAATCTGAAATAATACAGTTAGAATTCAGTTCAGTTCAATTTTATTCATAAAGCCCAATATTAAATATTAATATCAACCAAAAAAATAACTCATTGTTTTAAGGACGGGGCTGTTACAGCTGTATGTGTTCTGTGCTGCTGTCCCTTCTCCCACAATTGTACATCTGTCCAGGTGTACTGCATTACTTAACGACCTCCTGGTATGGAGGACGTGCTTAAGAGCTCCTGTGCCAGCAGCAGAGGAGAGAGGCCTCTGGTCCTGCTGCTGTTAATTAAGGTGTCTTACATGGTTATTTTTGGTCAGTGGTGGCGATCTGTTCGTCCCATAGGGCCACCAAAATGTGGGGCGTAACAAGGCTCATATTCTTTTTTAGTGGGACTGACTCAAAGTCGCCCAGTGTGACAGTGTGTTGAGTAGTACCAAGAGAACTGGACCCAAAAGCTTGACTTGCACAGCTGTTCAGTTTAAAGTGGATTTATTTCAATAAGGCAAGAAGAGATGTCGCAGGTTGATCCAGGGCACTCGGGGAAACAGGGCAGAGCAGGGCTGGAAACAGTTTGGCAGGCAAACAGGTGACCAGTGAGTGCGGATCTGAGGCACAGAAAAACATAGTTCAAGCAAAAAGTTTGTTAGCACCACAAAGTAGACTGAACGATCTGGCAGAGACTGGACTGCAGAGCCCGGGTATTTGTACTGCTGGGATTGATTAGTGGATGGCTTTCAGGTGAGCAGGCAGATTGGCAGCAGGACTGATGAGAGCCACACACACACACACACACACACACACACACACACACACACACACACACACACACACACACACACACACAGAGGCAAACAAGGAACCAAAAGAAACAAAGAGGAGGGGGGAAAACAGCTGACACATGAGGAATGAAGGACAGGCACAGACTATGCCCTATTGCATAGAGAAATAAATGACATCAGGCTTTGGCTGCAGAGACATTAGGTATTAGTAGGATTAATTAATTTTTGATGTACATCAATCAGCCAAAACATTAAAACCACCTACAGGTGAAGTGAATAATATTAATAATTTTATTACAATGCAATGTTCTGCTGGGAAAACTTAGATCCTGGCATTCATGTGGTTGTCATCTGACGCACTCCACCCACCCAAACACTGTGTCAGACCAAGTGCACCCATCATGGCAGCAGCACTCCTCAATGGCAGTGGTTCACCAGCAGCACAACGCGCCGTGCCACACCACAAAAACTGCTCAGGAATGACCTGAGGAACGTGACAAAGAGCTCAAGACTTTGATCTTGGGTTCATCCCAGTATCCCTCCTCGAGTCCTCTATCCTCGATCACTTGACCCAGAAATCAGTTGAGACTCACCATCTTGTAGGACATCTCAATTTGTTAAATTCGCTCTGAGGAGTCAAGGAGTCTATAGCCCCTTTTACACTGCCAGATTTTCTGCGAATGTTGGGCCGTTTTGCCGGCAAGCTGCAAGCGTTTAGACACACAAAGCCGGATTGGCGAGTTGATCCGAGGTGCCCAGTTTTCCACCTCATAGGGTAGACATACTGGCAGAACCTTTTTGGTTTACAAAGAATGAGGCGGCCTTCCGCCATGGGCGGAGCTGTTGATGACTTGTGGGAGGAGCTGTTGATGACGCCGCACATGTAACCCACTGGCGGTGGATAAACAGGAAACAGCTGATAGCAGGAATTAGCAAGCAGCTAGTAGCAAGAGGGAAACGCAAACCTGACAGACACTGTAAAAATGAGCAGCTGGGAGACAAAGAATTGCGCGCCCTCCTTGCCTTCGCAAATGAAGAGGCCATTAACCGTCAGATGACGGGAGCGGTGAAGGACGGGCCAACTTATGAGAGAATCTGACAAAGGACTGACCATCCCCGGCTTCCCTCGGAGCAAGGTGCAAGTCATTGATCATACGTCACTGTTTACATCACACACTGAGCTGCATGTTTTGTTACTTGCTCACGCCCACCTTTGCCCCGAAAAAGGCGCATTCTGTGTAAACAAAAGTAGGTAGGCGGCATTTTGCTGCACTCCCTGATTTTGTTTTTATACTGCCTGATCGGACTGATCGTAAGACAGATAAGAGATGAAACTCAAGTGTATCACTACCACGTTTTATATTTTGTTTTCTCATTCACCGAGTTAAAAATCTGAACAACAAAAGGAAACAATTTGCACTTGGCTCTGACTCACTGTGGAATGGACACAGGTCCTGTGGTGTCCAGCACCAGGGGGCCGGTGGCATATCCTTTGACTCTTGTGGGTTGTGAGGAGGGGTACTGGCATGTCCCTAAATCAGACTGGAATCTGAAAAATCTGGAGGCTAGGTCGACGCCTTGAGCTCTTTGTCACATTCCTCGGGCCATTGCTGAGCAGTTTTCATGGTGTGGAATGGTGCATTGTCCTGCTGGGGGGGCACTGCCATTGGGGAGTGCCGTGGCCATGAGGCGGGGCACTTGGGCTATAACAATGTTTCTGTGGGTGGTGCTGACAAGTGTCATTCACAACAATGACAGGAGCCAAAGTTTCCTTGCAGAACACTGCACTGTAACAAGATGATCAATATTATTCACTTCACATGTCAATGACTTAAATGTTGTGTCTGACTGGAGTCTCTTCATGAGAATATCTGATCATAACAAAAATATACCATATCCAGCCTGTCTTATCTTTCAAGTGAACAAAAAATAAGATTACAAATACAAAGCTATGGTTTTGTTGAACAAGGGTCAAAAAAAAGAATTTGTTTGTTCTGGTCCATCAGAGCAGAAGAAAACGCCCTTCGCTCTTCTGGCTTTATATATAAAGCATTGTTTGTCCTGAAGCAGAAGAAAACACCCTCTGCCTTTCTGATAAATTCACGGGTATTTCCTTCTTCATATGGTATATAAAGCATCGTGAGGAGCTGATCAAGACAGACAGAAGTGAAAGATGAAGACCTCCGTGGCTGTGTTGACTTTATCCCTCCTCTACCTTGGCATGGCTGAGGTGCAGCAGCTGGATCACCAGACCGGACAGGGCAACACCTCGAAGATTTCCACCATCGAGGCACCTTGTCTGTGTGCTGGTGACGTAACAGGGAGCCAGGCAAACTATTGCCAACTTCTTGTCATGTTAAGAGAGCTGGAGGCCAAACTGAAAAACACTGAGAAACAGTTAGAGGATCTGAGGGGAGAGGTCCAAGGTGAGAACATACAGTAACTAAACTAAAGGTTTTAAGTATGTCTTGGTATCATTGACATTGTTTTCAGTTTGGCTCAGGTTTAGTTGTCTTTAAAAGCACATTTGAGAAGGATGCTTTCAGGGCAGCTTTCTGTCAGAAATCTTTTAACTTTAACACAAACTATGATCTTTCCTAAACCTAACCATGAAAGGTAAACTTCTCTCAACAACTCCTCATTTTCATGTAGCCTCTCAAGGTAAGCGGGTGGCATTTGGAGCAACTATCGGCAATGTTGGAAACATCGGACCTTTTAACACTGACATCACCCTGACGTACAAAAATGTGTACTCGAACACAGGCTCATACAACCCTGCAACAGGTAAAGTTACCATAACCACACACTATCTTTGACTCTGGATACAATGTAAAGCAAAACATATGCAACTCTCTGTCAATCATCCTCAGGTATTTTCACTGCTCCAGTCAGAGGAGTCTATTACTTCAGCTTCTCTGGACATAACATATCATCTAAAGCAATGGGGCTGCAACTGATGAAGAATGGAGTACACATGGTTACTGTGGTCAACCACCCGGCTGGAAACCGCCACGAGACAGCAACCAATGGCATGACTCTACAGCTTGAAGTGGGAGACCATGTGTACGTGAAACTCAGCCAAAACACCTGGATTTTTGATAATGAAAATAACCACAGCAGCTTCATTGGTTATTTGTTGTTCCCTCTGTAAGTGAAAGGGGAATGTAGTGCTTGCTCTATAAACTGATGAGTATATCCAACATTTTATCTCTCGTGTGGCTGCCAGCAATTCCAGGGAAAAGTATGTGGAACTTTAGTAACTAGATGCTTGACTGTGTTTGCAAGACACTCCGTAATTTTGTCTGTTAGCTGGTTGGTGCTGAGCAGATGATGTAAAGCAGGATTTTAGATCTTCATTGTTAGGAAATGGTTGCCTTTAAGTGTTTAAGACAGCTGCTTGGGAAATTTGAATCATGAATTGCTTTTGTTTATTGTTTATTGACATCATGTTTGCAGCTATCGTGTTTTTATGAATAAAGCTACTCTGACTCCAGCCATAACCAGTTTGCTTAACATATTAGCTTTATAAATGTATGTCCAATTCACACTCAGTGTAAATGTAATTGTAGTCATAGTGGTTTGTGCTGCAGTAGGGATGTCCAAACTAGTGTTGGAGCCAAACTGCGACCGTTTCAACGGTAAGAACGTGTTAAAAAGTGCAACCATTAGAACACTAATAACTATAAGTCATTCTGGGGCTAGCCACATGTTGTCGTGAATAGAGACCTATTCTGTTGTTTAGTTAGTTAATTTATTAGGATCCCCATGAGCTACTGCACTGCATGAGCCATTCTTCCTGAGGTCCACAACAACTTACCAAAATGACAGGACTAGACTAAAACACTGACACAGACAAACAAAACAGCTCCTCGTAATACAATAATTAAGATATACACCTGTCCTTGGTTTTATTTGGTAGGCAACCGCCATTTTGGGGCTATATTTTGCTTCATTGATCCATATGGTCATCATATGCATAAGCTTTTATTTTGAAAGCCTATGTCACTGTCAAACAGCGGCAGGCAGATGGTCAACAGCCAAGAGAAAGATGATATAACGTTATTTATCTAGATAACATTATTTATCCCGGAATATATCAGCAGTGCGGAAAATTGGGCACCTCGGATCAACTCGCCAATCCGGCTCTGTGTGTCTAAATGCTCCCAGCTTGCCGGCAAAACGGCCCAACATTCACCAAAAATCTGGCAGTGTAAAAGGGGCTACTGAAAGCTAACCATGGAAATGGCTCTATATTGACTTTCTGTGAAGTAGCAAACTTTTTGTCCCTGCACAGCTTCTAACGCTCTCCTCTGCAGTTACAGAGTCAGGCTTTAGATACGGGATTTAAGATGAAAGAAGACTCTCACTTCCTCATTTTTGCACATTCTTGCTGTTAGGGTCAGACCAAGCGGCCGTCTGTTAGCTGTCCCTGTCAGCTGCAGCCACTGATGCTTTCTAGACATCGTGATTTCCCAAAACTGAATAAACAACACAACACTGCTTTGCTAGCTCAATCATGTTGTAACTAAGATATCCGCTGGAAAAAAATATTTTTTTAATCCAGTATCTTTGGTAAAACTGCACTGATGTCAGCACCACAGGAGCTATCTGTTGTCTCGCGAGAGTGTGTTGTTGAGACAGAGACAGGTCTTGAACAAAGTAGATTTTCTCCTGATTTGTCCGTCTGAAATTTGCCATGTTGCCATGTTGGTGTCGGAATGTTATGAAGATATGTGGCTTGTGATAAATGGGTCCAATATTTGCTTCCGTGACTATGGGGCGAAAGAATCGGCCATAATCTGCAATCACGTTCATTTCTCCCACTGACGTCAATGGACTCAGGACCTGCTGTTAGTCTCCTAAAGGGGCGTGGTGGTCGCAAACCCCACGAGTCCAATCCAGAGTGTGGGTACCTGATCTGAGCCCAAGGGGACCCGACAGGATAACAAATCTGAAATTTTGCTCGTGCTTCGTTCGGGTTTGGCCCAATTGACACGTGTTGTGCTATGGCCTATTCAAGTGCTGGAAAAGCAGCTTGTTGATGGTCATTTACACACTGTGTGATCACGGTAAACTGACAAGCTGTAACCATGATAACAATAACTATGTCAGGTAACAAACTGTGTCGGGCTCGGGCCGGGTTCGGGCTTAAAAATCAGAAAGTCTGTCGTGGTCGGGACGGGCTCGGTTATAACTGTCTCTGACTCAGGTCGGGTTTGGTCAGGAAAATGCAGCCCGAGCCACACTCTTGTCTCATCCACCCCTTGCTCCTACTCCAGCCTCTTGTCCAAATATGGTCACCAAGATGGCTCCAAAAAAAGCAAGATGGTGTTGGCCAAATTGGCAAACTAGAGGCCTCAAAATGGCAGTCCACAAACCAATGGGTGATGTCACAGCAGCTATGTCCATTATTATATACATTCTATAGCTGAGTGTGTGTGTTGTCAGCTGTCACGTTGGTTTGAGTCGACATGCTTCAGTGGCTTAACACCACTAGACGGTGTTGTAGGAGAAAGTATCTGCAGTGGTTGGAAGCTGGTAGTGTTCTTAACAAAATTATGTAATCTCTTTGAATGTTACAGTTTCTGTCTCAGACTCTGGGTCCAAACAGTTCATAGACAGCCGTGGCAACAACTGTGAATTAGTGTCATATGATCACACTGGCTTCTTTGCTCAAGTCAAATCACATGGAGCCGCTGCATGCACCGCAGCCACACAAGTGAAACTATTCATCCTTTTTCCCACCGTGTCACTCTCCTTCATTTTCTAATAAAGATTTCACATCAAAGGAAATACTTCTCGGAGAGTTACAGGACTGTGGTGAGGTCCTGTGTCACGGGCACCCGAGGGAGGACGGGCTGTGACAGACGATGCAAATCGTTTATTTCTAAATAGTGAAGAGGAACTGCGTGTCTGTTTCAACATATCATAGATCTGAGAGTGAAGTTACCGCAACACAGGAAGCACTCTATCATCCACCCTTCCTTTACCCCATACGCTTAACAACGCCCAACGTATCAGTACGCTGCACCTGACTGATTTGCATGCGATGAAATGCTTGTGTAGACTGGGTTATAGGCAAGAGAGGCTTCAGACTAAACAGGTTAAATGTTGCAGGAGATAAGCTGAACGGAAAATTGCTTTTAACTGACATGTATTACAGATGTTGTACTATGCCAGGCAGATTGTGAAATTCAGGATGAACAGTGAGGTTTGTGTAATACTGCAGTAAGCAGAGGATGCTGACAGATGTGAGGCAAAACCTCCAGCTGCGAAAACTGTATTCTGCTCTAATGCTAGATCTTAGCACAACAGAGCAATGTCCAATAAATACACAAGCACTTTAGCACTTAGATTCTTACAGGTTCTTTGTCAAACCACTGTGTTGTCAATGTCAAATATAGGCAGCACTCTGGGGGACAACAACCTAGCAGGGACAGAAAAACAGAGATCTGTGATTAATGACCATGCACACGGGACCTCCAGAACTCTATGTCACCAATAAACTCTGCTCAGTAACACAAAAATTCAACCCTCAAAACTAATCAACTTTCTATTAAACAAAGCTGCTTCCATAAACAGCCCTCTTACCAAACTCATCTGTCTTCCTACAAACTAGATACCAGAGCAAAAGCACAACACATTAGAGCACACATCCAAAACCAGCACACAGCTAAGCCAAATCAAGCCAAATCAAGCCAAATAACTACAAAGCCTCGACCTCATCTTACCAACAGAGTGATTTTCAGCTTCAGATGAGCCCCCACTTGATACAACCCGGCTCCTAGGCTGCAACAAGGATGGGAAACGAGACAAGTTCACAAAAAGTTAAAAACATATTTATTTATAGAATAATTCTGAATAACCGAATAAACGTGAAAGTCGGTAATCGGTCGTGTTTGCATGTATGGGCTTGTGGAAACGTGTTTAGAAAAAGCAAAAGAACAGCAGCTGTGCCGTGAGGGAAGAGGACAATCTGATGGATGGTGGTGGGCTTTATATCATGAAGCACACTGGCCCAGGTGTAGCTCATGAGACAAACAACGACCAAGAGAACAAGAGAGAACAGTTAGGTAAACAGGCGCGGAGGGTCGTCACACCCCCCACCATAAAAACAATGTTCCCACTGGGAATACCAGGCAGACCACAGCTTTCCAAAATTCAAAACTACACAAATACATACAACTATTTCTCTTGTGATTATATGTGCTCATCAACTTTGGAGCAAATTAAGTGGAAGACTAAAACAGAAAGAGCAGGAAAATGATGCAAAGACAGCAACTGGGAGCAGGGAGATATTTGATTTAGGTTAGCCGGGACCCTCGATGTCCACCTTCTGACCTAGAATACAAAATATTCAAGTGTCCAGCCAAGTCAGCCTATTAGAATTACAGCTAATCAAAGCACACAGAACCAGAATTACACATAAGCACTCAACAAAAGTAGCACCCAAAAGGCTCCTCCAAACAAACTGTCCCAAGATGCCCAAAACAAAAGGAGAACAAAGCAACAACAAAACTCACCCAACCAAGGCATGAGCCAGCGCTTCCCACCAGAACTGCCAAAATTAAGCTGCAACACTCAACATTTAAAGTTAAGCTACTCACCTTAATAACCCCTCGTTCCCCACACAACCCAGGTGCGTGCCCAGTCACCCTAAGGCGTCCAACTTATTGGGCACCAAACTTTTACACTGCCAGATTTTCCGCAAATGTTGGGCCGTTTTGCCGGGAAGCTGCAAGCGTTTAGACACACAAAGCCGGATTGGCGAGTTGATCTGAGGTGCCCGATATTCCACCACATAGGGGTAGACATATTGGCAGAACCCTTTTAGTTTAAACAGACCGAGGCGGCCTTCTGCAACAGGAGGGGCTGTTGAAGACATGTGGAAGGAGCTGTTGATGACACAGCATGTGCGAGCCACTGGCGGTGGATAAACAGGAAACAGCTGATAGCAGGAATGAGCAGCTAGTAGCAAGAGGGAAACACAAACCTGACAGACACTGTAAAGATGAGCAACTGAGGAGACAAGGAATTGCGCGCCCTCCTTGCCCTCGCAAATGAAGTCAAGTGATGGGGACGGTGAAGAACGGGCCAACTTATGAGAGAATCACCGAAGGACTGACCAGCCGCGGCTTCCCTCCCACGTCACTGTTTACGTCACACGCTGAGCTACACGTTTTGTTATTATAGCTATTTAAGTTTAAATCTCACCAGCCTCTTGTCCATGAATAGATGCACGCTTCCTTCTGCACAGTGATATGATTGGCTGGTGTAGTTCAGGAGAAGGAAAATGGTTCCTACATGAAACTGGTCACGACAAGGTCTGTGGATTATCTTCAGTAACCGGGTCACGATTATTGGAAAGACAAGCATTGCTGTTGAGTTTTTCAAATGTATTTTTCTTAATACTAAACAATGTTTGCCTGTGGTTGGATGAAGGCAAAGTGATGATTGCCATTGTAAATATTTTTATCTGTATTTTAGTAGATTGAACGTAGTAACTCATCTGTTGAGTTGTGGTGATATAGTTGAAGGTTTGGTGTGTCACTGGTGGTTTATTTTATTTGTAGTTTTGGTTATCTACAGGCCTATATATTGGTGCGACACCCCCTGCAGCAAGACGCTTAAACTTCTAATTGCTTTTATAAAAGTGCTGTTAGGGACTAACTAATAAAAGCCTGTTATGGCATTTTGACCCACACTGACTGTTGGCTTTGTTATTCAGGGTCACCTGTAGTTAGATGAAAGTGAGCTGGGGTGTTGCATATGGTTAATATCTCTACCACACACCAAAACAATCTGGTCTGATAAATAGCACTACAGGTAACAGAATAAAAATGTTTGTTGTTTTAATCTATTTTGGTGTGAACTGTCCTTTAAATATGTTTTCATGTTGTTTTTTGTGATGTTTACTATGTGAAGCAACAGACTGTAGCACTGTGGCCAAGGCAAATCCCCTCAGGGCCAGTAAAGTTTACTCTCTTTTAAATTCAGTCCCGAAAATGGACAAATGTACTTCATCAGGATCATGTTTTAGTGTCTGCAGGGTTCACCCTGGACAGGTCGCCAGACTATCACAGGGCTGACACATAGAGACAGACAACCATTCACACTCACATTCACACCTACGGCCAATTTGGAGTCACCTGCATGTCTTTGGACTGTGGGAGGAAGCCGGAGTACCCAGAGAAAACCCACGCTGACAGGGAGAGAACATGCAAACTCCACACAAAACAGACTCCCCCACCCTGGATCCAAATCAGGAACCCTCTTGCTGTGAGGCAGCAGTGCTAACCACTGGTTGGTTCTGACTATCATATACTGAGTTAGGTGGCTCACTATATAAATCTGTATTAAATCTGTGTAAATTTGTATTCATGTCTTACACATTTGCACAGAACATTGGAGAGTTTTAACACTTTGAGTCTTTGAAAATAATTAAAATCAAACCATGTGAGAAGTTTAGAGAGGAAATTTCTCTTCAACTGTGAATGACTCATGACTTCGTGACAGGAGGCAAGTAGACACTGCTCTTTTTCACAAGCTAAACAGGTTTGATCTATAACAATGCATTGTATTTTATAAGCTGATCATAAAGCGGGGGTTTGTACCGTTAAGTCTTAATCTAAAAAATAAATGCAGTAGAGTAACAAGCACGACATTTCCCTCTGAAATGTAGTAGCACAAATCATAAATACTCAAAAAATCAGTAAGCAGTGACAGTCACACTGCTCTTGCTCACGCTAGTCATTTAGTTACGTAGTGTTTTACATCTGTGAAGCAAAGTGAACACTTTTACTTGATAGTATCTGAGACCAGTAGCTAAGCAACGAGCTCAGTTTGACACATCTATCTTACAGTTTCTTTTGTGCTCTGTTCCCTTTTTTATCTTAAAAAATGAAAATGATCCACATGTCCTCGGATACTGCAGGATTTCTGCTTGTTTTTGTGATGATGAGCAAATGTTGACCCATAATAGTGAAAGTTAGCATGAGCTTTACATGTGATTCCTACCTATCTGCATGCTACAACAGCCACTATCACTTTGTTTAACTTCTTGTGTGTGTGCACTCCCGCTCAGGTGTGTGCATGAGAAGTTCTGTCCATTTTAAAAGGTGGTACAGTTTTCCAATCAGAACGACACAAAGGCCTCCTACTTAAATTAATCATCAAAATAACATGCACTGTATAAAACTGGGGTCATTTCCAGTGATATCAGACTTGGATGTAGTTGCTCGTAAAATCAGTCATCTCTTAAAGGAGATGAATGAATTACCGCACAGTAAGAGTTGTAGCTTCGATAACGAGACAGTTGTCGCTACTGCAGATAGCCAACATGAAAACAAAGTAAGCATTGCTGAACGCATTGAAGCAACCCTTTCACATCGGACCTGAATGGTGTGAGCATGTACTGAGATTGAATTCGGTAATCTGACCTTGAATCTCTGTGGTTAGAGGCACGCTCGAGGCAAGCAGCTCATTGGCTGGTCAGAGGAGCGGCTTACCAAATACCAGTCTACAGTATGTATGGCTGACTTAACTTGGCTGCAAACAGAAAAAGCCCTCTCTGTCCTCTGCTACGCAGCCTAAAAAACATGCGGCGGGAAGAGGGGAAACGGCTCTCCCCAGCAAAACACACTTACTGGAAACCCTACCCACTACCCAAACAACTGGACTGAGGAGTGTTTTATTCACGTGAGCCATGATCACTTACTTAATCATACTAGAAGGTGTTGAGGGCGATTTATCCTCAAACAGTAAACATTTAAAACCTGCAAGTCTTTAAGTTTTTGTAAACAAGTGTCAAATATGGCATATAGTGCAGTGCTGCGTCTATTACCACGATATCTAAATACCAAGAAAAGCCCAACCCAATCACCAGCATATCATACATTTGGACATTTCATATGTTGCGGATATGTTTAAACTTTATGTTTCTTTACATTTCAGTTTTCAATTTTATGTTGTGACAATGCTGTGGTTGACATTTGGTTAGGTTTAGGCACAACACCCAGCTGTTTAAATTCAAATTTCACAACTGGCATCTCTCACAAGATACCTGGTTTTAAGGCCACAAACACGATTGGAAATGTCCCAACATCTTGTTAAAAAATATCTACTTTTATCACCACAAATGCTTCTGGAAACGTCCTGACATCTCATACA
Organism: Epinephelus cyanopodus; assembly: GCA_026686955.1. Classification (NCBI taxonomy): domain Eukaryota; kingdom Metazoa; phylum Chordata; class Actinopteri; order Perciformes; family Serranidae; genus Epinephelus; species Epinephelus cyanopodus. The sequence continues at coordinate 11,149,201 of CM048926.1, read as the reverse complement.
GGATACCCGATTTTAATGCCACAAACATGATTTGAAATGTCCTGATGTCTCATTAAAAAAATACCCTGTTTTATTACCACAAACAGCTGGAGAGGTGCAGCTGTCTTGTTAAAAAAAAATGGTTTAGTGTCACAAATACAGCTGGAAAGGTCCCAATGTTTCGTTAAAAAATAGCTGGTTTTATCACCACAAACACGTCTGGCAATGTCCTGACATTGCTTATGAGATGCCAGGTTTTAATGCCACAAACATGATTGGAACTGTCCTGATAAAAAAATGCCCGGTTTTCTCATCACAAACACAATTGGAAATGTCCTGATGTCCCATTAAAAAATATCCTGTTTTAGCACCGTAAACAAGACAGAAAATGTCCCGATGTCCTGTTGAAAAATACAATTTTTAACACCATAAACACGCCTGGAAATGTCCTGATGTCTGATTAAAAAATCCCTACTTTTATTGGCACAAAAATGTCCAGAAATGTCCTGACATCTCTTAAAAGATAGCATGAACACAATTGGAAATGTCCCGACGTCCTGTTAAAAAACACCTAGTTTTATCACCTCAAACACGACCGGAAATGTCACAACATTTCATTAAAAAAATACCCAGTTTTATCGGCATGAACAAAGCCGGAAATGTCACAACGTCCCGTCAAAAAACACCTTGTTTTATCGGCACAAACACGGCTGGAAATGTCCTGACGTCTCATCAAAAATACCCACATTTGTTGTCTCGAACAGTAGTCTGCTGTTTGGCAGCTGTCTTGCTATGTCACTTAAGAAACACTGATATGTTAAATAAGAAATGCACAAATGAAACATATTTGTGGTTTGCAGAAACGTACAATGCCAACGTGTAATTCTGGCGACAGGGCTGGAGAAGCCACAGCGTGTTGGACACAATAGAGGACTAATCAACTGTCAACTAATCTGTTTTTTTTTTTTTTTAAATTAGCTGATTAGTGTGTAAGAAGTCCAAAAAGTACCGCAAAAATGTGCATCACAAGTGTCAAGGTGATGTCTTGTTCTGTGTGAAACCCAAAGATGTTTAACAGAGAAAAGCAGCAAATTCTCACATTGGTGAACCTGCAACTACAAAAATGTTGAAGTTTTTCCTTCAAATATTACTTAAAGGAGTGCTTCACCCACAAAATGACCATTTATATAATCAGTTAGTCATAATGTTCTACCTTTCATTTGTGAAATAGCTTTGTTTTCTTGCAACTACATGAAAACCACAGTTTTACTGGAGTCTGGGTTTAAAGAGAGCATAGAAATGTTTTAAATAGTATTGTTTTGGGAAGTACGATAGGATACACCAGACTTGGATTAAACTGCATTAATTGTGTGAGAATTTGTAAACGGACGCTTTGATATAGTTTTGCTGGTCCCCAATCAATCATTAAATAAAAATGCTCGCCCTTCTCCGTGGAGGCATGAGAGAAAACCAAAGTTCTCTCCACAAACTCAAGGTAACACATTGTGACTAACTGATTTACAAATGGTCATTTTGAGGGTGAAGTTTTCCTTTAAACTAATACACTGACAGCTAAGTTAGTGGATCAGTTAATGGACTACTTGTTTGAACATTCAAATTGTTTAAAGGGACAATCACATTCAAAGTACCCAAAAATGTAGACACTTTATGTTACCAGCAGAGACAAGCACAGCACACAGCGTTACGTAAAATGCATTTTGTATTACAAGTCTTTCAAACTGACAGGTGGATGGCAGCAGATTTCGTCCAAAGGGAGAATTACAATTACGTCAAGTCAAAAATGTCACTTGTTTTTTTTGTTGTTTTTTTTTTACAAAAGAAAAACCTCTAGATAATACAGACAAACATGGCTTGCCATTCACTGAACCAAAATCCTAGTAGGTTAAAGTTACTCTGTTGTTCACGTCGGACTAGTACCTCGAGAAACGGCCTGAATCTGACCCTGAAACAGGTTTGATACAAGCTCGGCTTCCTGACAGTAAAATAGGAAGAGGCTCTTCCCACTCTGACACCAAACGAAACTATAATGTTCACTGAAAACTGCTAAAAAGTTCTGATTGCCATCAAGACGCACTGCAGAGGAAGTAGGGCTCATCAGTTGGCACAGTCACAGGAGTTTTCTTAGGGAAGGCACTTGACATGGGGGTCGTGGGGGTTCCCCATGCAGCGACAGAAATGCACTAAGGTCCTCGTTTTGTGCACACTGAGGAGGGACATCGTCAGCTAAGTGCAAGTTCCATGATAAATCCACTTTCACCAGCCCGGAGAGGGGAAAAGAACAAAAATATAAAGTCGTAACACAACTCCAACACAGTCCACAAATACAGTATCTCTGCGCCTCTGGGGTCACACTTGAGCTTTTGGGGAAATAAATTGTGGGGATCTGATTTGAGTAACCTGTGCAAGGCTTGAGCGGTGATTGATACGTTTATGAGCGATATTTAAGCGCCTCCTGCCCTTTCATTTCAGCACAAAAAGACCCTAGAAGTGCCCTACAAGCACCGCCACCTCCCCAACACAGATGGACCCAGCCCAGAAGATAAACAGTACAACAAATTAAACCGCAAAAAAACAAACAAAAAAAAACAACAACAACCAGAGAAGAGGTGTCTCTTAGGTTTCACAATAAGACATTCCCATTGAGGCACATTTCCAGAGAAGTGTCATATACAAAGCTATAAAAAAATCCCAAAACATTCAAGTACTTTGTCATGTAAACACTTTTCCAGACTATAATACATAATCGATTGTTGTCGTCGTCGATTTGTGTTTGTGTGCAACAATAAGACAACAGTGTGAGGAGAGAGAATAGTTTTGCCAAAAGCCTGCAGGACAAGTTAGAAGCTCAAATTCAGCCCGGATGCACTGTTTGACTATGTGTGTTTTAGAGCAGGACACATGAGCAGCACTGGTCGCCACCACTGGGAACAGTGGAATAGTTCATCTGTCTGACTATCTCTGCAAACAGCTCATCCACTGATCCTTTATTTTTGGCTGAGGTTTCCATAAACGGGCAGTTCCAGTCCTGGGCCAGCGCCTTGCCTTCCCCGGAAGACACCTCTCTCTCCCCCTCCAGGTCCACCTTGTTTCCCACCAGGATCATGGGCACCCTCTCGTATCTCTTCACCCGGATGATCTGGTCTCTCATGGGCTTGATGTCCTGGAAGCTCTGCTGGTTCACCAGGCTGTAAACCAAAATAAAGCCCTGGCCGTTCTTGATGTACAGGTCTCGCATGGAGGCGAACTGCTCGGTCCCCGCCGTGTCCAGGATCTCCAGCACGGACGGAGAGGAGTCCACCTCGATCTCCTTCCTGTAGAAATCCTCTATCGTGGGGTCGTACTTCTCGATGAAGGAGCCCGTCACGAACTGGACCGTCAGCGCGGATTTCCCGACTCCACCCGACCCCAAAACAACCACTTTGTACTCCCTCATGACTAAGGGGTAAAAAAAAAAAATAGGCAGACACCTCCTTTTTTTTTTCCAGCGACGAAGCCTGCTCTGCTCCCACCCGCTGACCAGCCCCGATGTTTTCAAACCCAGCAGGCTGGGAAGGCTGCGCTCTCGCTCGGATAGGAGTCAAATCCCACGCCGGCAAATCCTCCTAACCTGCTGTGGAGCGCAGATCCGAGGAGAATGACCGCTCCTGGACATTAGCGTGGAAAATTAAAGCACATTTTGATGGCGCTGTATTGTGCAACGCTGCTGGGAAGCGTGATCACTTCTCTCCTCTTGCATGGCGTTTCCTGCCCACATCCTCAGCGCGTCAAAAGCCGAGGCTCAGTTCCGTTTTCTTAAAGGAGCCGTCACCCGAAACCCTCAGTCACACCGTCAGATGACCGCACAGATACTGCAGCCGTGTGCATGTGTGACTGCGGCCCGGCCTGCTGACCTCTGTCCTCATGGAGCCTGCTTCCTGTGTGCACCAAAGGTCACTGCTCTCAGCCGACAGCATGTCCCTGTAGTTATGATCATTAGAGAGCATGTATGAGGTCATTCTCTAACCATTTGCATATGTCATCTTTACTTCACAATATGGGCAGGGGAGCAGCACCAAATTCTGGGCCCTGTGCATATGCAGTCTCTGTGGCCCCCCTGCCCACCCTTCCTCTCTTGATCCATGTCACTCCCATCTAGCTTTTTCTATTATTATTATTTAATTAAATTAATTAATTTCCTGTCGAAAATTTTAACTAAGGCCAGTTGACTAGTTAAACGAAGGATTATTCTTAAGTATTTGAACCTTGTTCCCAAAAATATTGTGCGCATTAAAGGATAACTTCTGTATTTTTCAACCTGGGCCCTATTTCCCCATGTGTACCATTTTAGCTTGTTTCATGGCTCCTGGCTGCGTCACCCTCCCTCAATACTGTACCAATTTTAAAACGAGTTGTACCTATGAATCATACGCACACATACACATGGGGAAATAGGACCCAGGTTGAAAAATACCAAAGTTATTCTTTAAGAGCCCTTTGAAGCCTTTAATCACAGTCTTCAACAACCATGTCGGATTTTAAATGCCGCTCGGCTTTGCGCCGTGCGGTATGAATGTGAACACGATGGCAACTCAAAAGTTAACCACCAAAATAACATCTAAAATAAATAAACTGCCTCTGAAATGTGGCATTACCTTTGTTAAATGTTGCTGTTGTCCCTGGTTTTATACGAGAAGAAGAAAAGTCTGCTAGCTGCTAGGCTAATGTATACAATGTAAAATGCCATAGGCTTGTGCTAAAAACATTAGCATGTTGTATTTGTGGGGTAAATGTGTCCAGATAAAGACAAATACATTGTCTGTGAATGCTGCGAGTTATAGTGAAGCTGATTTGTTTACTTGTGTTTGAAATTGTAGCTATTAAGCCATGTTTAATGTGTGTTTAATGTGCGTTTAAAATGTGTTTAATGTGCGTTTTGGGTGTGTTTTGAGTCAACTAAACTTTACAGCACTGAAACCCTGCTGCCAACTAGGCTACACACTTTAAACATGGCGTAATAGTCACAATTTCAAATACAAGTTCACTTTCACATAGCTACACGTGAACTTCAACAACGTAGGCAACAGTCAGTGTGGGTCAAAATGCCATAACAGGCTAATAATAAATTCAGGGTCCCTAACAGCACTTTTATAAAAGCAATTAAAAGTCAGAGTGTCTTGCTGCAGGGGGTGTGGCGCACAAATCTAGAGGCTGTTGCACTAGAAGTATACTATCTGTGGATAACCACAACTACACATGAAATAAACCCCTTTTCCAACAGAAAATCACCCAAATGAACTCCCACAGCATCAGCTACTCCTGTAACTGGAGGCCAACACCAACTGCAGTCACTAAAAGATAAAACCACCGTTAATAGGTTTAATCTACTAAAATGCAGCTAAAACAATTTACAATGAATAAAATATATTCTAAAATAAACAGCAGTCAGCACTGAACTGAACACAACACGTTAATCTCCATCCAATGTCATCTCCGCTGTGTTTGCTACCTTAACAATAAAACCTGTTTAAAACACAAGGTCTGTTTAGCTCAGCAGGCGAGCGTTATGGCATTAAATATTTGCAACCAAACCAAACTTTTCATCCAGGCTTCTCGAGGGCTCTCCTCCCATTAAGGCCCTGGGTAATCAGTCCCACGTTCCCCCCACTATGACACTCCTGCACATGGGCTGCTGGTGGAGAAGTACTCAGACCTTTTCCTTGTGTTAAAGTAGAAATAGTTTAATTTTATATATTGTATTTGATATAGACACCATTGTTGCGCTAGACTTGCTCATTTCTGCACAGGAACCCGATGCACTCTGCTGTAGCAAAATGCTGATCTGCAACACTTGTTCACAGGAGGCTTTTTAAAAAAAGTTAAAATAGTAAAAAGAAAGAAACATCCACAAGTACATAGCCTACACAAATATACACCCACAAACTGGCAAGGACACATTCACAAACACACAGAGACACGTCCGCACAAAATACAAACTACTGTTGTGTCTGGTGTAACATTCAGTGTGAGAACAATGCTGCTTCTCTTTCAGCCACGATTTAACACCTCTATTAAAAATATTGTGTTACATTGCAGTTCAGTTGGTAGACAAATCCAAAGTTTTACTCCTTGTAATACTGCAGTATAAAAGGGCTCCTTTAAAATCCATTGCATTGAAAATGTAAACGGATCAAAAGCAGAACCCATAATGCAGATAAATGGCCCCTGAACTGTGTGTGCCTACTATTTTGCTGTCTGTTGAGCTAATTATAGCTAATTGTATATACTGTTGGGTAGTTAAATCTATGACATATTTTGCATCACATTTTATATGATCATTTATTTTGTGTGTAAAATCTTGATATGTAAAGTACAAATTAATGTCAAAGAGTAAAGTATAATAAATAATATTCCTTGTAATGAAGTAAAAATATGTTTTATTTTTAGTTATATATTTAATACTGCAATTACAGATGTGCTCAAAGATATATATCAAAACCTTAACCCTTTCCTCAGTGAAAATATATTTCTATTTAATACTACAGGCGTCCAACATATCAAACATGCATTTCAAGAGCATTTATATTTAAATTGTTGCTGAATAAATACAGATTTCATGTAATATGTGTCACATGATCTTCTTTATCTTTTCAGTGGAAGCTGTAAATGTGTTAGTGTGACTACGTATGTAACTTGTAAATGTTTTTCCATTGACTATTTTAAGATGTTGATTGAACAGTTACATTTAGGCAACACATTCTCACTCCGACCTCGTCACATATTGACGTTTGGTCATGGACTTTCCGCGTGCACATACGACGTCCAAGGTACCCTGGGTGTGTTGTTTGTTGACGCTCTGGGACACCATGTCAAGTTCTGCCTGTTACATGCGTTGTGTTCTTTCAAAATACACTTGTGTTTTCACAGGAAATTTATTGTTTACATACAGTCTCTTTCAAAATAAAAGCACTACGTCGGCACAACAACGTAAATTGACATTTTTTTCTTCCAGTAACAAAAACATGTGGTTAGGTTTGGGGAAAAAAGAGCAGGGTGAACAGGGCGGTGTTTCTTGGACCCATCCGCCACTCCTCCCACCCGCACCAGTCGAACTTTCGCCGCCTTAACTTTCGTTTTTCCCTGACGCCAACTATGACAGCAACCAGCCGCATATCATGCTGACGTTAAAGGACACCTTTTTTCGTTGGTTTCTGATGCTGCAAGTCACTGCCCATGACTTAAGAGTGAGGCCGGGCTTGTTTAAATCACATTTCACCGGGATTTGCAATATCGACTTTCACCTGAGAAATGTGGACGTGATTTCTTAGTTAGGCTTCAAAATGACAACAGACTATTACTTCTCTATTCTGATCTCACTATTGCAAATCTCGCTAAAATATGATATAAATGTATACGTTCGCGTCTTTAAATAGTTGGTGGAAAACGTTGAACCATTTCTGAACGTCTTTTTACTGGTGACCATAGAGGTTTGTTTGTTAGTACAAGTAACTCATATTTGCACTTAAGTAGGCCGCACTATTTAATGTACGTTGCATTCCTCCACTGACATGAGCAGAATGTTTTTTTATTTTAATTTTTTCTTTCTTTGATGAGGGTAGGTGAGAACTGGTAGGCAATTTTGGGCGTGAGACAACCTTGGTTTACGTCTTGATTACAGTCTGGCAAACACAACTGACAGTATGAATAAGATACACATGCCTGCTGAACCTTATACATGCTGTGTTGGACTTATAACACCTGTCAGCAGCTTTAACATAATACCTATCATTTATTTTATTATTTATATTTTCAACTGTGCAATTCTGACTTACTTGTGCAATACTCTGGTATTATTACAGCATTTATACTGTACATTTCAACTAATATTTAATTCTCATACAATCTCACATTCGTAATTAACACACTTATAAATCCCATTTCTCAGCATTTTCTCTGTGGTTATATTTAGTGGTACAATGCACACATTTTTACATATTTCTTATTTTTCTATTTTCTCTATATTCTCTCCAAAATATGGAAATGGGGAAATAAGACCCATACTGTCTCACACACAGTACAAGGGAAGGCATATTGTGAGTTCATGTGGGCCTCATTTAACCTTTTTATTATCACTTCTGACCCACAAAGCTCACGCAATGTCATTCAAACTGCCTTAAGCACAATGAATTTAACCTTGCACATCTGTCACACATCAGTCTCTGCGGAGCTGCTCCAGTCTGTACCCTCAAGGTGACGACAGTTGTTCACGAGGTTGTCGCTCAGATACAGTGTCACATACGACGTCCTAGATTGTCCCCTTCTCATATGAATGAGATTGAATATAATGGGAAATAAACACCTGCATGAGGGCATCAATGTTTATGTGATAATAAATATTAAAGGGACAGTTCACCCCAAAATCAAAAATTCATATTCTTCCTCTTACCTGTAGTGCTATTTATCAGTCTCGGTTGTTTTGGTGTGAGTTGCCGAGTGTCGGAGATGTCTGCCTTCTCTCCAATATAATGGAACTAGATGGCACTCGGCTTGGGGAGCTCAAAGCATCAAATAATAGATTTGTAAAAAAAAAAACAAAAACTCAACAGCAATGTCTCTTTCCAGAAAGCATGACCTGGTTACTCAAGATAATCCACAGACCTTGTTGTGAGCAGTTTAATTCAGGAACTATTGTCTTTCTACTGAACCTCACCTGCCAACTGTATCACCGTGCAGAAGGAAGCCTGCATCTACTCATGGACAAGGGGTTTGGCTCGTGCAACATGTGAACATTAAAGGTGTCCTTGTCGGCTGAGCTGTAATGTTAGCACGCTCAGTGGTGCTAGGTGAGCTAGCAGTTGATGCACGCTTCCTTCTGCGCAATGATACAGTTGGTGGGTGTAGTTCAGCAGGAAGAAAATAGTTCCTGAATGAAACTGCTCCCAACAAGGTCTGTGGATTATCTTGAGTAACCAGGTCATGATTTCTGGAAAGAGACATTGCTGTTGAGTTTTTAAGTGTATGTTTTAGCGCTTTGAGCTCCACAAGTCGAGTGCCATCTAGTTCCATTATATTCAAGAGAAGGGAGACATCTCTACGGCTGATATCTCCAACACTCAGCAACTCACACCAAAACAATCTAGACTGATAATAGCACAACAGGTAAGAGGAAGAATATGTATTTTTGACTTTGGGCTGAACTGTTTTGTGTAGCTCCTGACAAAGTTTTGATTTGCAGGTATTGATTTGTTGAGGGCCTCAAAATTGTTTCAACCTACTGCTGTGGTATGATTATCTAACCACTGTCAGCTGTGTGACTGATTTGCTCAACCTAGTGGTGTAGCCTAATCACCTAATCACATCACAGGTGTGGTCCATATGACAGATCATCAATATGCTTGTTGAAACATCATCAAATAAAGTAATAGATATGGAGCCAGAGTGCGGGACACCACACACATCAGCACACACAGACGCAGTGACCAAACACCTGTTGCATGAGCAAATCAAATATTGTTTTATTCAGATTTCAGATTCAGATTCAGAGTCAATTATGGCAACAATAAAATGTGCAGAAACAAATCTGAAGACAGAATAGTACATTATTGTGTGGCAACTGTTAGCAAATACATAACTGGTGGTTGCACTTACAAGTAAAAAGCAGTCAAAGCGTTACATGTGCCCCCAGCAGGGAAGAGAAACCATGGCTCCAGCCAGGAGACTGAACATCTGGTTTGGAGAAAATGGTGCTTTGGTTCTGTAGCAACTAAACACAGCAGCCGCGAGTCAAAAACACGTTGACCAGTTTGACTGTTACATTCATGTCAAAGACTAATTTGCCAAATACGCATTTGGTGTGGTGAGCCTTCACCTGCTGAGTGCACAGCTATGATAGCAGGAACAACTTTCCGTGAGTCAGTGTCGACTGTAATTATATGGCTATGAGAAAGTATCTGGGGTGGATGAGTGCTAATATTTGATCATTCTATAAATAACATGTTTGCTTGGAAAATATTTTTTTTTTATCACACAAGAGTAAGATGACTTGTTTTTGAAGTATTATTCCTCCCCACTGTGGATGTTATCTACTGTATTTGAAATAAAAAACATATCTCACTGTGTATTCTGTAATCTGAATGTGTTATCGTTCTTTACATAACTACGCAGTTTATTTTGTTTACATGTTTGTAGTTTTACATGCAGTCAAATCAAACTATAATAGAAGACAAATTTTTTGAAAGTTTTATGTACCATGGGAGCAGCAATACTGCATGACCAAGTCTAACAAATGATATATGGATATTATTGGATATGTCATCCCACAGGAGGGGTGGAGTTAGCATGACACGGGGATATCTATTCCCCAACGACATTCCCTGGCAATACTAGCCACTGATAAAATAAGACAAAAAGCGCATAGCTTTCTCTGAATGCATTGGCCAAGAAACTAGTGCCCTTCTTTGCAAGCAATTTTTTTAGCTGGTCTTCTAATTTAAGAATTTAAATTAATCTAACAAAATTCCTTATAATTATAGATCTTTTTTTATTCAAAATAATATCTCAATATGATACACATTTTTTTCTCTGTTCATTTGACTATATACAGAAGTGCAAAAAGTCAACCTTCGTCCCTTAGGTTAGAACTCATCATCTGCAGCATTTCGGACCTCTCCAGTCTGGAGAAGTCTTCGCTTTCTCGCTCCTAATCTCACTACTATCCACCAAACATCCAAAGACCCGTCAATCTCACTGCTCGTTTTGGCCTGACATTCAGGGCAAACTTAAGAAATATTCAAACAAAAGTACATAACTTTTTTTTTTTTAAAATGGATACAGTAGAAAATAATTTTTACTCTAAAACATGGACAATCTATATCTCAGTACAATATATTTTCAAACATGATCTCGACATGTTACAAGGAAAATTTTAAGTTGGTTAAAACATTAGTTTTTCTGTTTGTCTGCTCAGAGATGCTGCGGTGGCAGCAAATTAATTGATCTCATTCCTTGTATCAAAAAAGTCTTTCATCAACAAAATTAACTGATAATGTAACATCATCTGAAAAAAGACATCCAGCTATATGAATGAAGTGAATATTTAAAACTGACTCAACACATTATCATTTATATGGTTTGAAAAAGTTATGAATGTCATATTACCTCAAAATCTACAACGGCTATATCAATGTTGTCAAGTAATATATAGTAAGGCAAAAAAAAGAAAAATCTACAACTACATACCTCAAATAGATTCAAATCCTTAAGTAGTACATAACACAGAAGTTCAATGAAATTTAAGAGAGTAATTGTTACTTTTACATAGAGAGAAAGAACATAAAAAGATCATAAGCGGCATGTGAGAGAACTATAAAACATCATTGGTGTTCTTTACCTGCATGGTGATTGAAAGTACATTTGATTGGGCTGGGACCCATTAATTGTAATCTAAGGCTTCTTTAGGTACATTACAATCGGTAAAGACACACTACACACCTCTGTGAGAACACAAAAGGGATGTGATCATAAAACTGACAGATGAATGAAAGGTAATAAACATGTTTCCTTAGTTAAGCCTCATGGGAGATGCTTCATTAACCCTTTGTGAAGATGATTGAGAGGAAAACTGTGCTTTGGTTTTTGTAGTCAGATCTACAAGTGAATGAGAACCTTCGCGCTTTGCTTGGAAACACAAACACATAACGTGTTGTGTTGCCTCAAAAGCGAAAGTTCACTCAGAATGAAATTAAAACAGGGTGACCAGACAGACAATCATTCAAGTGCACATGTGGTTTTCAATGACCTAATAGACCTTTGGGCCTGTTGTTTTTAAATTCCCATCGATACATGGCTCAACAGTGCTTCTTGGAGACACAGTTTTAGAGTCGCTCCTCTTTAAAAGACGGAGAACAAGGTAACGCAATGTCAATTGAAGCTACACCCTCTACTTCACCAGGCTTTAGAGTCAATGGACTTGAGCAACAACTTAATCCCAAAACACAAACAACACTAGTCTACGAGAAGAGGTATGACAAACTTTAGAAAAAACCCTCCATTTTTGATTTGAAAAGAAAAAACAAACAAAATTATAAACAAAAATTTGGCAAGAACCCCACTTCTAAAACTGATTAATTAGAGAAAAGTAAAAAAAAACAAAAGAAATCAAAACAAAACACTCACAATGGAGATTCTGAAACCAAAACAATACAAAAAGAGCCATACAAAACTTTTACCTTCGGTAAACAAATAACACTGCTGAGATAACACTCTGGTTTTAGCTGTATGGCCTTGATGGCACATGACAAGGTGAGAAAAGTTAGCCTGGCTGTGCTTTCAAGGTACACAGGTATGTTGGTTTACCCAGAACATTCATATGTCCAAGACCCTCATTTCAACATCTAGTTTCACTAGTAGCCATAAAAAAAAACCAAAAAACACAATACTGTACATGCCTAATTCTTTTGGCGAATAAAATTCCTGTTAAAATCATTGTGCCTTTCAGATTTCAATTCAAATTCAAGGTGCGTGTTTGCATTACACTTGTAAACTATGAAATATGGCTATCAATTAAAAACAAAATAAAGCAGAACAAATAAAAAAGGAAAGACAGATCTTGGTCTAACAACGTACCAGCACTGGATGTTGCTGTTATGCAACCACGCTCTTGACCTTCTGTGCGTGCGGTAATGATAATAATTAGAACAAATTGAGTGCTATGATTTAGTCAGACACAGAGGTGTTATGTGAATGCTTCCCCGCAAAGGGAGAGACACACTGACCCCGGCACCAAGATATCCTCCTCTCTCAGCTGGACGTTGAATTTGACAACAAATCCCTCTTGACGTTGATATGTGGGGAGATGGCACAGATCATGTGTTGCACCCTTGATGTTTACACGTGTGATGAGACCATCGTCGTGGACCGGCTAAGAGATGGCAGACCCTCCTTGTCGTCCCATTGCTTGACATTCTGAAGGTTATGTACATAAAGGCTGAACTCTTTTGGCTTGGACGGTGCCAGCACACATTCATTTGATCTGTAAGACATGATGGATTTCTCTTCAGTAAAAAAAAATGCATTAGAGCTTTGTGTTGTACTCTGTGCACACGAACTGCAGCTAAAATGTTTCACTCAAAATAAGCAAACTTTGTAATGAATGGAGGGAATGTGAGGATTGAAATAGGAACTCACTGTTCTTGAGAGGAACTACATTTGAGTCAAGTACTTGTGACTACTCAGATGATCTGCAGATATTATTGGAATCTGGGGGTAGAAAACAGACAGGGATCAAATGAAGCATCCCGAACCGAAAACACTCAAAGCGGACGTTGGCTGGCAACATAAAACACAGATCAACACATTTTAACCACATCCTCTCACATTAACAGTTCATTACTGAAAGATGAAAAAATAGAAAAAGCAATTTGGCTACAGTTTCAGTTGTGACATGTCATTAAGAATCAACTTCTGCACAGCAGGGTGGGGAAGAGGAGGGTTGAAGGGAGGGAGGAGATGGGGGGGGGGGGACTGTCAGTGAGGTGGCTCCCCCATGCAAATCTAAGTCCTCCATGTTGTTGACCTGCACACCTCAGTAAAATGCATAAAACTGGTCCTGGATCAAGGCTAGTAACATGATGATTCATCCTACATTTTCACAAGTCTTCTCCCTAGTATTGTGAAATTGTGCAATGTAACTAGCTGCTTACAAAACGCCTTCAACAGAACTGAAAGCAGAAGGTTGCAAATCTTGTCTGACTGTAATAATAATGAATATGTCCAGCTTTGAAACACGAGGAACATGGTAAAGCTTTGCTTTACAAGCTGGGAGCAGCAGCGAAAAAAAGAAGAAAAAAAAAAAAAAAGCCAAGCACCAAAGGGCACAGATAGCGACTTTTGCACAAGCTGTGCGAATGGCTCTAAAAATTTTGGAAAAAAAACTACCTCATACATACCAATTGCATGTATTCGTTGGTAGTCAACTTTGATAAGGAAGAGTCCTCAAAATGGGAAAGGACAAAAATCGAGGTTACAATGAGGACAAACATTAAATGCAGTACAGTATGTTTTTTTCAGAAAGACAGATCTGAGAAATGTATGAATATTGTGGTTAGAGTTAAAACTTGTCACATCATGATATGTGTTTACATGTTGGACTCTAGTGTAGGCCAACAAGAGGGAGTACCGCCTTTTACCCAGCCCACCCCTCGCTGTGAGACACAAGCATCCCCAGATCGTCCATGTGCATTGAAAGACAGAGATGAGTGAGAGACAGACAGACAGAGAGACAGACAGAGAGATAGACAGAGAGTAAGAGAGAGACATAGAGAGATACAGAGAGAGATAGAGTCTAAGGCGGTAAAGGTGCAAACCTGATTGGTGGAGGCAGTTGCGAAGGGGCTTGTGGCAGATGTGGTGGCTGCAGACACAGTGGCTGGAGTACCACCGTGCATCATGGGAACTTTTTTGGAGGGAAAATCATGTAAGCAAAAATACACGGAGGAGCAGTGTAGCCACATACACACCAGGCAAATGAGGGAAGGAGAAGGAGCAAGGGGGGGGGGAGTCAGCGAGGGATTCGATTTAACTGGTTCCCTTTCTACCCTCTGCCAACTCTGATAACAAGTCTTGTGATCTGAGAACTTGATGTGACACAGTGTAGCTGCCGCAGCAGCAGTGACTTACTTCCACATTTCTGTGTTTTATTGATAATAAAATGACCAACACCGTACTTTCTTGGTAAACTCCAGATGAGTGCGAACTTTAAAAAGTTCTACAGTAAATAATATAAATAAAAGTGCTGTCACATGAGTCTTTAAAGGGATAGTTAAGATCTTTTGAGATGGGGCTGTGTGAGGGACTTACCCATAGTCAGTGTATTTACAGAAGCAGGCTCGAGTGCTGATATGAAAGCTTAGCAATGCACTGCTATGGGTCAGGGGTTAGCAGCAAAACATATTTTAGCCCCCTAAAGCGAGTCCCACCTAAAAAAAAAAATCTATATCAGTTTAAGTGTGTGCTATATTAAAAATATTTTCACTGCTTTAGTGTGCCGGCAGACAGTTATTTCCAACAGGGAACTGAAGCTGTAAGTCACTCTCTTCACAGCCAGACTCCACTGAGAAAAACAGTGATTTAACATTGCTGAACACAGGAGCTGCTGGTCTACCTCTGCCTCGATCAGTTATTTTGTTTGTGTTATTGAGTGACTTTGGCATTTACTGTAAAAGGGTTAGTTCAGACTCACCAAAGTCACACAATAACACAAACTAACTCACTAATTGAGGCAGAGGTAGACCAGCAGCTCCTGTGTTCAGCAATGTTAAATCACTGTTTTTCTCAGTGGAGTCTGTTTGGTATGACAAGAGCATAGATGGGAACTGAAGCCATTAATAGGCTGTCTGCTGCAAGCTAAAGTGGAGAAAATGTTGTAAATAAAGCATGCACCTGAATTGTTATTTATTTTTTCCAGTGGGATTTTTTTTAAAGTGGCTAAATATGTTTTGCTGCTGCCCCCACAGCAGGACACTCCTGCCCCTTCTCCAAACTGGGGGCATGCTGACAGACATCTACTGTGTGTAATACACTGACTATTGATAAATATTCCATAAAACCCCACTTTAAAAAATCAGAACTATCCCTTTAAGGCAGAGAAGATAAGGGGGAAGGTTATAATTGAACTCCCTCCATTTTAAAAACCTTTTTAGAAGGATTTCAATAGGTGTCAGGTTAGACCAGCCAAAAGCCAAGTTAAGGGCATGAGAACGACAGTGGTAAAGCAATATATAGTAGGTGTACACAGAGAAATTAACAGTATTATATATCAGTTAAACTGATTATGAACAACATTAGCTGTCATACAGGTAATAAACAACATTTAAATGTCACAATATTTGTCTTTCCTTATGTGGACTCTTGCTTATGCTTCAAATCACAAATAGTATCTTCACGCAACCCAAACAGCGACTCTCAGGTCACCAAAATGTGGCTACAAGTACAAAACAGTAAATCTGGCAGCAGGGGTCAATTTTGATGACGTGCGAATCACAGACATGAAGTTACAGACAACTGAAGAAGGAAAGCTGGAACCTACCAACGCTGGCTGCAGGTGTCATGCACAATATTGAGCCTGCCCATCATGCAGTGCAACAGGAAGTGGATTGGATAGGGAAGAGAAATCAAAACAGCCCGTCACAAGGTTCGTTAGAGTGAGGGGGGGAGAGATAAGGTGGGAAAAAAAAGGTTAATATCTCTTGGACACAGTCATCAGTGATTGGAAAAAGGCGAAGTGGTGAACTCATCGTATCTGTTAATCAAATGAGAGTGAGAATCTGAACTTTTGTCTCAAGTGCATTGCATATGAATGTGTAATAGAGTGATAGTGCGGTTGAGATTGTAACTATCAGGTATTAAACATTATATACACACTCTAGACAGAAGTGCGGAGAGCAGCAGATGTGTACAGAAGCCGGACTCTGCAGCCTGCTGTTTGGCGCCATTAACCAACCCATCCAGCCCCGTTCATCCCAGCCCAAGCCAAAGCCCCAGCAATGGTTTCTCATCAAAATATGAGTAATCACACCATGAACACTTTAACCTGACAAACTATAACTAAGCTCTGTCCTTTCTCTCAAACATTCATGCCTTCCTCATTCAGCCTGCAGGTGAGCAGGTAGCTATGTGGAGTTTTAATAAAGCATTAGTACACAAAACACAGTCTAATCCATCTGAACACCTAGTGGCCATGCAGTGCCATACAAAGCATAATGCAAACATTTGTTGAAGCATTCTAACTGCACTTTGAGACCCAAACTCTGACTGGCCTAGAATGAAATCTTTAATGTTCTGTGTCTATATTTGTAAGTCTCCTCTATCTGAAGACAAAAATAGTCCACAACCAAACTGCTCTGTACTGCAATCTACCACACTGCCCAACCCCAGACAGGCAGGAGCCAGGTTAGACTGATCCAGGCATCCTCTGGGCGGTCAGAGCACTAGTGGCGGTTGCTTTGGGAGCCATACCTGATGGGAGGAAAGCAGCCTGCTGCTGAAACTGCATGCTGGCCAGGGCCTGTTGGTACTGGAGCATGCCGGTGTTAAACACGGCAGAGGCCCCGTTGGCCTTCTCCAGGGCTGCCCGCTTGGGCAGGGGAGCCATGACACTAGGGGCGATGCCCTGCCCAGCCAGACGGAGGGAGGTCAGTGAGAAAGAAAAAAAAAAAAAAAAGCAGAGATAGAAAGAAAGAGAGAAAGGTGCGTGGAAAACAGAGAGAGAGAAAGAGAGAGAGAGAGGGTGTGTTGGAAAGAGGCAAAAACGGGAAAGAAAACAAAAAAAGGTACATACGTTAGAGGACATCATATAAACAGCATCACAACATCCTTGTGTGTACAACAACAACAACAACAACAACAATATCATCATATCATCAGTAGCAAGCAAGCAGCAGTCTGACACAAGTACTACACAAGCAGGAGCATGGTGCCTACTGGAGCTACTGGCTAACAAGCATTCATATATTCATTATTTCATCAGGAAGCTTACTTGGATTATTAACTTTGTACTCTTAGGGCTGACTAAATGCAACATGAGCAAGCATTAACTATTAAAACAATAAGGCTGCTAACAGGAGGTGGAACAGGTAGGAAGCACAGAGAGAGGGAGGCTGCACTGCTAGCTCCATGATAAACTGTGTAAGCCATGTTTAAGTGATGGTTCACTCTCAGACAAGTGTCAAAAATGGTCTCAGGCCAAAGGACTTGAGTCAAATGTTAAAACGTGGTTTTTTTCGGGTGTGAATATTTACACCGTAAAACGCTCTGCGTGGGGGTTTTATCTTGACATGAGGCCATCCTTGAGGTCTGAATATCTGTGACAAGATCTGATGATGGAGTGAACTATCATTTGAACTGTAATCATCTGTTATGGTGGGATCACTCCCGTATGGTTTTAAAGACTGTTCCTCT
Organism: Epinephelus cyanopodus; assembly: GCA_026686955.1. Lineage (NCBI taxonomy): Eukaryota > Metazoa > Chordata > Actinopteri > Perciformes > Serranidae > Epinephelus > Epinephelus cyanopodus. Next base: position 11,131,270 of record CM048926.1, on the reverse strand, counting down.
TAGCCCCACCCTTATCCATCTGACATGCACTAGCGACACAGACATGCACACATTTGGTTGAGCTGCTCCACAACACTGACCACTGACTTGGACGTAAGACTGAAGCCATGCCACCATTATAGAAGCTCTACTTCCCTAGCCCTCGCTGACTTTTGTTAAATAGGCTACAGGTGATGAATTGATTGTGGCTCCTGATCACAAATTCTGCATTTGAATTCGTGTTTGAGGTGATTTCTACGTAGTCGTTTGGTGTTGGATGCAACCTGAGCCCAGAAAGCCACAATCATTTCATCACAGGCAATAATGACAGATCAACAGGAGGAAAAAACAGACATTGCACTGAGACAACGACAAACAAAAATAGCTAGGAATCTTTGGTTAAAACACTGCTCTACAACAAAGCCACATGCCAAGCTAAAAGGTGAAAGGTCATAGTACCAGGTCAAAGGTTGCGTCGAGGGGTCGCTTCAGTGATTTGACAGCCGACTGAGTCTTAATTAGCAGGCAGCGAGCACATGATGGCAATGGGCCAATGGGGTTCAAGCGCATTAACATAAACCAGCAAGCAGAGGTGCATCATGGGGGCAGCAGTGCAGTTTGGGTATAGGTGAGAAAAAACAAAAACAAATAAAAAACAAATCATTGGAATGCAATATACAAGGGGATAACAGGACTAAGGCATGCACAGTGTGGACACTAGATCTACTGCTCAACAGTTAAAATGATCATCAATAATCAATGATAACTACCAATCTACATTAGTTATTGTCACACAGAGATGGATGAATATAGCGGTGAGAATATTATTCAATCATTTCTTTTTCAGTGGGTCTCAGTTATCGTATATATCAGACAGAAAATTACATGGAAGCACAATTCACAGGTTTCTCTTTCACTGTGCACATCATAGTCAGTGTCACATGACAACAAAGCTCTCAGCCTCGCTATGTCAATAAAAGCATATAGAAAACAACAGACAAGTGTGGCTGAACAAATAATCACAGGTGCTGTTACTGCGAGACAGCACAATGAGTTGTTTTTTATAATGTCAAGAGGAAGAGAAGTAAAAGATCGGAAGTACAGGAACAATGGTGTCACAAATAAGACCTGGCCGTCAGAGAGAGACAGAGAGAGGAACTGCTCCTCTGCTTGTGGTCTTGGATGAGATGAACAAGGAACATGATGTTTTTTTTGTTCCAGATTAGGAAGGAGACAAGCTAATTGAGAGTAAAGCACCATGATCTGATCCTCCTTCATATCATCCTGCTGTGAGTAGATTTTACCCAAACCAAGTTGCACCTTTACAATTTGACCTGGCAAAAGCAGAACTGAAACAGCTAAATAACACCAACCAGGAAGGTGAGACACTTTCAAACAATAATATGAGCCACAAAACATATTTCCTACTGGGTGACTGAACTCATAGTAGCCCTGATATAAATGTAAGAACTAAATTGCTCCTTAAGCGTGGTGTTTGTGTGTGAATGAGTGTGGCCACAGTTGTACAGACTGCTCACCATGGCCGCGGCGGCTGTGGCCTGGTTCACCTGGTGCTGGGCTGCCTTAATTTTGGCCTGCAGATGGGCCGGCGGGTGGAAGTACTTGCACTTTTCCCGAGAGCATCGACCCTTGATGTAGTCCATGCACACGGTGACGGTGTTGTCGTTGGTGTCTATCATGGTGCTGTCTGCGGGGTGGGCGAAGCGACAGTCGTTCTCCCCCCGAGAACAGTTGCCCCTCTGATATTCCCGACACACCTGGAAACAAGAGGAGAGGAAGGGTGTCAGGAGAAGACGTGAAGTTACCTACCAGCATGTGGATACAACACAAGATCAGTCCCCACTGAGACAGGATGGATTACTGAACAGCCCTACTGGGCACAGGCCCAAGGGCTCAAACTGTCAGGGGCTTTCCTGGCCTTTGCCTTCAATGTGTCGCTCAAATTAACACATACTGACCAGGAAGGAACTCAAACTGACCACAAAGAGCCCAAAAAATATAAGAAATTACCTCAAAGATACAAAATGACCGCAGAGACAAAATGACCCTAAAGAGACACGAAATGACCCTAAAGAGACAAAAATAACCTCAAAGAGACAAAATGACCCCAAAGAGACACTAAATGACTCTAAAGAGGCAAAAAATAACCTCAAAGAGACACAAACTGACTCCAAAGAGACAAAAATAACCCTACAGAGACACAAAATGACCCCAAAGAGACAAATATAACCTTTAAGAGACATAAAATGACCCCAAAGAGTCAAACATAACCTCAAAGAGACAAAATGACTTCAAAGAGGCTAGAAGAACCTCAAGGAGACACAAAATGACCCCAAAGAGCCAGAAAATCACCTCAGAGACAATAGATTACTTCAAAGAGACACAAAATCACCCAAAAGAGTCAAAAATAACCTCAAAGGGACACAAACTGACCCCAGAGACAAAAAATAACCCTAAAGAGAGACAAAATGACCCCAAAGAGACATATATAACCTAAAAGAGACACAAAATTACTCGAGAGACAAATATAACTTTTAAGAGACACAAAATCACCCAAAAGAGTCAAAAATAACCATAAAGAGACACAAAATCACCCAAAAGAGTCAAAAATAACTCAAAAGGACACAAAATGACCCCAAAGAGACAAAAAAACCCTCAAAGACAACAACAAGAAAGAGGTAAAATCACCGCAAAACTCTGTGTATCTTGCTCCTGTGTAGAAGAGGTGGTAGGGCCTTTAGCAGATCTGTGCCCAGGGGCCAATTATTCTACAATCTGCCTCGTTTATAAAATATTTCCTACATTGTGCATTTGCGTCGTTATGTAGAATACATTGAGTATGACTCATCAAGCCTTCACTCTGTCACAGTAGAGAGTTAAAAAACATCCATTAAGCTTAAAAATGCATGAGATCTGCAGTCCAATAAATAGATTAAAATGCTTTGCAAGGTCACGTTCCTCTTGCTGTGTATGCCATTTTCTATGCCTTCCTCTGTGCTGTAGTCTTTCACACCGACCACGAGATCTGCACAGATACATACACACTGTACTTCCTGTTTAACTAGAACTGTGAAATGCTGAGTTTCTGTGCTTGGTCCTGAATAAACATCACACTAAAGAAGGTGCTGCAGCTTTAGCACAGGAATAAAATGTCATGATAATGCTTTTTTAAATAAAGACCTATGATGCGTTTGTTGGAGCTGTGAGTCTCAGACATGTTTCAGAGTCTATATGTGAGACACCAGAGGGCAGCACCTTCCTTTATATTACATGTATCATGAATGCATGGGTACTGATTACCTCCTATTCACCCTGCTTTTCTGCAGTGTGTCAGCAGGTTGTGGTTTACAGATAAATGTGTGCTTTTTAATTTTACTGACATAATTTAAAAGAGGAAACCTGTTCTACATCAAGTACGCTCTGCTGAACACACACAACTGATTTTTGATGATGTTTTTCTGAGTCGACCCTTATTCTTTTTTTTTTGTAAGCAAGTGATATTGAGATATTTCCAGTGCAGCAACAACAAAGTTTTATTTTGGTGGAGGTCTCAAAAGGCTTTTTTCTAGACTCAACACTTGGCCATGGTAGAGGAGGACGACACAGTAATTCCTGTGCTGACAGTAGCCTTGATAGACCTCAATGCAATGCTGGCGCATCGAATGTTATGCTTTGAGTGGGAGTTACGGTTTTACTTGACTAGAAAGAACGTGTTTCTTTGCTGTTGCTGTACTATTGCTGGTGCTGTGGAAATCGTCACTGCTCTCTCTACTCAAATAAATATTCAACAAGTTCAGGCTCATCTCTAGTGCTTGTCTAATGGTGTTTTGTGAAGCGTACGGTGTGAAAGCACAAACTGTACTAGAACTAGATGAGGCAGATTAAGTGGGAGTGGGTTCATGAAAAAAAAGTAAACAAGTCTTAATTACAAATCATCTCTTGGAATTCACTCAGCATCATGAGCTGGTGAAAAATTACAGCTTATGAACTTCTGATGGTTTTATTTGCATTTCCCTTTAATTAGCTCCTACTATGCATAATGGTACCTGCTACTAATATTACAATTCAGTTTCTGAAACAATTTATGCACGTCCAATAAAGGGTGCCGTTATTCTTATGCTTGTTAAACAACTTGTTAACAACACTTGTCTTGTTTACAGGCTCATTATCATCCTGGGCGACTCCACTCCCACTAAGAAACACATCATGAAGTAGATTTTATTAGTTTTCCTGGAAGTCTTAGGGGGAGTAGGTTGATTCTATGCTCCATAAAATGTTGAGGAAACCAGGTTCTTTTCATCAGTGTGTTTCTTACCTCAAGTCTATCTGTTCTCAGCAGTTTCTGGGCCGCAGCAGCGGCAGCGTTCGGGACTTGGCTGACGGTGGGGCTGGAGGCCATGAGGACAGGGGTGCTGGGCATGATCTCCTGGGGCATCAGGCCTGGTGACACAGGGCTCAGGTAGGGATTAAAGGCTGCGGCTGCAGCTGCTGCTGCTGCACTGGCGTTGGTGGCCAGGCCTGGCGTCATTGAGAACATGGGCTGGAAGAGCGCAAACAACAAGCAACGGAATTAAAATACTACGGATAAAATGTACACATAAACCACACGCTGTGAGCTCTCTGTATGGGAATAGAGACGGACCGACGGGGGACAAATCAAAAGACGGCAAGAGCCACACACACAGTGAGGGAGCTGTATATGTGTGAGCCTTTACATGTATGTGGTCTCACCGTGGGCAGTAGCTGTGGTATGTTCATACGTGTGTGTCCTCTCACCATAGGTGGTAGCTGCGTGCCAGGCATCATGGCGTTGGCGAGCTGCATCTGTTGAGCGAGCATGGCCATGTTCTTCTGCTGGATCAAGTTGTTCCTGCCATTGATCTCCAGCTGGGTCTTTAGGTGGGGAGGAGGGTGCAGGTACTTGCAGTTCTCCCTGGAACAACGGCCCTGAAGTGACAAAATGGGGCAACAGAGTGAGAATGACACGTACTGTATACTGCACTGGCTGTATTCACACAGGAAACATGTTACTGTCAAATTAATGGACAAGTATATGTTAACACTACTGGGGTGAAGTTCTTTTGGGAGCATCTTAGATACGAACATCACTGACTGAGGATGTTTGTGTTTGTGAAGTTCACCTGAGCTTGTGAAAAGAACACTTCACCCTTATAAACACTATTGAGGAAACTGTGACACTGTATGCTAGGATGTAAGTGAAAAATGTACTGTGATTTGACCTTGTAACACCCATGACGACCTTAGGTTCTTTGTTTCTTACAGAAAAACAAAGTAACAATGAAAAAAGAATACTTCATCCCCAAATAATGATTTATACGCCAATTACTCGCCCCATGTTATGTTGAATTTGTAAAGAAAATTTTTTTTTTTTTTTCTTGCATGCCTCTGCAGTGAACGAAGAATCCAAAAAGGCAAACATTCTTAATAAACTGAAGTCATAGAGGACCACTAGATCACAACATCCATTTACAAAATCTCGTATATATCTCATGCAGTATAATCCAAGTCTCATCTAGCCAGTCGTATGCTCAGTACTCAGCACATGCATTTTCGCTAAAACATTACCATTTAAAACATGTCTGCAAAAACAGAGCATCCGCACTAGTTGTCCTTGTGTTTTAAATAACACAATTTTAGTAAAAATCGTTCATTTTTAATCGCAGACCGCCTTTACTTCAATTTATGAAGCTGCTTTTTTCATGTTTGGATTCTTTGCTCACCTGAATTCAATGTAACACAGTGTAAGGATTTGACATACAAACTCAATCACTCACACACTCACACACTAGCGGCCAAGGTTACCATTCAAGGTGCCAACTGCTAAACATCAGTTAAGCATTCACACACTCACAAGTCAGGGTTCAGTATCTTGCCCAAGGATACTTTGCAGTCAAACCGCCGATCTTCCAATAAGTGAACAACCTGCTCTAACTCCTGAGCCACAGTGACCCACACCTGCTAAACATCAGCCTGTTACCGCTGTCACTCACGTTAACATTTAGCTCAAACCAGCATTGTTCCCACGTCTATGGCATAGCCTTTCTCATCTCATCGTACTCCAACAGTCTGTGCTATCCCTCAATACTGACTAATTAAAACAGCATATTGAGCATTAAGACATTACACTACGAAAATGGCAGACAGTCACGTTTTTGTTATGTGCAACATCTTAACATCAGAAATGGTGTAAATGCTCAATGTCAGACACTCTAATTCTCATTAGGCCCGGGCTGAGTCTTGCACTAATTGTTAATGGCTTGCTATTTCTGTTAATCCCAGCAGGGACAAGTGTACGTGTGTGTGTTTGTGTGTGTGCTAGCCCCAGTAGGTCGTGACGGACACTGTTGCTGCTCTCCAGACGTCCATCTTAGCTACATGTCTAACTAATGCTATAAATACCGTCCCCTCATATGATCCGTGTATATATTGTATCAGCAGTCACCCGGAGGTCACACTTCAGAGTCTTCGAATAATTATCTCAGACAGGGATCCCTTTTTGCTGCCTGCTGTGAGTATCCAATTATACCTTCAGTCTGGAGAGGAGGAGTCTATGAAGATGTCTGACACACACGCACATTCTCATGCAAGCAAGAATGCGTATACGTCGGGGGTCATGTTCGGATAACAGGTGGCAGACTCACGTCACGCAAACACGAGACAAAAACACACACAAACACGTCCACAGTTTAAGAAAGACGTGTATTTACTTTCAACCCTGCGGCACAGCTGAGCTGACTGTGGCAGCCTGTGCTTTCCCTCACTGACAGAGCCGTCCCCACTGGGATTTATCCCTATACCCCGTCATGACTTCATTCCCCCTTCCCATCTCCTTCACTTTCACTGACACTGGAGCACCGGACAGGTGCGAGGGGAAGGGGGTGGGGGATAAGGAGCAGAGAGAGGGGGACACTTCACTGGAGGGGGGAGGTGGCTCTTAAAGATTTTTGTTATGTCCACTTATCTGAAGTTGCTATCTCAAGTTCTCATTGGAGCTCCTTTTAAAGTGATTCACTGAGGATTGTGTTGCACAAGGCAGGTGACAGTAATGCAGAATCCATGGAGCGGGACCACAGCCATGTCTCCTCTACTCTGTGTGCCTGTTATCTGTCTCAGTAACAGAGGGGAGAGCACAGATGAAGAGTTTGTCACTGGTCTGCTTCCATGTGATAGCTCGGGTGAAGAGTTAACTGATGTGAGATATTACGTCCTACTTTTAGATGATAGTGGAGGTCTGTATTCAAACTCCTCAACGACGTGAAGCAGGAGGTATTTTCCTTTGATGGAGTATCAAACAAAAGACAAAGCGCACACAAACACATATGTATGGCTATAAAAATGGCACATCTGTATTTAATGACCCCTCACAGTGTGAGTGATACACCTTCAGTGAATCGGAGATACAAGCAGATATGAATATATCACAGTTTTTTGAAGTATGGAATAAGGCTGTGACGATAACCACATCACAGCAATGCTGCAGTCATGTTTTGTTTTTTTGTTTTTTTAAAGTCGATATAATACAGTCACTGAAAGATGCACTGCACTGGCTCTGATGCGGCCCCTCTTTCCGCAGTCACCACTTTGTAGCCTTGCTCAGTGTCTAGCCCACAGCACTATCACATTATGAGTGCTAGCCTATCAACACAGAATACTGCCGTGCCACAGACGGCAAAGACGGAGACCGGAGCTGCTCTGGTCAGTGAGTGGACTCGGAACTGTGTGCAGGATGTAAAGCCTCGATTTTAGCAATCTCATAAATTAAGTGCAAATTACACTGTGTGACATGGATATGAAAAATTAAGTCCAACATCAAGTCTGATGTATGCAGAGTGTACAATGACAGCGCCTACTGAATCGCAGGCTACAACGTACGTCCATCGACTTCAACACGCAAGAACAAAATGTCATCATCCATCTACGCCGCTGCAATAGTAAGGGAAACATGAAAACAAACATGAATCAAGCCCTCGTTATAGTGGCATTTATGTGTCTAGAAAAAAGTCTTAAGAAGAAGAAGAGAAGATAATACAGAGATTGTAATGACCATCACAATCTCTCACACTAGCATGTAATAGCATGTAATTTTAGCTGTATGAGTCCGAGAACTGCAAGAGGAGGAAGAGGGAGTGAGACTGCGCCTGGATGCAGGCAAGAAACCATATTATTAAAGTTTGGAAAAATGCAATGCAGTGACCGTACGATCACTTTTTCATCGTGGTAAGAAAAAAGCCGTACCGTCACAGCCCGAGTATGAGATGAATAATGTTTATAAAACGTACAAACCTATTCAAAAGGAGAATTTATATTCACTGTTAAAAGATTAAAGTAAAATTCAACAGAAGCATAACTTTCCATGCTGAGGTGAAGGTCTCCCGTTAACTTCCAAGAATGACCATGAGCTGAGCTGGCATTCAGAGGAATTCTGACACTGACAACACTCAGAGGTGTGCGCGAGTGTGTGTGTGGAAAGTGGGCGAGTGTGTTGCACATGTGTGTGAGCAGAGAGGAGCTGAAAGTAGGTTCTAATAGCACTCATCCAGAGAGTGACAATGGCATGCAGCGAGGGGAGGGTGAGAGCGTGTGGAGCGAGTGTGTGTTTGCGTTACGTGTGTGTGTGTGTGTGTGCAGAGGGGGCTGCAGAGGCATGGAGGATCATGTTGCGTTCACCCCGCATGACCCGGCCTGTCGACCGCCACATTCACAACTGCAGCAGTTACTGTGTGGGTTAAGGTGGGAGGGCAGTGTTTGAGAAAGAAACACGTGGCTTTGACTTTAGCACATTTGCCGTTCTGTCGAATCACGGAAAGGAAGATAGCATCGACTAACACCGGCAGCCATTTTGAATAAAGAATCAGGTCCCAGAAGAGGAAACGTCAAGCTGCATAAGTGGAAAAGGGAGAGAGACATAGTGAGTCTGTAGCGAGAGCCGGGCTGCGTCAGGGAAATTTTAGAACTTGCAGAAGAAGTGATTAGTGTGGGTCAACGCATGCAGCGAGCAGAGAGAGAAAGAAATGGAGATGCAGACGGAGAGAAGGAGAAGAAAGACGCTGCCTCTCTCACATCATGTTTGTGGCTGTTATTGTGACATCAGCGGCCTTGAGGAGCAGCTAGAGACGGTGTCCACGGCAACAGAGCAGCCAGACACTCCTGCTGTAACCACACAGTGATTCCTGGAATCTTCCCCATCGCTGGCAGATACAGGAACTAAGCAAAGAAAATACTACGGATACAACCGACCCTGAAACCGCAACTAATCCAGGAGAAGAGGGCATCCAATCATCACCTCTCTCTGTCCTGCTGTGTCCTGGCCTTTTTTTGTGTTTGTGCTGCTCATACAACCATCACGAAAAAGCTGATACTCACTGCAGATTAATGATAAAGACATCATCTTTAACATCTCTTATCGCTGACTGGCTTTTTTTTGTCTCAATCAGGGTTTCAAAACTGGAACATAGAATTACATTATCTCATTAGGCAAACACAATTTAAGGGTAATTATGCAGATAGAAAATTGGATGTGCTACGGAGACCCATAGAAGGTTTAAAATCGTATTTTCATGGCACTGTGAGAAAATACCTGATGAGAATGTGATTAATAGTGAATAAACTGATTTGTCACTGCTGCGTGATTATGCCAGAAAACAACAAAGTGAGCAGCTTCAGAGCGATTCATCCACATCATTAGTTGATTCCCTCGTGTCACTGCAGGTTGATGAGCAGAGTTGTTACATATTTGTCTTCATCAACCAAACAGTGGCGCTCACAGATTTTTTTTCATAGGGGTGGCCACATGGAGCCACTGAAAATCTTCAGACTCAAAAAGCCAGAACTGAATTTCAGAAATTTGATTCTGCTGTTGAAATGCAAAGGTTGAAAACTCTGTCAAAGTGCAAAATACTTTGATTTCTCATTTTACAGTTTATAGACTAATACAGGTACAGTTAACATTTTGAGCTCCACAACAATCCTGTTTTAATGTGTTAAGTATCTACATGCTCGGTGATTAATTGTTACTTTTCCATATAAAGACAAATATGCAGCTTTAATTTAAAGGAGACTATTGATTGTAAGGAACAAAACATTTACTGGGAACAAGCCCTCTCAAGTTTAGAGGAGACCCGTGAGTACAACCAATTTTCATCCAGATATCTTGAGGTGAGAGTTCAACGGACATGAATACAGCCATGCCAGTGGTTCCCTCACCAAAATTTAACCAAAATTTGTTGCATTACTTAGCCCCCACCATAACAAGCCATGCCAACGTGGCTGTTACCAATGGATGCCTTGGGTTGTCTAGTTTCACGTGATCCAATTCCCTTTGGGCTAACTTAAAAAATAAGTGCGCCACCGTTTTGTACACAGAAGGACTAAAATCTAATTTTTCATAGCACAGAGAGAAAAACGCTGATGAGAATGTAAATAAACTGATCTGTCATTGCTCTGTGCTTGTGCCAAAACATCACCTGCGGATGTGCCAATAAATTGCACTTAAGGGAGCCAGAGTGTGTGGAATTTTTAAAAATTGTTTCTGTGCTTATGCCAGGAATTAGAAATAAGTTTTGGAGCAATTTGTCCACATCATTATGTGATTCCTCGCTGTCAGTGCAAGGTGACCCTGAGCATTTGTATCATGGTGGCCATTACCCCCCCTTGTCCCCCCTTTGGGACGCCACTGCATCCAAAGTGTGTGTCAGGAATGTTTTTTTCAGAGCTGCTACCTTAAGCATTACAACAAGTATTTCAATATAATAGATCCTGACCACATTGTTTTGTTTTGTTGTTGGTCGCTAAATACGATGTGCTGTTAAAAGGGTAGGTGTTATTAGCTGTAGCCTCAGCCCACACCTTTTTCAGACCGCAGAAGTTAAGTTAATTTACTTTATTGTAATGTATGTAATTGTACTATTTAAGTATCTGGTATTTTCTGTGAGAGGCTGTGACTTTATCTACATGAATTTGTAGATTAATACATGATGTTCTTATTTCTATTTACAGTATGAAATGAATTCTAAATTCTTAAATTCTTCTTGTGTCATCAAGGGCCACAATTCCAAAATGACCAAACTAAAATATATCAGAGAGAGCAACATACATACATTACTAACTATTGATTACTGATAACTGTTTCAGATCACATTTTATAAAATACTGTACTTAGTATTTGCTTGTCATATATACTTATGATAACAGAAGTGCGGATGATGGATCACAAAAAATAACTTCATGTAACAACTTGATATATATTTTTTACAGCTATTTAAAAAGGTCATTAAGGAAGAATCCAAATTATTATCAACCTCTTTAAAAATGGAATGACATATATTGTGTTGTTATAATTCCAACTCTTTAGCAAAGTGAGACTTGCTTTTCTCCGGCTGCACAAGTGAACTTCCCTTCCTCCTTTAAGTTCAGTCCAGGCTGTGTTTTGTATTATTAGTGGGGGTCTGTGTTTCTCCTGGTGAGATCAGACTTGCCAAACTCCAGGCAGAACAGGGAACAATAATCCCACTGGCTACCGTGCAGTCTGATTGATGATAAGTTGTAATAACATGTCCCACCCTGATCGCTCTCTCCTCTAACCCTCTGCCTCTCGCCTGTAGACACACACCCTGCTTTTGTGACTGTGCGGGATTTAAACAAACAATGAACCAATGTGTAAAGAATGCTGGGTGGGGCTGCATCCCATCCTTTTGAGGAGAAGAGATGAGGCATGCAGCAAGATGTGTTCATGCGCATGTGTGTGCGAGAAAGGGAGAGTGAGTCAGTGGAAAGGTGAAGAAAAACTTGCCTCTACTTAAGGGTCAGAGTAAAATACGCCCAATACACCAGTGGTTCCCAGCGTTTTTGACATGCAACCCCTCAGTACTGTCAGTTTACAGTGCGCTGAATACATTGCCAAAATACATTTCTGAACTGCACCTACACTTTGACCCGTCCAGACCTCTCGGGTCGCCCGGTACAGGTCTGTTTACTGGCCTCAGGGTTAAACAGAACATGGAGAAACATCTCAGATTGTTAACTGAATAATTCCTAGAGGTCTGAAGAGGTAAGGCTGACTATTTTTTCATATAAACACAAAAAATAAACAAAAAAGTAACACAATTTTGTATAGCAGAAATATTGTATTTTACTGTCCTATCCTGTAAAACGTCTCAAGACCCCTCAGACCTATCTTATGGCGATCAATCTAAATTTCCTATGGCCTTCAAAGTTCAAATTCTCACTTGGAAAATAATTTTTATCACACTAATAAACAGCTAGTGTTTGTCTGTTTAATATCACTAATCTGAAGCATCGCCTCTGCATATATATGTGTCCTGCATGTCATAAGGTTGATCATATCATGCAGTTATAATGTATCTAAACCTACTTTCCCTCTTATGTTTGATGCCCCCGTGTTGTGGTGCCATGTTCGGGTGTGAGACTCAACTGTGCTGCTTTGTGGTGTGAAGCTACCCTGTTCTCTGCCCTGCGTTCCAGTGACTTCTGTCTAAACATACGCAAGAGATGAAAGCCCTTTCTCCTCGCACACACTGTGAATGAAGCTTTGTTTTGCTGGAGAGCAGCAGAGACTCAAAGGGCCGAGCTCGGCGGTTGGTCTCTTTGTCTACTGTGCGCTCAGATATGGCATGAAATATAAAACATATCAAGCCAGTCAATAATCTGACGACATGCAGATCGTCTTTACATTGCACCGGAATTTCCTGATAGGTCAGTGAGGCAGCATGCAAATCACTGGGCCGAGAATATTCAGACGTGCTGGCGTGGTCTTACTGTTTGTGTGTTTGCAAGTATTGAGCCACCAAAAGCAAGGAGCAATTCACAATCGATAACACCCTTTTACAGTAAGGTACAATTGATTTTCTTTTTGTTTTTAGCCACTTAATTCTGCATTAAATTAGCAGTAAAGGTTTTAAAGAGGGCAAAGAAGACATTAGAGATCTGCACAGTCCTAGCGTGATGCGGCGTTGCATCTCGCTGTGACTTGCATTTCTATATCAGACCATGAACGCACATTCATACCCTTGTGATTATGTCTCTATATCTCCCTGCCGGGACTCAGTGTACACTGTGATCCACGCTGCACAGCTTAGTGGTCAGGGAGTTTATGTGACCTGTGGAGCTTATTGAGATATGGAGGAGGGAGGGAGTGTTAATCTATGATAATAGTTACAGTATGCCCCCGATGACGCATTACCACCCTCACCAAACAACGACGGAGAGAAAAGGATTATAGGCTACGACACACAGACCACACAGAGAGTGATAAGGTCAGCCAAATAAAGATACGATTCTGTGGACGGAAAGTTTGAGTGGATTTTTTAAATTTTCAGACATAATTTAAAGAAATGTTGCGCAAACTGGAGATGACAGTTAATGTTCTAGTATAAATACACATATGCATTAGACACAGTGGTAGCTGGACTATTTATACAGACACAAACAGAGAGGTACACACACAGCAATGAGTTATTCACACTTGAGAGGGTGTTGGTTCTCAGAAATGCCTCAGGTCAGATGTCACGTACACAGGAGCCCTGGATCCAAACTTAGACCTCTCTGTTTTTCTCCTGACATGCCCCCCTCTCTCGCTATCTCTCTATATCTTATCACACAAACACGCTTTCATGTGACTTTATTTACGCCGCTGTTTTCTCCACAGTCTCTGTTCAATGCAGCGCTGCCTCTCCTCCCGTAAGAGCTAACAAGGTTAGTTCCGTACTTTTCATTATCAGTAATAACAGAGCAATCTCGCAGGTATCGATTTGAGCTGCAGCACTTTATGAAAGCCATCCAGTACTCGCAGTGTGAGTGCGTGAGGAGGCCTGGGAACGTTCATTTAATCATCTCCGAGCTCCGCTTCCCAGTGGGAGAGAGAAAGAGGAGTCATTGCGCAGAAATCACAAGGTCCGGGTGGCGGTGAGGCGTCAGTAACGACACTATTGTTTCTGAAATGACTGAGGTGCGCTCTTCCTCAGTGTCTGGGGGCGTCTCCGGCTGAGGATCAAAGTCTGACATGTATCTCAATCAGCCATTTCGAAACTTGAAAGATGAGTAATCTGGTGACATGCTATACTAATGATTAAACACTGCTTCTCGTGCCTTAGCAGAACATCTACACCAACAGCAAATGAACTTATATAACTCCCCACCACATGGACATTAATGGTGTATTTATTAAAATCATTAAAGCTACTAATATGCTTTCAAATGAGGATTAGGCTGACATAACAGCCCTACATAGCACTACAAATCACATGAACTTTGTCAGATGGATAAGAAAAAGTAAAAAGAAAAGTGATCATATGAATCAAATGTAACACAGGCACACAGAATAAAAAAAAATCCTTTGACCAAGATAAGAAAAGTGTACTGTATGCCTTCCCGATCTTTCTCATCTCTTTCATGCAGACTACACCCTTGTTTCCACCTCTTCCGAGTGGCAGCTTAGCAATGCATCTAAAAAACTTCAAAAGCTGAGAGAAAGTTTAGAGGCATGTCACTACTCCTTTTCTCTTTTATACGCTGTTCTTTGATCCCGGCTGTCTGTTCTTCCTCTCTAACCCTCACCACTACCTCCATCATCTGCACAGGGTTCATTACCCTCTCAGTTTTGTGACACCTGGATCGCAGTAACACGCACAAAAAGTCTCTCTCATCAATAGCAGAGTAATAACCACTGGGCAGATGATTAATTTGGTTTGCAGCACTAACAGATTTAATCTGTCATGTATTGTGCTAATCTGATTTCACAGACTGTAATCCTATCCACAGCTCTAATCCCACTGTCAACTGGCCTAATCCTGTTTCTGCGTGCGATTATCTCTGTCGAACTTGGCACTAGCACAAACAGGATGCTTTCACTCTCTTTCTATCTCTCTCTCGTTGCCTTTCAAGAAGAGATTTTGCCTCACTTTAACTCCTCAAATTGATTCCCTCTTGAAAAGTGAGAAATAAAACCGACAGTGGAATAGGATGATTCAATTTATTTTCTTGCTCCACAAATTCTTTACCTGTGTTAATGTGCTATAATAAGGCAGGGAAAGCATCAAGTGGAATGATTCTAGTTTATTCTTGCCTTTTCAATCACTCGGTGGCCACAGGTCCTTAAAAAGTATTAAACTGTGTTAAATTCAGATTGGATGGGTTTTAAATGTTTTTTAGTCCCATGACTGTGTGGATTTCTGATGTTGGCACTTCAGGAAACATCATTTTAACCAGAGGGAAACACTATTCGACAGGGGAACAGACTTTAACACAACACCTGTGTGCACGCAATTCCTCCTCTATGCATTTAGATCATGCAATAAATATGCATCATTAAACTTCGGTCTTGCTAGCAAGCCTGCTGTTTAGTTTACTCTTTCTGTGCAGATGCAGATGTCATCTGTGTCATTTTACCTTACTGTTAATTTTGAACTGATGTCACTGTGTTTACTTGGAAAGAGCTTGTTTTACTTTTGGCATGCATTTCCTTCGCAATGTTAAGTGCAACATCGTAGGTAACTGGATGTTCCATGAAGAAATTTCGACTCTCATCCAAGACGCTTCTTCAGTTCTGATGTTCTTGGCTGAGAGGCGAAAAGTCTTCAAGAAATGCAAGCAAGTCCAGTTGCCTACAATATATCACTTTTTACCATGACTTGGATGACTGAGAATCTTCACCAGCATTTCCTCTGCAAGTTTGGTCTTAAATTTGATCTGAAGTGGTATTAAAAAGCTCTTAAAAAGTCTTGAATTCAACTTGTATATATATGTAGAGACCCTGTATAAGGGCAAGTTTCTCACCAAAATAAATGTACTCTTTTCCAATAAATAAAGAGTCTGAATTAAGAGTAAGTCAAGTGAGAATAGCTACAACAACCAATCATAGTAATGCTAATGCAAGTGCTACCAGTACTCATGAGATATAGATTAGCATATTATCTACCAGGTGCCAGTATGAGTAATAGATAATGAGGATACAGTGCAGTGTGAGGGAGTGTAAACAGAGAGCCCAGCAGTCCATTCATGTCACACAAAACTAATCAGGGCTAACACTAATTGGACCTCAGGTGGTGCCCCTGTTTCAGGTCAAAAAACAAGGACACATGATGGATCATGACTACCCAAAATGGAGACATCATCTGTGAGTGTGCTGGTGATGTGTTTCCTCCTCACTTGTTTCACTTCCCAGAGTTTGAGTTCAATGTCAAATAAAAACTTTGTACAATGAGTCTGCTGCAATCAGCAAAAAGGGAAAGTAATTAAGACCAGTGCCTTGGGTTTGACAGGCCCAGACACTGTGATTCTGGGAAGGAATGCGCTTTAACAAAAAAAAAAACAAGTTAGACACAGAAAGAGCAATTGAGCAAATAAAAAAAAATGGACAGCTATCAGCTATGCTTTGCCCTGTTGCCTCACGTTCTCGTGCCTTTCACCACCAGCGGGCATTTCACCGTGTAGCTTCTCGCTCTCGTTTTGGCATCAACATAGAGATAAGGGGGCAAGGTATAGTTGACTGATGGACCTAACAGCTGGCGAGAGGGAGGAGCGGCGTGAAAAGGTGTTGAGAGAGCTGAGTCTAAGTGAGTGGCTGTGCCCTCAAGCTCCTCTTCTCCACTCTCACCTGTCTAATGGGAGGATAATGGCTGTGCTGACTGACTGGCTGTGTGACTGTAAGAGGTAATGAAAAAGTCGACAAGAAAGAGGGAGAAACAGAAAGTTTGAGACGGGATGGATAGAGGTAATTAGGAAAAGCAAAATCAGTTTTTTAGGCTGAAGGTACATTGAGACTAAAACTATTTCACCTCATAACATTCATTTCTATTTTTAAGGAGCTTTAAAGTCCCTTAGATTCCCTTGAATACAAACCCCATTTTTAATACTAGTTATGTTTGACATTCAGACATTTTTAATTTTTAATTACTGGTGGCGTAGTCTGCCATTCTTGTGCTGGATTAAAATTGCCTATCTTAAAACAGGGGATTCACAGGAAAATCATGCATGCATGTAATCTTGGAAACGGTAGCCTCAAAACCACAAGCAAGAAAACCACCATTTTCTGTAATATTTTCTTTAATAAAACAATATGAGTTTGTTTGGCTGCACTGTAAACCTATAAACCTTTTCTTCTTCTGTTGTAGTCAGTAGCCCCTTTTACACTGCCTCTACAAGGCAGGAGTTTAACACCGTTATGCCACCTTGCTGTTCTGTAGAAAAGGTACAATCGCTGAATGGGGGGAATAGAGTTGTCTCACCTTTAAGGTGGCATCAGAGGTATTAACAATGTCGAAATGACGTCTGTATTAAAGGGACAGCCAGCAGTATGGGATCGTGGGTAGCACTTGTGTGACGTTTTGATGATGCATTAAATATGCAGCCTACTGCAGGAGAATTAAAAGGTAACTGTTAGCAGTTAGCAGCTAACTCAAAGACGAAGAACAGCGGCCAAAAATGTCCGCAAATTGGGAAAACAATGAGGTGCGGGAGCTCTTTACCCTGGCAGAGAACGAGATCAGCCACTATATTGACAAAGATGGTAAATAATAGTTATTGTTTAGAAAGCGCTGCCAACACGTATGTTACATGTCACACTAGAGGTCATCTACATATCAAGCCTGTCATGCCTTGCTTCTATGATGTCGGCATGCAGTCTAAAATCACACAATCACCAAAGTTTGGTGCTGTGTAAAAATGCAAAGGTGGCATAAAGTAGGGACTTCGTAGTGGCCCTATAGCACAATCTCTGTCTTAAAAGTTTTAATTGCAATGCCATTTTACTAAATGAAAATACATGTATTTTAGTTGTAAGCGGCTGCAATTATTTTTTTTGTACATTTTTTTTCATTCAGTAAGATATATCGAAAATTTGAGGCTGTCCACCTGAGTTTAAAATAAAGTATCACAGGTTTGAAGAATACGTGGCTGCATCGGGGTCATTTCTGGTGAAGACAGAAATGTTTTCATGCTTACGTCTGCAGGACGCCTATGCAAAACTGGATTAAAAATTAGGCTTGATGAGGGCTCATTCCTTTCTACAGCATGCATGGATATAAATAGCTTTTAATTTGATTGTGCAAAAGTTTAAATAAATGTTAATGTTTGCTCTGATGTAGTTTCCTGTCTTTAATAGTTGCTTGTAATCCCATTTTATATGTTTTATCCAATAAACTCCTGGAATCCATCAATACAAACCGAGTGACCTCACCAATACCTGCGTGTGCATGAATGTTGTACGAGTTTAAAATCATGTAACGCCGCAATCTCGGCTTTGATCTGTCAATGTTTGTTAACTGGTGAAGCAAACAAACCCTCAGGCTATGTGAGGTTTTATGGTATGTCTGTATGTTGAAGAGAGAGACAGAGAGGCGAGAGAATTCATCATTGTATCAGTGGTGTTATAAAGAGGCCCACTGTGATGGAGGGACAGGGACGGCTGACACTGAGAAGAAAAGACAGGCTGTTGTCGCTGATCTTCCGTCACATAAGCTCACAGAGAAGACGCGCAGCCAAACTGATCTGACAAGGATGCACACACCATGGAATGAGCAGACCAAAGAATGTCTCTGTGTATGTGTCTGTGAGTGTCTGTGTGTGAAGGCCTGGATTAGACTGGTCCAAACACAAATCGCTCTAGCATGAAAGTGAGACATACGAAAGAAAAAACCCCTCAACACCAGGACACGGAGATGTAAAAGATCCTACTTAGTGAAATAAAAGCCCCTGCAATGTGACTCAGCTCTTATCAAGTGAAACCTGCTCATTTTAATCAGAGGAGACTGAGCACAGCCAAACAGATGACACTGTGATATGAATAGCTCTCTTCTAGTAAAAGCCGAATGTTATGGATGACTGAATCCTAGCCTTGTTAATTTAAAGCAGAGAATTTTTCATTGTGGATGCACCCACAGATATCCCATTAAAAATCCAATTAGGATGGAGATCCCGTGCGCTGACTGCAGAGGAGAAGAGCCCATATGGATCCAGGAAAATGTCTGTCTGAACTATAGCTTCACTGCAGTACCCCGACTTGAGATGAGCACGGTGCTCCTGAAAACAAACCTTGCTGATCAGAGATGTGACGAAACTTTCATCCTGATAACACATTTGTCTTGGTCAGACGCTGACATTATAACACTCTGCACAGGTGTCCTATTTCCTTTTTTTCCCTCAGTCTCGTCTTTGGGCTTGTAACTTTTGGCGAGAAGCCAGTGGAGCAAGCAATGTGAGGATCACACGTCTAGAAGTGGCTTTGGATTCCCCACGCCCATCTGCGGCTTTTGTGCAGACAAACAGTGCAATGGGGTTGTGTCTGAATGTGGCACAGAGCTATTTAGACAACAATCCGAGGAGGGAGTTTAATCTGTTTATGTCAAATACTGTAGACAGTTTAACGTGTCTAATTATTTCCTCACAGGTTTATTTATCATTCCCACTTGTGTTTATTATGTGTTGGACAGGGTTCCCACAGCTTAAGGCAAGTTCACTTTAAGCCTTTTTAAGCCTTTACAAATACCATTTGGAAAAAAATTTAAGACCAATATTACAATACCAAAAAATAGAGTTTTCTTTGTGATTATGTGCTTCCCACTCTGTATGTGGTATTCCACTTAATTCCTATATTTTCGAGTCTGAAGAACTTTTTGCATAAACTTTTTTGATCTCTGTGACATTAATGTGAGGAGCATTTAGTAAATTCTTTAAAAAATAATAAATAAATAACATAGATGTTACCAGTTATTTCAAGATGTTACAATCCAACATCAGAAAAAACCCCATAAAATCCTACTTCCCAGGTCTTAGCAATTTTAAGACTTTACATGTTTGATTTTAAATATTCTAATACTAATTAAAGCTGTATTTTTAGGTTAATTAATTAACTGCTTTTTAAGACCTTTTAACGATCCACAGGAACGCTGGTTGCAGCATCCAGAAAAAACAAAAACAAAAAAAAAAAAAAACAACTTTTTTTGTTAAATAGTAATGGACTTGCACCTGCATAGCACTTTTCTAGTCCTTCGACAACTAAAAGCACTTTCAAGACATGCATATCATAACAACACAGGAATTTTAAAATGGGCTTTAAGCTAGGATTAAAATGAAACTATACTGAGATAAATGACACACTTAAACTAACTCTGCTGCTATGGTTTTTGTCACTGGCTACATAAATGACAACTGTTGCCTACACATGGCCATGTGCAGTTTGTGACAGCACTGTCAAATATACATTAGCCTTCTGAACTCATAACCATGTGCTTATACACACACAGACACACACACAAAAAACATGACGTGTTGATTTTACTGCCCAGAGATTGGCTGGATAGTGTGTTTAAAATCATAAAAAACACTGTCGACTAGCAACGCAGCTAATATTTACCCCACATGACTGTCTGGCCAGCCACCTCTCAGCGCATGTGTGTGTGTGTTTAGCCTGACTGTTCCATCTAACCACTGAACATAAACATGCTGTCAAAATATGGTCAGCAACATGAGAGGAAAGACAGATAGAGACACAGACAGCAAGAGAGACAGAGAGATAGAGACACAGAGAGAGATAAATAAGAGGTATTTGCCCGCCCTCTGCTCTGCAGGAATGTAATCTTGGCTCAGACCAGTGTGGTAACACAAAGAAACCCACTGCAACAGCACTACTAATACAGATACAACACACACATATGCACATGTGCATGTGCGCACACTTGATCTCTTTCTCTCAGACATGATGACAGTGGGTGTGTCACGCTGGCAGGTACACAAAGTACAAGGTCTATGCTGTGTGAATGTGTATCCAAACTGTTCTCTACGGTTGACGGTTACCACTCCTTTTTTATGCCAATGACAGCAGTGTTGGGGGTAAACAAGGACCTGCTGCTGCTCCTGGGTTCAAACAAGGTCGACTGGTAATACCACTGCGGACCCTAAACTCATGCCACATAAGTTTATGAGTGTGTGTGTGTGTGTGTGTGTGTGTGTGTGTGTGTGTGTGTGTGTGTGTGTGTGTGTGTGGGCATATGGGTCTGACAGGGTGTAATGTGAACCATCCAGTCCAGGGATGGGTGTGGCCTGGAGTAAATGAGGCAAAAACCAGACTGAGCGGGAAATCAAGTAGCTACCAAGATGGGCGGAGAATGAAAACAAGCGACGCGGACTAGAATAGGCTTGCATCAAATGAAAATGGGATGGTACAGCACTTGAAATAAGCTGGCAGTTTACCTCTGCGTGGGTGGGGTAGAGCTGCAGTGTTACAGTTCATTTACTGTAGAGAGCACTCTATATTATTTCAGACTCATTCTAGTATAAACTAATGAGGCAGGCATTAGTTGGCTTGCTTCTGCAACCTGAGCTGACTATTATACGGCAATCTGATTAGGAATGCTTTAGTGAAGCAAGCACAGAACTTGAGTGATTACAACTACTGAAGGTTAAAAGTAGGTTACTTCCTCAACACATCATGTACGTTTTAAACTCTTCTTCCTGTAGTTTTGTCAGACACGCTGAAGCTCAAAGGAGCATATGCTGCACCACACTTTCACACCTGCCTCATCCGTTATTCTGTTTGCATTTACATCAGAGCAGATCTTAATATTTAGCTGTAAATACGAACCGTTTATACAGATTTAGAATCAGCGTATCTTACCTAGCCTGTCTGCTTAGACGTTAATCATTAATAGACAAAGTTACAAAGCTGACTTTAAATCAGGGAGTTCTGGCAGCCGCTATCCTTCTCCAAATATTTACCCCGCTCTGACATTGCTAAGCTGTCTGTGCTGCACCAACCAGATACACAGGCAACGGAAAGCGCTGCGCTCTGAGGTTAAGGCCCAAGTTTAAGGCCAATGAACACCCACACATGCATATTGTAAGTGCATGGACACATACACACACATCGCACACAAACCACAAATTGGTTTAAATTCTGTGGCCTAGATGAAAACTTGGTTCTGACTGATTGTCTTGCTCGGGGGTATATCATCCACATCTGATTACTGCCACGAACATCTTCCCATGAAAAATGGTGTTTTAACTCTTTTTGCTATTTCTGGTACAAATATATTCCCTGCTCTGAGTCCCACAGCATGGACTGTACAAGCATGGTTTAGTGCAGGACACATGTTTTTTGTGTGTGAGGCTATCTGTGTGTGTGTGTGTGTGTGTGTGTGTGTGTGTGCACCATGTAAAAAGGAGGCCAGAGAGAAAGAAAAAGAGAGAGAGAGTGGCTGTTGGGAAAATGACTGGGTTTGGGTGTGACCTGCTCAGCTATGCACTGGTGATCATGTGAGACCTGTTCTAATTATACACTTCTCAAGAAGAAGGCCGATCCTCTCTCATGGGCAGAAAGAGTGTGGGTGCAGTGTGTGTGTGTGTGTGTGTGTGTGTGTGTGTGTGTGGGTAGGGGGTGCAGGACTAGTAATGGGGCATGATGTGGCTTCATGTTACACAACTAAATTGAGAATTTGTCCTATTTCAACCGCTGAACGTGTGTGAAAGTAGAGTAGGACATGTGATTTTTCAGTGTGTGGGTTTGTGGGTCTATGTAAGAGGAAAACCTTAACGATGTGGTGAATGTGTCACTGCCTATGCGTTTGTATTTTAGGTCTTATCTTCTGGCGTATATGTGCAGCTAACAGCTTTCGCTTCTAATTTCCTCTATCCTTTTTTAAACTCTCTCTCTCTCTCTCTCTCTCTCTCTCTCTCTTTCCTACTGTTTCCACTGTGGGTTTCAGAGACCTGCTCTGTTTTTCATTACCAGTGGAAAAAATGGGGCGCACGGTTAAAAAAAGTATCACCCATCTCCATTAATACACAAGTCCTAGTGGAAAATGAGTCCAAACTACGAAAATAGGCCCCTTGGTTCCCTCAAAAAGCCTCCATTTTTCTGCCAGCTACTCCTTTCCAGTAGCTGACCTTTACCTCAGCGTGAACGTCAATTTAAACATGCGTATCTAGAGCCCTCCGCCTGTAGAGAAAAGCTCTACTGTGTTGTCAGTGAATGTCAACATGTGGTCACCGTGTCAAACTGAGGGGGGCCTGTGACATCTAGATAGTCAGGAGAACATTTGTGTTTCAATATCTTGCACCTTGGGGCTTGTTTTCATAGTTTTGACCACCATTTCTATTGGTTAACATTTAAATAAATATTTGACATCTAAAAAACAATGCAGCATCACTTCAACTAAGTTCAATGGGGAAATAAATGAGCATTCAGGTGATCACAAGTTGTAAAAAAAAAAGCCAACAGTGTAGCTGCTTCTTTAGGCGAAACCGAAAATGAGCGCATAAGAATTGTTGGCCATAGTCACTCGCTGCATTGGAAAGTTGTGTGCGCACGAAGCAGCAGCCTCCGGGGCTGAAAAATGAATCCCAATTGGCAACCATGTTAAAATGCCCAACTTTACAACAGAAATAAACATGTTTACAGCCTGATAGGAAAACAGTTTTGGTCTCCATAGCTAATTTCCTAATTAGTGACAACTGTATAGGGGATGAATTGATATATAACTCACCCGTTTCCATTTTATCAAGGCTTAAAGTTAGCATTATTAAGGGTGGGGTCGCTTTGAGTGTCAGGCTGTCTGCTAGGTGTCACTATTGTCTATAAATCAGATCCAATCATTGCTCCTCCAAAACCTCCAACCTCCCGTCAAAATATGATCACTTCTAGCTCCAAAGAAAAAAGATGGTGGCGGCCCAAATGCCAAACCTGAGTCATCAAACCAATGGGTGACATCACAGTAGCTATGTCCATTATATTTACAGTCTATGATGTGCACACAACTACGACAGGCATGGTGCACCAAAGCTGAACTGGGAGGTGGGTCTATAAACTGGGATGGAGGGTTACAACATATGGTTTGTGTATTCATTTTAACGCCTTTGTTTTCTCTCCCTACTCAATTTGTCTAAACTAGGTTTATTTAAAACCTGTACGAGCATGTGACTGCGTGTGTTTCTTGGAAGATCCCAGGAGACTGAAGACAATGATAGTGGAAATCTCCATCGATAGGAATGATGTCCAAAACCATGAAAACAGTACTCGAGATTTAATAAACAAGAATGACTTAATTTGGCCTGTAATTTTGAAAATCACTCACACACATGCACAGGCGTTAGCACATTGTGAGGAAACTTGGGGAGAGTTCAGCCTGGGCTTCACAATGTTCCTCTGTCCACATCTGCCTGTAAACACTGTTCTCTGAGTCGACTCACACATGCTGTCCTCATCCTAACCCTGCCCTGTTCACACACTGCCAATGACCACGAGTCACCAATGTCTGCAGGGGCAGAACACAAACAGAAATAATAAAAAAACACACACAGCCAAACCTGTGAGGGTGTGTGTCAAAGCTGGAAATTTTGGGTTGAGGTACGCCCATCTCTAGAGATCTTGTGCTCCGATAAAAGACAGATTGTGAAAGAGAGAGAGAATGAGCTGGAGACAGAAACAGAGGTGTTTGCTTTTCTGCTTCCCTGCTGCTGCCTAAAAATGGAAAATTACTGCATACGGTGCCCTAAATTTGCCCCCAACTTTGCTCTAAAATACACACACACGTCTATAGAGACACATACATACAAACCCCCTCTAACTGCCCCTAGGCCTCTGCACAGGAAGTGGTTTGAGTGAGTGAGATCTACATGATGACGCTATCGCCGTGTTCCTCTCTAGCTGTTGAAACGTGTTGTGCTCAGGGCATCCATATGTGTTTGTACATGTGACAGCCTATTCATCTGTGTTTTCCTGTTCAAACACTGGCACACAGCAGCGTTTTTCACTTCCAGAGGGACTGTGCTGATTTAGTAAATTCATGCAACACTGTTTATGTACAGTGTAATCAGTCGGAAATGAGGCTGACTTCTACATGACTGCTGAAATAAGTGCAGTAAACACCACCAGCCAAAACACTTCAGCCTGTCCTAGAAAATTCCACAGTGCAGTGTTACAAACGCCTGACTTCTGCTTCCCGAATCGAAAAAGCTGCAACTCCCCCCTCCTCCTCCTCCTCCTCCTCCTCCTCCTCCTCTCTACCCTTGATCACATGTTCCAGTCACCTGACCAGAAATAGTTGGGCCCAAGGAGAGCACATGCCGTAGCCAGATGGTGCGCTCTGGCGTGATATATACTGTAGACAACAGTTATTTCCAGTTTGTAACTCCATATATTCACTCAAACTGCCTGTCAGACTGAACGTGCTCAGTCTCTTATCCGTGGCCAATTGTCTGTCTGAGATCTGACCTCCAGACTTCCTGTTCAGCACTTCTCCTTCCTTACCTTGAGTGAGTCAAAGCAGGCGATGACCCGTCCGTTGTCCACCTGACAGCTCTTGGCCGGATGAGCGAACTTGCACTCCTGGTCCGAGCGTGAGCACGTGCCCCTCTGGAACTCCCTGCATACCTCGAGCGTCAGCCACTTTGTGTCACGGATGTGTGCCATGTTTGGCATCGCCATGGCGACACGCTGGCAAAAGTTATTCCGAGCTGAAATCTGTTCAAGCGTGAATAAAGTACCTCTTGTGTGTTAATCCACAACTTTAAGGTCTTTGTTTATTTATTCGTTGTTAAATTCTCTTTTACGTGAATGTGACCTCGAAATGAAACATTCAAAATAAAGTTCCTATTGATTGAGAGGGCTCCTTTTCCGAAGTGAAATGTTGCAGGACGAATGTTATTGGATAAATTTCCTGATCAATCAACCAAAGAGAAAGTGTTTATATCCAGGAGACGATAAACTACAAATGAAGTTGCTGCTCTTGGCCTGACTTTGCTTGCCGAACATACAACATTCACAAACAGATGAACAGGCCAAATCGAGAGCCCTCTGGTTAGGTGCAGTGACGCAGGCAACAAAGGTGATAGTCTGGGTGTAGCCTGCTACAGGAAGGTTAAGGACACTGAGGACCGAGTGGAGGCTTAGAGGGTTGAAGGCGAAGGTTAAAGGCAAGGTGGGTGAGATGCTGCGTGGGCCTGGTGGTGTGTTGCGCTGCTGTGGTAAGTGGTGGAGGGCAGTTGGCAGCGGGGCCGTCTGGTGAGGAGAGCTGAGGCTGGAGCCCGACTGCGTGGAGTGGATGGTAATGGCGGTGGATGGACGAGCAGGTCGGAGCGTAGGCTGCGAGGTGGGTACGGCTGCTGTCCTTGTACTTGTGTTACTGTGGCAGCAAGCGAGCGAGGCGGGGGGCAGGGAGGGTGGAGCTTCAGCTGTAGAAGCAGGTCGAAGCTGCAGCAGACATCAGGGAAGGCACTTCCTCTGGAGGGCAGAGAGACACAGAGAAGGAGGGAGAGAAACATTAGGCTGATGATACACATCCAAAGAAAACTTTCAGGTTTATTTCTCTTTCATTCATCTTTCATAGGAGGTTCTGACCTGCCGCATTTTTTAATCTGCCGCTAAGCTATGCAGCTGTGGGAATGAAGAATATGTAAAAATGTCAGAAATGCAGGGGTGTCAGCTAAAACAAATAAAACGTTCACCCGCCCTGCGCTCTAAACACACATGGCACGCGCACACACACACATCACGCCACACCACACACACACACAGAAATGCACAAAGCAGCCATTCACAACTTTCCACCTCTTCTGGTCAACGCTGGAAAATCAGATCAAATCCTGTATCGCATACAGTCGAGCACAGCAAAGCCGGCCATTGCGAATCTGTTTAGAGGTGAAAGAAAGGAAGAGAGTGAAAGCAGAGGGGAAGTCGAGGCAGGGCAGGAGGGAGAAGAGGTTAGTCATTTCCCTTCTTGCGAAGCGGTGTGAGAGTGGGGACCAATGAGAGTTTGCAGAGTTGCAGCAACATTCTGGGCTGAGCGCCAGGTGAGAGCAGGGGGAGGAGCAAAGAGGAGGCTGACCTGCCCGCTGCTAGAGGAAGAGAAAGAGAGGGACAGGCTGAACTAATCACTCCACTCGCTATTACTATGACTACTGATTTATCATAAACAAAAATTTAAACAAACTGCCTTTCATGAGAGATCTTAACTAATATTCTCCATGAGCTCAAGCATTTTTTTTTATTTTTTTGGGGGGCTTTTGCCTTTTTTAATGGACAGGACAGATTGAAATGGGGTGAGAGAGAGAGTGGGGGCTGACATGCAGCAAAGGGTTGCAAGCCGGAGTCAAACCTGCGACCGCTGCAGCAAGGCACTGCCTCTGTACATGGGGCACCGGCACTATCCACTATGCAACCAACGCCCCGAGCTCAAGCATTTTTAAATAAAAAGCACCATCATGATAACAGCAATGCTGCGATGACCTCACACAGACATGCCTGCTGTGATAATACCATGTGTATTTCCCTCATAAACAAAACTTGCCATTGATCAAACGCAGGAGAGAGTGTTTTTTCTAATACTTATTCTATCATTTTGGCAGTGGTTTCTATTTTGAATCCATTGTACAGCATTTGCTCTGGGATTTTGAATGACTGGGCTCCCGTGGGCCCAGTCGGCTCTTATCGCACAGGCAGGGTAACTCACCACACCCTGTGTAGAGAAATCGCTTTTCCCAGAACAGCATGTGCACCTTCAGCAAAGCTACGAAGAGCTTCTAACTTTACAGCACTGCAACACTGCAACACGCTATATCAGAGTCCTGCAGCAGTACAGCCCAGGTCATGATGACCCAGCAACATGGATATATGTTACAGAGTGAAGGGGGAAACTGCTCGGTTTCACCTTGGGTGACCCCTACGCTAGCAAAAGTAGCATTACTGCTACAAATGACCTTTGGAGTGCAAGCATAATCATAACACAAAAGCGACAACTGCCCTGCCCCCACAACACACATACCAAGCACACACACACAGAGCAAATGATCTTCCATATCATGCACTTTAGAGACTAAAATAAATGAACTTTTTAATTAAATTTAAAGCAAAAAGATGTATCACCTCACTGCTAAATATTTTTAAATGACAGATAACATTTTATTAAAAGCTGCTGTTTCTTTTAATAACAGGCAGTAATGTTGTTTTTGTCAGTTTAGAGGTGTTTTCAAGCCAATTTTTTTTTTTTTGGAATAAGCGTGGCTAGATTAAATGTCTTGTTATGGAATAACAATTCATAACTTTATCTTCATTGCTGAGTTAGTGTCAAGTCAGCCAAGTCTAACCTCTCTATGTAAGCCTATATGCCCCAGGGCTGTGTTTTTAATATCATATAATGCTGATGGTACATGTATTTATTGCTACAGCTCAGCCTGACAGGACCGATAGCAACACACCTTTACTACCTAAATATACTTTGTAATAAGTTGAGTTCCAGTGAGGTCACATCTGAACACAGCTGGACATGAACTAATGAGGTAGAATACAGATATCTATTATAAAATGTTTTAAAATTGAAGGTGCCAGGGGCTGTCTTCAATCAAATGAGAGAATGTGATGACTTGGTGCATGAAAACGCCCCCTACGTTCCGTCTGGCTGCCTAATCTGTTTCTATGGTTTCTATTAGAGTCAGATGAGAATGTATCTTCGAGAAGGGGAGAGAGAGAAGATGTAGTATGGCGTCAGACAGTGCCAGAGCGATAATGAGCGCTCATTATGATCCATCATGTCTGGACATGGGTGTCCTTACCCTATTGATTTCTTCATCTCTGTGGTCTTTCTTGTCAGTATGCCACTCCCTCTATCTAATTCCACTTTAACTGTCGGTGCTCTTTGTCTCCAAAGCATCCATTTCAAATAGATGGCTGTTTAATAGGATCTCTTCTCTAACCAAAGAATTGATATGGTGTTAACGAGTGGATACTCTAGTTTGGTCTTCCTGGTTTTTTTTCCACCCTCCCCATCTCCATCCATGCCTCTGCCTTTGTGCCCTCAATGTGACAGTCTGGCCTGCGTTCTCTTCCAGCATCCTCAGCAGCACTCCCTCAGACTCCAAGGTCTTGGAAGCTGGTGCAAGGTCAACCACAGTGGAGGAAGAGAAGATGGCGAGAGAAAGAAAGAAAGAGAGAGAGAGAGAGAGAGAGAGAGAGAGCGCGACCGTATGCTTCCTATCACCCTTTAGAACACGTGGCAGAAACACTCCATGGCTGCAAGAAGAGGAAGTGTGTGTGTTTTCAATATCGGAGCATCACCATCAGCTCATGGTCATGTGACACCAGCATATGCCTCAACGGCACAAACGGTTTCTGAAATGAAAAGCAAGCCTGCTCCGTCTTTTACTTTCTATTGGTTATGAGTCACAAAACAAATCTGTTCTCAACGAGTCAAGCACGCTGTCAAAATACGGACTGTGATGGATGGCGCTCAGCTATATGAGGTCTTCTTGGACACAGAGAGCTGTTTTGTTATTGAGGCATGTCTCAACTGATTGAAAAGGTTTGAGCAATCAAAGCAACATGCTTGTTGCTAACCTGGACTGGTCTTGAACTTGTCATTGTGACTAACTGCTAGAGAGAAGAGGGAGTGGTTCACAGTTGTGGTGAGACTTCCTGAAAAATGGCCAAGTGGTGCACTATTAGTTTACTTTAGCATAGCTTAACACCATAAGTCAAGAGCTGCCCAAGGCTCTATTCTGAATAATCGCATATGAAATACTACACTGCTAACTGCTGCAGTATGACTGGAGATTAAGCGGAAGCAAAATGCTACTTATTATATTGCAACATCTGCTATGACAACCTCACCAACAAACATAGCTTCTAGCCAGGGCTCCTATTTTCGGCTTCGACTGCAGAGGAAGAGGCGTTCGTCTCTTTTGGTTCGCTGCTGTTTAGTAAAAGAAGTGGTTTCAGCACATTGACAGAGGTGGAGTCAGGGTGACAGTGTGCTGAGACAGGTCATCTCAGTGGAGGACGCCGGAGGAAATGCAACACCCCGGGCCTCGCTCCTGCTGCTCCATGTGCTCAGAATATAGCATGTCAATATTGCCCTCGCTGACCTCTATGCGCACACATACACACTGCTGCACATATGGACACGCGGACATGTTCTCCTCGCTGTCTCTTGATCTTTCTCCGTCTGGCACACGCACACTGAGAGGCTGAGGGCTGCTATACACTGTAGCTCTTCCAAACAACATACTGTACATCCCTGCTATGTTGGTGGAGAGATTGCACCCAGTAAGGTCTGAATAAAATAAGTATAAGGGCTCGGGCAACAGCGCATTGCATTAAAAAGAAATGACGGATACACATATACTGTATTTTAGAGGGTATGGATGAAAAGAGCTCACACTGACCAACATCCTCCACATGGTGCTGCAAAACAAAATCCGTCATGTCTTGCTAATTTGAGTATCACCATTGTTTGTATTGTTGAAGCCTTTCAAAGTTTTTTTAAGATTATTTTTGGGTGTTTTATGCCTTTATTGTTCATACAGCCAAAGATTGGACAGGAAATGTGGGAGAGAGGGGGAGATGACATGCAGCAAAGGGTCACACATTTGAATCAACCCTGGGCCACTGCAAAGCACTGAGTCTATGAGTCGCATGCTCTTACTCATTGAGCTAAAAGTTTGTTTGGACAATTTGCTGATATCACAAATACAATGACAATAATTTTGATGCGATTCAACTCAGGGGCCCGCAACTGATACAAAACAATATCAGTAAATATCCTCAGTCTTTTTCTTGGCTGCTTGCAATTATCTGCCTGGTGCTAGGTAGCTAGCACTGTTTGAATCTTTAGGAAGGAGGTGCGCCTGGATGGAAATGATGACACAGACTACCATGGGAAATTCAAAATAAAGGCTTGTCTTAAAAATGATAATACAAATTGATGTTTTCACCTTGCATCAATATTGCTGGCTCCTTGATTACTGAATCAATATAGTGTTCCAGATCAGTGTATTGTTACACCCCTATTAAGAACTTCCTTATCGTCATCGGTATCAGGTCGTCATCTCCTCTAAACTATTAGTTTAACTGACTTATTTGTCATCAGGTTAAATAACGTGGTTCTGAAAGTGAGTCTTAGGCCAGGAATGAACAACAAACAATGCCTATTGATTCCTCTGAGAGCAAACCTCCAGAGACAATTAGATCTCTTGTTTAGCATACATGGACAGAGCTATCCACACACACACACACACACACACACACACACACACACACACACACACACACACACACTGACAAGACACACAAATGCAGATCTATACAAACACACAGACCTCTGTATATGGTGACAGAGGGTATTCTTAAGCTAAGTGAATATCTGACTGTGTGTGCAACACTGCATCTTTGTGTGTGTGGATGTGTGTAAGGATGTGGTGAAGTCAACGGACAGTGAGGATAATGGCCGGCCTTATGGTTTAATGAGTGGCTCATTGGCTCACATTTATGTTGTCTATGTCAATGTGCTGGGGACGTGGTCAGGGTGATTTCCACATGCACAGGCAGGTTACAAAATTTAAGAGAAACTCAAATAAATGAGAGGAGGAACATCTCCAAATGCAAAGGATAAGTGGTCTGATGGGTACTATAATTATGTGAGTCATATGCCATGACCTTAGCACTCACCAACTGAACACCTGTGGGAGATTTCGGACAGGTCTGTTAGATGAGGGAATATCTTTCAGAGGAATGTTGCTCATCCCTTCAGTAGAATTCAGAAATGTGTAAAATCTATGCCAGGTTTTACTGAAGCTGTTCTGGCAGAACATGGTGGACCTTATTAAGACGCCTTATGTCGTTCTTTTCCCCTTATATTTTCATCCATCTGTGTATACGGTATAGTTGTTATCCAATATATAGACATAAATATAAACAGGAGGCTGGGAGAAATCTTATATTGTTAACATAATAGTTGCTGTGGCTTGTTGACTTTTCCAAACACACTAAAGCATTTTTTCTTTTTAAGACAACAGCTTTGCATCTATCCATCTATCATATAATACTTTTGTGTACGCACAGAGCAGAATCTTTTTCAGTCCTGAGCATACGCCATCATGACTAATCACGTATGCCACATGCACGTTTAGATAAGTTGGTTTAGCTTCTTTATCAGTACCGGTACATTACATGCAAACATACCTCACCAGTGACCAATTTCATCTTCTGCACTAGTTATGATTCTAATTGAGTCAGTCATATTCATGGAGGGCAGGCCATGCTAATGTATCCACATCCACTGGCTCGTGTTGCGGCCTGCTTCTAATATACCGAAGCAAACAGACCCAGCTCAGTCACAATGATAGAAACAAAGGCAGCCAGTAGTTAGAAAGAGACTGTGAGTGAGAGAATGTGACCACTGGGGCCGGCATGTGTTATTAAATGTTACAGCCATCTATCGCCGCTTCAGAGATTGAGAGGTTTAAGATGTCAAGGCTGTAAGCAGGAGCTGATGCAACTGGGGTGAAGGAAAACAAGGACAGGCTTGTGTTGACATGTGTACCTCTGGACAGAAAAACAAAGAAATAACTAGACGCTTATTACTGACTCCACGAGCAGCAGCTTTGACATGCTGCTCGCTCTGCTTATTATTGCTGCTGTGTGGTTCAGATGCAGGTGGACCCTGGCTTTGTTTCCTCTTTACTGTAATATCTGTAAAACAATTATAACTAGCTAACTCAAAGTTGTAAAAATAGGTGAATATTGGGGCAAGTTAACGAATCACCCGTGTCTCTGACAGGAGGTTGAAGTAGATTCATTTTACCGTAGCTTAGAATTAGCTTTAGTGTCAAACTGTTGCTCAGAGGGGTTGAAATGTGGTCATAACACAGTAGGAACATACAGAGAAACCCTCGTGTAATAAAGGCTTAACCTGTCAGCACAGATTCAGCCATGCACGTAATCCTGTCTGTAGGGCAGATCCTAGATCACAGGAAACACACATAAATCCTCAGCAATTTGCACCTGAGTTCACACACACATGTACAACCTTACACAGAGTGAGCAATGTCATCTCTGACATTATTAGCCATAATATTCACATTGCCAACAGCACGTTCCTCAGGCTTCTGCGAGACAGAAATTGATAGCAGCGGAGGTACCATGGGGACTTAGAAAGTCTTGACAATGCAATCTGCCACACATCTGTCTGTGTTGCGCATGCTTGCGTGTGTATACATACTTGAGTGTGTGCTACTGTCTGAGCCACCCTGAATCCCTCCAAGTCACAACAACAACATTCCTCATCATCGCCCCAACCACGGACACACCACCAAGAGGAAACCCAGAGAGGCGAGGGGGAGGAGGGCAGAGGTGGTGAGGAAAGGGACAAAGAGGGGAGAGAAGGAAGCCTAAAGTTTAAGCTCTGAAGATCCTCTGGCTTTCACAAACCGTATTTTACCAGAATCACGTCCTGCTGTTATTCTGACAGTTTTTGGACTCTCCGTAAGAATCAATGCCTAAAAAAACATCTGAAATTATTGTTTCGGACAAATAGCCAGATATTATCACACGTAGGCAAACACTTTCAGTCCGTTTACCTTCGCATGATCCACACAGACAAACTTAACTCCTGAAAGAAAGAAAAACATTACGGCTCAATCTCCCGTTATCTCCTAAAGCCTTAATAAAGTACGAAGCTACTTACTTTCACTCCAGTTTAAACATCGACAAGTAAAATCCCTCCATTTACTGGGTCTCCTTCTCCCTGTCTCTCTCGTTCTTGCCCCTCTTTCCTTCTGTCTTCAACTTTCTTCCTCTCTCTCAGTTACTCCCCCTCTGTCAGACGCATGAAAACACTCACTTAGTCACACATACACACACACACACACACTAACGCACACACACTCCCACAGACAGAGTCACCCTCTAACACACTCTCTCCTCCCGCGACCCGGAATGCTTGGCAAGATCCAACTGTACTGAAATACTGTGCTCGCCATATAAGGTAGCAGCAGCTTCACATGTCACACGTAATTTACATGCGGCGGGGCGGGAGTTTGCCTTACACAGCACACACACGTAGAGACACACATACACACATGCAAAACCATGCTTCCCTCTTTAGGCTGACGCAGCAAGGGAGGGAAGAGGTACAAGGGAATCAAATTTTACCATTCCCCTTGTTAACCAAGCCCTGCAGGATAACTCCCAACATGTCCAATGTTGAGTCAGACGAAGGGAATGAAAGCTGAGTGGGCGATCTATTGATCCTCTCCACTGCTTCCTGGAACAACCGTGGCCCTCCAAACACACACACACGCGCACACACACCAGCAAATTTTCTTGCTAACTAGCGCTACCCTCAGGAAGTAGCTATTGTGTGACTGTCTGCTTTGAGCCAAGAATGTGTCTTACTGTGTCTGTGTGTGTACGTGCATGTGTCTCTATCTATAAAACAAGCCGTAACAAATCAATGTTAACCCTGTGGCCCACATACTGAACACACACACATGGCAGACACTAAGGCAAACAATCCCCATATCTCTACCAACGCTCCAATGCACAGGCGCTTACTTTGGAAAGTAAAGACTGCAGCACACACAGGAGGAAAGATCTAGATAGACCAATGAGACAAGGAGGAGGGTTATGAACCAAGCTCTTACCTCTCACATTGCTCTCCAGTTTGTGTGTGTGTGTGTTTGCTTCCGCGTGTCGATTGACTCTGTGTTTATGCGTGTGTTCAGACAGGCCGCGACAGCAGACCCCCAGGCACCGGCTGGACCATTCTCAGGCAGGCAGGCAGAGCGCAGCAAGGCAGAGCGACTGGCAGAAGACAGGCAAGCGAGTGAGCGAGTGAATCAGCAGCGAATGAGTGGAGGAGCTGTGCGGAGCCGAGCACCAGAGTGAGAGAGAGAGAGAGAGGAGAGAGAGAGAGAGAGAGAGAGAGAGAGAGAGAGACAGAGGAGGAGTGTTTGTCTGTGTGATTGTGTGTGTGTGTGTGTGTACGTTGCAGCGTTGGCTGTGTGCGCTAGTGTCTCCCCTCCCCTGCCTCTTGAAGTGGCTGAGCTGGGCTGTGCTGAGCTGAGACGGGCTGGGCTGTGTCTCTACTGACTCCCCAGCCTCTGGATCGTCTGTCTGCTGCCCGAGGAAAGTGGTGCTCGCTGGGTGGCAGTAGCAACAGCTGTGGAGGAGGAGGAGGAGGAGGAGGAAGAGGAGAAGGAGGAGGAGGAGGGAGCCCTGACTGCACTGGGCATACAGATCCTGCAGTCCCCTCTCCCTCCCTTTCTTCCTTACTGAAGGCTAGCCACGCCCCCCCTAAAACAACACCAGGAAGTGCTGGTTCAGTTACAGCAACACTGCCCTTGCCTATTCAGTGAACCTGAGGACAGAGAGAGGGAAGAGGGAGGGAAGGAAACATTGGGAAAGCACAGCAAGAAGATAAAGAAGGGAAAATCATAGAAGCAAGGAAATGCCATGCAGAGTGACGAAGGGTACCAGAAATAACAGCTGGAATTATTAAATACTGCCAGTGAGGACAGAGAGAGACAGAAACAAGTAAAACAATGTATTTAGTGACGTATGGACAAAAAACGAGAAACACAGCAGTTGGAGAGAGTTAATAGTTTAAGGGATATGTAGGAAAGAATAGTGAAAAGGAATTTACGCGGAGTTTGCTGCAGATTAGGCCTGGCTTCTGTCAGGATCCTCTCTTCTGCTGTAGCATGCAACCCTCAGACACCTCAGTTCTGCCTCACACCTTGTCCACACTAAAAAAGCTGCACGATTAAACTAAATCCAGCTGGACTACGCCAGTAAGTGGTTATACATTGAGAGTAACAAAGAGCGCATAAATACTCTGGCAATTCCTATTCACATAGATGCAGACTGATGCAGTTCGGTTGCAGGTCAGCAACATATTACAAAAAGGCTTACCAAGACAACACCAAGGCAACTGCTCCTGCCAACTTTCCTGTATTGTTGTTGACCCGAGGCTTCTGCTGCCACAACCCCTGCATCCAGGGAAAAGCCAGCGAGGCTAAAGAAACCTCCAAGAATTTGATTTGGACCTGATGCTGCAATATCCGGTAGCCATGGAGATAGTGGCCTTGGCATCTGCGGGAATCTTTGCAGATTTTGAGCTGTGTGCTGACGCCAAGTTTTCTGTCTGATCCTGCATATTGTCTGTGACTCACTTCATTTGATTGTGATCAAGGAGAGAGTGCATTCATAATGCTGCCTGGACTGAAAATAGCTCTTTAATGTAGTTTCATTTACAAAGAAAGCTAATTTCACACACTGCAGCCGAATTCAGTTTGACTGAGATCGCACCTGCATCCGTATTTGTAGGGAGATAGAGGAACCCTACTCTTCCTCTGGTGTATTTGCATATACATGTGCAGTATAGTGCTGCGAAAAATGTCCCAGTGCTTCTCCTATGTAAAATTGTCACGCCTGTCTTTCCATTCCATCCCTTCCTTCCCTCTTTGGACTGGTTCCTATTGCTGCACAGCTCTGTTTAATACAAAGCTGGTGATAAGTCATCTCTAATTTACACAGCAGGCCCTTAAACCCAGGGTGACAATCTGTGGTAGAGCCCCAGCTGCAGTGCTAACCCTTTACCTAGCCAGTATCATGGTGCAATGTGCCTGCATACTCAAAACATGTTGTATACCGCGGACAAAAGGAAGATGTCATGGGATGCCACAGTACTACTTTTCTGAGTTGACCACATTTTGATGGACAGTGCCATTATTAGCTCCACCATCAAACTGCATGCCTTGATCTATTTCCAACCGTCATTCATTAGTGATGGAAGGAGATCTATTTCCAACCATGGAAACAGCCCCGCTAGAACACATACAGTATGTCTTTTAGATTAGCAGAGCAATCTGTTTGATTGCTGATCAATGGAAGCAGCAGGTCACTCTAACCTCCAAATGGAGTTTTCCTTGACCCATAATGAAGAAACATGGTGATTGATGCTGCTCTGGCTCAATAGGAGACACATTAGCAACGCCTCCAAAGATCTGGGCTTTCTGCGAACCTCAGACACTGACGTGGAATTTCCCCTCTTGTGCTGTAGCTGAGTGTACGCCAGTTGCTTCTGCTCCTTTCTGTCCCTGCGTATTTCTTAAACTCCTCTGCCCTGCTGGTCCATATTTCCTATTCATTATCATTCTTCATATGTTCCCTGTGAGTGTTTTCATCACATTCTCTCACTTAATGACTACATCTCAAGTCCACTAAATTTCCCCTCAAACAACCACAACCACTTGTCTATGTGTCACAGCCTGCAGAGCCATATACAAATATAGAGCCGAGCTTTGCAGTTACCAGATGGCTTGCTCGTTCAGTTCCACGAGTTTTATTCTGCATATAATCTGATCAAATGTACATTAGGAGCCTATTTCTCCTTTCCTACTTCTTTTTTCTTTATCTGAACTGAAATCAGCCATACTTTTTAACTTCCTGCTCCCCATGTCTTGTGTCTCACACAGATAAGAAGATGGCGTGACCGTTGTTTTCTGTAGGAGATCAACTAGGCCGTAAAGCTGTTTAGATATGAGCAAAGCGCGACAAAAATCAACATCCTGGGGTTGAGCAAACTCACATACTCATGTTAACCAACTGAAAACAGGAAGAGGTGTGTGTGTGTATGCGGTGTGTTAAAGGGGAATTCCACCTGTTTTACACATCGAGATCAGAACTAATCATGTGGAGAATGAGAAAGTAGCGCTAGATTTTCTGTTGCATCGCTTTTGATGGCTCTTTTTTATTATCTGTCTGTTGTGAGTTCTACAAATGTATGAAAGTGAAACTGCTAAAGAGCAGAGTAATTTTACAAGGAGGACATGAATATTCTGGAAACTCCCTAACACTATTCTACATCAGTCACATTAACCCTAAACCAACACAGTCTGGCATGAGTGACCCCTCTGCCTCTGTCAAGCCACCAAATCCTAACCCTTCACCTTACGCCGCCCCATTTTCTCTCCCTCCTCCCTGATGAATGCAACTTTCCACCTTAAGCCTCCCTATCATCTCAGCGCTCTGCTATTTCCCAGCACTCTGTAAATGACACTGGCTGGCTGATGTGAACTCTCACTCCACTGAGGAAATGTCCCAGAGCTTTCGTGAGCCAAACTCTGACGGCTCATCTATCACTAAGGCCGCAAATACACATTACACTCCCATTACAGACCATCACAGCAACAACTGCAACAGTACACAGTCCTGCGGAAAGGCCCACAGCAGGGAGCTGCACTCAACGTCAGCCATTTTACTATGGCTTATTTTGGAGGCTGCAGAATGAGAAAGCAAAATATTGCTTTGAAGTAAACAACTTCTGCTTTTGTTACTGTAGGTGTCACTTTAGAATACAGGAGTATCCCACATACACGAAGATGTTAGAAATATGCCGCTAATTACTATAAATATACATGAAAGTGGGACAAATTATGACAAACTACTTTTCCAGTGTGTATACTTGCAGTCATATTTCACTGCTGCATATTTGTGGTTTCTCTTAACTTCTCTCTACTTTGACGCAGTGAGGGGAAGCAGGTGCAATTCAAGCTGTCGGGTTTGAAATACAGAGAGGAAATAGCACACTGTCTTGTCCCCATCTGACACCATTGTGTGTGTGTGTGCACAGTTCAAGCTTGAAGCTTATCTTGGAGATAAAATGAAAACGAATGGAAACACCCTTTGCAAAGAGGCCTTTCACTCCAGCTTTCAGTTATTTTTCCGTCGAAATGTAGCCTGCAGATATACTGCTGCAAATATCAAATAAACTCCACTCGCATCCCAAACTTCTTACAAACGTTGTATCTCTACACAAAGTTACATCAAGAGTAAAACACTGCAAATACTGGCTTTCCTAGAGCTGACAAACTTACGTCTTTGCTAAACATTTGACGTGTTAAAAAGAGGGAATTATCATTATTTAGACAATAACAAAATCGTATAAAAACAAATCAATAGAAAACACCAAATAAAACCTAAAGTTGTCGATAGACATTAATCCAACAGAAAATGATACTACAGCTAGTGAGCTTACCTGTGTGTCTGTCTATCGCTGACGTGCCACTGGGACAGATGAAGCCACTTCAACACAGGTCACACAGACGCAATGCACTATGGGATGAACTAGCATCTTCATTTCTCTCTTCCCCTACTTCTCTCACTCTCAACTCTCTCACTCTCATAATAGCACCTTCTGCTTGGCAACGGCCATACCACAAATGTGGTCAGGTTTACAGCGAACCATCACTGCGCAACATCAAGTCTCCATGACAACCACTCCTTATCTAATTTGCATCTTCTGCTTGCATTATCTACTGATGCCAAATACGGTCACCTTGTTATTTTCCCCGCCTCTCTCTGCATCCCCTTTGTATAACTTCCTCTTTCCCTCCATTTTCACAACTGTGTACTTTGTGTCGAATGTTTCAGTGCACACAGACACATACGCATGCGTGCAGCCTGTGAGTGTGTGAAAAAAAGGAAGTGCCTGTGACATTAGACCAGTTTGCAGCCCGAGAGATAAGCAGTGAAGCGGCTTTTTAGATCAGGAAGTGGGGGGTTGTAAAGGTTGCTGTTGAGGGACTTAAAAAAAGAAAGGGGACCTGCAGTATGTTATCATAATCCTCACACGGCAGGTACATCATCACAAGATTTCACTTACTCCCTCGGTTCTTCCTCTGTGAAGTCGGCACAGGCATTTGGCCTCCTCCTCTTCCTCCCCCCAAGGACTGTGTCTATCAAACTATCGCTGGAATGTTGAACCAGGCCCCTGGAGCCCACACATACAGCAACACTCAGCAGCACTCAGCACCTGTCTCTGACTGCCAGCACAGAGAAAGAGACGCGGTCAATCACACTGGACAGCACAGCAAAGAGGAAAGAGCAGTGGAGAGTGGGAGGTGGACAAGCATTTTATCAGCAGAAAAAAAAAAAAACACACTGAGCAGGTTGCATGTTGTGTGGGACAAATCAAATGGCGGCTTAATTTCTTGAATGCAATATGTTATAATTAAATCAATTATGAAATCTTGGCATATTTACCATCAACAAAAAAAGTCGAGACAAGTTGCAGCCTCCTCTGCCGCCACTGTTATTGTGTTTTCCAAATACGAGACCACATATTGCAAAAATACTGCATGTTGCTTCCTGGTGCAAATGTTACTGTCACACTACATACTTCAAGCAACTAATAAGCATACACTGAATATAAGGAGATTTTTCAGAGCAAACTCAGATGAAACTGTCTTCAAAGACGAAGTTGACAACTTCAAGGACCTTATTTCTGGTATTTTGGCGCCATTTTATGCTTAAAACAAGACTAAAAATGTATCTTAAAAGGTGCATCTACACTACTTACGGACATTTCACAATTAAATTTGATACCATGAGGCAATAGTTCCCAACGTAGGGGTCTGGACCCCAAATTCAAACCTAAGGGGTCACCAAGATGATAAAAAAGATCCAAAGATACAAAATCATGTCTACTTTCTTTATGTGCTTTTTTTGTGAAATAACAAACAGTTAGACCCATTTAGGCCTCTAAAAATCCCCGAGAGGAAACTATCTGAGAGGAAAATAATTTATCTTTAGTTGGTTGGCTGATAAATGTAGCCTTATTTGCTAAAAGAAAAGATTTTTGCACACTTGTGTTTGACTTAATTCCAAGCTTTTCAGTCCATCAGAGCTTCATCAGACTCAACAGAAAGGTAAAGGTAACAATCCCATTCTAATTATTGGCATAAGGAAACACACACATCCACGATGCTAGTGGTACAAGCTCCACCTTTTGGGAACTGTAGTATTTGAAGTACTGAAAGGAGTACTGTGAGGCAGACAAATGGAAGCCATACTTGTTATAAAATACAAAAATGCAAAAATACAAAAAGGGGTGCAACACAGCGAAGAAAAAAATAAATACAATCAGGAATCACCTTATAATCATACCATATATACAAGAAGTCACAAGCCAAAAAAGGTTGGGACCCACTGCCATGCAGCAATATAGCAGATTCACTTGTAGAAAAACCAACAGAGCAGTTATACTGTTTAGAGTAGTTATACTTTCATTATACTATTCATATTTCTTTCTATTTACTCAGATATTATCAAGAGATGCAACCTCTCATCCCAAGCTTTCTAGACATATCATCTCTCCATCTGCCACTTTAACTTACCCAGGCAGTGTCTGGAGAAGCTCCGAGGAAACATCAGAGGCCCTGAGCACCAGCCGGCCTCTCCTCCTCTGGGCTGCAGGGCTGCTGAGACTCTGGGGATTGGAAGTCAATGAAACCAGGCCTAATTTAGCCTCCGCTGCTCCACGAGCTGCCAGGAATCAGAGTGAGACTCCTTCCCTTTTTAGGGCTCCCTGGACACTGCAGTCTGCAAGTGGCACTACAACATTCCTATCTGCACTAAGAACCTGGAGGGAGAGACGGAGAGAGGTGACAGTCAAAAATTGTTACATGGAAGCGCTGTTTTAATTATTAACTGGGTCTACAAGTCATAAACTTGCACTGTGGGACCTATGTAAATTTAAACAATGCTCCTAGTTATTGACTTTACTCACACTGTATGCTTTTTTTAACCTGCCAGTTTGGACACTTTTACAGTCACCTTATCTTTACACCACTTTCACTTGATATGTGCACAGCTTGGTCCTGTAAATGACTGAGACACTTTGCCCACTGTCACAATAGCTTGCCATAAACTCACACCAGTAATTAGGTATGAAAAGGGGACTAATCAGATAATCTGTACTTACACAATCCACTCAGCCAGGCCCTGACACTGTGTCATGTAATCTTTAATAACCTCAGTCTGCACTGAAACTAGATGCTGCTGGCCAGAGAGTGTGTTGTTTTTTTTCTCCATCGTGATCCAGCTGATTTTCATGTGACAAAGAGAGAAAGAGAGTAGACACTCATCTTCCACTAACACAGGATACATAGTATTATTTTAGTGTCCAAGTTCAGACTGTTGCTGTGTGGTATACTGTAAATAAGCATGTAACTAAAGAAAATAATTATAAATAAATTAAATAACCATGAGAAGCAACTATTTGCTAAAAATAAAATTCAATGTGTTGATGTTAGTTACACTAAAAAGTAAAAAGAAACAGTGTCGGGGCGTCGGTGGCTTAGTGGTAGAGCAAGCGCCCCATGTACAAGGCTGTTGCCGCAGCGGCCCAGGTTCGTCTCCAGCCTGTGGCCCTTTGCTGCATGTCTCTCCCTCTCTCTCCCCCTCTTTCACACTTCACTATCCTATCAATTAAAGGCAAAAAATGCCCATAAAATATCTTTAAAAAAAAAAGAGAGAGAGACAGTGTAAGGCAGCAGCACTCATGAAAATGATGGACACGTTGCTATCTATTAACCATGGCAGGACTGTGTATTTGAAATAAATGGATTAGATGAGGATTACTCATTGAGCGTCTTCTCCCTTCCCATCCTTGTGTTTTCTTCTTGTAATATGACAGTGATCACATAAGACATGCTATGGAATACACAATAGGATTATCTATGGTGGAGAGACTAAGTCTCATCTTCACCTCCCACCTCCTATGGGGAGCACACAAATACAAGGCTGCCATTTTTACTGCAACTATGTGAAATGGCAAACGGCAAAGACCGATTCAAACCGACACAATCCCATTAGTCTATTCAAGGTCCCTGTCTGACCACCCTGCATAATGAGGAGATAAAGGCTACTGGGGCAATATCCATTAGTAACTGTTTTTATAAAGAGAATTAATCATGTCTCCTGTGTCATGGACAACTATTAATTCAATTAACCTCCCCTTGCAGGAATTGCATATTACAATTTTCCAAGGAACTTTAGTGATTTAGTAAGTCTTTGGCAAGAAGTCAAGCCCTTCACTGACTGTTATGATGGTTGTTGGTACCTGCATGTTTATACTGCCTCCTCCATATCTGACTCCAGCCTTCTCACTCCCATATATAGTGCAGTTAACTGGAAATCTTTGCAGCTCCTTGGAAATCCTTCTGACATCATCTATTTTTTTGTAAACAATGAGCTCACTAACTGTCATCACCTCATCATGCAATTAGATCATAACTAGCGGCTATTATGTGACAAGTGATTTCAATAAAACATCAAATTATAGTCCTCTGGTGGTATTTAAGTTGTGCATGTCATGCCAGTGCGTTCAGATAACAGCCAGAGGTTAAAAAGTGAATTAATGATATACAACAAGTCCTGTATCAGTCATCCAACTACTCTGGTAAATATCAATTATTGTAATAGCTGAGGTTTACTCATTTCTTTTAAGATAACTTCAGATGCAAACCTAGGTTCCATTATGTTTTACAATGCTGTTTGTTTTTTTATCCAGGAAAAAAAAATCTGGATTATTTTCATGAATGTATTGCATCTAAAGCCAAGGTGAATTGTTTTCTTTAAATAAGGTATGCAGTGTTGATCACATATCAGTGAAATTACTCTGCCACGTACACTGAAAAT
Organism: Epinephelus cyanopodus; assembly: GCA_026686955.1. NCBI lineage: Eukaryota > Metazoa > Chordata > Actinopteri > Perciformes > Serranidae > Epinephelus > Epinephelus cyanopodus. The sequence goes on along the minus strand of CM048926.1, from coordinate 11,087,988 downwards.
GTGACAATATTTAGATGATGCATGATGGTCCCTCAGAAGATATTTATGAACAAATTTTGAGATGTTATCTGCAATGCACCCTCTAGGGAAGAGAAACAATGTCTATGCTATGTCAAGAGTTTAAAGGACAGGTTCCCAATTTTTCAAGTCTTTCTTAAAAGAGCAGTCTGGCGTCCATGTGAACAGTGGTGATACATTTATGTGTATTCTGAAAAAAAAAAATCCTACTAAGCTCTAAACATGGCTAATGAAAATGCATATTCCACTAATATTCACAATTACATGCAGCTCTGCATAGATTTAAATCAAATCATCAAAATATAGAAAAGTAAAATGGCTGGAGCTGCATTTTTGCATCAAAGTAGGATTTTTTTTTTTAAAGTTTTCCACTGGTAGGGAACTTATTCAACTGTGCAAACACAGCCTCCCTCTTTCATTCCTCCAAACCACCTTCTTTAAAGGTCAGCGTTGTGATATTTGTACATATCCAAAAACCTGTTAATATCCAAGTCTTTCATAATGTTTAAAAGTCGGTGTATTTCTCCTTCTAACTAGAAATGTGTGCTTTTCTTTTGGGCATGCCTCTCTACCTCAGCCTTGCAAACTGTTGCCTGGTTTGTGTACAGTGCAACTGAATTAGCTGCATACATGTCCAAAGAATGCTCCTAAAACCCTAATAATACTGGCAGATCTCACATCTTTTAATCGGAAAATGCTTAATTTGAAAAAAGCCCTACTTCTCAACTCAATATCCAAACTGACCTGTATCATATCAGTGGAATATTAGTGTATGTAAATGGAGTCATTGAAATAGTTTCTGCTAGCTGTAATAATTCCTCCTGTTCATACTGGCCTTTGAGATGCCTAAGAGATTCTTTCCTAAAGTGCTTTCAGTGTAAGTGATGGGGGAACAAAATTCACAGTCCTCATCCGACTCAAAATTGTGACCCTAACCTTCAACATAAACAAAATCCCAGGCAGTATCTCGTCTAATATGACAATATCAGTAATGAATAATTACATTTCCCAGTGCTGTGTAACTCCATGTGTGTCTCGCTGAGCTGAGGGTAAAAACAGAAAAAGGGTTCAATCACCAGAATATCAAATAAATTTTCTATACAGTAAAGACCCACCACTTGGTATCATAGCAACCAGTGAACTCAACATGGCACCTATTGTAATTCTAAAACTAGCTAAGCTGAGCGCCAGACATAATTATATCTCTCTTCAACCAATCACAGAAGCCTGAGCCATAAATAACAGACTGCTCCCCTACAGAGCACCAGTCTGTGCCGAAAAGTCAACAAACACTTTCTCCAGTAGCGGCTCTTGCTCACTACTGGATTGGCCGTGCTCAGAGGAGGACAAACAAGAGAAGGAGAGAGACAGAGGCCTGTAGGTTTACAGAAAGAAAGAGCAAGAGATATAGAGTAGAGAGGAAAAGAAAAACAAATGTAGCCTATGATTACTGAGTCATACTGAGGGCTGTTGGATGGGACTGTGGCTATGAGCTATGTCATTAAAGACAGTGCTGAGTGGCTGGAAAACCTACAGGTCTCTATTTGAAACACTGGCATGCTGGAAGACAAGGACGCATAGCAGAGGACTCAAAAGTCCTTTCAAACAGCTTCTTTAAAGTTATTACAACATTTCACAAATATTGCACTATGATCTCAATAGCAGAAGCTCTCTTGTAAGTGGCAATGGCTCCACTTTCAAGCCTTATTACCCTGTGTGTGTTTCTGCCAGACAGCTACCGCAGCGCTCTGCAAAACAGCTTAGTCCCTGGGGCCTTATATTTAGATTTTACGACCAATATTGAATTCTGACCTAAGATGTTTTCACCAGGGTGATTTAAGGTGTCACCTCGATGGGGCAACAAGTTATGGCTGCAATTACGTTCAGATCACATCGCATCACATGGCTGGAGGAGGATGGTGGTACATTTGTTCCCTGTGGGTGATGAGTGATGGGATTGGGAATGTGTCCGCACATAACACATGCTACAAATGAACAGAACACTTGTTTTGCTTAAGGGATTTGAGAATTTACCTAACCTCTCAATGTAATGTCATCATTGTCATTGTGGTGATGAGGCACAATGACAAAATGGCTGCATGGACGCAAAATGACCAAGCAGTTTGTGGAAAGATCAGATAATGCCTCATTTTTAAACTTGCCCCAAGGCTTTTCGAAATACCTTCGACTTTGAAGGAATGTGACAATGCATCAGAATATCACCTTTTGTCACATATCTCCTGAGATATGTAAACACAGCAAGATAGACGTGCCACGAGACATCCTTGGCATGTATCACATAATAAAAGCAGAGGTGTCCTACATTTCTCCTGCCCTCCTATGCTATTTGTTTTATCTCGCACCTCTCATATTGGGAGGTGATACTTTCTAGACTTCTGTGTGACATATCCAGTGAGTCATAATCTTATCCTTGTTGGTGACATATATTACGTAGGTGCACATGGTTGACTAGGATTAGGTGTGCTTCGGCCAGTTGTATCATATGTTGCCATGATGGGGTTAACTGTCACAGCTAGTCTTTTCCACTGTGAGGGGGGCAACATTTTGGGGGAAGCAAAAAGCTCTATACTTCCCACTGTTCAGACTTTACACCATGAAACAGATTAAGAGCACAGTGTTGACCTTCAAAGCCCTTACCTTACCTGTGATTCTAAGACTTCTATCATTATGATGTTGTTATTACAAGATTTTGATGTATACAATAATTACAGTTAATAATAACTGCTTGGTAACATTATCACATGATCTGTCACCCCAGTACCTTAAAAATAATATTATTTATGCAAACCTGAAGGACAAAAGTGTTCCTGCAGAGGTGAGGAGACTGTGTGCGATGCTACAGGCAGAACAGCCTGACCCCTCTCTCAGCTCCCAGGACGTTTTCTTCAAGCCTCCCTATTGGGATTCTGGTAGCCTACATTCCCTGCTTCAAGGTCGGCAGCAGTGGCAAATTAAATTACTTGTCCTGTTTTGTGGTGTTGGCGCCGGGTCAACAGCAACTTGGCTAAAATGATGAGTGCGGGATTCTGAAGGGAGCCGCATTTGTCCTGAGCCTCTGGTGTCATGTTTGCAAAGCAAGTAGCAGCGATGAAAAGAGCTGAAATCAAAAGCAGTGTATTAAATTCTGCCTCTGTAATCACTTGCAAAAAAAATCAATTACCTCTGCTTTAAAATGCACCACTTTATACTGTTGTCCTTTGGGTTTCCCCTCCTCTGGAGGATGTCTTGTGCTTGCACATGGAGTGAAGCTAGACTACATTAGGCACAATTTGTTAAACTCACACAACAACTCACGCCACCTGCTGGGCATCTAGGATAGGATATGTGACAAAGTAAACGATAAAGATATTGTTTATTGATGCTATTGTCATTGTGGTTTGTGTGTGTCTGACCACAGTTAATTTAACATCAATTTACATAGATGTCTTTCACTCAGCAGGGTCTTCTCTCCACAGTCAAAATACATTTCTGTCATGTGGGCTGTCAGCATTTCGTGTTCGCTGTCTCTACAGCAGCATGCAGAGTTTATCTCTCAGTTGCTGAGGGGGTTGTTATCAGCAGACAAACAGCTTACACACCACACTGTGGAATGGGAGGAACTTAGAGTATGTAATGTGGTGTCAAAACACGACACGAGCAAACAGACGACTTGATATTATGCTACCCTGGGCTGTTCAAATGTGTGTCACAGGGGCCTGTTTGCAATGGACAAATCAATGAGTAGTCCACACGTCACCATATATTAGATATAGGTGTGTGTTTTATCATACCACTGCAGGCTGATGTGTAATTTGCCCATGATATGAAATGTGCTCACTTTCAACAACATGACCTCTGAACACACACTAGGGCTGTAGCTGCAGCACTTCTGCATGCAAAACCACAGTTCACATGACACCATCGTTGTTGTCAATATCAGAGAGGATGTGAGCAATGCACACCGTTTTCTAATCTGATATATATATATACCCAACACTGTAAGTTATTTTTTATAATGTGGCATTGTTACATGAACAATGGCTAGGCTGAGGAGAAATTGTGATGGGTGGTCAAGCTTCAGCTCATGATTATTCCAAAGAGGAAAAGAGCCAAACATGAAGACTAAGAGGGCAAGTACTGCAGGCTGGAGTAACATCATGTACAGTGTGTGGCCATACTGTAAGGAGCAGAGGGTTTCTTGGTACTTCTACAGGAAGTTCAGTCCCATAGTCATCTCAGACATCCACAGTATGTAGAAGGCATACTGATAAATACAGATAACTTCACTGAAGCCAAAAAACAATACTAACAATCAGATAAACCCACTGTTGATGTGTATAACTACATCAGAAGGTGCATTAAGTTTAAGCATTGTATAAAACTAGAAAGCCTCCTAGTTGAACGCAGAAACTTTGACGTCCTTGGAGTATTATGATCTTTCATATTTGTCACTAAATATGTCATTATATATCCAAACAGTACTGTCTTTATGAGAACATCTCCTCAATGATTAAACTATTGCTCTTAAAGTGTTTATGTGTCCATAACACACATTTATAAGGCACTCTAGAGCAAAGCTAGTGATATGGTAGGAATAATATTGAGGTGTAATCAGTTAGTATGCATTGACATCACTGCTGCAGTCAGTGCTCCAACAGACTTGAAAGGTTCAACCAGAAGAGGTCAGTAAAAACAATGGTTTTCTACTTGGTGTCATGTTGCTGGGGCACTAGACACTAGAGAGCAGCAGAGCAGCACCAAACAAACACTCAGTGACTCATGCGCTCTCCTCATAACACCACACATAGGTGTTCTCACTATGAAGTCTCAGAAGTACACACAAGCAGCAAACATCTATGAATTCATTGCACTTATTTTCACTTTGTTATGAGTGAAACTGAGTGTAAGGTTTTAGATTTGTGTGAATGTTGTAAGGCTGTCTGCATGAGCCATAATAATGAGGATATTGGTGTGGAACCTGAGTCTGTTTTGAACCCATTTGAGTCTTCAACAAAATGAGAGGTATTCTGAGTTTAAAGGAGAAGAAGCTCACCCTGTCTCTTTGACACAGGCTGCTACGCCTCTTCCAAGTACCTATTGTTGCTTTACGTTGAAAGACTAGATGAATATTTAACAGGAGGAGGGAAAGTGGTAGGCATCAGATCACTAAGAAGAAAATAACACTCTCCCCATCATGTGACCAGACTATCAATGGTCTGATGAAAGACTAGATTGCTGCTTTTGATTGGCTGCTTATTTCTCCGCTGGCCCAATGCTGAGCTTTGGAATCAACTTTGAATGAAAAAAGGGACATAGGTGTGTGTCTACTCTGTGTGTTCACAGGTCAGATGGGGTCGTGTGGTGGGTTGCATGGCTTTGAGAGGGACGCAGGCAGGGTGGTGAGGTGTGCAGCTGGCACCATGGACAGCGAACAGAGGCTGATACAGGTGATCAGTGCGATGCGGATGGAAATCAGAAAGCTGGAGCTGGAGAACATGGGTCTGAGGAGGACAGCTGGGGCTCATCTCAGAAAGAATGCAACTGTTCCTATCATGACACAAGAATGCAGAGGTATCTATGCAATTATTAGCCCTGTGTAGCTTTGGCTGGACTAGACTGTAAAATGTGCATATGTGGTGATTAATTTTGAGTTTTTGTGGCTTCAATCTAAGGTAGATTATTGGTTTAACAGTCTGATAGCCTAATAGATATTAATCCCATTTAACTTCTACTCTTTATATTTAAGTGTCTTACTTTTCATATGGACTCACCTGCTGTTATATTTTCCTCATCCTGTCATTCAGAGAGCGTCGTCATGAAGGTGAGAAGATACTCCATCTTCCAGCCGCTGGTCACTCATCGGAATTTGCAGCTGGGCGATGCTGGAAAACAGCAAAGATGAAAATTAGCATGATATTAATCTGTAACTTACCTCACACTGGCACATAATGGCCGTGTGACGTTGTGCTTTCTGTTTAAAAAGTAACGTTAGCCTGCTAGCTGCTGGGGAAGGCAAAGCTAGCTTAGCGCTAACTCTACTTGAAACCGTTAAACAAATAGTGCATCACTGTCAGCAAATAAAGATTTTTTTCTGCCCTCGGTGTGTTTTTGTGAATCATTCTTATGTTAAATAATTGATTTTAAAAGGTAAAAGTTTCTTAAGTTCTTCAATACTTACAGCTTTTCGTCGAAATATTAATATCAAATGTTCTGTCAACGTAACCGCTATGATGGGCAGTTATCAACCTGTGGAATGCACCTGTCAGTAAAGTGACTTCACTCTCGCGAGATTTCGGCGTTGCGCAGTGGTGTACAGCCGTCCGCCATCACTGCATACAAGCTAACATTAGCCCAAAAACACTGAGGAGAGAGCGAGTGACAACAACACAACAGACACACAGACCGACCTAATTCCTGAAGGGGAGGTCACTGAGTTTCCCTGCCGCTTTCCTGGCGTAGAAAACAAACCTAGCAACTGCCTTTCATGTAGTCTTTAAGTCAACTTAGCAACGAAAGTCGTTCTAACTAATCATGTCCAACCTCAAAGGCGGCACCAAGAAGGACACCAAGATGAGGATACGAGCCTTTCCTGTAAGTATTTACCGGCTCCGTGAGCGCTGACACGCTAACGATGACACTCGAGTACCGGGGATGACAGGTCTCAGTGCTAGCAACTGCCTGCTAGCTAGCTGGTCAAACGAGAAAAACATGTCATTGTCAAATAAAAACTGATATTAGTTGGACAAATCACCCCGACGAACATTATCTGTGTTATCAGTTCAGTTTATTTAACGTTAGCTAGCTGCTTGCTCTGAAATGCTATCGTCATTTGACACGGGCTAGTGTTAGCATATGTAGCGTTAAGGAAACTTCCTTAGTGACATATTAGCAAACGGTAGCTAGCTAAGTAGCAGGCCTGGTATCGTAAGCTAACTTGGCGCTAGCTGAGTTACAGTCAGTCAGCAAGTATCATTACGCTATAGTAACGGCTAGCTCTTGTGGCTGTTGGTGTTTTGTTGCACCACGCATTTGGTGTGGGCTGCTACAGATGGCAATTAACACATTAGCATGTAGTGTTAGCATGAGAGCTAAAGCAACTTCAGCCTAACGTGAGTGTAAACATGCCTAAGGTAACTTGAGTAGTTAATGTTGATGTCAGCCCAGCTACCTACTCTTAGTGCTAACGTCTCTGTCACACAACATCTGCTGATCACTGGGCTTAATGACATATTCACCCACTCAGTCAATCTCTAATAATGAATGCAGTTGTCATGTTGGAAATGCAGTCTTGTCTAAGTTGCCGAGCCCTTGCAACATCATTCAATTTCTTGTTGAGATTGCTGGTGTGAAACACAGACAAATGCTTTTTCTTCTGTTAGATATCCAGGGTTATGAGTGGGTGTCTGGCAGAATGAGTCAGTGAGCAGATGAGTGAGTGAACACAGTTAATCCTTCCTCAAACATTAAGCTTAGATGCAAGTGCAAGACCAGCCAATTGGACCACATTGTAGCCACTACCAGGTAATCGTAGTCAATATGATAAGAAAAATGAGTTATGGGATTAATACTGATTGATCCCGTTACAGCTGTTGTATTTTTTGTTGCCATTGAGACATGCTCATCTTGTGATGTGAATAAACTGTGACTAATAATTTGAGTTGAACAGGAATTTGGCCTGGTCAGCTGTCAAGCTAGAGTTACTGTTCCCTACCCACCCAACATTTTGTTTCCCAAATCTATTAATTACTGATCTGACACTAGTATTCTCTTTCCCAAATTTTAAACATGTATACCTCAAACCTATCAGGATCATTTTTTATATAAAGTAAACATGAGGCTAACAATTTAGTTGGCAGACATGACTGATTAAATGAATGCAAAGGATGTAAGCTGAAATCCTGAATTTTATAATGACAGTGACACAAAACTGTATAATATGTATCAATCACATCTGGCTGTCACTCAGTTGGCTTATGAAGATCAGTATTGTGGCAGACAATGTTCAGGTCATCCTTTCACATGTTTGGTGGCAGACACAGAAAGTGACCCCCACCAGGGCTTGGCAGTTTTGGCAGAAATCACAATATATCATGGTTAAGATAATAATTGCATGCTTACTTTTTGCCCTCAAATTAAAATTGAAGATCCTAGAGGGTCAACTGAGGTTAGAAGTATTTTCTTTAAAGTCCAAAGGTTGAACATGTCAGAGGTCATAGAGAGGTTTGGAACAATTCACAGCTTCTTCTCTCCATTATCTGTACAGCTTTTGTGGTACAGTTTGGGAGAAATTGTAACAATAAGGTACTTTATGTCTTGGTTTAGCATCTTTATTTACCTTCTTCAGTTTATCATCGTGGACACTCCAAAAAAGAGAATAATTTGTTTCCAGTGTGTTTGGTAAGCCCACCTGTTTGCTGGGATCAAACAGCACTTGCTTTGTCTTAGGATTGTGAAGCTTTTCAAGCACTGTGGTCAGAACGATAGGACAGTATCACAACCTACACTTTACGACGAGTGGCTAACTTTCTCCACGATAGTTCCTCGATTTGTTTGTTATGGCTCTGTTTCTGCCACATGATTGACAGAAATGACATCAATGATGATCTTGCTGTTGCTGCTGACAATACTAGACAAGTATAAAATGGTGATACGATCGTGGCTGTAGTTTCTGTGCTGCTGCATTGAGATGTTTGGTCATATTTCTAAGTTATCTGACAGCACGCATAATCATGGAGACATCACCTGCATTGTATCGCAGAGGGAATTGCAAGTAACAAATGTGGCTTGTTTCCATTCCTGCTATACTTGAGCACCTAAGCTTTACTGTGAAATCATCAATCAGATATGTGCTTTCAAAAAGCTGTATTTTCTATGTCCACACTGCAAGGTAGAAATTGCCTGCTCAGTGTGGAAGTATGTCTGTACATATGTTATTGTATATGTTTTGAAATCTTCATGGACATAGCTTTAGAAAGCTTCAATACTTTTATTCATTTACAGCGCATTGCATATACTGAACCTGTATTATGGGTTTTTTTCACAAGTGGTCTACTGTCTTGTATTCAGTGATGTCGCAAAGAATAGTCCGGGACATGACTGTCATCGTCTACTTATACTATGTGGAAATAGTAAGGAATAGACATTATCCAGGAGAACACATTGTCGTCTTTCTCCCTCCTAGATGACAATGGATGAGAAGTATGTGAACAACATCTGGGACCTTCTAAAGAATGCCATCCAAGAGATCCAGAGGAAGAACAACAGTGGGCTAAGCTTTGAGGAACTGTACAGGAACGCCTACACCATGGTGCTCCACAAGCATGGGGAGAAGCTCTACACAGGCCTGAGGGAGGTCGTCACAGAGCACCTCATCAACAAAGTAAAGAAACAGTTTCCTTTCTCACGCAGCTCTTTTTTTTAAACCGAAAAGAAACTTGGGATTATCAATGATAATTCATTAACATTGTGCCTCTTAAAATGACCATTTGTATCCCCTGTACTTTGTTTTTCTTGCATGTTGCAAAGACGAACAAAGAATCCAAAAACAGGAAAAAAAATTTGATGAATTGAAGTCATAGTGAGTTTAACAACAGCAAATGCGTATTAAAACATCCATTACAAACTCAAACAACTCGTGCAGCGTTATCCAAGTTTAAGCTATCCAGTTGTATGCTCGCTGCTACTCAAAGATGCATTTTTGCTAAACTTAACTATTTAAAACACTTGAGCATAAACAGTCACTGGCACACATATGAGGAGCGAGCCTGGACATGCATCTGCATTTGAATCCTGCTCAACAGAATGCACAAGCAGAGTTGAAACACACACACTTGCCATGCGCATTATGAAAGTGTTTTAAATGGTAAGGTTTCAGCGGAAATGCATGTGTTCGGAAGGTAGTGACCATATGATTGGAGATATGAGACTCCTTTGTTAAACATGGCCCCCCTTTACTTTAGTTCATCTAGAATGTTCACTGTTTTTGGAGTCGTAGTTAACCATTAAGGCGTATGAGAAAAACAAAGTTGTCTTCACAAATTCAGTGTAACACAGGGTGAGTAATCAGTATAGAAATTCTCACTTTGTGGGTGAAGTATTCCTTTAGGTCTCAAGTCTTAAGGCTACTGTCACTGATAAGTTAAAAAAATAGAATTACCTCTTGTTGGCAAACAAATAGCAGTAAAACATCTAACAGTAAAGAACATGTTTGCAGGATATTGACAACAAAATAAACAAGCTTAGACACACATTGTTTACCAAGCATAATACACAGACCGTGAATGGACTTTGGTTACCAAGTTTCCAGACAGCTATGACGTCCAAAGTTGTTGTAAACGCTCCCTTTTCCTTTCAATAATTTCACCAGTGCTCTTGTGACCTAATGTTTATCAGTCTCAAAAGAGATAACTTGAGTTGGCCTCAATTCTGTCAATCTGTCTGTGTTTTCAGGTCCGGGAAGATGTCTTAAACTCCTAAATAATAACTTTCTGCAAACACTGAATCAGGCCTGGAATGACCATCAGACTGCCATGGTTATGATCAGAGACATCCTCATGTACATGGTAAATAGGCTGGTTTGCTCTCTTGTCACACTCATTTTGTATAAGTTGTTCTGTAGCTATAGATGCATTGCTGTACAGAAATATTTAACATTTCCCAAAGCAGTGTTGGCTTTTCTTTTTTTTTTATCACTGGGACCAGAATTTCTATGTTTGTCCTATGGGTTCTGTCGCTTTGCAAGGGGATTATGGTGCTTGTTTCCTGTCATGAATAATTTTGTGCTTTTAAATAAATGGCCTTTTGTTTCCAACTCTGGACAACCTTCACCTCCGTCCTATTCTGGACTTTGTAAGGTGCTGTTTTATTTGTGGTCCTAACAATAAGCCTCTGTTGCTGTATTTATTTGTTTTGTTGGAAAACTGGCAGGACTAGTTGATTTGCTTTAGCAGCAAGTCCAAAATGTTAGCGGGGGTGTGTGTGAGTGAGTGAGCCCTCGAGATAGGCACAAGTGTAGGCTAAACAATGGCACAGTCAGTACAGAGACTGCAAAGCTCTCCTGGGGTTCTTTTGTTCTGCACTCTCCTTTTTCCTGTCCTGGCCTTACCCCGGACAGTTGGCTTTGCGGGGTTTGACTACGACAGGCTCCCCACGTCTGTGCAATGAGAGCAGCCGGCTGTTGTTACCTGCCTGCTGACCTCTACAGGAGAGCCAGACAGATGCAGCAAGTGTGACTTTGCTTTTCTCACCTGGTGTATTTACCTTTTAGAAGCCACTGCCTGTGTTTAGGCCCTGGAGACATTATTTGTCTAGGAGAGGTAGGGCCATTGTAGATTTCCATGCAGTATTCATTCATTTAAATGCTGAGCACACATGTATTATATTTCTAAACATTTTTAGCCTGTTATCTGCTCTCTATATATTTTTCATAGTAATCTAATCTAAGAAATGCAAAGTCATTCAGTAGTCAAATGGGGAAAAAAACAGAGAGGCATCAGAAAGCCAAACCCCATAAGCTCATAAAACAGGCTTTTGGAAATTGGCAGGCTTGACAATAAGGGCTCTTATACGCAAATAAAAAGACAAAAAACCACGCAAATCACATTATGATACCATGTAATATCCTGGAAGTTAGTTGTAGTTTGCACTTGTTAATATTTGTCATTCTAGATGTTTGCAAATCTTGTTACTGAATGGCATTGTAAATATTTTATCACCCACATCCCTCATAAATATTTATGCTTTCTGGATGGGGCTTATGTTGTACCCCTGTGCTTTCTGGGAATAGTTCAGACACCTACCGGGCATTAGTTGTGACGCTCTAATGACCTTATAAAAGCTTTGCACCCTGGCAGTGAGATTGTATAGTTTATAATGAAAGGTTTGCTGGCAATAAAAAGAACCTTGCACCACATTGGATGTAGTTTTTTTTACACTGGTCAGCACATAGGATATTTGCCTAAGGAGTGTGTTTGGGATGATGCCTTACATATAGTGTTACCTGTGCTTTTAAATCTCTCAACATGCACATATGAATGTAAATGAGTCAGTTTGAGCCACATTACTTCTTTCCATGTAACAGTACTTAATGTATTTTTCACCCCATTCTGTCTCGTCTCCCAGGACCGGGTCTATGTTCAGCAAAACAACGTGGAGAATGTGTACAACCTCGGCCTCATCATATTCAGGGACCAGGTGGTGCGCTACGGCTGCATTCGAGACCACCTACGGCAGACGTTACTGGACATGATTGCTCGTGAGAGGAAGGGAGAGGTTGTAGACAGGTATGCAGGAGTACTACCAGTATTGCTACTAGTATATGACTATATTGTGTATTATTGCTTTGTTCAGTGCCTCCTTGACCGGTTTCGCTGTTGCGCTCTCTCTATCATGGCATCACTGCTGTGGGAATCACGTTGAGAGTTTGCCCACACAGTGACTGAGCTAACTGTTAGCATCACACATCACATGTAACCTAGCAGGTTTAGTCAAACCGTTTCAGTGTCAGTGTGAGTTTGTCAGGACCGATTAACAGTTTAGTGTTAGATGTTAGCCGCCGCTGCTGCTGCTGCTGCTGTGTTAGCTCAGCCGGGAAGACATTGAATTGACTGCTCTGATATAGGTGTCCATCTCTGCCTCATTCACCTGTTGAGGGGTGCTGTAGTTGTCTCCCAGGAGCAACATCATGGCATTGCCCTGGCAGCCTTGTACATCTCCAGCCTGGGCAGCACGTTGCCGCTTACATAGTGCTAGTTTATTATATTTAATTGAATGGGTCAAAATTCTTATGGTCAGTTAACGGTTGAACATATTACTGAGAACATCCCTAGTTTCAACTAAATGCACGATTATAATCCTTACTTTTTATTGCTTATTTTTTGTAAATCTTGTTGCAATATATTATTTTCTGATTCCTAATATGGAAGCCTCGCCTTTTCTGTCATCGATTGCAGGGGTGCCATCAGAAACGCGTGCCAGATGCTGATGATTCTTGGTCTGGATGGCAGGTCTGTATACGAGGAGGACTTTGAGTGTCCTTTCTTAGATATGTCAGCGGAATTCTTCCAGGTAAGTCTGCGGTCGATTTTTCTTGGTGTCTCTATGTTTTTGTAATCACTGAAAATCTTAATAGTCTAACAAACAAATAATACTTGCTCTTTCAGATGGAGAGCCAAAAGTTCCTAGCAGAAAACAGTGCCAGTGTCTACATTAAGAAGGTCGAGGCCAGAATCAATGAAGAGATTGAGCGAGTTATGCACTGCCTGGACAAGTCTACAGAGGAGCCCATTGTCAAGGTGGTGGAAAGGGAGCTCATTTCTAAACACATGAAGACCATCGTGGAGATGGAGAACTCTGGCCTTGTCCATATGCTCAAGAACGGCAAGACAGAAGGTAAAAGCTTCATTTAGCTGATGTTTCCAATAATTATGATTTTAAGATAAAGATGTAAGCATAATCTGTCCCCGTCATGTTTTCCTTTCAGACCTGGCATGCATGTACAAGCTGTTCAGTCGTGTGCCAAATGGCCTGAAAACGATGTGCGAGTGTATGAGCTCTTACCTGAGGGAGCAAGGCAAAGCTCTGTGTCAGAAGAGGGAGAGGGCAAGAACCCTGTCGACTATATCCAGGTATGCTGGTTTAACAATGAGTCCACGTGTAGTGAAAAGTGAATGACATAGTGGTGCAAGCTTCATTTCTCAAATGATGCTGTAGTAGGAAGTAGCCATGTGCTTCTCTTTGGAAGAGTGTGTAGCATATTTTCAGAGAAATGGGCATTTGTTTTCGGGTTAACTGTCGTAGAAACGGGGATTTGGTTTGCTAGCTCTATTGACAGCTATTGCTGGTTGTTCTGCCGCCTGAAGGGGAGTCAGGAGTGATGGGGCAGTGATATGGAGGGTTTCATGGAGGAACAGTTCTTTTAAACCTCATAATGTCCAGGGTTTCATCCAGATATCTGTCGGCACCCAACGACAACGCTGTCACAGCACGTAGGCAAGCTGTCCCTATCAGAGGGCGTCTGCCATTCGGGCTGTATTGACTGGCAACTGGGGCAGCCTACCACAGCAGCGGTACAGCTACAGCAGCCTTCAGAATTTTAAACAGACTGCTCCAGCTCTGTGTGATGAGTAATCTGCTCCTGTGCAGTGAAAAATCATGGATGTATGGGTCAGACGCACAGGAAGTCCGATATGATTGTTCTCATGGCCAGTGATCAGATTTATTGGATTTAGGACCACACATGAAAGCGGCCCAGATCTGATTGGAAAGAATTGGATTTCTTTGTCCGCTTTACGCTGAAAAAAAATAAATCTGTGTGATATGAAAGCAAAAAAATCTGATTTGGACCACATTAGCTTGTAATGTGAACGTGGCCTTAGATTTGGCGAGGCCTACCTGAAATAGTGAATGAGGGGGAAGCGTGTCTTAATAGATAATATCATCTCTTTGTATTTGCCTCCTCAACAGGGCCTGCTAGACCTGAAGACACGATTTGATCGTTTCCTCCTCGAGTCTTTCAACAATGACAGACTCTTTAAACAAACCATAGCAGGAGACTTTGAGTATTTCCTCAACCTCAACTCCCGCTCACCGGAGTATCTATCACTCTTTATTGATGACAAGCTCAAGAAGGGTGTCAAAGGGGTATGTGGCTTCTTCGAATTTTCTTCCAGTGCCTGCCAGATATTTTTTACGTTTCTATGCCCTGCAAGAAAATCATTTTTACATTGGCTCATTATTTTTCCCCCTGTCTCGTTTGACCAGTTGACAGAACAGGAGGTCGAGTCGATCCTCGACAAGGCCATGGTGTTATTCCGGTTCATGCAGGAGAAGGATGTGTTTGAAAGGTACTACAAGCAGCACCTGGGCCGCAGGCTGCTCAGCAACAAGAGTGTGTCAGACGACTCGGAGAAGAACATGATCTCTAAGCTGAAGGTAAAAAAAAAAATGAGAAAGCTTTACGGATGTGTTTGCATATCTCTTCTCCTGTTCCCCATTTCTTCCTCCTCTCTGCTCATGCTGCTTTCACTCTGTGTAAACCCCCGTCAGCAGTTTCAGCTCACTGTTCTGTCTTTCCCCTTCACAGACAGAATGTGGCTGTCAGTTCACCTCCAAACTGGAAGGGATGTTCAGGGACATGAGCATCTCCAACACCACCATGGATGAGTTCAGGCAACACATACAAACCACATCGGTAAGACAGGCAGACGCCTTTTCACAGAAACAAAACACTAATAATTCTTCACAAGGGACACATTAAGTTCAACACATGATCCACATTTATAGAAGAACGTTTAAAACACAGGATTGGAAGTATTGTATTGTGTACCTGTTATTCTGAAATGGGAGATGTAATAACTGTTCAGTCATGTCAAGTCAAAATGTATATTGAAAGAAACTTTCGTGCATCTCTCTCAGGCATCTCTAAGTGGTGTGGACCTCACAGTAAGAGTCCTCACTACTGGCTACTGGCCTACACAGTCGGCAACACCTAAATGCACCATCCCCCCCTCTCCCAGACACGCCTTTGAAGTCTTTAGAAGGTAATGCTCTGAAATTCAGTCAAGTGTTTTACTTTACACAGGGAGCAGAGGTGTCATGAGTCTCCTAAACCATGAATTCATTTGACTTGAGAATTTAAGGTCGCAATTCGATTCAGTTTTAGAGTTTAAACTTTTTTTTTCTGCACCAAAGTCTATGCCACTGTGACTATCGAGTTTGGTTTCTAAAGGCCAGTTCAGACCACAGATTCGCAACAAGACGAAACAGTTTTAGAACGTTGCAGAGAAAAGTTGCAGCAGTGTGAACTGACCCATATGAGCTCAACTCGAGCCGGCTGATGGTGTCACCTAAAACTCTACTGGTCAAATCACTGGCAGCTGGTTTTAGAACATAAGGCCAGTCACCTGTTTCTACAGCCAATCAGCTTGTAGTGTGAAGGCAAAATAATCACAGACGGCATGTCCGCTTGCTGAGGCAGGTGCTCTGTCCCCACTGAGCCCTCTGTTTCCATCCTTATGTGGTTATTTAGTATGAATACAGTCCATCTGATGCTTGTTTTGTTTCTGTTTTTCACCGTTTCATCTCTGCTACAAATGCAGTGTCTCACTATCACTATCCTCATTCATATTTTAAGAAGCTACAAATTATATTCAGCCACAAAATAAGCCTGAAAATCTGCAAATCAGAACAGAAGTACAGAGAGTTGTTGCATGTTACAGTTGTTAATGATACACAGTCTCATCTAGTTGAAATGGTGTAAACTGGCAGGTTTTTAGAACATTGCAGAACAGCAGCACCTTGTAAGTAGCTGCATGTTTCATTGATCTGAACTGGGCTTTAAGATCAACAGATCATTAGTTTTATGTCCAGAATCAATTGTATGAAGTGTGATATGACTGCTATAGTTTTGGGAATTTACAACACTAAGGCCATATGTTTAAATTTGAATAATGTACAGTAAAAAACACGAAATGATTCATCGCCAATCCTGCTTTTGATTTTGATAATTGCAATTGAAAGCTCACTTTGATTGATATTCAATTTAGAGTCAGAATCATGACACCTCTAAGGCTCAGAGTTGTTCTGTGTCATTTCTAAAGAACTTGGTCCTGGCTTTTATTTGAACAGGTTTTACCTCGCTAAGCACAGCGGTAGACAGCTCACACTGCAACACCATATGGTTGGGGCAGACCTAAACGCAACTTTCTATGGAGCTATTAAAAAGGTATTTATAAAACGCCATTTGCTTTTTATTATAAATCACATAAATGAAGATACAATGTTGTTCACTATAATTCCAAAGTATGGCGTTTCACCTTCCTTTCTGCTTCATCTGCAGGAGGATGGGTCAGAGGTGGGTGTGGGAGGTGCTCAGGTGACTGGCTCAAACACACGGAAGCACATACTGCAGGTCTCCACCTTTCAGATGACCATCCTCATGCTCTTCAATAACAGAGAAAAGTGCACTTTCGAGGTGGGGACGCAGTGAAGCACCTTTATCTTAACCTCACTTTCCCATTAGATCTTTTAAACTGTGTAGAGATTATTTTTGCTCACTCTATGACTTGTTTGCATCCATGTCTTTCCCCCTGTTTACAACCACGTCACCCATTCTGTCCCCGTCCACAGGAGATCCAGCAGGAGACAGATATTCCTGAGCGGGAGTTAGTGCGAGCGTTGCAGTCGTTGGCCTGTGGGAAGCCGACACAGAGAGTTCTCACCAAGGAGCCAAAGTCTAAGGAGATCGAGAGCGGCCATGTGTTTACAGTTAACGATCAGTTTACTTCCAAACTGCACAGAGTCAAAATACAGACAGGTGGGCAAAGTTTGTGAACAATCAAATAAGTTTATTAGCATTTTAGGTACATTGTGTACACTAACAGATGAACATTCAGCCTTTCAGAAACATGACTTTGTGACATGGCAGTGGGCTGGGACTCCTCCTTTCTGCTCATACAAAACCATACCTTGAGTGATCTTCTCCATTTTCTCCCCGAACCTCATCTTGTCCGTTTCTCCTACTTTCCCAGTTGCTGCTAAACAAGGGGAATCAGACCCCGAAAGGAAAGAGACACGGCAGAAAGTGGATGACGACAGGAAGCATGAGATTGAGGCAGCCATTGTCCGAATCATGAAGTCAAGGAAGAAGATGCAGCACAATGTCCTGGTGGCGGAGGTAAGGAGCTTCCTATTAGAATACACAGTTTGGTCTGTTTCACTTAAATAACTCTTCTTAATATTTTATTGTGACTCCATGTTCTCACGTTTTCTTACATTTGTGACCTTGTGTTTTCAGGTAACTCAGCAGCTCCGGGCACGTTTTCTTCCGAGCCCTGTCGTAATTAAAAAGCGTATAGAAGGACTAATAGAAAGAGAATACTTGGCAAGGACACCGGAAGATCGCAAAGTGTACACCTACGTTGCATAAAAGATGAACTGTGGATGGGAGGAAGAAGAGACTGGATTGGGGGTGGGGGGGGATTTGTTTGTTTTCTTTGGACTGTTGTTACGCATGGACTGGAAGTTTCTTTTAAAGACAAATGCTGGGAACTTGATTAACCCTCCCGTACAAAAACACAGTAAACACACGTAAAATGGGGAATGAAATGTCGGCGCAGAGAAAAAAAAAGAATCCATCAAAACTTGTAGATGATTTTTAAATCAGGCCCAGTCTTCCTCTTCCCTGTGAGTTTTAACATGGATGGATCCAGCTTCAAGCTTTTCACTGTTTTACCCTTGTAGAGATCAAACTTGCAAAGAATCCCTTGGGAAAAATGTGAATGCACCACATTATTATTATTTTTTGTTTCAATACTGTATAAAAAAAATAAAATTATTAAAAACAGCAAATGTGGATTGTTACAAAAGGAAAATAAAAATAATGAGTATTGATGCTCTGTAGTTTCTCACAGAAATGCTCTGCTGATCTTCTGCATTTGACTCTTACATAACCTCATTGTTATCTCACACTGCGGTCAGTATGAAAACATCTGTTCTGACCTTTTTCTGAGTCCAAAGAATCAACTGAATTTAATCTCCCAAAATGCTCACAACAGTGGTATCTGCTCCAGTTTGTTATATAAAGAAATGCACTATATTTTGAGCCCAGATCAGCTCCGTGTGAGGACTGAGAAATTTGAACAGGAGCAGATGATTGATGCCACATTACATCCATCAGACTGGGCTTCCCATTATTAACACTGTAATTATTGAACAACTTCAAAGGGGAGCATTATCTACTGTAAAGATGTAAGTGCTGCAGACCACTGTGCAAACACTCATTCACTTATATGTTCTAACCACAAGTTAAAAATGAAAATCACATCCAGTACTTTACCAGATAGATCTTGTTTTATCATCTAGATCAGTGGTTCTCAATCAGGGGTCCTCTTGAACAGCTCTGAGGTGTCCCCAGAAAAATAGTTAACAGTCTATTTTCACTATTTAATACAATAATAAAGTGAGACTGGTATAAGAGTCATAAGAGTGACTCACAGGACTCCCTTTGTGCACACTGATCTCCTAAACTATTGCTGAAAACTACAGAACTCAGGTTTTAATCATATCTGACGACCAAAATCTTGTCAGATGGAGGTCACACAGGGTTCTGTGACCTAATGTGTATCACTTTTGAGAATGGTTGAGAACCACTGATCCATATCACTGGCTTGAAACCTGGGATCCCAGCCTCCACTAGGGGTCACCAAAGCTTCACGGGGTGGTTCCCAACTGGTCCAGCCACAGGGTCCAGATTTCTCCTTAGTCATTTTCTTCAAGGTCCACACAGCTTATTACAGTCAGCGTCACACTTGTGTTTGGCCATGAAGTTGAGCTAGTTTGCTGTCTGTTACTCACTCACTCCACAACAGGAACAGCACTTCAAAATAAAAGCTCTGGCCAGGAATTCACTGTACTTGAAAATAAAGTGTTGGTTTTTTTTTCACAAACTTGAGTGTCAGAGTCACTTGCGGATCCATTCAGAATGAACCTGTGACCCACCAGTTGGGAACCACTGTGTTAAACCACACAGTATGCCCGTATCTTAGCATGTCATTCATTTCTTTGAAGAAAACTGAATGAAATTTTTTTTTTAAAGTTCAGATTATTATTCAAGCTACAAACTGAAAAAAAGATCTCACAGGATAAGGGTGCACTGAGGACCCAAATACAAGCTATATTCACACATTCTTGTCCCACATTTTGGAAGAAAACACCAAATTTCTCCATAAATAAAGCCTTTTAAGTATGTATAGTTGTTAAAAAAATACATATTACAGAGAAAGAATTGTGCAAAAAGTTCCCAAGAAAAACATCACAGGATTGCGTTCACTATTTAAGTTAATTGTACAGTTTATCAGTTGTTCTGTGCTGTTATTGTTACAGTGAATATAAAATGAAATATCTTTAATATAGTGAGAGGTCAGTTTACGGTGGTAGAAAAGGCCTCCCTGAAGGAAAACACTTTGGAGCCACTGATCTAGATAATAGACAGGCATGTTTTGTGTTCAGTAACTGCTAATGAGATATTCAGTCTAAATCAATGACCTTTGTCTTGAAGTCAATAGAGCCTGACATACTCCATGCAGACAGTTACCACACGATGACATCACAAATGTCATCACTGAGCTATGAACCATCCTGAAAATATGGCTGTGCAGAATTAGACAAACAAGACTAAGCATGACAACTGCGGTTTGTTTCCCAGGAGTTGATGTTATTGTAACTAATGCTTTAATGGGTTACGTATGGTTTAACATTTGAATCAGCTTTCAGACAAACTGAGGTCTGGAGGGACCGTTAAGCTCCACGTCAGGCTGTGTCTGAACGGCTCTGGCCAAAGTTTCCAGCTGAGTCATGAAACTCTGGATCTCTTCGGCAGAGCTGTGAGTCCAGGCCAGAGGCAGGTGGACAGGAACAGGTTTACGATCTGCAACACAAACGGGGTTCAGTGTCAGAAGGAGCATCTGTGTGTGTGTCGTGGTAGAACCTGTCACACTTCATGCTGCTCACCTTGAAAGAACTGCCCGCTGCGTGTTCTGGCAGCAACTCTAGACAAGGCCAACCACACCACCGTGTCGGCTCCTTGCTCTACGCCGCGCAGCCTGTCCCCCATCATGTGGTGGAACTGAGGCATTGATGTGGAGACAGCTGGAAATGGAAAAAATCAGCCAGGATTAGTAGTGTGTGTGTGTGTGTGTGTGTGTGTGCACTGGATTTATATATTTACCAAAGAGCAGCTGAAGAGTTATCTTTTTCTAATCAAGCAATTGGAACTGAAGATACAGAGAGATTAATAAATGAAAAATTGGCATCTACCTCATGTCCCGTATTATCCTCTTGAGATTTCACATTTTGGGTTTACTTGACTTTATACTTTATTCCTCTTAACTCCAACCTGTCGTCCTTGTTCGTGGACACTTTTTGTGCCATCTAGCGGTAGTAAGACCACAATACACTGATCCATGTAAAAGCAAGATGGCAGCCATCTCTGCCAAGTCAGTCTGCAGCTGATACCGACACAAAAGTGGACAAAACCTGATCACATTTATGGTTGGAACTTGTTGATTTATGATTAAAAGTGTTTGTAGTTTGATATGGTGACACATTTGACCAATTTTAGCAAAAGTAACACATGCTATTAAGTAGGAAGTATTTGTTTGAGGACATTGGGACTTAATAATCAATGAAAAATTATCTATATAGCTCATTTAAAAACACCTGCAGTTGACCAAAGTGCTGTGCAAAATAAAAGAATGACACACAAATATATAGCCACATAAAATGTACACAAATATAAAACAGAATAAAACCGTAAGAACAATTACAAACATGAAAGGATAAAATAAAATATTTTGATTAATTTGATAGGTAGCCAGTGCAGGGATGCTAACACTGTTGTAACAATGCTAGCACTGTCTCTGTCTCTGGCACCAGTGAGGAGTCTCGCTGCAGTACTGCACCAGCTGCGGGCGAGACAAAGATGACTGGCCAACACCAAGGCACAGAGAACTGCAATAGTCAAGCCTTGAGGAGAGATTAAAGATACATACCAAAAGTCTTCGAAGGTTTTTAACTCAGAATCATATATTAGCTATTCCTTTAGCCCGAGGTGTCATTTCCACTTTGGGCAGATATTGCATTCATGTCCAAAATCTTTTTAAACACAAAAATCGTGCTTAACATGCAACTGTTGGGCCAGCTGTCAGATTCTGGCTGAGAATGTGAGTTTAGCTGCTGACTTTGCTCTGATATACATAAAAAATGTCACAAATGAGTAACATATTTAACATATTTAGGATTATTCTGGCAGAATTTAGCTTCATGACTGACTTAATTATTTTGTTTTGTTTCCATAGTGCCGGAATAAATGCAGAAAATGGGATTCAGATCGCAAATACGGGGTGTATAGTCACACACTGGGTGTTGGGGAATTTAATTTCCAAAGCAACCAAATAGGATAGTCAATAAGCAGATACACAGCACACAAGAGGATCGAATTGCTTCAAGGCGTTGTTTGTAAGATTTCAAATGAAGACTAAATTAAAAGATTAAGCAATTCAGCCCTCCTGCGTACAGTGTGCCTGCTTATTGACTAACAGCCAAACAGTATATTTACTTGTCCAGGTCTAAAGACGGTGGACAACAGTCTGGTGAACTCTGGTTTGGTTGCTTTTTAATGTTACATCAAAAAATAAATGGATAAAGCTTCGGTCTTTAGACATGTACCATAGCACTGCCATCAGGAGAATTGTCACAGACAGGGAACAGTGTGTGTGTGTGTGTGTGTGTGTGTGTGATTTTCTGTTCATTAAAAAGCTTTATCATGACTCAGTACCTGGTGTATCGACCCAGCCTGGATGCATCACAGAGAAGTGAATGACTGGGTTGGCTTTGGCCCACTGCTGTGTCAGCACCACCTGCTGCCTCTGAGAAGAAACAACACATTGTCACCTCAGTTTAAAAACGTGCCTCAGTATCACTACTTATGTAAATGTGTTTTGCATGATGATATTATATCTTTTTTATTCTGTTCAGGCACATCACACAAATCCAAACCCAGTGAGACGGATAAAGTTGCTGAGTAAGGACTCAAACACACAGGTTGTGTTGTAACCTGGATGACATTCTCCTCTCCTGCTGTACCTTGTTCTGGGCGTAGACCATGACACCATCAAAGCTGCCCTTCTCTGACTGCAAGTCATCGACTCGGAGTTTCTGGACCAGCATGCCGCCCGAGGACACAGTGATCTAACACACAGGGAGAAAAGAGGCACAGTGTGCTGAGACAACAGCCACTACAGCCGTGGACAAAAGTGGCTTTATGCTGTCCACATGATGCAGATGAGCACTTTGTTGGTGTGTGTGTGTGTGTGTGTGTGTGTGTGTGTGTGTGTGTGTGTGTGTTCATACCACTCTTGGGTCCCGGCTCTTCTGTATAAGTGGTATCAGACTCTGGGTGAGGATGTACACCCCTAAAACGAAGGCGGAAAGTCACACATTTAAAACTGTTGTGTTTTTTTGCCACTGATAGTTTTTATAAGAGTAATTCAGTGAAAGAAAGACATCCTGTTTGTGCGTCATAACCATTCACATCTTCATACATTTTCTGCAAGTATGTGAGCAAAAACAAAAAAGGGAAAAACACTAAACAAAACCACAAAATTATTTTATAGAAATACTTATGTCTTACTAAAGTCATGATTCTATTCTGTTCTGTTCTAGTATAGTACTATACCATCAGACTGAGGTCTCACCCATAGTGTTGGTAGCAAAGTTCCTCTCCAGGCCCTCAGCATTCAGCTCTCTCTTGTGCACCATACACCCTGCATTATTTATCTGCCATGAAAGAAATGATAGAGGGGTAAAATCAAACAGCAGCAACATTATTGGTTTATGAAGACAGATTTGTGATGACGTTTACATGTTCAGTGCGTAAGATTTAGGGGATTTAGTGGCATCTAGCAGTGAGGATTGCAGATTGCAACCAGCTGTAAATTTCCTGGTTGGAATTCCTTTAGTGTGCATTGTTTGGGAGGTTGTAACCAGGAGCTGAGTTATCCGCAGAGGTCTCTTCATCTCCAAAACAAATGGATAGGGTGATTAAAACTGGTAAAAGCATTGAATAAAGTAGTTTTACGTTACAAATCAGTTTCTCAGTCGCTGTTTGGCATGTCAGGCTAATGTGTGGTCACCTTTTTTCTCTGATAATGTAAGATCGAGATGTTCAGGAGGTTTTTACCAGGAGCTGAATCACCTACAGAGGTCTCCTCCTTTTCAAAACAAAGAGATCTGATGATTTTAATGGTTAAGCACTTAATACGGCAGTTTCATGTTACAAATCATTGTTTTTCTGACACTGCACGTCGCAGATGGGCTTCCAACTTGGTGGAGACGCAAATCGCTTTATCCAGACCCAATGTTTGGTTTGTCTAATCTGGGCTACTGTAGAAACATGGCGGTGCAACATGGCAATCTCCATAAACCTTCTCCGTATGTAGATATAAACAGCTTATTTTTAAGGTGAGGAAAACACAGCAATTTTTATTTTCAGGTGATTATACACTAAGGAAAACATTCTTATTATATTATATTCCATTCCTGCCAGTATATCCCCCTACATCCTACGCACTGGACCTACCAGCACATTCAAGGATGAATGCTGCTTCTTGAAGGCCTCTGCAAACTCCCAGACTTTGCGTGTCTCCGACATGTCCACAACATGGACGTACACCTCCTAGAATACCCAGATGAGTATCAGTCTCTGCTTCACCCATCATAGAATCTGTCGCTTATTTTTCCCATTCAGCGTTTAAGGTGAGCGACACTCACCGTGTTCCCAGACTTATTGACAATGTCCGACCTGGCCTCTTCTGCTTTGTCCCTGTTCCTACACACCATGTGGACCGTCCCACCTGGAAACAACACAGCAAAGATTTTCTGTCAGTATAAAATGAACGGCAAAGAGAACACCTCCCTAGTATCTTACCTTTCTTGGCTATAGCCATGGCTGTGGCCCTGCCGATCCCACTGTTGGCTCCGGTGATCATAAAAGATCGTCCCACAACGGACACATCCAGGTCTTTGGGCTCAAAGTTTTTACATGCTGCCTCATATCCCTTCCTGAAGGCACATGGAAAACACACAAATCAGTGTGTGCAATATATTTGTAATCTTGTATTGACTCACACTCTATTTCTGTCCATTTCCAAAGGGTGGCTATGGAAAAGGGGCTCTAACAAAACTAAACGCACCTAGAGAGGCAGAAATAAAGGCTAAAATGAAAACTTTATAAGCAAAATGTTGTGGTTGAATTATCCTAACAAAGTCCAGTCTAAAAGTTTTAACACTTTGCATCCATTTTCCCCAGAGTTGTGTGAGAATGTCTGCCTTTAAGTGACCTTTTTCCATCATGTAAATCTCCACTGTCACATCTGTCCAGTCATTTATTGTCGGACCAACATGCGTCATCCATTTTCTGGTCAGAGCCTTTGTCCCTGCTGCCAATATTATACCTATTATTTTGGGATATAGTCTGTTGAAATACACAGATATCTTGCCACTCTTCACCTGTTTTTGACAGGTCTCATTCCTTCTCCCATCTGACTTTTACATATTTTGTCGAATAAACTTTTACACTGTGGAGAGATTGATAGAGTTGAGAGATGAGCCCTCGTTTAGTATCTGATGTTTGTGCATTTATAAATAGCTGAATAAAGGGTTGACTGGCTTCTCTGATATTCTTCTTTTTGATTTTTTGGTTGTAATAACGTCTTAATTGGAGGTATCGATAAAAAGTTTGGAGGGACATAACTTCATCTTTCGTATAATATTAGACATGGATGTTATGGTTAGTTTCAGTGGAGTCAGGTGATGCGAATGTCACCCACAAGACACATCAGCTGTCAATAGAGGTATTGTAATAGCACATAGAGGGCAGTTTGTGTAGTGATGTGTGCCATACGGTGATCAGACCTTTGACAGCCCTCTGTTTAGCAGCCTTTAGACTTACATGACATGAAAAACATTTTATAGATTTAGATCCTGTATTTAGACAGCCAAGAAGCAGGACTAATAATTCAGGGTATGAAGCAGACTGAAAGCAGATTCTTTACATCTCTCCAAAGACAGATCCAAATGTTGACTGACCTTGTATATTGGTGGATCCCATTCCAAAACCAGATGGCATTTCGGTACAGAGACATGTCACCAGTCCCAAGATGTGCCCCAGTTTGCCAGTCCTGGTCAACCACTGTGACAGATCAGCAGCATCACATGAAGCAGACACAAAGGGAGCCCTTGCTGCTCTCTGCCGACACTCCTTGGACACCACACTTCAAAAGTACTCAACCCTGACAGTCAAGTGACATTA
Organism: Epinephelus cyanopodus; assembly: GCA_026686955.1. Classification (NCBI taxonomy): domain Eukaryota; kingdom Metazoa; phylum Chordata; class Actinopteri; order Perciformes; family Serranidae; genus Epinephelus; species Epinephelus cyanopodus. Next base: position 11,062,103 of record CM048926.1, on the reverse strand, counting down.
GTTAAACTTTTATCGGCTCATTCATTAAAATGCACCGTGCAAAAGTCACGTGGTCAGATCTCTAAAGGCTGTGATGGGCTGCGTTCCTGCAACACTAACCCACAGTAGCCAATCCAGATGGTTGTGAGGTGTGGTGACGCGTCCAGCAGGCACCGCTCCTCCCGGCGGCCAGCAGGGCGGAGTTAACCAACTTTCACACTGACTGCTGGAGCCAGCGACGGACAGATATGCGTTCAGCCGCACCAGCTAACCCTTTGTGAGGGTTAAAGTCATTGTCTTTGAGTCTCCAGATAGCGCGTATAGCTCCTGGCGCAGCAACAAGATGGTAAGTGTCCAGCGGGTGTTGGTTTTTACGCATGACTGGAAAGATAACGTCAGGCTGTTCACCTGTTGCACCTGTCGTCGCTGACAGGTAACGTTAGCTAAAGCTAGGACCTACACCTACTCTACACCACTGCCTTTAACACGCAGGCCTGTTTGTCCTTGTTAGGCCGCCAAACTGCAGCTGTATTTGGTTTCTATTGTGAGGTTTAATTGTGTTTAATCTCTTAAAGCGACAGCCGGAAGTAAGGTGTACGTCTCGTCAACCGGTCTCTCAGTCAAACAGGTTTCGTCACTTTGCCTCGGCCGGGTCCTGCCCTGGTGGCAGTTTAATGCTTTCCATTAATTTGCCTGTGGGCTCAAACTGGGGATACACACCTGGAAATACCAGTATGAGGACTGGTTGTGGGCCTGCTGCGTCTCTGGTGTCATGGAGTTTTGTGTCAGTGTGGCTGCAGTTTTGTAATCCTGACAACGTCTCTCCAGCTGTGTTGTTCTTTTTCCTTCCACTTTACAGGTACTTCCTCATTTTAATGGAAACAAACTGAACTCTTGACACTTTCCTCAAGTGGCTACAAAGTTAGAGAAAATGTCTCTACTCCCTTCTTTACAGCAGTGTGCCGTACTTTAAGATTTTGGTTTCTCCAGCAGTTCATCACATCCATATGGAAATATAGGATATATGTTGTGCATAATCATGGGCGGATTATAATAAGACAATAGGCCCCTGGGCACAGATATGCAAAAGGCCCCGCCACCTCTCCTACACAGGAGTAACACAGACGTTTAGCACCTTTTTTCCTTTTTTGCCTCGAGTCTCTTTGTAGTTGTTTTGTGTCTCTTTTGGTCGCCTTGTGTCTCTTAGTAGTCGTTTGGTGTCTCTTTGTAGTCGTTTTTGTCTCCTTGTGGTTGTTTTTGTCTCCTTGTGATTGTTTTGCATCTCCTTGTGGTCACTTTGTGTCTCTTTGTGGTTATTTTGTGGGTTTTTTGGGTTGTTTGGTGTCTCTTTGTAATTGTTTTGTGTCTTCTCGTGGTTGTTTTGTGTCTCTTTGTGGTAGTTTTGTGTCTACTCAAGGTCATTATGCGTCTCCTTGTGGTCATTTGGTGTCTCTTTGTGTCATCTTATGTCTCTTTGTGATTGCTTTGCATCTCCTTGTGGTTGCCTGTGTCTCCTTGTGATTGTTTTGTGTCTCTGTGGATTTACTTTGTGTCTCTTTATGGTCATTTTAAGCCTCTTTTAGTCATTTTGTTTTTTGCAGTTCCTTTACATTTTTTCGTGGTAATGTTAAGCAGTGCAAGCCTTATGTGCAACATCAAGAGTAAGGTACAGTCAATAGATAGTAGATATTGATTTAGCATGCCAGAGTTCCTCAGGCAGGTTGTTCCGTATCCGCTCAGTCCCCTTTAGTCTGTAAGTGTGAGGTGGGAACAGTCAGTAGGTCACTGCCAGAGGATCTCAGTTTGCACAATGGTTTGTACAGGGACAGCAGTTCAGATATATATTTTGGGACCAGGCCATGAAGGACTTTAAGGTAGTAAAATCTTAACATCAAACCTAAACCAAATGTGCAGCCAGTGCAAGGTCATTAAAGCTGGAGTAATGTGTTGTCTAATGGCCTCTCTTACACCAACAATGAGAGGAAGACCTAAAGGAAGCTGTGTGTCAGTGTGGCTCCAGGAGAGATGGGGGAAAATTAATGTCCATTTTGATTTGTAGCCAAATCTATTTCCAAAGCTAGGAAGCACACTCTGTAAACATCCGAACCCGAACTCTTTTTGCTCTTTTGAAAATCGTAAAGAAAACACCACCAACACCAACCACCTCTTCCTAAATCGTATGTTGACCTTCACATTTTTTCTCCCTCTCGTGATGTGTTTGGTCAGTGGAGTTACTCTTTAATGAACCGTGACAACAGCACACCTCTTGTTTGACCCTTGGTTTGTGTGTTAGAGGGCGCTCAGTGTCCTCTGCAGTGACTCACGTCTGTGCAGACATGAGTGGGTATTTGCAAATACAAGTTAGCTCCTTGGTTCATGCGTGCATCACGGTTGACCCTGCGGTGTGTTTGTGTCATTAGATGCGCTTCCTGCTGCTCTTCAGTCGCCAGGGGAAGCTGCGTCTGCAGAAATGGTTCACGCCTATGTCAGAACGTGAGAAGAAGAAGATCACCAGGGACATGACCACGATGGTGTTGGGACGGCAACCACGCTCCTGTAACTTCCTGCACTGGAAAGACCTGAAGATTATTTACAAGAGGTGGGTGGCTGCTGGTATGCCTGGTATGTTTGTTCAGCTAGTTTAAATTCATTTATCTGCTTCTTAAAGGTCCAGCGTGTAGGAGTTAGGGGGATCTATTGGCAGAAATGGAGTGTAATATTAATAAATTGAGCATAGTATCCCAGCTACCTCAGCTGATCTCAAGCAGCCAGTTGGCAAATCTCAGTCAGGGCACCCTGTTTAAACTGCTCTGGCCTGCCTACTGTTGCCGCTTCCTCTGCAAGGCTCTTTGCAACCCGCCTCCACCCCAGCTCCTCCTTTTCATGCTGTGTCTGACTTATCAGTGTCATTTCTGTTTGTCACTGATGCTGCTCTGTTCTGTTTCCGGGGGTCTTTGCTGCTGTTCTCCCTGCCTTAGGCTTTATATATAGTGCATGGAAGGGCAGGAAGGTTTGCTTCCTCTGCCTCAGGCTTTTCTCACATTTGCATGGAAGGGCAGAGAGGTGGTGCAATCTGTAACCTCACCTCTGAATGCCACTAAATCCTACAAACTAGTCCTTTAAGCAGCAGGAACCCCAGTCTCTTGTCTACTCACAGTTAAACATGCTGTATATATATTTATAATCCTATATATATTGATATCAGCTGCAAGTCATCACTGTGTCCCTTTTTCCTCAGATATGCGAGCTTGTATTTCTGCTTGGCCATCGAGAACCAGGAGAATGAGCTGATAGCCTTGGAGGTTATTCATCGTTATGTGGAGCTGCTGGACAAATACTTTGGCAATGTATTTCATTGAGTTTCATCCTCTTTAATTCAATATGCAACTGCAGCCTGAAGTGTAACTGTTGAAATATGATGGCAGTTTAAAGGGGACCTGTAGTGCTGTTTATAAATATAGATTAACCCTGTGTGAGTTGGCAAGTGTTGGAGATTTTGGCCGTAGAGATGTCTGCCTTCACTCCAGTATAAGACACTAGATGGCACTCTGCGTTTGGGTCTTTAAAGTGCTCAAAAAAGAAATGGGAGATGTAAACAGTAAATGCTCGCTTCCCTCTGCACGGCGTTACAGTTGGCGGGTGTAGTTCAATAGAAAGAAAATAGTTCCTACATGAGACTGCTCACAACAAAATCTGTGAATTAACTTCAGCAACCAGGTCATGATAAATCAGATCAGATTGAAGTGACATAACAATGATTCAGCCTTAAATAGTGTGTGTCACATGTCATACTGAGTGTTAGCATGTACAAGGTCTTTATCTTACAGTATCTTAACCGTCAGACACCCTGAAGCCTCCTCACATGCCTGCATGCAGACAGTAAAGGTCATTGAGGCCGCTGAAACACCAAACCATGACTGTGGATACATCATACATTCATACAAAAACTATTATTGTACACAGTGACATTCACATACTTTCATATTTGATACATTTTCCAAGACATACTTTGAGCACCACATGCCGAGTGCCATCTAGTTCCATTATATTTGAAAGAAGGCAGACATCTCTACATCTCCAACACTTAGCAACTTACACCAAAACAATCTAGATCGATAAATAGCTCTACAGGCAAGAGGAAATATATGCATTTTTGATTTTAGGGTGAACTGCCCCTTTAAATAAACAGCATTTATTGTTGAACTAGAGCAGGGGTCTGCAACCTTTACTATCAGAAGCTCTCAAATAATCTGCCCGGAGCCGCAAAACATATTTGAGCCTTATAATGACGGTAACAATAAGTCTAAATTTGCCCATTAACATTACTAATAGGTCTACATCAGCCTTTATTGATTAGTTTTACCAGGATGTGGCTACTCTGCAGTGGGCTGTTTATGATTGTTTGGTACTTTGCGTGCAGGTTATTTGGTGACTCTAAATTGCCCATAGGTGTGATTGGTTGTGTGTCTGGTCTGGGGTGCTTTGGCCTGCTGCCCCTGAGACCTGGCCCTGGATAAATATATGAAAATGGATGGATGGATGGATGGATGACTAGCCATTATTATTTCCTATGTAAGATTTTGCCAAAGCCGCAGGGAGCCACTGGAGAGGGACAGAAGAGCCGCAGGTTGCCTACCCCTGAACTAGGCTGTAAAGATCATATCACACTGCAGTTTTAATGTAAAAGAGAAAAAAATGCTGTATAATAATCGCACTGACTTCCTCTCAGGTGTGTGAGCTGGACATAATCTTTAACTTTGAGAAGGCCTATTTTATCCTGGATGAGTTTCTAATGGGCGGCGAAATACAAGAAACCTCCAAACAAATGGTGAACCGCTCCATCGAAGCCTCGGACATGTTGCAGGAGGTGAGACGCGCCGACACACTCTCATACACAACACAAAAGCAACACACAGCCTGGTTTGCATCTGTGGTGTGAGCATGTAACATCTGTCGCACGGCTCGACAAAATTTAGACAAAGGGTGACATGTGGATGTAGTTTAGTGTTGATTGTGTCTGTTTTTTAATGTCGGCTGTGGGGTACTTAGACGGATCCAGATGCCTGAAATTGGTTTTCTATAACACTTATCATGAATCAAGCTCCAGTTTGGGAACATGCTCATTTTGTGTGTGTGAAATTACCGGCAAACGTCCTCAGTAGTTAGTGTCATAATGAGTTCAATTAACAGTGGTGCTGCTGAGTCCCTGGTGTGGCTTTCCTTCTTGTAGCTTATAGGCTTGTGGATATTAGCTCCTATTTGTATAGATTTGTGTTTGTGCTGCTGTTTTTCCTCAACCCCCCTCTGTGTGTGTGTGTGTGTGTGTGTGTGTGTGTGTGTGTGTGTATGTGTGTGTGTGTGTGTGTGTGTGTGTGTGTGTGTGTGTCTCCCTGTCTCCCTCTGTCTCTCTCTCTCTGCCAGTGTTATTGGGAGTGAGAGACAGATTTCCCTGGAACGTGACGTAGATGTAGTGTTTGGCTGACGCTTCCCCGCTCTCCCTGTAGGCTCATGGCTCTGTGTGGTACAGTAGTTAACTGGGTGTGTTCTGTGCTTCTGAGTAGGGCTGACTAACACTTTTTTATCAAGAGTTGGATTATGTGCAGCGTAGCCTCCCATTCATTTTGACCATTATCGCTTCAGGATGACAGCAGTGAGTGGTATGAGGTGGAGCTGTTTGGATGACCTTGAATATGGACAGAAAGGTTAGATGTTCCGCTTGTGTTAGTTGGTGTGCTCAGAACTTAATACCAGGGTATGTGTGGATGTGTGCCTGTGAATACTTCTTGTACTTCAATGCATTTTTACAAACAGCATAACCTGACATTTAAACTAAACTCTCTGTGCTTTTTTCCAGACCATGGAGGAGTATATGAGCAAACCTGCATTTTAACCCCGCGGGGGGAAATGGCACATAAAGGAACAGCGGGGAGGAATACAGGAACCAAATGTACTGTGTGTGAGTCAAAGAAGTTTCTGAATATGGATATGGACTTTCCTTTGATTCTATTGAACATTTTCCCAAGAAGAAAGGGACATATTGAATATCTCGCCTTCTGCCTGAAGCTTTGCTGCAATGTAACTGCATTTTAGAGTGAGTCTAATATTTGCTCAGAGTCATGCGCTCAACTGAAGGAAGGGGGAGGGTTGTTTTTTCACATTGATTATTGTCATGTAAATGAAGTAGTAATAGAGGATCAGGGATGTAAAAACTGATTTTAGGTTTGTGAATGTGTTGAGTTTATATTTAAATCATGTATTAATATATTTGATGTGACACTACCAGTTGATTTTGGAGGAAAATGGGCTAATCTTCAGTTATATTTGGAAAAAAACAGTCTCAAAAACAACAGATTTCAACAGACTGGACTGATTGTGATGACTTTCTTACTGTTTTTAATCTGTATATTTCACATGTGTGGGTCCGTTAGTCTTTAGAAGGAGCAGTTGGTAGTGTGGGTGTCAATATCACTGTTTTTTTATCGTGCAATTTGTAATGTCGGAGCTTTCTGTATGATTAAAATGTGTATTTTGATAAAAACAGTCTGCTTTGAGTCATCATTTTCATCAGAATTGTGTGACTAAAATTAACCAAACCTTGTGGCAGGGGCCGCATACAGCTCAATTTGATCGCAAGTGGGTCGGACCTGTATTTATAATAACCTATAAATAACAACCCATTAAATTATTTTTTTTTTTTAGTGTAAAGAGGTCCATTCTGAAAATGTTCATCCATTTACAAAACAATATCCTCAGAAAAATCTATGCAAACTCAACAGTATGTCTCAGTTTTTCCACATTTAGTCAGTCGACTACTCACTGTCATTACATGTGCATTTTTTCATAATTTACCCCTAAAGTAGAAGCAATTGAAGAAGCAGGTGAAGTCATCCGCTGCCTTACAAACCATTTACACCCTGAAGTTTTGTCAGTTCCTCAGCAGCAGGGTGTCACCCATATTGTTTAAAGACAGAGGTATGATACAGATTGTTTTGTACTGAAGCTGCTGGTTGACAATATTACACACGATGTTCAACAACCTCCTGAAACCCGAACTTTTGCATGGTTTAATTTCTCCTAGCTATTTGGGATCAGTCGGACCTGATGAGAACAAAAACCCAAACATTGTCAACAAAAACCCAAACATTGTCAACAATAACTAAATCCCAGTGTCTTCAAACGAGTAGGCTACTTCCTAGATAACAGTGTCTTATCTTGTTACTGTTGCTAAAGTTGGTCAAATTTGTTGCCATATCAAACTACAAACGCTATTAATTATACAAATACAAGATTCAACCATAAATGTGATCTGGTTTTGTCAAAGATGGCTGCCATCTTGTTTTTACATGGATTAATGTATTGTGCTCTCACTACCACTAGATGGCACAAAAAGTGTCCACAAACGAGGACAACAGGTCCAAGTGAAGCAGAATGACGTATAAGATCAAGTAAATCCAAAATGTGATGTCCTCTTATCAGGAAGTTTTCACTGTGAAACCTCTCAACCTTCACACGTGCACCAACATTAGTCATGTAAAGTCATCTAGTGGGCCAGATTGGACCCTTTGGCGGGCCGGTTCTGGCCCCTGGGCCATGTGTTTGACACCCCTGCTCTAGTCGAAATGCGTTGGTTTATCCATGTTTTAGTAAAGGATGTTTAACTACAGTCAGAGTGCCTTGGATGCATTTTCGGACTGCTTGCTGAGTGAGCTGTTTTTTTTATCTTTAAGTGACTCTTTGCCCCGTCCTTTAAGAGCATTTTTTTTTTTACTACTACTAACTACACAGAGCCTTAACTAAGTGCAGCACTACCTATTTTTTCCTCATAAAACATAACAATAATAATAATAATTCTTTTGAGGGGGTGGGGGCGCCATGGGAAGCTTGCCCAGGGCCCCACACGTGTTAGCTTCGGCCCTGCTTGCATGTACAGTGTGATTTTTAATAAGGCAACACAACTCAGCAAGAAGAAAAATAATACCGCTGATGCTTTATTCATCTGTGATTCATCACACATTATTGAACATGTACAAAATGGTTTAAAAATGAGCATACATAGCACAACCACTGGTAGGCCAACAAATACAGAGCTTCGTAGTATGAAAGGGTTGGAAGGCAGGCGACGGTCTGATATTTAGACTTGGAAATAATTATCCATAATAATAGTAATAATAACATTAAATCCACTAACCCTGAATATATCACGAGTCACAACAACACTCGTTCTCAGCCCAGCACGCTGCCCTAACGAAAAGTCTCTATAATATTCCTATAGTACTCCTGTCACCATACTGTATGTGTTTTTAAAGGCCCAGTCAGCATTATCATTTACAGATATATATTAACATATGCAATCGAATAGTTTGACATAGATGAAAAATAAGTGTTTTTACCATCACTCAGTTGATTATAATTGAAAATATAGGCCTGTTTACAAACACCATTAACGTAAACAAACCGTCAACAACATCACAAAACTTTAATAAGTTGGATTTCATTGTGATTTGATATAATTGGCAATCTGAGAGTGACAAATCAAACGAGGATACTTTTGTTGTGTTTTTGTTGATGCACGGATTGCACCTTTAATCTATGATATCAATATAATATTTCTATAATGTTCTTGCAGCAAGTATAGGGACTTGTTTTAAAAATGTTTTCGAACCTGTAAGATTGCTATAGTTCATTTTCGTTAGGGTGATATTACCAGCTATAGTTCATATGATAGAAATCTGTAAACTAGATCACGTCCACCAAACTTTATTTTTGAGACAGTATAAATACTATATTCATAATTTCGTGCGTCTTGGGGCGCCGGGCTACATCGCAGCCGCTGTTTTCTCACGGTGCTCCTTCTCCTCCTCTTCGTTTACGGTCTGTGGAGCCGAGGTCTTGGCCGTGAGCTCCTCTCTCCCCTGCATCTCCGTGGGCTCAACTTTCTCCTCTGTGGCCACCTCGGTTTCCCTCTTGGACACTGGCCTCTTTTCAGCGTCCGCTTGGCCCAAGTAGTCCTTCATGACGCGCTCGTACAGCTCGTAGGGGAACTGTCCCTTCAGCTGCGCCTGGGTGTCCCGCTTGGTGATGGTGTTTGGGTACTCTGTGAGGATTTTGGCCGCCAGGTAGGTGGTCACCTCGTCTTCCACGTCACCGTCGTCATCTTCATCATCTGCGACATCAGCCTGACGTTTCAGAGGCATTTTGTTGAGCTCGGATAAAAAGAGATTCTCCCTGCGCCCGGAGGGAGGAGGGATTTTAACCGGGCCTGAATTTGCAACAGGATTGGACGCCACTGGGATCCTGTCCGAGGACGGAGAGGTCTTCATGGGTCTCTGCACCACAGGGTACTCGTTGCTGATCGTCTCCACGCCGATGATGTCTAAAAAGTCCTCTCTGTCCATGTCATCAGGAGCGGCGGCGGGCTTGCTCTTCAGCGGCAGTCTGCGGCTGTAGTACCTGATCTTTGGGGTCGTGCCGGTGGTGTAGCGAGTTGAAGTCTGGGGTTCACGGTGGAGCTTCCTGAGCTCCTCTGTGAGCAGCATATCGATAAGGTCCTGTGGAGGGACGTGGAGCTTCAGGGAGAGCTGGAGCAGCTCCTTTACAGTCCGGGGATCCACGATGGAGGGACGGATCAGCCTCTTCCTCTGCTCCCCGGTCTTATCCCGCTTCTGCGTCTGGTCGCTCATCTCCAGCACCTTCAACAGGTAGTAATCTACCAGCTTGGTGTCATCATCAGCCTCCTCTTGGTTCGCCCGGCGTTGCATCTCCTCCCTCTCTGCCTCCTCCTGCTCACCGAGCGCCCTGTCCATCTCTTCGTGGCTCCCGTTCACCATCTCCTCAGTCTCCTCCCTCTCCTCCACGGGCACCCACTCCTCTCCTCCGGCCACGTCCTCGTAGGCCTGGCTCCTCAGGCTGAACCCGTCCTCCTCCTCATCATCGTCGTCCCCGAACACGTCTCTCTTCTGGCCGGCGATGGTGGGCATCCTCCCCAGCTCTTCAAAGATGGAGCGTAAATTGGCGAGACTCTGGGGCGTGTACTGCTCGTCCAGGTCCTCTGTGGCCCGCTTGGAAGCGTCTGTGTTCTCCTCGTCCTCAAACATCAGCGGGTATTTCTTGTGGGGTCTGGGGAAATTACCGTAGTCTGCCGGTGCGCTCTCGGGGACTTCAGTTTCTTTGGTGCGGTGCCTGTGCGTGCGGCGGTCGTTCCTGGGCGCCGAGACGGGGCTGAGCTTCGCCTCCTTCCCGGCACGATCCTGGAGAGACTTGAGCAGGGCTTTCATCAGCTGCTCAGCGGTAATGTCCTGCCTCTGCATGCCGGGGGCAGGCTGACGGTCCCCGGGGCTCTCGTCCTGCTGCGAGGCGAGCTGAAGCAGCACCCTGAACTTGTCCACTTCGTCGTAATCCACGGGTTCAGGTCGGCCCCCGTTCCGCTGCTTCAGGTTCTCAATGTACTCCAGGGCTTTGATCATGTCGGAGCTGGGTGGGTAGGCAGCCGGCTGCCCCTCACTCTCCCCGCCTCGGAGCCTGTAGTGGCGGGGGAGAGACGCAGCCTGCACGGCGCATCCATGGAGGAGGAAGGCGAGCAGGACCACGGCTCCCCCCGCGGGCAACTTGTGGTGGAAATGCAGCATTATAGGCAATTTATTACCTGCAAAATCAAGAGAGCACAACATCAGTAAAGCAAGTGAAAAACAAAATGCACCAAAATCAACCAGGATCTCTTTTTTCTTATTATTTTGGCGAAAAACTTACTCGAAAGCGACGCGTAAAAGCGTGCGCGAGTGTGTTTTTATCCGGGATTTGTGTGTCTATCAGGGAGTTACGCTCCGCAAATTGAATGAGACGATGGTGTGCGTGAGGAGATACATTCACATCACCGGATGAGTCATTCCCCGCGTTGTTATTGGCAACCTCAACATCCGATTCCCCGTTAACACGCACAAACCTTCATTAAAAATCCTCATTAATTCGCTGTAGCAACAGCGCATTGTAATCATCGATTGTTGAGGAAGCGTTTCATCACATTGGTAACCCCCTGTCTAACATTACATGTCGAGATCTGCGCAGAGCGAATGCACAAAAAACAATATACTGCAGTCTAAGACAAACTGATATTCATTTGAAGTGGTAAAATAATTAAGCAATAAAATATACGCGTCTTACCTTTGGCTATGAAGCTCAGACAGCAGTGAAGGTGTATGGCATCTCCTCAGGAGCGGTGCTGATCTCTTCTGTTTTCAGCACTTGGACAGCTCCCCTCGATATATGAGGCAACACCTGACCACCGCGTCATCGCACAACACACGCAATGGCCAGGGCCTAAAAAATCCATATAAATGATTCAGGTTTATGATATGGCATACTAAAAAGATCGCTGCATTAAAAATAGTTCTCCGTGCTGTCTGTTGCACAGCTCTGGAGAAGATATTGAATGGAGATAGTCTGGGAGCTCATGACTTCTGCTCATGTCTCACAAACAAAGATGTGTTTATGTGGATACCTTGCATGAACATTTTTAGGCTATTTTAAAAACATAGATATTAAATCAGAGAGACAATAAAAAATATTCATTTCCAGTTTCCAGTCAACATCCAGACCCATATTTTATCAGACTTTCTCATCGTAAAAATACATCCTACCACAAATTCCTTCTCACACAGACACAGAAAAAGCACTTTTGCTCATGTTGGTGTTAAACATGCAGTTTAACCATCACTGCCACCCTCTCCATGGCGCGCAAAGAGTTAAACCCTCTAGCGATGACTCACAGGCTCAAACCACCGCGGAGTTGCTGTCGCAGTTCAGCCGCCTCCCCCTTCTCTCCCTGCCTATTTCTCTCCTCTGACAGAGACGGTGATAAACTCCCTGCTGTCGGCTGGGGGGCCAAAGATCCGGCATTCCGCAGGTCGACATGATAAAGGGGACCACAGCACGGCACCTGCCGATAAAAGGTCAGGGATGGGCGGTGACAGAGTTTATGGTGAGATCAGAAGGCTTTCTGAACAGGTGGAGTACTCCTTTCACCAGTCAACATCTGTGGTGACCATCAAAACATGGCGTCATCGTCATGTGCTTCATTTTAAGGAGCACTTTCACACTTTAAAGGTGCTGTAAACAAAACACAGCTCACCACTGACTCAGTCACATTTAGACATATTCATTTCAATTTCTTGACGCAATTTCTCTGTGGAAGCAAAACAAACCTAAACATGCTAAACTGCTTCATGATTTTGGACTTTTTTTGTCCTATAGAAAAAATTAAGTACCTTGTTTTTTTAGATAGGCATATGGTGTCACTCTGAACTAGTCGAAATCTGGTGCTTGGGCAGTGACCTGTGGCGTCAGACACTGACAAAAAAAGCTGCCCTTTAATGAAGGCATGATACACGGCCTGTTGTCGTTGCGGTTTAATAGCGCTCGGCAGCATGGGGGGTGCAGCAGGACAATAATGAAAGGTAAGGTGGTGAAAGTCCAACACACACAGACTCCGCAAACAAAGAGAGCTGTGTTTGCATCCAGGAAGATTGTAAAGCCAAACCCAGTTCTTTTTTTCCAAAACCCAACCATGCACGTTAGTTGCTGGAGGGAAAAAAAATGAAAAGTCAATTTGTGTTGCTCCGATGTAGTGTGTTTATTTTGAAAGAGACTGTATGTAAAAGTTAAATTTCCTGTGAAAACAGAGGTGTATTTTGAAAGAAGACAATGCATGTAACACTGTGATGAGGTCGGCGTGAGAATGTGTTGCCCTATAGCAATGATTGTTGGGTGGCTCAACAATGCAGATTATCAGGGTAATCATATGCCCATGAGGTCGAACGTTTTCTGGACGTCATGCTCCACTGAGCAACTTTCATAGGAATAGAAAGAGCGAGCAGTGTAGGCCTATTCAGTTCTCCTTATACATCCATGGGTGCTAACTCCATAAACAGCACTAACTATGGCAACAATGCTAACAGAGCATTGAACACTGTTAACCTGGGGTTGGCACCAAAGGCCATGCCACCGATGTTCTGAATGTGGCATACAGCAACTTTTAAGTGAGATATTTAAATTTGATTTAATATTCGTAATCCAGCACTCACGGACAGTCTATTGCATTAGGATGATTTTATGCTCCAGCAGCATCTCAAGTCTCCTTCATACCATCTTAAGTGATTCCAACTCTTGCACTCACTGTCCTCTGACACCCCGCACACATAAGTGCTTTTCCATTTCAGACGTGCTCAGACTGCCCATCCCTACCCCCTGTCTATTTTTATTGCACATAATCGCATCCATCGTGCTCTTTATTTATTCCAAGTTGTAATCCTTTCACCTTCATTAAACTGGTAAAAGGAAAAAAAAGATTCCCACAACGTCTGTGCCAAGCACACGCTGTGTCATCAAACAGAGACGACGACGTTGGAGGTGCTTTTTAAGTTGAATGTGCCGTCAGCTGCCTGCTCTCCGGGGCTGAGGAGCTGCAGAGAGCCTCCTGACGTTAAAAGACACATCCATCTGCCTGGCTGCTGATGTGAGTGCTGGCTTGTTTAAGTTCTGCTCTGTGTGTGTGTGTGTGTGTGTGTGTGTGTGTGTGTGTGTGTGTGTGCACAAAATAGAAGGAGGAAAAAACTGAATCACAGATCAATAGACTGATAGAGAAAGAGACGGAGAGGTGTGGTGTTGTTTGTAGGATGTGTTGTATAATCCCACAGCATCACTCCTCTGACATCACACACGTCTCCATTCAGAAACAGCCTCCACCCTGAGGGACGGCCTCATCTGCAGGGGTCGTGTCAGCCAGCAGCGTGCTGTAGCATCCATCATTTAAAGGTTACATTTTCGTGCGCACCCATTAAGACATGGATAATAGAATATCCTCATTGTCTGCTATCAATTTCACTGAAAATGAACAAGTGCCTAAAAGCTATCTGAACATGAATTTAATTGTTCAGGTTGTTCTGTGGCCGGGTCACTGACTGATAAAAATGTCATACTTCTTGGAAAGATTAAGGGAATATTTGTGCGGCTCAAGAGCCCTCTAATATTCCGGCTGTGTCCCTTTACAGCCAGGAGCACAGTGGAGCACCACAGGCACGCACGTACTTACTGTATTTTATGTGTCTGAGTCAGAATGGTTGAGTTTTTTTAAAAGCTAAAAATAACTTGTCATATGGCTGCTGTCGTGTGTGACTAAGTGGTTATGCACCTCAACAAGAGGGATATGGTATGTCTTCAAACTTGCCTCTGCAAGCGTCTACGCTATGGATCAGCCAGGAAATAAGGTTTGTTTTTATTCATTTTATTGTATTAAATGTGAATGAGTGTGATATCCAAATCCAAAAAGTAACTAAAGCTTTTAAATAAACAATTATGGTGTAAATAGAACAACATTTTCCCCTGAAAGAAGAGTAGACGTATGAAGTAGCATGAAAAGGAAATGTACAAGTACCTACCTCTTTAAAACTGGGTTTCAATTCAGTCGTGGATAAATCCTTTATCGTCATTGTGTGTTATACAACCAAACTTTGTTGGAGCAATGCAGCCAGCAGCATGTGACTATGTACACATGCACCAGCACACACTTTCATAAGCTCGTCATTTAATAAATACTGAGTAAAAACACACAGTCCATTGTGGCACTTCTGGGGGAAGATGTTTGAAGTCTGTTTGTGCGTGTGATGGGGGTTCGCTCTGCCCAAGGAAAGGGTGGTGAAGAGGGGGTGACTGTGGTGTGTGAGGTGTCCTGTCTTATGTTTATGGCCCGTATGAGAAGATGGCCTGGGTGGATGTCACAAAGGTTTGGTCATGTGTCAGAGGAGAGCATCCATAATGACAAGCTGCAACCCAGAAAAAATGTCTGCATTGTAAGTTTCTTCTAGTCATGGATGTGTTACATTTGCACATTATTATATAGCGGATACGTTGAAATTTTACATTTCAACAATGCTGTGGTTAACGAGGTTGGGTTTAGGCACAAAAGCAACTTGGTCATGGTTAGACAATGATCATATTTTGACTTAAAATACCCGCTTTTGGTGGCGCAATCCTCGCTGGAAAGCTGCAGTGTCTCAGTAAAAAAACAACAGCTTTTCGTGGCACTATCCCAGCAGGAAAATAAGTGGTGTCTTAACAAAAACATGGTTGGAAAAAGATCATATTTTGACTTAAAATACCTGTTTTCGATGGCACAGTCTTTGCTGGAAAAGCAGTGGTGTCTCAGTAAAAAAAACAACCCCTTTTTGTGGAATTACTAAGGAAACGTAATGTCTGTGAAAAACAACAGCTATTGCTGCACAAACAGCGATGTCTGGGTAAAAAAACAATTAGTTTTTGGTGCACTATCCCGACGGGAAATGCAGCAGTGTCTCAGTAAAAAAAACAACCGCTTTTTGTGGCACTATTGCAGCAGGAAATGCAGGGATGTCTCAGTAGAACAATCACTTATTGCTCCACTGTCCAAGCAGGAAATGCAGCAATTTCTTTGTAAAATAAACAATTACTTTTCATGGTACTATTCCGGCAAGAAACACAGTGACAGGTTGCTAAAAAGTACCAAAGTTTAGTGGCTAAAAAGCTGCTGGAAAAACAGTGACAGATCACTCAAACACAACCTTTATTGTTGTTTGTAGTTCTTGACTAGTGACAAAGTGAGCTCATACATCAGTCACTAGAAACGTTGATATGATATATAAAATGTACAAATCAATGTGTTTGAGAAATGTACAATCAAAAAATCAAACAAAAGGCACGCACATCTCACCGTGGAAGGACAGGTGCTGAGTCGATAGTCGTAGATGAAAAAGGATGAATGACTCGCAACACTGCAGGACTCTCTGCAGAAAATAATTATTTATTGCACCGTGACGTATGTTTCGAGCTGTATGCTCTTTGTCAGAGCATTGTACAGTGAGAAATGTACAATGCCAACATTTTTTTCTGGCAACAGGGCTGCAAATTCTTGTTAAAATGTCCTCTGTAACAATTAAGATTTTCATCTGGATCAATACAGTAGAACTATACTGAGGAATCTTAGCTTATCTACATTTCCATCTGTCTATCTGTTGTTGTTGTTTTAATCTGTTGTGTAAGTTATACCAGCCCCCTGGGCACAATGAGGATTCTGAGTGATGGATCAGAGGTTTTTAAACTCAAATCCCAGCAGGTTCCTGGTGGTGGAAGATTCACTGTCTGAATCTGTGATTCCTCTCCGGGGCTTGATGTTCTGTCTGTGTGCATCGTTCCATACAGACCAACACAGTTACTTGAGACATTAAAAACGGAGGAAACATTTCCAATGACGAGTACGTCTCCTTCTCTTTCTCTCCTTCTCTCTATTTGATGAGAATTACAGCAGAAATAAGGGGAAATCAGACTAATTAGATTAAGAGTCCTTAGTGCCAATCTCAGTCTCTCACTGGCTTTGTTTCCTGGCTCGCATTACTTTAATTCTCTCTTCCTCTTCAAATGAGCTTTATTGCTATAAAATACCACATCATTTGTTGGCAAAGCACTGATGACATGAATTGCCATTGTATCACCATTGTTAATGTTTGCCACCATCCACGGCGCCTCCCTCCTTCTCCTCCTCCTCCTTCAGTCTCCAAACCCACAGCCGGCAACTGGGACACTGCTGCTGTTTATCCACATGTCAATCAAAGCAGCGGGGAGAGAATGATATCAGCTCAACGACGGCTTGTGTGCGTCACAGTGGAACAAAAACACGCTCCCATATGTTCACGTGCATGTGCTCACTGAGAGCCAGCGACAGAGGTACAAATGCACAAACAAGCGGCATCGTTTTGATCCTTTGAGTGGGTTCAGATTCTTGCTCTCATACTTTATCCTCACATGGAGCCACGACTCAAGCAGTCAAGGTTAAGGGGCTGCAAAGGCGAATGTCATAACAATCAGACATGGTACTGTTACATCAAGCAGTGTAAGAAAAACCGTTCAATGATCACTGTGACAGAGTGAGAAAGGCGTCAGGGCCACATGTGGTCGTCCTCCCCCTCCTCCTTTGTTTGTTTTCATCCTCCTCCTCACCTCTTCACCCCCCCCCCCCCCCCCCCCACCCATCA
Organism: Epinephelus cyanopodus; assembly: GCA_026686955.1. Classification (NCBI taxonomy): domain Eukaryota; kingdom Metazoa; phylum Chordata; class Actinopteri; order Perciformes; family Serranidae; genus Epinephelus; species Epinephelus cyanopodus. The sequence continues at coordinate 11,045,070 of CM048926.1, read as the reverse complement.
CCATGCCATGAGGTGGGGAGAGCATGGCACGCCCGTTGTCATGGCTCACCTTATTTTCAAGCGACGTCTCCATGGTGACGCTGCCTCACAGCCTTTCATCTGCTCCCACCACCATCCCTTTCCCACAGGTTTGGTGTCCTCCTCTCCTCCATTAGCCGCTTCCTTTCTCAGGCTAGACATTTTCTGTGGTGGCTTGCATTCATTACTTTTCTCCTCTGTTGTATCCATCCGGCTCATCTCTCCCCTTGCGCCAATTACTGCGGTTAAAGCGTGGTCCTTGTCTTCAGGAGGCAGGAGGTTTGAGCCAGGAACAGAGATGGGGGTGATTAGGGCTGCGATGTGTTGTCTGAGCCATTAGGACAGAGAAGCAGAAGTAAGGATAGAAGTGTGCTGCATAGGGAGGATAGAGGACGACTGAAGGAGAGTATGAAACGAATAAAGGTGGAGATTCAATACAAGCTTAGCCTTTTTGAAAAGGGCACACGTCCGCGTAATGCTACAGGAATGCAGCAGAACACCTGCACATCTCTGTATTAATGAGACTGAGTTCAGCACCTTCTACTAATGGGCAGTTTTTGATTTCATCTGAAGGAAAAGTTTGACATTTGGGACACAAATGTATTCACTCTCTGCTGAGAATTAAATTTAAAGGTTGATACCACTCTTATTTTTTAGTGTGGTGTCGATCTTCTCAACTGACTCTCAGCACAACAGAGACTTCCTGTAACTCTGCAGTATAAGTGGATACTTCTCTTTTTATAGATACGTATGTTTGCATATTTTGTGTGTGTATTAGACAGTTGGGAGATGCTAGAAAATCACCCCAAATCAAAAATACATATCTTTTCCTCTTACCTGTAGCACTGTGTATCAGTGTGGATTGTTTTGGAGTTGCTGAGTGCTGTAGCGATGTCTGTCTTCTCTCGAACGCAGTGGGGGAAATAAGTATTCAGCACGTTATTATTATGGTATTTTGGGGGGGCATATGCAGAGCTATTCACTCCAAACATGGTGTGCTGTATTACATTGCTGAAAAGCTTGATTGAAGTTTGCAGCACAACATTTGGAGAAGTCTGTCAATGAAAAATCAACCTTTTCAGCAACAATGCGATGCGTCATGTTTTGAGGAGAAATGTCTCTGCACATGCACCCTAAAAATACCATACCAAAATTGAATTTCAGAAGTTGAGGCATCATGACATGCAGCTGTTTCTCTTCTCATGGCACCAGCAAATCCAGATTATCAAAGGGAAGATGAATGAAACCATGTAGGCGGGAATCTGTTGCCAACCACCAGGACGATGAGGATGAGACGCAGATGGACCTGCCAGCGGGACAACAATTTATAACATACTGCAGCGGAGACTGTGTTGAATACTTATTTACCTCACCGCGTGATGGAACTAGATGGCACTCGGCTTGTGGTGCTAAAAGTGCCAAAAAAGTACAGTTGAAATTTAAACTCAACATCAATGTCTCTCTCCAGAAATCATGACTCATTTACTCAAGATAATCCACAGACCTTGTTGTGAGCAGTTTCATGTAGGAACTATTTTCTTTCTTCCGAACTACACTCATTTATCGTATCACCATGCAGAAGGAAGTGAGCATCTACTGCTAGCTCACCTAGCACCACTGAGCTAGTTAAAGTTACAGCTGAGGAAGACGTCATCTTGAAATGCAGTTAAACAGTACGCTAAAATATGTTTCTGAAAACACTGTAGTTGATAAATAGGCAAGGCATTGTTAGAATCTTGGTTTATATTTGATCAGCACTGCTTAGCTTTACTGTTTGATCCCAGTTTTTTCAGGAAACAACAAAGGGAATATCATGGTGCCCACTTCATGTTCGCAAACTCTCGTATTACAGCCAAACAGTGCACTAAAATATGTTTCTAAAGACATTTTAGGTGAGAAATAGGCAATACAGTAGCAGAATATTGCTTCATATTTGATCAGCACTGCCCAGTTTAACAGTTTTATCTGAGTTTGAGAGAGGGGGGGGGGCAGGTCTCTCTCTCAAACCGCTTCTATACTCTTTGTATCTGTGGTGGCAGATATATGAAATTGCCAAAGTACAATCTGTAACTCAAGCAACAGCCCAGGAGCCAGGGAGGGGGAGAGGAGCAGGAAGATTTGACTATGTTCATTTACACATACTGCCCACATTGTTATCTTACAAAGCTGCTTGAAAATTGGCAAAGTATCCCTTCAGTGTTTATATCTCACACTCGCACAAACACGAGCCTTTTGTCCATGAGTAGATGCACACTTCCTTCTGCTCGGTGATACAGTTGGCAGCTGCAGCTTCACAGAAAGAGAGTAGTTCTGACATGAAACTGCTCAGAAAGGGAAAGTGTATCGGTCCGGTGCGATGCAGTGCATTCTGGTGGTTGTAGTTCTTCTGCCTCTTGAGTAAAAGCAAGTGCCACAGCCCCTTTTCCTCTATTTTCTTCGGTCATGTAGCACCAATTTCAAAAGTAATTGCGTCTTTATGCTGCAAAGACAGCTTAGATTTATATTAAAAAAAGACTTTCCAGAAGACTGTTCCAGCAGTAAAATGCTTCTTTAATGCTTCTCAGGTGTGACGTTAGCTAGCTCAGTGGTGCTAGGTGAGCTAGCAGTAGATGCACGCTTCCTTCTGCATGGTGATACGATAAATGAGTGAAGTTCGGTAGAAAGAAAATAGTTCCTACATGAAACTGCTCACAACAAGGTCTGTGGATTATCTTGAGCAAATGAGTCATGATTTCGGGAAAGAGACATTGCTGTAGAGTTTTACAAATGTTTTTTGGTACATGTATGTATGTAAAAAACCACAAGCCGAGTGCTGCATTATATTCAAGAAGGAGCAGACATCTAGAGCTGACATCTTCAACACTCTGCATCTCACACCGAAACAGCACTATAGGTACCAGGAAATGCATTTTGACTGGGGGGGTGAACTGTCCCTTTAACCCTTAAGACACCGAGGTTCGTCATGCTTTGCAGTTTTTAATGAAGTTCTACTCTTGAGCTCATTTTTACACTCCTACATCCCCACGTTAAAGTCACTGTTTCAGTCTTCGCTTCCATCAGAAACCTGATTCTTGTTCTCTCTCGTCGTGTCAGCAAACATTCCCCACTTTGTCGCACTGCTCCCTAAACTTACCTCCAGTTTCAGCTCCTGTTTCCGCTCTGCCTCCCACTAACCTGTCAACCTCCATTTTTCTCATTATTACAACCCTCCACCTCACTACTTTTTTTTTTTTGTTTTTTTTTTAACTCTGCACGTACTAAGGGCTGTGAGTGTTCACCTTGGCGTTCTGACTCATCCCTTTTCAGCAAACCGACACTGCCCCCCCCACAACACACACACACACACACACACACACGCACACTGTGCATGTGTATGCGAGCACACGTGCACAGATTATGTTAGTGTCTGTGGTGAGGGATGCAGCGTGACGCACTGGCTGACGTCATCAGAGGCAGAGGCAGGATGTGTTTTTTGATGAAGAAATCTTGACAATGAAAAGAGAGTGGAATGAGTAAGTGAGCATACCAGTAATAATGCACATATTTGCAGCAAGAATGATACAAATGATCATTATTACATTCATGTTGTAAAGCTCCAAGTAGTCTTTCTGCCTCTAATTGGGTTTTTCGGCTTTTTGTCTCCCTAATTGGCTGCAGTGTAACTTGAGATGTACAGCGTCTAGGCAACCGTGGTCATTTTTATGTTCATTAAAATCTGCCACCTCCTCTGTCCTCCTCTGCATGACTCCATCTCACCAGTGTCTAAATGTGATCCTGCAGGGTGTGTGTGTGTTTTGCAGATGTGTGATACTGGTCACATAACAGCTCAGATAGAGACACTGTAGATTTGTTATCAATAAACCCACAGTTCTTACGTGCTGTTGTCCCTGCAGCGTGGCACGCCCAGCCAGATTGTTTATTTCTGTGTGAGATTCTTTTTAAATATGCTCTTTGTCATGCCAATGCTGTTCTATTTTTGTCTCCTCTCCTTTTCTTTCACAGTTCATCCTCTCATCTTTCCATTATGTCTTGTTCACCCACCCTCCTCTCCTGCCTGTTTTCAAACCTCTTCCTCCTCTGCTTTGTCCCTCCCAACATCCCTCTCTTCCCCCCTTTCCCTCCTCTCCACCCCCTTTTTTCTTCTCCTGTGCTTCATCTCTGCGGTCTCTGTCTCTCCTTCCACCACTCCCTGTCGGCGGTGTGATGATGCCGTCCTGGCCGCCTCCCAAACCGCTTGCCCCTTCGCTCCTCCACCCCCACACCTCCCTCCCTGCCTCCCTCCCTCCCTCCTGATGCTATAAATACCCAGCATCGGTGAGTCATCGCCCAGACGTATTGGTTGCCTCTCCCTCTGCCTCTCCATCACCCCTCTACCCCCCCTCCACTTTCTCTCTGCTCAAGCTCATTGCCAGGCCTCTCTCCCACCTCCACTTTGGCCTTCGCATCATGATGACCCAACTAAGCAGGGGCGTGTGCCTGGCGTGGTGCTGCTGGCGTTGCCGAGCCCAGCAGCCAAAGGTCGGCTTGACACCTAAGGACCAAAAACAAAATCGGCAGGAGTGCGCACAAGATGGGAAACCAAAAAAAGTAGAGCGTCACATCCACTAACTTTCCAATTAGGGGATGTGGCTCGCCTTAGATGCCCCCTGAGTAGCTGCATAGTCAGATCAAACATGTTGTCCTGTATCTGCATGTTCCATTGCCTAATTACTGCTTAGTACATCAGAGGAAAAAGTCTTGTGTTTGGCCTTTTTTTCAACATGTTTGGCATGTTTGGATGCCTTTGAATATGGATTTCAATTTGAACTCTGTGTGCATGAGCAGTGCTTTATCACACAATATGAGTTTTTTTAATGAAGGGCCTGCTAATGAGGTTCAATAGGTCAAAGGGGTTAATGAAAAAAACCCCACAATGGAGACATTTTAGGGAGCTACTTTGCACATGAAAGGGCAGCAGAAAGAGAAAGAGGCTTGCTCACCTTTTCCTACCCTTCCTCAAACATCCACACCTCACATCCCTACTGCACCTGAGCGTGTCTTGCATGTAAGTTTAACAGTCCAGTGTCATATCTCAGTCCCAGTCCTCGCTATACCACCAGCCTCAGATGTAATTATTCTCAGTTTTCTCCGGCTACCACCCACCTCTCCAGAGTTATGAGGCAGCTCCGGTTCAGCTCCGCTCATCCTTGGGTACACTCCAATATGGCTTATTGGCTCACACTGGTGAGTGCGCGCATCAAGCTCAAACACAGATAAAAGTTTTTTTTTTGCGCACTTCTGAGTCATATAAGTCGACAGGAAGAGGGAGCAAGCAAGGCGCGCGAGGGAGACAAGGGAGTGAGAGAGTAGGAGACAAAAAAAAAAAAAAAAAGTTGGACTGAAGTGTCAGAGAGCAAAGAGAAGAAAAGACAAAGACACACAAACCACATTCACACAATATGGATAAGACGTCCTTCACACTTTCAGGGCTCCTTGGTGGTGCTGTTGTTGTTATCTTTGTGGTGGAGACACACTGTGTGTATGTGTCTGCGTCAGAATCAGTGGGCTAATGAAGGGAGCATTATGCCTCTGACGCACTCTCCGGTCCCATAGGGTTGGATGGAGGGAATAGAGAGGAGAGGAGGGGTTAGGAGGATGGCTCGTCTCTCTCTGTGGTCTTACAGATACTGTTTTATTATAAAATGAAATGCAAAAGCAGCGCGGACAGGAGCATCATGCAGGATTTTACCCACCTATGTTGTTTCAGATTGCTTTAACGTGAGAGGTTTGTTGCTGCCAGTAAATGTTTTCTTCCTCTGATACATTGAAGGCTCAGGACTAAGCTTTGATTTCACTGCATTATGTAGCAGCGTATACTCACTGTGATGTGTATTGAAAGCTCAAGAGCATAATTTATTAGCTCACAGTGTAACTTGTATCTATTGTATTTAAATTATCATATACAAATTATTTAATCAAACATTTCATCAAACCTGAACACTGTGAAGCAGATTATGACACAACAAATTAAATTAATCAGAATGAGAATGATTTCTGATTACAGCTGAAACATGTAGCCCATTAAAGGAACAGGACAAATAGGCCCTTATGAGTAATGTATATGTTGATGTTGTCTGGTGTTGAGTCTGTTTGATCATGTGATGAGATGATAAGTCAAGTTTGTCATTTTTAAAGGAAAAATACCAACAATTCTCTCATTTAGTTTGAATATTTGTTGGTTTTCTTAGTCAAACTATGATAGTAAACTGAATATGTTTGGGTATTTGGGATTTTGGATCTTAGTAAACAAAACCAAAGACAGTATAAAAATAATGGGCATAGCCATCATGATGTCACCGAATGATTTGTGGACTGTGTTTGGCATTTTGGGCGTCGCCATCTTGGAGTTTTGGAGCCAGAAGTGCCCATATGTGGACGAGATGGTGGAGCTGTGGAGGGGTGGACCTGACTCATAGACTGTGGTGATGCTGAGCAGACAGCCTGTCACTTCAAGCCTCAATAAGAAGTAAACAGGTGAGTTATAAAGTAATGTTAAGCACTTGAACACGGGGCCCTGTGGGGACTGACTTGTTTTCGGAGCCAGCCTCATGTGGCAGTTTTTGGCACTTAAGCGTTGGCTTCATTTTTCAGCCTCAGAGGTTGCTGCTTGGACGAAACACGCAATTTAAATGTGACAAATTGGGCCGTTAGAAACTCCATTTGTCATTGTTTTCTGAAATGTTGTAGATCCAAATTTCATTGATTAATCTGGAGAAGTTTTGATGGATGAACTGATACTGGAAATAATCCTTAGTGGAAGCCCTTCTGTTGTAAGATCAGGACCCGAGAACCAAGATGACTTCATCATCTTCATCCTAAAACATGCCGACACTGTGCTATAATTCTGAAATCATGGCTCATTTAAATGCACACGGCAGCAGGTATACATGGCAGGATCAGCGAGCCGAGCTTCTTCTTTTAATAAATCATCTGACGCCAAGGTCAACATGATGTGAAAATTACAGTCTATGACAGTCTGAAAGGAGGAAGAAAAAAAAAATCCTTTGTTTACTAGCTCTGATTGAAGGTTGACTCCCAGGACTGCATGTTCTGTTTGCATCCACACACCACACAAGTCTTTCACAAACCACATCCACTCAAAGACACACTGGCCTTCGTTGCCATGGCAACTCTGGTTTCAGGATGATTCTAATCAAGCCGCTGATCGTATCAGATACACGTCGTGCCTCGCAGATTGCGTTCAGGTGTTGTGCACACGCCTCTAAAAACACACACACAAAGACCATCAGCAATTACAACACAAACTTCTTTATTTCATTACATAATTTCCAAGGCCAAATCACAAATAAATAAGGTAGGAGACACTTGCAACGGCCCGGCCCGGCTGGCAGGGCCACTTAACCACACAAAACAAGGAGGAGACCCCCAAAAACTGGTCAGTAACAAAGATTATTAAATATGTTAACAGGAGACTTTACATCTGTACAATTATTGGTAGTTTGAATGAATTATTGATCCCCTCCACGCTAAAACCTATATAGGTTATTTATTTACAAATGCAAGTGAAAAACAAAACAAAAACAAAACCAAAAAAAACAGGAGTGGTCTTCGCACCGCCCACTGCCTTTGCCTTGCTGTTAGTTCAAATGGACGTAGCAGGACGCGGCGCTGATTGCTATCAACGAAACGTGGGGGAGTGCTTCACATTCTTAAGACCCCTGAAGACAGCTCATGTGTGTCGGAAGGCAACTAGCCGCCTCTAGCCAGGCAGAGGAAAAGCAGCAAACAGCACAGTAAGCTACTGACGTTCCACTGAAATGTCAGGAGAGAACCGTTAATTAAAAAACAGGAAAGAAAGAAACAAGAAGGGAGGAACAGCCTCACCTGGTCATGATGGTGCTGTGTTTTTACATGCTAAAATAACCCTTTAGTAGAGATCTGATAAGAAGTTCGAGTACCTGACTGTACCTTTATTAGCGCTAAATGCCTTCAGCACAAGCGAAGCATTCCAAGAGGGCAGCTGTGGGAGAGATGACCACTGACTGAGCACAGATAAACTCCTGCCTGTAAACCTAAAGAGAAGAAAGCCTGAAGCGAGGGTGCCACTTGTTCTGAGGCTGCTCAGAGAGCACCGCCACCCATCTGGAAGCCTATAGCAACTAATGTACATGAGTTCAAACAAATGGCAGTCGACAGAATCAAAGACCCTTTTTATATACATCGCTCGTACAGTGTCACAAACCAATTTGAAGATACAGAACTGCTATGAGGTCTGCTGAGTTTATGCTATACACTCAGAATTAAATGAGTGTATTACTTCAGCCTGGAGCGCCACCCTCTCATTGCTCTCTAAAATATACAGTATATTCAAGTGATTTTGGTACAGTTGCACACTTCATGCGGTTTCTACAAAGCCAAATATAAAATTTATCTCTTTACAGTCTTGCCAGAGAGCATAATATGGTTTAGTACAGTATGTTCAAATGGGCTACATCTACACCTCCCTATCAGTGCCTCTCTACCGTCCTCGTATTTATTCCTATGGTTATGTTCTAGTATGAGTAACAGGCCTAAACATTCATACATGAAGGAGGGGCTGCTGTTAGTGCATCTTTTTCCTTCCTACATACTTAAGTTTAAAATTTGTGTATAAATATTGCACATTCATTTTGTATTTTATATTTATCAGTTTAAAAAAAAAGGACAAAAGTAACATTTCCTAGATCTATGGCCAAAAAGAATATGCACAGTTGCGCCAAAAAGTAACGAGGAGAGCAACCGCTGAGAGGCTAAGTAATGTAACTGTTTCTCTACACTGCTGAAGTTCCCTTGCAGACATCCATACGGTGCATTGGTCATGACTGGAGTGATACGTGGCAGAAGTGGCGGGGTTACAGTATGTGAATGAACCATAGAAATAGAATGACTAGAAAGGACAGTCAAGTGCCTGCTGCGGTTGTTTGACCGGTTCCAAAGTAAGCGGCAATTGTTAGTTGTAACGGTGACGACACATCAGCCGTCAAGTGTGTCACACTCAAGTTTGAGAACTCCCTTTTGGCCTATTCTTACGCCTGTTGTTCTGATAAAAAAGTACAACCACACACCAACTCAAGTTTCTCTCTTTCACCGGACTAAGACTTAACGAGAAGAAAACACTTCATTCACACTTGACAGAAGCAAAATAAAACTCTCCCAAACCATCTTGAATAATGTTCGTCTTTCACCAACCGTGGTCTGATCAAAACAAACCTCCATAAACAGATATCTACATGTGCATGCAGGTATCCGTTTGCAGTCCGAGTAAGTTTTAACCCATCACGTGTGATCCAATCTCAGAACCCATCGGCGGTTAGCTTCATCTTTCAACAAATATCTGCATTCCTATGACAATATCTGTATATAGAGATCGGCCAAGATGACTGGTGCACTGAAGAGAAAGCCCAGATATCCCTTTGCTACACTGGATAAGCCTAAAACAGTAGTGCTTGCTGATGGGTTTCAAGAATGGGTTGAAATAAACACAGTTACAGTTACATATTCTAACAAACACGTAATTAATGGCAACAACACACAGAGGGAAATAGTCATATTTTAAAAGTAACCGATTGCTTATTCGAAGACATACTACTCCACTGCTCATTTGGTCATTACGGCAAATCTCACCTTAGTAAAGCCCCGTTTCCACCGAGCAGTATGTTACGGTGCAGTTCAGTTCGGTATGGTTTTTAAGTTGTGGATGGTACAAATGGAAGCGTTTCGTACTGTTCCCCTTTTTGGTCCCCCCTCTGTTGAGGTACCTAGCACACAGATCTGGTACTAAAAGGTGGAGCTGTGAACACTGCAGTCTGATTAGTCAGAAGCAGACAGTCACTCTGCTCAGGGCTGAGTTGTGGCTGGTTTTGAGGCTCATGTAACCGCTGTTCATACTGTGGAGAGTTTTATTAGTAAACTGTAAATGAGAGGATGTTTTGCTGCCTCTTGCAGCAGCTGGAGTCTGAGAAAAAGAATTCTCTGGGCCGACTGTCTGCGACTGTTAAAGGTGGAACGTTAACTTGTAATGTTACTCAATGCATGAGTTGACGATCTGAATCCATCAACACACCTTAAATTTCACTATGACAACTCTGACCATCACATTAGTTTTTACGTGACAAACACTTTTAGTGATGAGTGGATCTTCAAGTGTTTAAAAATACATATTAATTTTGACTGATTATGTTAACTGCATATATCCCAAACCTCTCTCCAAGAAAAAAACCCAAAAAAAACGTAGCATGTTCCTGTGGACTACAGCAACACTAAACCCCTGCGCTTGCCTCAGAAGGACTAAATGCATCCCATCGAGAGCGACTCTCACTGCAGCCTGTTTTATTTTGCTCTGAAAATGTCGGCAGCCTCGTTCTGTGGACGATAAACAAGGTGCAGACTCATAAAGGAGGAAATACAGTGAGTGTTGGACGGAGCAGTGAGTGACAACAACCCCGCCCACATTTAAGGGTACTGTTTGTAGTAGAAACACTAGGCTCTAGGTACCATGTCTGAAGGGTTACTTTTGGTTCCAAAGGTACTATAATGAAAATGTTTGGTCGAAACGGGGCTTAAGTGTGCGACTTGCTGTAAGTTAATTTGTCATTAAATTAGTTAGCCTGTTAACGTGGTTGCTCTGACCATCCTGCCACGCTGATTTAAATGAGAATGTCCCTTTAACTCTCATTCTATTTCTATGCAATGCACCAATAAAATAAAAATAATAGGATATAAGTTGGGAGGCATACAGGGGCTGCAAAGAGATGGGAAAAATGAAGCTGGAGCAAAGAGCAGGAGTGGAGAAAGTCCCTGTGGATGCCTTCAGTGTTGACGTGTGATCCTGCTGCAAAGGCTGAGAGCAGAAGGAACTGCATTGCTTCTACTGGTCAAGTCAGTAAACAAACACACACTCAAGTGTACTAACTTTGGAACACGGGAGAAAAAGACCAAAAAAAAAAAAAAAAAGCTCGTAAACACAGCTCGTTAAAATACAATTAGCGTAAACAAATTGGCAATAAAAAACAGGAGGATAAAGAAATAAAACCCCTCAGAATATTACACCCATAAAATAACGATAAGAAAAAGTATGAAAACATCTTAATGCTCAATCTCTCATGGCTTTGCAACACCGACTCCTCACACACACACACACCCGTAAAAAAAAAGCTCATGAAATGGGTTTCAAAGCTGACAAACCGAACATGAAGGAAACACAGCGACATGTAAAAAAATAATCATGAAAAGATAGAGATCCCTGCATAGATTCCAACCTGAATGTTACTTAAAGCCCGGGAGGGATCCCTCTATCACGCTCATGCTGCCCCGTCTCTCTGCCAGGTATCTGCACTTCAAGTCCACGACCATGCCGAACTGGTGGAAGGCTCCAGAGATCAGAGATCGGAGAGGGGGGGGGAGAAGCAACAAACACGGAGCGCTGACATTGATCCAGATACACGTCTAGCCTGACATTTGTTTCACTTCGAGTCATGCGGACGTCCTATTTCATGTGCTGCCTCGGTTGTCATAGCAACTCAAAGGGCTGAATCCATCAAAGGGGAATGGGGAGTGTGTCGCACCTTGCACATCCGGCTGGCTCAGTTGTCTGTGAGGGACTTCTGCCTTTTTGGTCTCAACAGAGAGCAGTACGCTGGATTCAAGAGTTCTTTCCTCTTTTGATCAAAGCCGAGGAGGAGGTGCATGAGTCGCTTTATGTTCCTGTCATTATATGTGTGTATGTGTGTGTTTGGTAACTGTATCTTAAGTATATAACTCTGAGAACTCCTCGTAGTGGCTTCTGAGCTCCTTGTGTATGTGTGCAAGTATGTACTTGTTGTTTGTAATGTGTTTGTGTGGGTTATTTTCCACCGTACATCCTCTCAATGTCTTCCTGGTAGTGTGATTTGAGCTCCTTGCGTTTTAGCTTGAATGCATCAGTGACCAACCCGGTCTCCGGTGTCCACGGCTCGGCACTCAGACGGATCTTCTTGGGGATCTCGAATCGTTCCATTTTCGCTGGTCAGAGGGAGAGAGCAGAATCACAAGTCAGAGTGACACATACAGTGTAACACTGGCGGAAGTCTGGCACAAGGCAGACGCTGTAACAACCAGTCTGTGAACTGTGAAGTCATGACAGAGAGCACCAGCACCACCAGCACTACTTTGGTTTTGTTGAGAAGGTTTTATGAGACATTTTGTCTGAGTTCATAGGGACAACTACGCAGGTTGATTTTGGCGCTGCTCATCGTGGACTATATTGCTGTCATTGTTCATTTTAGTCAAACCATACAGTTTGAAAACGAGGCGCGGCTCCAACTAGAAAACAATGTTTTGATGCATTGGATGTGCTGAATGTGCATATTAAGGCAGTACAGGAGGAGGTGCACATTAATAATCCTCCAGGACTGTAACATGCTCATGTTTAACCCAAACAATGTGTCATGTGACTGCAGTTGGTTCACATCCAGGTTGGAAAACGTTTTCACCACAAACGTCCTGCACAAGAGTTCGTCTGTAACTGGACCGAGACCTTGTTTTGTGAAAGCACCCTAAGTGAAGACCACAGACAGGTTTTTTCCACCTACCTGAGAGAGCAGCCTCAGTAAGGATGCGGAGGACCTCTTTCTCCAACAGGGGGTTGTTGCACATCTCCTCCCACGTGCCCGTCACCTGCAGCTGCTCCGCCAGCGCCATTAACTGCTTGTGGTTCGGCACCACGAAGCTGATCACATACGATTGGTCACTGAAAAATAAGTACAAGAGAATTCCACAAGTTAGAAAATAAGATAGAAAATCAGAAAAGACAATGGCTGAAGTGTTGGTGTGCTCGGTGAGACTGAGGTCAAAAGTCTGGAGAAGTCAAAAACAAAAACAGATTCAGAGGGAGTGTGTGCAGGATTTTACCTGTTGGCATAGGCACAGATGTTGTCTATGAGTGGGCAGTTCTTCAAAATAGCCTCCACCTTTCCTAGGGAGACATACTCGCCCGCCTGCAGTTTCACCAGGTCCTTCTTACGGTCTGTTGAAAGAGAACACACATCACTATCCTAATAGATTAAACACACCACCACACACACTCCTGCGCTAGCTTGTGGATTTGTTACCGATGATCTTAAGGCATCCATCAGGCTCGAACTCTCCAATGTCTCCGGTGCAGAACCATCGCTGGCCGCTCTCATCCACAAAGAAGTCCTCACGGTTCTTTGCTTCGTTTTTGTAGTAACCCATCGTTACATTGGGGCCGCCGACCAAAATCTCCCCACGTGGGTTGGGCTTGTCTGTGCTGTAGTAACCACCTGGAGGAGCACAAACCTGATTAGAATATCAGTGCGTTTGTCGGCTTCTTTAAAATTTGGGCTGTCGCCATTTGACTCACCCTCCTCCCAGTCCTTCAGTGTGATCTCTGAGCAGACCAGTGGAGCTCCAACCCGCCCTGTGCTGTAGTCCCAAACTGGAAAAAAGCAAAGACTCCTTGGTAAACGTAGGTAATAACCACAAATCAAGCTCTCTATATTGTTAATTTGCTCGTCTCTTAAAGGAATACTTCACCCCAAAATGACCGTCTGTATATACATTATTCACCCTGTGTTGAAGACTTTGTTTCCCTCACATACCTCCATGGAATGAAGAATCCAAAAACTGAGGAAATTCTTGTTGAATTGAAGTCATAGGGGGCCGCAGTTAACAACAGAAAAACTATATGAAAACACCTGTTTGTAAACTCTCACACAAGTCGTGCAGTATAATCCAAGTCTTATAATACAGGATGAGTAACTGATATGCAAATGGTTGTTTGGTGGGTGAAGTGTTCCTTTAATTTCCCAAAGGGCAGCCAGGACCGCTATTTCACATGTAATTCCACTCTCTTACTCTCGCTGATGGTTCCAGCTCCACAGGTCTCCGTCAGGCCGTAGCCCTGCCCCACAGGGCAGCACAGGCAGATGTTCATGAAGCGCTGTGTGGCAGCTGAGAGTGGAGCTCCGCCAGAAAGCAGCACCCGCGTGTTCCCTCCCAAGAGCGCACGCACCCGTTTGAACACCAGACTGTAGGAAGACGAGGTACCGAAAACAAAAAAACACAGCGTGAAGATGATGAGTGGCTGGAAAAGCTAGTCACACTCTTACAAAGTTATTCTGCATAACATCCGGATATTGACTTATACTGAAGAATGCCCTGAGCAAACACAGTATCAGAATCAATATTATGCAATGATTCACACCTACAGGAGAATAATTCCCTGCACCTGTTGACTCAGTATTAACAAGAATTCATACTAGGTTATGATTAGCCATGTAGTGACAGAGGGTAATGTTTGCTCATGCATCACAAGAGAGGTAAACGTCTCAGTTCACCTATACGGGAGTATAATATGTGTTTTACCTGTCACAGAGAGGCGTGCTGTAGCCTCTGGAGATCTGCTCCATCTTGTAGTTGTAGGCCAGCACAAAGAACGTCTTCTGGATTTTGCTCATCTCCTCCACTTTGGTCATCACATTCTTATAGATTCGATCCATGATCTCCTACACATGAAGCTCTCAGTTAATAATTATGCAATTTAAGACTGCGGCTGATATTTGTTATTGACTTTGTGCAGGGACAGAAAGACTTACTGGTACAGCAGCCATGAGGGTAGGTTTCAGCACACTGGTGTCCCCTTTACTGCCCTTCTTTATCTTGGTAGACTGTGAACATGAAACACAACAATCGATTGACTCTCAGTGATCTACTGACTGTCACTGAAAAAAAAAAAATCACAAAATAAAGTCAAGTCCACGAATGTTTGGTTAAGGGAGGTACAACAGTTTAAAGGGACAGTTCACCCCCAAAATCAAAAATACATATTCTTCCTCATACCTGTAGTGCTATTTATCAGTCTAGATTGTTGGTGTGAGTTGCTGAGTGTTGGAGATATCAGCCATAGAGATGTCTGCTTTCTCTCCAATATAATGGAACTAGATGGCGCTCGATTTGTGGTATTAGAAGTGCCAAAAAAAAAATACATTTAAAAAACTCAACAGCAATGTCTCTTTCCAGAAATCATGACCAGTCACTCAAGATAATCCACAGACCTTGTCGTGAGCAGTTTCATGTTGGAACTATTTTCTTTCTACCGAAATACAACCACCAATTGTATCACTGCACAGAAGGAAGCGTGCATCTACTCATGGACGAGAGGCAGTGCCAGGTAGCTAGCTCAGTGGTGCTAGGTGAGCTAGCAGTAGATGTACGCTTCCTTCTGCACTGTGATATGGTTAGTGGGGCAGTCTTATAGAAAGAAAATAGTTCCTACATAAAACTGCTCACAACAAGATCTGCTGATTATCTTGAGCAGCTGGGTCATGATTTCTCTTTCCAGAAAGAGACATTGCTGTTTTTTTAAATGGTTTTTTTTTGGCGCTTTGAGCACCATAAGCTAAGTGCCATCTAGTTCCATTATATAGGGGAGAAGGCAGACATCTCTACGGCCCCGATCACACAGAAAGAAGCTCACCGCCCTGGCTTTATTTTTAATTGAATGCAAAAAAAAAAAAGCTTGCTGCGCCTCTTTATTGTCAGGCAACCACCCCATCACATCCTTACATTAACCTTTCCGTGATATTAGACTACCAGTAATTAGTATCTAGTTCCTAAAATGTTGAGGCAGAGGGTACTTGCTGTAGCTCTGGTTGAGGGTGAGAGGCTGTCAGCACATAGTTTGCTGGGCACAGAGAAACAAAGATCAGTGTGGGTACATGAGACCCTAAGAAAGAGAGTGGACCTCAGGGAGTACCACCAGTTGGTCCAGGAGCTTCGCCTCAAAGATGGATGTTTACAAGCATATTTCAGGATGACTCAGGGGCAGTTTGACAACCTGCTGTCTATCGTCGGGCCGTATAGCTCTGGGTATCCAGCAACCACTACCACCAGTTTCTCCTCCATTGTTTATCAGCTGTAAACTTGTTGTCATGACCACCACAGAAGGCCCGCCTCTCAAATAATCTGACTGGAGTTGAAGTTTTTTCAACTTGAGAAGTTCAGAGCACTCTGCCAAAAACACCAGGCGCCAAGAGCGTAGAAACGCGCGTTGCGTTGCAGCACAAGCCACACAAGCATAAAACTTCATTCTCATTAAAAACAAACCTTCAAAAAAAAGCCATCTTCAGCTGCTGAAACACTTCAAAAATGTACTTTTAAATTGGCGTGAACTGTCTCTTTAAGAGGGACTTCATAAATGCATGAATGATACCTTCCATCTTAGCTGGAGATACAGACGACATCTTATATGTGTGACAAAAAACACTGACTGAAACAAAAACAGGTTGGCCACAAGCTGTGCGTGCGTTTTTATACACTGACCTGGTCGGCTAGAGTCTGAGGGGAGGAGTAGCCGATGCGACAGCCGTGAGAGATGCACACCAGTTCAGCACTGAGCTCTAAAACATGTGCCAGCGGCAGGTAGCCAATATAGGTGTCTGTTTCACTGCCAGCACAGAAATAACAGCAGGTTAATTTCCATAATATAAACAGAAAAGAACATAATGAGGCGGTGTTAATTGAGTATGTGAGGAAAGATGTGACAGTGCATGTGTTTCATAAGCAGTACAGAGACAAGGAGGAGAGTGATATGTTGGTAGATCTGGTGAGCTGCAGAATGCTAAATTGCTTTTATTAAGATAGTGAAGGCATAACCCTCCCTCCTCTCAGTCTGATTGGCTCATATACGTTGCCTATTGTTAGCTGGGCTGGCCAGGGCTAGGCGTGACGAGTGAGACTGGTTATAGTCATGGTAAGAGTATAGGTGCGAGCCAATCAGAGGCAGGGTAAAGCAGAGTTGGGTGGGTCATGCCTTCACCATCTTGAGAAAAATAAATCTGCCTGCAGAAGACAAGAAAAGGAGACAAAGTCAATCTGATATTGGCGTACTTGAGGTTAGGGGATTCGCTCAGCCATGCCAGTGATGCCAGCAATGATGTTGCCATGGGAGATCATGACACCCTTGGGGATGCCTGTGGAGCCGCTGGTGTACATGATGACCGCGATGTCCAAGGGCTCTGGCTGTCTGCGGTCTACTGCGACTGCAGAGACAGAAGAGCAGAGGGCTGATGGTTAGACAGGAAATGGATCACACACCGACACAAACATTATTAGTGAAACAGAGTTCTCACACCTTCTTAAATGTCAAACAAGGCATAGTTTGAGGTAAGGATCAAGGTTAATTACTGTTACGACACCAAGAATTTTTTTTAACGAGAATTAGCAGGCTTTACAGGAGCTCACAGACAACAATTAAAAAGAGAGAAAGCTGCGTGAATGCGTGCACACTTCTCAATTGTGCTGTGTTACAGTAACAATATCAAAATAACTTTAATTTCTATTATTGCACAGAATATAGAAATTCAAGCACTTTCAGTGACTCATAGGAACCCTGGTTGTAATAAGTTTTTATGAAGAAACACCTGTTTAATTGAGTGGAGAAAAAAGTAAAAAAAAAATGTACCCATTTCAAACAACTGTATGATGTGAAAGGGTCTGAATATTTTTTGTGGGGCTTCCACTAATGACAGATTTCATCATCATTTGATTATAAATTTAAGTGGGATTTATACTTGTGCGTCAGCTCTATGCAGAGCCTACACCGTAGCCTACACACATGGCCTACGCTGTTGTGAGCATTTATACTTGTGCGGTGGTGTGTCTTTATCACATCAGTTACACCACCACAACACTAGTTGGCAGTGAGGTTTCTGTGAAGTGCTATAAAGTTGAGTTGATTCAAAACACACATTAAACATGACTTAATAGAGACAATTTCAAACACAAGTACACAAATCAGCTTCACTATAACTCGCAGCATTCACAGACAAACACTTGTCTTTATCTGGACACATTTTCCCCACAAAACAACAAGCTAATATTTTTAGCACACGCCTATGGAATTTTACATTGTATAAATTAGCCTAGCTTTCCCCCTTCCTTTTCCTTTATCAATATTCGGCTCCATTACAACTCACAAGGTTCACTGACAAAACAACTGTCTTTTACTAAACATGTTTTGCAAACAAATACAACATGCTAACGTTATTAGCACAAGCCTATGGCATTTTACATTGTATAAATTTGCCTAGCAAATAGCGCCGATTTCCTCTGCTCATATGAGGCCAGCATAAATCTGTGTGATTGTGAACGAAACAGTGCTCTATCTGCAGTATCCAATCTTTTATATTCCAGTGTTTTCTTTATCAAATTCTATTTGAAGAAAATTATAAAAGATGGCTCAAGTGATAGCTGTTCCACAAATATAATTCCTGTTTCCCTTAATTTTCCTGAAAAGCTGCCTAATGTCATTATGGCATTGTTGGTGAGTGGTGATTTGACCTCTTGCTGACTCCCTCATGCACAGCACATTACTGCAATTACACATCAGGGTGTTGGCTTTGTATTAAGCCTCCGTCAGTGTACTTCCATTTCCCCCCCAACCAAATTAGAAAACCTTTTTAATCACACTGCACAAATACTAACTGTTTTCAGGCTTGGATCCCATCTCCTTCACAGCGTCCATGTTGTACACCATGATGCCTCTGGGGATGTTTGGCCAGCTTGTGGGTTTACAGTCAACTACAATGATGTACTGCAGCCTCGGCACATCGCACAGTATGGCCTGGGACACGGAGGAGGATGTAGGAGGGAGGGAGAGGAGTGAGTAAGAGGAGAAAAGTAATTATGCAAATAGAAGTGAGCTTCTTATCAAGCCCTAATGTTACACAGAGTAAACAACCTGCACAGCCTTGTTTAACACGGCTGACATGACACAGACAGAAGCAGGTACCTTGAGACGGCTCTGCAGCAGGTTATTGCTCGTGATGATGTGCGTGACGCCGGTCTCGTTCAGGCCGTGGGCGATGGCCGTGGGTCCGAGAGTGGCGTACAGGGTCACAACTGTCAAATTCAAATCCAGCCAAGTGGGTCAGTCATCTCGAGTGCGTCACAGTAAGCTGTCTGAATAACATACATGTTTGATGTTCCGTCACTCACGTGGGAAATTGTACATGAAGCAGGCTTGTGCCGCCACGATCCACTCTGCTCTGGTCTCACAGAAGATGGCGATGTTACACTGGGGCCTCTGGCCGAGTGCTGCCAGACCACTGCCAAAACACTTTGCTGCCTCGTACGCTTCCTCGTATGACAGCCAGTTATAGTTCCCTAGAATAACCTGCACACAACATGCAGCAATATTCAGGATTATTTCAACACGACACACCAAACAACATGAAAACTGACGTATATGCAAACACACACAGCTTTAAAGCATCTTTTCGGAGCAGTTTAAGTCAATATAAAAATATGAAGAGTATACTTTAATGATTTTAAGGACATAACACCCATGATATGATCACTGTTTATCTGCATCATACTTTAAAAAAGGTAATATGCAACACCAACACTGAATCTGACAGAAGTCTGATGTTGCTGCTGGTACACCACCACTCTTCATATGCAGTCATTCAGCGCCATCTACAGGGCTTTTGCAGCCATGCAGGTGTTAATGAGGAGGCTCTCAGCTGTGAGACAAAGCACCAGAAACACTGCTGCTCTTCCACCCACATCCCTCACACTGTGCACAGTGGCAGACTGCGCTGTCAGCCCAACAGACATAAGCGAACTTCCTGAAATCCCACAGACTCACCTAAACTTACACCACTCTCAACCTACATGTGAAGAGCAGTACCACCCACTGACTGTGTCCTAGTTCCTGACAATGGAGGTGTGTCAATTTCCAGTTTTGCCGGTCCGGTCCAGTGTGCAAGCTTAAACCAGTTGGACTAGCATTTGACATAATGACACGCTATGGAAAACTGAAAAGTAACGTACATCAGCAACCTGTGCCAATGAGACTGAATCCAAGTTGTGCTGCATTATTAATAAGCAACATCCCATTGGATTACCACAATATTATACTTGTTTATAAAAGGAAAAATGGAGCCACTGGTGTCTAGATCAGGTGCAATTCATTGCCAAACGGGGGCCGGCAACATGAAGGAGATCAAGAGTTTGTTTACTAGAAAGTTCATGTGTGTTTTGGGGTGATGAGACGACATGGCAGAGTTAGTGGGTCTGTACCATTACAATGAGTAGGTGGAGTCTGCGCATCATTTGATGGGTATCGTAGCCAGGCGATCAGCCGGATATGCCACTAATTTTGAGTGGTGACAGCGGCATATATGTCACCACGACCACATGGCTCATACTAACACGAACAAATCAAGGTAGATTTATAAGATAGAAAACGTCACTGTCCATGCAGGCAATTATTTGTCGACAAAAGCTACCGTGGCTTTTGCCCGTAGGCCGTCATTGTCAGCTGACCATCATGTGGTCGCTGCCCCTGGTTTACAGATTACACTCCATTAAAAGAGCTTACCTGGCTGGTATGTGTGCACTTGCGCATTGAAATGGAGCGGACTCAGCCTCTCCGAAAAAGTAAAACTGCACCAGTGTGGCAACATTTTGGATTTGTCGCCAAGGGGTGTCCTAACTGGCAGCGAGCGACACAGTGTGCCATTTTAAGCTAAACTTTGTAGGATGTTTCAAATTATTCTTGTCGCTCACTTTGAAAGCGCTGCAGTGGACGAGGAATGGCTGACTCCTGAAGTTGGAATGAGGAGTCATCTGTAAGATACCTCCTCATTTTACTACAAAAACCTAAATAAGGTGGCAGCTGGCTGGAGGGAGATCAGGGGGGTGAGTTTGTGGTCAGTATACCAGTTTGTTCTGTTTTTTTTTTGGTTTATTATCAAGCCAGTTTGAAAAGTTTGTAAACCCTACCTAACAAACTAAACATTTAAAAGAATGATCACAATCTTTCCGAGCGCACAAGACTAAGAGGTCTGTGACTCACCTTTTTGAAGACCTTGCCGTTAGGCTGGATCTCATCCTCCTCACTGAGCACCTCCCTGGTGCCCAGACAGTCTCTCTGCGGAAACCGACTGGCAGCATATTCAAACATTTTGTCCAGGGTGTCCACCCCAGGGTGCAACCATGCCACCAGCTTCTCTTGACTGTTGATGGCCCTGTATGGCCCAGCTGGGTGTCCACTAACTGAGCGCGCCTTGATCCGACGAGCCCGCTCCAAGTTGGTGCCAGCTCCGGAGAAAAAGTACCAGGGTATGAAGGTGATGACGGAGTAGACCCAGACCACCGAGCGGAATACCTGCAGCAGCAGGGGGTTCAAATCCTCCTTCAACTTCATCTTTGAGGATGGAGTCAGCGCTGGAGATGAATCGAGCCAGACAAGCAATAGTACGCTGCGCTGGTCACTGCTCTGGCTGAAGGTAACAGGCGGTGCTTCTTTGGTGCAGCAAAACAACCAGACCTGCAACACAGAGACAGAAAATGGCACTTTAGTAGTCTGGAATAAAAGAAGAATCAGCACATTTAAAACTATAGAGATGCAGAAAATCTACTGCCTCCTGGTAAAAGCATATTTGCCTTCCTGCAGATCATCTCTGCCTATTCTTAGGCCGCTCTCAGTCAGCACTATCTATCTCACCAGATCCGCTGGCCCTGCTGCACAGACCCAACCTTACAGAGACAATACAACACTTAACATCATCAAGATTTAATAAAAGTGCTGAAATGATTAGTTAATCAAATGATAAGTTGAAAGACGTGAAGATTTGCTGTTTTCATTTTGTTTCATTAAAGAAAACATTGCCCCTCTCACACCATGACGAGGTATAGTAATGTTTGCAAATCCAATATTATAGCTCTCTTGTTTGACTGTACTCCAAAAACCCCTGGATCAAATCCGACCGTCTCCCAGAGCTCAGCTATTCTAGTGCATCCTCAGGGCCAGAGTGTAATTTGCATTGTGGCCCTGTTGCTACTGAGCCAGAGTATGCAAGAACTAGCAGCAGTGACTCACTCTGCAGCTTGGAACGAGAGGTCCAGGGGGTCACAAGGGAGACCGGCATAACCTGGCCAGCTAATATAACAGCACTGAGAAGAATCTAACACTGACCGCTGATGTGGGCTGTATGTATGTAAACACAAGCTGCAGGAACAAACTTAAATATTCCTTCCTACTTGTCTAGCGGCATATCCGCTTAAGGAAGTTCTTAGCTAAAAAAACAAATATTCTTTTCCTGCAGCATGCTACACCTCAAAGGTAAACAGAGACACGTGGGCAGAATCTCAGTTAGACTGTGAGTCCTCAGTGAGTGTCCAATTAGGCTATCCAACACCGGTCCCCTGCACTGCACCACAATCTTATGCTCCAGTAGGGACTGTGACACTGTTTTATGGCCACTGGCCAGTATAACATTACACTGCAGGGGCTGATTTGGTCTCACACAACAATAGATGATTGCCTCTCACCATCACTTGAAAGTTATGGAGTCCCATTTGTGCCAAAATTATGTCTATTAATGTTGACAAAACATTCCTCAATTCAACTTTACACTGTACTTGTGTCATCTCGTTGTGCTCCCCGTCATTTCACTGTTTTGTTTTGCGTGTCAACCACATGTGTATTCGTCCCTGTCCTTTGACTGTCCTCATGTGTGGTCCAACTGTGTTGCTGTTAATGATGTCCTGATGCGTCATTGTCCCTATCGTTTGACTGTCGATTTACATTTTGTCCTGACGTATCGTGTGATTGTGTTGTGATGAATGTCGCACAGCTGTTGCGATATCCGCAATATTGCAATACCACGCTACTGACATACTAGCAGTGTACAAAAAGGTGTAATCTTTTCTGCACTGAACACTGCCTGTACCAGAACAAATAGACTCTCTACCTTGTGCTAACATTTTTACTTCCATAGATATTCCGTATCATAGTAACCAGGCACAACCAGTGTCACAGCTGAAAAAACGCAGCCCCCACCTTATTGCATCTCATCGCCTCTCTGTGTTTACTCTGCATTAAACGATGAACAAGTGTTCAATTTGTTTTACAAATGTGTAATTTTTGTCAGTCAAAAAGCAACAATACACCTAATAACAGCCTTTGATTAAAGATTATTTACAAAACACTACAATCAGGAGAAATGAAGTAATTTGCAAAAACAGCAAATAATGACAGTGACACCACATATCTCGCTGTTGAGCCACGCTTGATCACCGCAGGGGAAATTCCTTCACTGCGAGGGCCCTTTTTCGTGTTTCTGCCTGCACTTGACAGTGTTGCTGAATGTCATAGTTGTGGTTTCTTCTACTAAACCTGATTTTAGCCTTACTGTGCTATACTTTACTGTACAAAAAGTGCAATGGGTTCACACAAAAGTAAAGTCAAACAACAAGGAGAACATATGGCAACCATAAAAGAGCCAAATCACAAGGAGAACACCACATCTTCCAGTGCTGCTGCTCTGCTCGCGACCCGGACTCTGTTGCAGCTGCTCTCTGCCTCCTTTAATTGTTTTTTATGAGTCTAAAATTCATTTGTGCCAACCTCAATTAGGATTCTAAACATTGTTGCTTGATGCTTTAGGAGTTGTGTTGTGTTTTGCGTATGGTGCTCTGTTGTGTGCTGGTGTCGTGTGCAATACACGAGTGGCTGATGTGAAATACTTTTAAATGTCGTGTGTGTTTGTATTTTGTTTTTTATGGTGTATGCTTTTCATTTCTTCTGGACGATTATTGTAAGGCAGCAATACTTGTGCAGCTCCTGAGTCCGAGTCAAATTTCCCTATGGGGCCAATAAAGTATATGATGTTGTTTATCAGGATGGCAAGCGGAAATGACAGAGAGGACGACACATCTGGTTGACACACAGAAAGGTGAGCAATCAAAAGAAAGAAAATCAGTTGCAGTGCAGTTGAAAGTTCAGTCGACGCAGATGGTGCACATGTGACATATTTCTGGCACAAATGAAACCCCATACAAAGTGAGCACACTGGTATGTCCGCCCATATCCATTATAAAATTGTGTTTTAATATAGTGCTGCTGGGTAAAATGAGAATGCAAAAAGCAGCTGCCTTTACTGTCAAGCATATATACTAATACACATTGCACAAACCCTCTCAACCTTGCGGGACAAGACAAATTACTCTAAGGAGACCAATAAATGAACTGAACTGAACTGCAGGTGAAGGTGGACCCGGCTGACACGTTTCACCTGTTTTGCAGCACCTCACATACCAAAAACCAACCGACATAATCAGACTGTAATTGGGCCTTGCAGATGAACAAAGAAGTCACAGCCGCTGGCACATCAGGAGGTTGAAACCTCACTCAGTGTCTGTTTAACACTTGCAACACCGGTTGAGTCACTGTGTGCTTTCTTATTGATAAAGTACACACACACCTGTACCCTGTAGCTATTGCAGCAACACCACCGATGATAAAGATGACACAAAGCTCATTAGAAAACAATGTAATCAGGATATAACACACTGTTACAACAACTAACCACATATTCATCTTCACATTCGACACTATCACTATAACTGTAATGCCGGCTCATCTGTGCAGGGCTGTCATGCCACAAAACTGGCAGGTGCATATTGTTTAAAAAGCAGTATAACTCAAACACACATACAAACAGATGCGTAAAGGGTTTGGTATGCACTCAAGTGTTGAGCAAAGGTGGAAACTGGGCTTTCTGCCAATATACTTCACACTAGAGATAAAGACCACAGATTAAGACAGTTTTTCAGATTAATAATCCATAATGATTTGATAGGTATAGCTAGAATTTGATACTAGTTTATGCAAATTGCAAGTGTCTGAGTGAGCATCAGGACAACAGGATGATGCTGAATTATAATCTGTGCCTCTATCACTGAAATCTGGAGATCATTACACGCATTTTCACCATCTAATCGTTTGCAGTTGAATCAGAAAATGCGTCACCACAGGCTGTATATCCTCCTTAAACTCGGACTGTTATATTTCTACTATTATATCTGTCGTTCCTGTGTGAAATGTGGTGTCGATGTTTTGATTTCTGTGTCCTTATCTCAGATATCCTCTGCCAGCGTCAGATAAAATCCGGACACATTGTTGTTATGATAACCGGTGCATAACTGTAACGTTAAATATTATGTAAGATACAACCAAAGCCTGACTATGTAAGCAGTCTGTTTTCTAATCAGCTAATAGGAGGACATTTTCCACCTCGCAGGCTCCGTGTCTGAAGCTATGCAAAGCTAGCAAAGCAGCATCGAGATTAGCAGCTAGCGGCTAGCTCGAAGACGCGCTAGCAGCTAGCATGTAGCACCTCAGCTAACCACCGCAGCCGCTGTTGGCCCGCTGCTGCAGTGAAATCAGTCTATTTATTAATACTCTGTGATGAATTAATAGGCGACACAAGCCTCGTATTGCTCACACATTAACGACACTGTCGAGGCGATGTGCCGCGTTGCCGAGCGAGCCGGCTAGCCGCCAGTTAACAGCCATCAACATCTGCAAAGCGTTCATACAGCCATACATTCTCACCTCTTTTCTCAACCGCAACGTCTGAGCCGCTGCGGGATTGGATCAAGTCTTTTTTATCCTTGTAACCACAGTTCTGACATTATACTGATGTCACCTGTTAACTGTGTGTGTTTGGTTATAAAGCACAGCCGCCGCTCTGTCACAAAACGGATGTAAAAATTGAGTAAAATTGTAAATCTAAGCATCGCCGGGCCAGTGCTGCCAGCCCGGAAGCGAGTGTGTGACGTCAGGACATTTCCCAGTCGGGGATTGGAGCGCTGGAGGTGGCGCGTGCTTGGAGCAGCGGGGACGTCAGTGGGGTTACTAGCGTTCACCCGCTGTCTGGGAAGACAGTTTGCGCCACGATGACCCGGGTTAGACCCGGTTCACTCGAGCGGGTAAACGGTTACTCGACCTGCCTCCGTGACCGGGTTCGTTAATAATTCAGTGTTATCGAGTATGAGCTGAATTTTGTCACGGAAGACCGAGACACAGTCGAGTGTGCGCACGAGACAGGAGGAGACTGAAACTGAGCCTAATTGTATGTGGTAACTATGTCACTAAATATGTGAAACAGTAATGTGTGTTTTATATATATATGTGTGTGTGTGTGTGTGTGTGTGTGTGAGGCTGCAGACGCCACTCTCTGTGAACAGTCCCCCCGGATCCTCCCACCCGCTCCTCCTGTATGAAACATAGTCTTTAAGTTACTAGAGCAAAACCAAAACCACCGAAACACCACTTTCCCCTTTGTGGACGAGACTACATGACTAGGGTCCAGCGTTATAGCAGGAGTAAACTATAGCAGATGTAAATGCAGTGGCCCCAATGTAGCTAGGCATGCCATTCATAAATATAACCCTGAAGAAAGGGGACAGCTGGTTTGACTTCACAAAGCTTCCTAGTACAAAGAGTTGCCCCTTGAAATTAAGATCCTTGTAAAGATAAGAAATTCTCAGAGCATCTTAGCCCTTAAAATACTTCCTAAGGTGACAAGCTGTTAGGAGCAGGGAGGAGGACTTTTAAGAGGCTTTTAATCAGAGGAGAAAATGGTGGAAACACAAAGAGGTCCGAGGAATATTCCCCAAACTCTTACGACAGTGAGTAATTGAAACGCTACAGATTAGATCATGCAGGGGTAGTGTGTGTTGATTAAGTCATGAGGGATACATACACATTTCCCACCTAATGCTATACATACAATGATCACAACACTAAGATATCTGGAAAGCTGGAAAAATGCAGCAGTGATGACTTGAGTCTGTGTCAACCCTCTGACAGTGGCAACACTCTCACAGTCAGCACTTCATCTCATTTCCACTGGGTGTCCACACCTTGCAGGTTCACATATGGGCATGTCTGTGACAACCAATCACATCTATTAAAAGAAAGCAAAACACCTAGCAACAGGGCCAACCACACCTCCTCACTAAGGTTGCGCTGAGAAATGAATTACCTAAATCACTGCTAAGCGAGGACTCCTTACTAAGCATTTTTAGGCTGAATCAGGAGCTGTCTGAGAGTGTTTTCAGAATGCTTGTGCATACGGCCCCTGATTCCCTCGAGCAGACTGTTCCAGAGTCTCGGGACCCTGACAACAAATGCTCTGTCCCCTTTAGTTTTCAGCTGCCCGAGGACCTCGAAGTACGTCTGTGCCTGTACGGTGCTAAGAGGTCGGAGATATAGCTGCCAGAGAGGCCATGAAGAGCCTTAAAAGTAATCAGTAAAATCAGAGTCAGTCTGAAGAGGCTGAAACTGGAGTGATGTGATCATGTCTCTTGGTTCTGGATTAAATCACTGGAATCAACAGGCCTATATCTGGGAAAGATCTTTAATTACTTTCACACAACACTGTCATTCAGCAAAGATCAGGAAAAACAATTAAATTGTTAATTTAAACCAGTATGAATATCACTTGTTTCTAATTAGGCTTTAGATAATATATCAATTATTAATCATTAATTTGATCTAGCTCCGAGAGACAGCGCATCAGAGAGAGATTAAGTTACGGCCAACACACCACCACCTTATCCTGTTACAACAATACTCACAACTTGAATTGATTTTTTATGGAAAACCCTTTTGATTATTTTGATCTCAGGACTCTTATGGACTAAAGGAATATTAATAACACATAATTTAAGATAGCAAACAACCGCTTTCATCCATCTGGAGAATTTCTATTAACCAAAAAAAAAACTGTCTGGTAACCAGACCAGGCATCTGATTGAGACAGGCATTTATTTGTCAAAATGTACCACACTGGGCTTGTAAAAGAGACTAGGTGTTTAACTGAAGTTTAGAGATAGAGTTACAGAGCAAATTTCAACCTGCACATTTATTTTGTATTAATTAATGTAATTCTTTTTGTAGAAATGCTTACACAGGGCTTTGTTAGAAACGAGAAGATGTCAAAGAATGTTATAAAAAATGTGTCAAATAAAAGTTAGCCCTCTGACATGACGCCTGGCATGATGATATTTTATCACCCCCTGCAACATATATGTATCTATAAGAGATCAGACAGACTCCAATATAATGCAAATTTATCTAAGACATTTAGTCAGATAGTAAACTTATTCAAATACTATTAATGAAGATGGCATTTAAAGTCCTCTGAACAACCACTAAAAATGTGCTAGCGTTTAAAAGGGGTGCCATCTTTTAAAAATGTATTGGAAGCATTTATTCATTTTGTTTTTCAGGAAGTTCAGTTTCTCATTTAGGCTAAAAACCACACTAATTCTAACTTTTAAGACCTTTAAAGTTTTAAGTGGAGAAAATTCAGCAGTAAGTTGTCATGAACTGGAAGTGCTAATGTACATTTTCCTCATCTTTATTCAGTAGACACCTCACTAACTCACGCTGGAGCTTTGTGCAGTAGCTGTAGTGAAGAGTATAAACAAAGAGTTGCTTTATAATGTTTACAACAATTAAGAACTGTGGTCGATAGTATCGCTCATCTTTGAGAAGAGTAACTGATTCAGGGGATGAAAGAGGCGCCTGCTGTCAGTTGTTTCTGGAAAATTTTCCAGTGAAGTTTGGAGTTACAGTGTGGTGAAAGTTTCCCTTGCTCCCAGCTGTCTGTCTCACCACTATTTTTGGCCTTGCCTCGTAGCTCTTTGTACTTCTCCCTCAGCTTGTCCCCTCTGGCCTTGTTTCTTTTCTAGTCCTCTCATTTGTACATGTCAGTGTAGGGTGATGAGGGAGGAAAGAGCAATCCAGATGAGGAAGATGGGTGTGGAGGAGATAGGTGGAGGCGGAGGAGCTGCCAGTGAGGACTACCTCAAACCATCTCAGTCAGTACAGATAAAGCCATGAAGATTTAATTTAGTCCCTCTAAACAGAAACAGTCAAATACACAGATTGGTAGAAAAACGGTTTCCTTTTTTCCTAAACTGCAGTCATCTGACCGCAACCATCCCTGAAAGAGCCGAGCAGTCATATGGTTACTGTTGAAAATCAATCAGCTGGTCTCGTGACAATAACCAGTGGTCATTTTCTGGTTCACTTACCAGTGCAAGAAGAATCAGGCTATGAATGATGTATGAACAAACCCTTTTGTAAAAACCTTCAGAATTTAAATTTAATTTTTTTTTTTCATTTCATTTATTTTATTTATTCGAACAGGTTGTGGAAATATTACTGGAAAATTTGGTGTTTGCAAGTTCTACCAAAATGGAAATTTTTGGTTCAGAAAATAAATATTTTAAAAAATAGCCTTGTATTGTAAAATTCATACATTTTTAGGCAAAAAAAAAAAAAAAAGACGCTACAGCTGAAAAGGGTTAAAACATTTTTTAATTTATTTTTTACATTTTTATTGTAATTTTTTAATTTGAAAAAAAAATATTACTTACATTGACAAATTTTTTTTAGAAATTGTATGTTTAATATTCAAACTAGACATTTTTTTTTTTTAAAAAAATATGCACTAAATTGACCTAAATTAAACACTTTATTTGCAACGGTTCCCAACTGGTCGGCCACGGTCTAAAAGTGGGTCACGTGTCCTTTCTGAATGGACCAGGGGTGACTCGCAAATAGAGTACTTTTTGCAGTAACGAGTAACCTAACGCGTTAGTTTGCTGCTTGAGTAATTAGAGTTGAGTTTTAGAATGCTGGCCCTTCAGCTCCAAAACAGCAACGGCTGTCATTTGGTTCTAATAATGGAGATAACGTTAAACCTATCAGTCTGAAAGAAGCCACGGAGCTTGTGGCTCGCTACGTGGTCGGAGAAATGCTGCCCTTGTCTACGGTGGAGTCTAAATAGGTGGAGGAGGACTCACTGACAGACATATTTCAAACTCAGGATTTGCATTATGCCTGGTACACGCTACATGCGAAATATTAAAAAGGCTGGGGTGTTGTTGTCATACAGTTGTCTATGGCAGCAGATCGTTCTGTGTTTCTGCTGGTCAAAGTGACGGCTGTGATGGGAGAATTGGATCTCAGTGAAGGGCAAGTGGTCATAACTTTAATTTTGGAGACAAAAAAATATAGGCTTAGCACTTAGCAATAGGAAATGTAGAATACGCAAAAGTACTTTAAAAGTAATTGAGTTACTTTACTCAGGGAGTAATGCAGTAAAGTAACTGATTACTTAAAAAAAAAAAAGTAACGCTGTAACGTACTTTGATTACTTTTAAAGTAACCCGTACCCAACACTGCTCACAAACATGTCAAATTTGTAAAAACAAAACAAAAAAAAACACTTTATTTTTAGGTACAGTGAATTTCTGGCACAAATCCTTTACTCTGAAGTGCTGTTTCATGCTTTAGAGTGAATGACTAATGGACAGCTGCTTGCAACATGGCTAAACACAAGTATGATGATGAATATATTAAACTGTGTGGACCTTTAACTAATGATTAAGGAGAAATCTGGACCCCATGGCTGGACCAGTTGGGAACCACTGCTTTAATGTGTGTGTTCTTTCCACTAGTCTGATGGAAGCAAAACAGTCAAGATCTCAAAAGTGACCAGTGCATGGAAAAACTGTTTTTACCTTAAGTGTCTCACCTTCATCATCAAACTCGTTCATTTACCTGAACAAAAGAGAGTTTTATATGTAATTCAGAATTTTAAAATTGCATCAGCAGGCATATGGTTTCTTTTCTTCTCTGCATTCTCACTTTTATGCACCAGAGGGAGTCTTTCTTTCACTTTAGCTTTGTGCTTCGTGCTTCACTTCTTCTCTCTCTCTCTCTCTCTCTCTCTCTCATAATGCCATTTGTTTCAACCTGACAGAGAGAAGATCCAAACGTTCCAGACAGAGGAAAGTCTTCACTGACATCTGAAGAGCGACATATTGAAAGTGAAATGGCAAGGTAAGCCATGTTTGACACTTTGACCCCGGACACTGATCCCTTCTCACTGCTCTCTGGAGTGTTTGCATGCTTGTTAGGCCATATGTCTGTGCACACACATATTCTGACAAATCCATGCACGCAAACACACGAGTTCATGCCTTTTCCGTCTCATAAACACATGGCATTCACGCAAGCATGTGATCACATGACGGGTCCGAGTGTGTACAGACAGAGTGGTGATAATTGCTCTCCTCGGGCTATGTCTTTGAGGTCATCTTGATGGGACGCAAACCATAAGAGGGCAGATGTTGTAAGCGAAGGGAACACTTTCATCTTCTCTGTGAAATTCGTGTGTCCAATCTGATAATGACACGAGGACGCACTTTGCGCACACTTAAAGGGCAAGACACAGGACGAGGGGAAAGTGGAACTGTCTGTCTCTGGATGACCCTGTCTTTCTTGATAGCGTGCACGGTGGCTAATGGCTGTTCATTTTGGATCCACCTATGAAAACCACTCACTAGTGTCATGTGACTTGTTTGAATATTTACTTAATTATATGTTTAAGTCCTCGCTGCTCTTAAAGAGACTTCCACACACTAAAAAGACCAAAAATAGACGACTTAAATGAAACATTTATGCTTTTGCAAGAGGTGTATCTATGTAATGTTCCAATCTTTTAACGTAAAATAACCAAACTAATAACTTTTGAGCCCCTGGCTGATTATGAAGCCCCTTGACGTCCAGTTGGACTCATTGGGAAAAGAGGGGGAAGGGGTTTTGTAGGGATTAGGGAACAAAAGGATCCTTCTCTGTCATCAAAGAGGATCTGCTCCCAACTCATCCCCTGCTCTGTGGCGACAGCTTTTTATTTTTCGGGAGAGGGAGTGACGGCTGGAGGGAGGAGGGAGGGTGGGCTGTAGCGGGAGAGTTTGATGGTAGTAGGGGCTGCAGATTTCAAAGTAATCTTTAACTTTAAGCCCTGCAGTCCCTGTGAAACGAAGCCCTCTGCCCCAGACATAGTGTTGCCTATGGCTCCCTGGTGGAAGCCTGCCACCCCCTCCTTTCTTTCCCAAGCTTTTGTCATGGTGGCATTTAAGTGGCATTACTCACCGACTGGATGACCAAGTGAAGCAGTCCCTTTGAGAGAGCTGAAAGAGATGGATTTTAACTCCCGGGACCAGTGTCGCCTCTTAAAACAACACTAAGTGTAGATAAACTCCAGCTGTGTTATTGTGATGCAGCTAAAATAAATGTAGACATCTTCTTGAGTCATAACTGATCCAATAACCCAAACTGGCTCCCAGTATAATGTTCTAGGAACAGGAAATGATGGGCGAGAATGTGTTGGTCCCTGATTTATAGAAAAACAAATCCACACAAATTAAATTAGCTGTTGTTTTATTGCACACTTTCCTGTAACCCGAGTCATTCGAGAGTTATCTGGGCGTGGAACAAGTCGTGGAGTTTATATGTTCCCACAGTATATATGAAAGCAAACTTAAACCCATGATATGATTTAAGACCCCTAGGAGGTCATCTGCACTTCCATTGTTTCACTGCTTTACAACACTACCCCAAAGTTATTTCTCTCATCTTGTGAAGGCTCATGTCCCCTCAGGGTCATTGGCCTGGAGATCCCCTGCTGACCTGGTCCTCCACAGGGAGTCAGTGTAATCACACAGAGGCGGTTATGGGGTAAGTGGGTTCTGTCATTGGCACATTAGGTTGTGTTTTTAGTGATGGTGCTGGCACAGGAAGATCATAATAAATCAGTCACATACAATACACATGTACACCTGCCTGCACAGTAGCTCCAAGGCACCTTATTATCTGTCATTTCAGTGCAGGAAACAAGTGTGGGAGGAAAGAAAGGGGAGGATGCGCTGTAATGAGCAGTTTTCCTATCATTCAAGCCAGTATCTGCTAATGTATCCATTAGCAAGACAAATCAAAGTGCTGTTTAAATGATTTGAAGCCTTCAGTGTCAGCGTTTGTCATGACATGCCTGTACACACCATCACAGTTGCATTTGACACAAAAACAAGAAGTGCACTCCCTTTAAAGAGAGTAAACATAAAGAATATAAAGTTGCGTACGAAAGGTGCATTCTGTAAGAAAAGCAAACAATATGCTGCGTACCATTGACCTGAAAGGTCAGGGGTCAGAGCTGGGAATGGCATCACACCCAAGTTGATCGTGTTTTAGTACAAGGCGGAAAACCAAAGTGGCTGAAGCCCCAGACTCCCTCAACTAAGGATTGGATAGACATAGTCCATCAAATAAACACAATGGAGAAACTGACATATTCCCTCAGAATACAACAAGATAAACAAACAAGACACACCCAAAGACTAGACTGTGTGTGAGACGTCTGTGGATATTTGAATACTCTTCCCATTTGTTCAGTAATGTACATCTTTTTTTTTTTTTTTTTTTTTGTTCCAGCATTTAATGCCTGTGAAATGAGCCCGGTTTCACTCTGAAGTCGTCACATCTGGCACTTGAGCAGGGACTTGCAGCATCAGAAACCAACAAGAAAAGGCGTCTTTTAACGTTGGCATGATATGCGGCCGGGTGCCATTATAGTTTAACAGCGCCTGGAGGCGTCACTGGGAAACGCAGCGGGACAAGGATGAAAGTTAGGGGGTGGTAGATGGATCCAACAAACCCCAACTTTCACCTGAGAGAGCAGTGTTTGCGTCCTGTAAGATTCTAAAGCCAAACCCTGTGTTTTTTTCCAAAACCTAACCACGTGCTTTTGTTGCCTGAACCCAACTACGTGTTTGTTGTTGGAGGAAAAAAACATCAATTTTTCGGTGACATACTGACGTAGTGTGTTTATTTTGAAAGAGACTGTATGTAAACGTAAAATCCCTGTGAAAGCAAGAGATCCTAACATGGTGTCCTAGAATGTCAACAACCAACACACCCAGAGTCCCTTGGACCAGCATATGTGGACGTAGAAAGTCCATGACCAAAACGTCAATATGTGACGAGGTCAGAGTGAGAATATGTTGGTTTTTTTTTTGCCTAAACCTATCCACATTTTTGTTGAAGGAAAAAAGGTCAATTCGTGGGGTTGTACCAACATACAACCTACATTTATTCTGAAAGCGGCTTTATGTTAACGTTAAATTTCCTGTGAAAATGGAAGTGTATTTTGAAAGAAGACAATGCATGTAACACGTAGAAGTTGACACAGTGTAGTGTCCCAGAACGTCAACAACCAATACATCCAGGGTACCTTTCACGTCGTATGTGGACGTGAAAAGTCCATGACCAAACATGAATATGTGACGAGACAACACATTCTCACTCTGACTTCGTCGCATATTGGCATGCTTGGTCATGGACCTCATGTCTACATACAAAGTGAAAGGTAC
This sequence comes from Epinephelus cyanopodus, assembly GCA_026686955.1. Taxonomy (NCBI): domain Eukaryota; kingdom Metazoa; phylum Chordata; class Actinopteri; order Perciformes; family Serranidae; genus Epinephelus; species Epinephelus cyanopodus. Next base: position 11,010,930 of record CM048926.1, on the reverse strand, counting down.
CCTGGTTGCATTGGTTGTTGACGTTCTTGGACACCGTGTCAACTTCTACGTGTTACGTGCATTGTCTTCTTTCAAAATACACTTCCATTTTCACAGGACATAATGTTTACATACAGTCTCTTTCAAAATAAAAGCACTACGTCCATACAACACTGCAAATTGACGTTTTTTTTTCACATTCAACAACAAAAACGCGTGGTTAGGTTTAGGAAAAAAGAACAGGGTTTGGCTTTAGAATCTTACGGGACATGAACATCGCTCTCTCGGGTGAGAATTTCGTCCTTGTCCCGCTGTGTTTCCCAGACGCCAATGGCGCCATTATACTATAATGGCAACAGGCCACGCATTATGCTAACCTTAAAGGACGCCTTTTCTTGTTGGTTTCTGATGCCACAAGTCACTGCCCAAGCGCTGGCTTTTGATGACTTTGGACCCAAGACTGGGCTTGATGAGAATTCTTATTTGGAAATTTTATTATGTTTTCCTAGGTTCGTAACAAGTGTCAAGTAAAAGTGTAAATTTTCCCATTTCCACTGTCATTCCATTTAATCAGTTGGACAGTAAAACAACAGTGATGTGAAATACTCCTTCAGGTAAATAGATGGCTGTCCAGTGGAATGTGACGTCATTTATACTAACAAACACTGACATCTATCAGGATGTCCAAGCACATTAAAATAAACAGTTTTCCCTTTTATGATACTGACCAGGCTGAATTTGTGCCACAGCGTCACATTATATTAGAGGTGAAGGAACTCAAGTTGCTCGCCTCAGTTTCAGGTCGGTACTTCAACATGCACATCAACCAGGTGAGAATGAGCGAGAACAGGGCGAGGACACTGGCGACGAACAGACAGATGGGACCGACGGGCCACGGAGCGTGATTGAAGTTATGCACAAAGATGAGGCCCAGGAACAAAAGCACCACCATGGACAGGAAGGAGAAGATGGCGCACACGCAGCCGCTTGCGAACGCAACTAGTTTGCAAGTCTCACAGTTGCTCTCCTGGGACGGGGATGGAGACACGCCCGGGACATCTGTGTGTGACAGGTCCGCAGGCTCCTGCTTTTTCAGCGGGAGCGACTCAGTCAACGCGCGGTTGTCCGGGAGGTTGTAAACACGGTACTCCGGCACCGGAGTCCGGTGGCGACACACGGGGCAGCCGATCCTCCATCCTCGACCCTCCCGGGAGTGCAGAGCCTCTAGACACTCCTGGCAGAAGGTGTGGGAGCAGCCCAGCACTTTGGGAGTGTGGCGGTCCAGGTCGAAGCAGTTGTAGCATATCTTGCACTCGTATTCCTCCCCGGGGAGCGAGTCGGTCACGTCAGGTGGTGCTGAGCCACAGTCGCCTCCTGTGCTGCCCGCCTCCGCCATGTTCCGTCTATGTGGGCTGCACAAACAGCTTTATTCAACCACAATGTCCATTTGCATGAAGGACCAGGAGCATACTGTGGAGTGTTTCCGGATGAGGAAATGCCCGGATGGTAATAAAACGTTGTGAAGTGATAATAATAAAAAAAAAAAATCTCCGGTGTGAGTCAGCCCTGTCAGCTGTCGTGCCTTCATCCGGTTGTGTGATCACAGACTTGTTGCGTAACGGGCACGGGGCACAACATGGCACTCTATAGGCTCGATCCCGATCATATTACCAGTGCCAAACCCAGTTCAGTGCAGAAACCCCAGCAGATAGACATGTTCAATTTGATTTCCCAATCCGTGTCACAACTGTGGGCCATATAAAGTGGATTTAATAGATACTACAGAGCACTGTGGGTTTGTTGTGTCCCTTTGCTTTTCAGCACCACGGGCCGTGGACAGCGGCGAGCAGTGCGATCAGCAGTGACACCCTCAGCTGCAGCTCAGAGGAGAAGCAAAGGGGACATACATGTAATAACCCAGTCAATCTGACCCAGAAATGGGCCCAACATAGGGGAAATTGCAGTAGTCATGCTCCATAGTTGGTCCTAATACCCCCTGCATCATATATTAAAAGTATAGCTTCATGGATTTAGTGGAACATTCTTTTTTTAAAGGTCAAATTAAATTTTTAGTATACATATCCCACATATTCAGTGTCTTTTAGTAAGTTTCTGGGGTCAATCTTTTCAATAAAACACCTTTTAAGAGGATATTCTGAGGTATTATACCTGTAATTGAAGTACAACTACCCAACAACCATTTTATTTGGCCAAATTTTTATATTTCATGTCTATAAGTTGTAAGTTTTAGAGTTATGCAGGGGACTGTAGTGCAGGGGAGGTGAAGAGTTGGGTCGCCGTTGAGATAGAGTGTGTGTGAGCTGACTGTTTCTGTTAGCATCTTTGCTCTTGTTGTCATCATCTTGTTTTTTTCATCACTTAAAACAGTTTATTCAATTTTACAAAATTGCAAAAGCATTATGAAATGCTGCATCTCATGATGACGTACCAGAAAAAGACATCCTGTACGTCTTATAATGATAATAACAAATTCTATTCATATAGCACCTCAAAAACACAGTTACAAAGTGCCGTACAGTAAAACTGAACACAATTAAAACTAAAATCAAGATAATAAATGGGCATTAAAATCAATAAGATAGCAAGACAGCTCGGATAAAGTCAGGATGTGCTTTCCGATAGAAGTACGTTTTCAGGAGAGACTTAGATGAAGCCAGTGACTCAGACAGACTTATATCCTCAGGCAGGTCGTTCCAGAGTTCGGGGCCCTGGTGGCAAAAGCTGTGTCCCCTTTCGTCCTCAGTCTGGACTCTGGGACGAGCAAAGGACCTCTGCTCGAGGATCTCAAACTACGTAAAGGTTCATAAGGGACTAACAGGTCTGAAATGTAATCTGGAGCCATGAAGAGTCTTGAAAGTAATTAAAGAGGCTGAAACTGGTGTGATGTGGTCTTGCTTCTTGGTTTTGGTTGAAAGCTTTGCGGCTGAGTTCTGAACAGTCTGAAGTTGTTGCAAGTCTTTTTTTTTTTTGATAGATGGGATAGCTGGTCTTAGATGGGATGGGATAGGATACAAATGCGGTGCAATCATGGAAACTTTTATTTTTTTGTGGTTGAAAACATCACGGCAAATCGGTGGCGATAGTGTTTTATGGGTCCAGGTCAGAATTTACATGAGTTGGTACCGCCCAAGATGGCAAATTCTAGTTTGGTATACCCTTCTCAAGAGACAGCTTAGTCACAGATATCAGCCTTCAATGGCACCAACAGTTAAACCATGAAAAAGCCAAATCCTGTTTCAAGTTTGGTCCCATTTAAGGTCTGAGTGCTGATATGATTCATGGTTTTCATGGACATATAGATTTACATGTGCAGAAAATTGAATGTTAATATGCTTTATAACCTAATTTTACTGACTTTTCTGACTTTGTTTGGATTCAGAAAAAGCTCATTTTTGGGTAAGGGTACAACCTAATTGCACATAAACATTCAGGGCAGGTCATATCTGATGGTTATATCTTAAGAACATCCTGAAAAACTAATGTTTCGACATAAATTATATGAAAATATAATGTTCAGAAGCAGGGATATACACTTCTATATGCCATGCAGTGACATTTCAAGCTCTGAATTTACCTTGATCCACTAAGTATATATACTTTTAATATATTATTTGGATGTCCCAAGAGATCACAAAAAACCTTTAATGATTACTATTACTATTAAATATTACTATTGCAAAAAAAAGCATAATAACCTAAAAATAATTTCAATTATTTACTTTTTTAGTGTAAAGAAGTCCATTCTGAAAATCATCAACATAATCCACTGCACACTGAACTAAATTACTGTTATTTTATTAAGAGTGGCTAAAGGCTTCCTCAAGTTCGCTCAACAGAATCACAGGAGCACTGACAGGTGTGCTAAATATACACAGGTCACATGACTGATTATCACAGTTATTTCACTTTTCATTCTCAATATTTTTCTTTCATGTTCTTCAAAAACATTTTTTAAAAGATAGTTTTCAGTAGATCCCAAAGTATTACATAGATCAAAAAACAAAGTAAGATTCATAAAAAGTACAAGAGTTACAAGAGTAATATGTGATTTAACCTCATCCCATTACGTAGATGATTGAGACAAAGATTTTATGAAGAGAGATAAACTGCAGGTCCTACTTCTGTCCCTCTGTTCTGTTAGACTCAAAGAGGGAGTGACAGGGAGGTGACAAGGGACCTATGGGCTTATCTCTTCCTATGGATCCAAATTACCTGTGGGGGAAGATATAAGTTAATATTTATATAGAAAGGGATTTAAGTCCTGTTTCATTGAGTCCATTCTGAAAATGTTCATCCATGTACAAAGCAAATGATAAACAGCCCACGACATCGACCACTCCCTTTCCTTACATATGACTTTTTCTCATAATTTACCGTATGTTTGACACCCCTGGTCTACAGCATATGTAATTTTCTGCAATGTGATGGAGGCGTCGGTGGGTCAGGAAAAAAATTCAGTATGCTACATCAAAGAGGAATAACCAAGGGCGTACGTTTGGTTTTAACATTGTGGGGGACACATATGAGTGGGCGGTCTTTTATGCACCAATTCATGGTGGAAATGTCTTTATTTCAGGCGTCAGGTGACAGTTCAAAATCAGAAATTATAATGGAACTTAATGCAGTAATGCTCTCTAGTATTCTGTGTTGTTTTCAGATATTTAGATATATTTTTCAGCGTGGCTTTTCTTTGGGTGCTCCAGCTTCCTCCCACAGTCCAAAGACATACAGGTTAATTGGTGACTCTAGATTGGCCGTAGGTGTGTGTTAGCCCTGCAATTGTCTGACGACCTGTCAGAACTGTTGGCTTCTTTTATATTTACATTGCATTGTATGTTTTCCTATTATGCAAGCCAATCTCATGTGTTAGTCAATATTTCTTGGTGCAGGCTATTTTTCAGAACATTTTTAACAAATTATGCTTTTAAAAAGTGACGGGGACAGAATCGTCCATTTAAAAAAGTGATGACAACATGTCCTCGGCACCTCAGTGTAAATGGCACATACGACTCTTGTGGAGGCTAAATTTATTTATTTATTTATTTATTCAACCATTATTTTGCCAGAAACACCTCTTCTTGAGATTAAAAATCTCTTTTTCAAGAGTGTCTTGGCCAAGACAGGCAGCAGTATAAGTTACAGACAGACAGCAGAGAACAAAAATACAGAATTAAAATGTACAGCTCTAAAACAAGCGATACAAAACACAAATACGACTGACCGCTGTAGATATTAGTCTGTACGTTTGATCTGATAACTTCCAAAGATGGATCATTTGCTGCAGGGCAGGCTTTTATTTGGAAAGAGCAATGAGACCTCATCTTCCACTTTAAACATTCCTTTACTTCCTATAGTTCAGCAACCACTCTTAGTATTATTTTTGTTTTAAAAAAAATCTTGACTGAGTTAAGATTTAGGCTGCCCCATATGAACAGCTTTTGCTTCTGTTTGACCTTTTGACATTGTTGGAAGCAACTATCTAAACCATAAATAAACACATTCATGTTACATGTGCCTTTAGGGGCCATGAAATGTACATTGAAATATTCTTGTCAAAGCAAAAATAACCTCAGAGACTGATTCATCTGCTGGAAAATCAATCCATTAATGGGGGGATTAAGTCATCATCAAGTAGTGTGACACCTTTCCTCTGTCAGACAGCCTAATGGTGGATTTTGACCCGATGGTGCAAAGACAACACACTGTAACAGCATCCTGAAGTCATGCACAGAGAGATCTTCATGACATGCAGGTATCTTTCTTTCGAGGACTCCACTGTGGAAGTCAACTCCCTTTAAAAAAAGATGTTGGTGGGTTTCATGGTGTCAGAGGCCTCATGCTGTATGACATGTAGGATGTGTCCCCATCAGCTGAGCTAACATGTGCCCTCTAGTGGCTGAATGTATGTGTGCATGTCTGTACAGTGACAGTAGGTTTGGGAAGTAGCAGATTGAGTCTAACTGGATTACAGTCACATACAATTACATGCAATTAATCACGTTTTGACAGTGTATAACTGTAATGAGTTACAGCTATTAAAATCAGTAATCAGATTTAAGATGCTTTTGATACATTTGGCTTCCTTTAAAAAGTAAGCTGGGAAAGAGAGGTGGGGATACAGAGGACGCCGTAATTAATGCTGATTGTTGTTTATTGTAAAATAATTCACAGGTAATAAAATTAATGTGACCTGAAATCTTTTCAAATAAGGTCCAAAGGTGTATATGTAATGGATGTTTAATACTTTGCAGACGATCTGTCAAGAGCAGGGCTGCAAATAATGATATTCCTCTTTGTCAATTAATCTGTCAGTTATTTGCACAATAAATCAGTGAGTCGTTTGGTGTATAAAATGTCAGAAAATGGTTAAAAGTGAGGATTAGCAATGACGTCCTGTAATGTCTTGTTTCATTCACAACCCAAAAATATTCAGTTTATTGTCACAGAGAAGTAAAAAAACAACAACAAATTATTCATATTAAAAAAGCTAGAAACAAAATTTTTCGACCTTTCTGTCTTAACAAATTACTCAAATTAATTGACTATTAAATAAGTAGCCAATTATTTTAGTAGATGACTATGAATCTATTTTTTTTTTTATTAATTGTTGCGTCAAGATATTTGACTTTTTTTCCTATTATTTATTAAAAAAGCAAAACCTAAGGACATAAAATGTGTGGAAAATATTGATTTTACTTAATGGCAGATGCTTTCAGCAAAGGACAGGATTGTGTCATACATAGTTTGGGATTTAGCATAATACACGGCCATTTTTACATCACGTATCTATCACACACAGTTGCACACTTCCTCTTTACATAATATTGTACTGAATATGTCTCACATCTGAAATATGTTTTTGCTTTTATCAGACTGTATCCAGTTTCTCTGCTGAAGTATGAAATCCACTTCAAGGTCTTGTCACAACACCAGATACCATGTCAGTGTTCCCTCACACACACACACACACATGCTGAAGCAAAGGCCTAGTGTATTGTAGGACAGATAAGAATCTTTACAGGCGGCAACGCTGTATGTTCATCATGGGACCATTAACGACGAGCTGACTATATTCACTCCTTATTTGCTGCACTATTAATGTAACCCCGCTCGCCCAGAGGCTGTATGGTTAACAAATGCTCTGCCTCTCTTCTTCTTTCCTCCCTCTCACCTGGGTGCACCTTAAGGCTCTTTGTTATGATAACTGCACTCGGTTTGAGCTCCCCACTGAAGTGTCGTGGGTCATATGTATTTGATAAGATCAAACACAGCAGAAAAACAGGGCCTCTTTTGGAGGTACCTTGTAACAGTAACATCCCAAGGCTACTAATCACAGAGTGGATTTCCTTATTCCGAAGATGCTTATCTAAATGTCGGCCGGCCTGCCCACTCCTCTAATCTGTTTCTCCTATTTCACACAGTGTCCGCTCTGTTGTCTTTGTGATGCAGAGCTCTTTTGAGTTGTCTCTGAGCTGCTGTGGGCTAATGAAGACAAAATATAACTGGTGATATATCACAAAGAGCAATTAAAATCAGATGCAGTCCAATTATCCTTGAAAGGCCTCATATAGACACACTCCCTGCTCACATCTATCCTGTGAACATGAAACATGCGTTACAATTTAATACGTAAAGAAATAATCTTGTATGGCATTTACACCAAACATCATAAACGGAAAACTTGTTTAATGGTGGCTTCATTCCGACAAATACAGTGTTGTACCGCAGCTTTATTTAGGAACTGTCTGTGCAGCATGTGGCGAAGAAATAGTGTAGTGCGCTATTTCCAAATCTGTGTTTAGAATATTGCAAGAAAGAAAGAATTGGCAGAGGTTATCGTACTCTGTGTCAAAGCCTTGACTATAATTAGAGCACTGTGGGCGACTGCATTGTAGAAACAGATATCCAAAAGTCCCTCACAGCAGTGGCATGATTCTCTCAAGACTCATAAAGGTGACGCACACCGTTTTGCAGCGGTTATTTTAACACACTAAAAACCTCTATAAAACCCCAATTAATAATGCAAATGAAGGTTGTCTACTGTGTCATTCTGCTCGTCACAGTAAGCTACTTCTCTGAGGAATGCATGACTGACTATTTTAATTTTAAGAATGAGTTTAAGCCTCTTAGTTCAGCTGTTTACACATGTGGAGATAATCACTGTGATGATCTGATTGCCCACAAACATCTGTCTATATGTGATGTGATGGTGTTTATCATGAATACTGAGCAGTGTTGAAAGTCTGGAGATTTTTCCAGTGGTGACGCCGACCTTATCGCTGCAGGGCCACAGCCAAGATCAGAGCTGCCTAAGGGTTATAAGGCTATTAGACTAGTTTTATCTTTAGTGGACGCAGAGCTAATTATTCTGCTTTTCCCCCAGTGTGTACGGTTTCAGAAATACAGCCTCGAAAGCCCCTGGCTTACTCCACGCGTACGCCTGGTAAATTCAACACACCATTTCTTTTAGGGGCCATTTTGTGCTTTATATTTGATGCATTTTGTGCAGCACCACAGCACCACCGCATTTCTGACTCAGCTTACCCCACTAACTGATTTGACACGGTAGATCCAATATCCTTTTCATGATAGTCAAACTTTAGTATGATAACTTTCTCTCCCCCCCTCACCTCCCCATTCCTTCTTTTATGGACATATAATGTTTCCACATGTTCTGTGTCCACTGCGCCTCTCACATGAAGTCTTACAGGAGGAATAAAACTATATTGGGCCACATGCTGTGGGACACTGGGACAGAAAGACGACTCTCCAGCTGTAACAGTTGAATTAGAAGAAAACACGGATACACAAGTGTCATTTGCAAACAGAAATCTGTCACAACAGCTGGCGTCTTCATTCTTTACATGAGCTTGTGACAATAATCTTTTATTAATCATTGTTTTTTTAGGCAACAAAGCAGCAAGTATTGACAAATCAGCTGGTGATCAATGAATTCCCTCCCAGAGTGTCAGCCCTGGTGATGCATCAGTGTGTCTCAGAGAGGTCACGACCATCCAGTCACTCATGGCATGCAGGTTGAGGAGGCCTCTGAACACACTCAGACAGTATATGGTCTTGTTCCTGAGGGGAGGGGGGGTGTATCGGTCTATTAAACACGCCTAATTATCATAATTATCACAACTCTACAAGCTTCAGAAAAGTCAAATGATCCCTCATGTGGTTCCGTGTGTCCATAATCGACCATTTGCACGGATGTGTTACACTGCCGTGTGGCCGAGCCACGGGGCCGCGCTGCACCTATTGTTCAAGTCATGAGCTGCTGCGTGGGGTGTGGTGGAACTCATGGAAAAAATAGATCCACCGCGTCCACGCCATTTTTTCCTCTCATGGCCTCCACTGTGTGTGTGTGTGTGTGTGTGTGTGTGTGTGCTTTCTACACTTTTGATGAATAACTTAAATTTAAAAAAACAGACACTTCCTCTTTCAAACCTTTTACCACCAAAATTTACCTGACGTAAAGATCATAATATAATGTCACGAGACGTTTAATATGGGCCTTTTAAATAAATGTCATTGCTATCTTTATAATATTCTTCATAATACACCCACCTGTTGCAATCTCGTTTCATCACGGGTATGTGAGGTATTTCTTGCATCCGTGGACAGACCGGGGAATATTCGTGTAATTAAAACTTAAATCGATTGGGAACATTCTTCCAGACGCACCTTGAATGCATCACATCAAGGCAGCTCTGCAATTAAATATCCCTGTATAACATCCTGACCGCTGATCATTTTTTTAGTCTGCTAAATTCCATAGATTTCAATTTTTTCATTTGAATTGTAATTTCTAAAGAGTTGATAATAATAATAATATAATAATAATAATAATAATAATAATAATAAACATGTAGGCTTAGAAACGTTGACAACCAAAGCTACTATTTTCAATAATAATAATCATAATAATAAAATAAAACTAATAATGTCCGTAACAAGAATTATTATATATATATATATTATTTTATTTTATTTATTTAACAGGGAAATTGCAGCTATAATAAACTAATTTTCATCTGTAGTCCCTGGGCAGGAAACAGAATAATTTCTTTGCGAAAAGACACTATGATATAAAAAACCCCACAATTACAGAATTTATTTAAATTTATTCAACTGTTTAAGGGAAATTTTGTGTGTATATTTGTGCATGTGTGTGTGACTCTCGTCACTGTAAACATGCTTTATAAGAACATTCATATTGCAGATAACTTATTTTATTCACTAGTAAAAGCTTTAAATGACATAAATGTTTCTTGTTATTGATATTGCCTAACACAAGGTAGTAGTTTTGTTTGTTTTATAGCCTACTGTATATTATCAGCCTTACATAATTAAACTTTCCTATAATACTCCCAGCAGTGTCCTGACACCTCACACTTTGATCAGAGTCTGGGAAACATGATCAGATATATCCTCGTTATTTACATATTTTCATCACTAGTTGTGCCACTTGGTGAAAAGTTTGGTAGCTGAAACTTGTGACACCACAATCTGACCCCGTGAGGTCAACCCAGACAGAAGGGGAGCTCCTGCCGTCCAATCACAGAGCTCCCCCAGCCCCTCAACGTCCGGGTCTTCGCCCAATCAGGGGGCGCAGCGCGGAGTCAGAGGGGACAGCGACCACAGATAAAATGTTTGACTTGCATCCATCCCTCTCAAACCATCCTCTGAATGCTCGCAGGACTGTTAGCGACCTGCACTTTGATTTAACCCCTCAGCTCAGCCCTCAGCTGCCGCTGGATACCTGTCAACACTCCTGCAGAGGACTTCCAGAGTCTCTGTCGAGGCAACCTGTTACTGAAGGAGAAGCGCTGCGGCTGTAGAGAAGGCGAAATATTACAGCAGACTAAAGTTTTGTGGGATTAAAAGCGACAAAACAAAGGCAGCTTCGTTTTAAAGAGTTCCCTGACAGAAAGTCAGGAGTCATGACAGCGCTTGCAGGAGGTTTACCGAGAATGATGAGACCGACTCCTCACCAGAACTACCCGCGGGGAGGATACTCTCTGGAGGGTAAGACACCACCAGTTGCTGCTCACAGTCTGGAGGAAATTAAACTTTTCTAGTGCTTCAGTAAAGCTGACAAACCGGAGTTTTTAAAGGCTTCAAACCTGCAAAAATATTACAATTAATTGTGTATTTAATCTTGTTGTAAGTTTTAAATGTGGTTTTAAAAGAAAAAAACAGACCGGGTTAAGTCTATTTCCAGGAGCAATACAATGTGTTTTTTAATTCTAATTTTATATATTTAGGCTGTTTTTTTCTGTGATTTTTATGCCTTACTTTGTGACATTAATTTAGCAAGACATAACTGATAATTGTTTGGAAATAAAATTATTTTGCAGAAATTTCCTTTTTCTTTTTTGGACAGTTATTTTCTGAGGACTGAATATTTAGCACCAGTCTTTCATATACATATTTATTCAGACTTTAAAAACATAACTGCTCGTAGATGATATCCAACTTGTCAGTGAGTTTTTTCTCATCAATAAAAAATAACATTTTTGAAATATAAAACAAACACAAAGTGTACAAGGTATTAAACTTCCTGCCCTGCTGTCCAGTCTCCACTCCGTTAGGACAGGGTCGGGTCAACCAGCTCGGTGGTGTCTTCATAAACGGCAGACCTCTCCCCAACCACATCCGCCACAAAATCGTGGAGATGGCCCATCACGGTGTCCGGCCGTGCGTCATCTCCCGACAGCTGCGCGTGTCCCACGGATGCGTCTCCAAAATCCTGTGCCGGTACCAGGAGACAGGCTCCATCAGGCCGGGAGCCATCGGAGGCAGCAAGCCAAAGGTGAGAGACATACGGCCTAAATTCAGAAAGACAATTCATATGAAATTTTAGAGAACAGCGATTTTATTATTATTTTTTTTTTTATCTTGCAGGGAAATCTAATTTTAAACGGGTGCAACTCACACTTTTGGATTTAAAACACAGGCTAAATCATCTATAATTAAAACAATTAGTCCAAAAAGTAGTTGGAGACATAATGCAACTTGAACAAGTCCAAGCCAAATAATCTTTTGAATTACTTTGTCAGTGACTTTATATTTTGCATCCACACTCTTAAATTCAGCAAATAATTAAATTTAATCTCGCCTGTAATGGAGGCCTTGGATCTAAACTTTAAATAAAGTGACTAAATCATCTTCTCTTCTTCCTCCCATCGAAGCAAACCGCTTCTCCAGAGGTGGACAAGAAAATCGAGGAGTACAAGAGAGAAAACCCGGGCATGTTCAGCTGGGAAATCAGGGATAAGTTACTGAAAGATGGCGTCTGCGACAGGAACAACGTTCCCTCAGGTAGGAGACTGTTTCTGGAGCTGTAATATATTTAATAATAATAATAATAATAAAATAAAAAATCAGGAAGGATGTGAAAATAATTGTCTTATATTTCATAAAATAAAATAAAGAAAAACTCAGTGAATAAACGAAAGAAAAAATGGACAGAATTTGTAAAAAATAGTCTGTCAAAACTTTGCAAAAAATATTGATTAACTTCTAAATATAATAATTTTTTTTTTTTTCTTTTTCTTTTTTTTAGTGAGCGCCATCAGTCGCATCATGCGCTCTAAGTTCGGCGGAGTCGGGGATGATGATGAGGATGATGACGAGGTGGTGAAGAGGGAGATGGAGGAAAACGAACCACGGACGAAACACAGCATCGATGGCATCCTGGGAGACAGATGTGAGTGCTGCGTTATGGTTTTATAAAAAGGGAAATGTTTGCTGTGTGTTTTGCTGTCCTAAAAAAATGTGGGAAAATTGAGGTGCGAGGAAATCCTGATGTGGTTGGATTCCAATTGTCACCAGCTTCGACACAAAACTCCTACTACTAATAATAGGAAATAATTAAATGTTATTTATTAAGATGTAATTAATCACAGAGGAATGATCACACCAACATTTTTAGTCACCCTGCAGACGAAGTCCAACACATGACGGTTCCAGGTGTTCACGCACTGGCTTCTGAGATTTAACCAATGCGCAGAGATTTTTTTATGAGTGGATAATCAAACATTTGTCTAACTTCCAAGCCTGAGAAACTTTTTTCTTTTTTTTCTTACGCACACACAATCGGACACTTGAGGATGAACTTCAGGGGACAAAGCACGGAGAGTCCATTGAGACTCACACCTCAGTTTGACGAGCACAAAAGCCAAACTCCAGTGAGCGGCTCAGTGGTGTACAAAAAGACGCCAGGGCCTTTCAAAACCCCGGGAAAGAAAGGGAGGAAAAAAGTGCGCTGACAAAAGGCCGGGAGAAGACATTATGAACCCGCAATGAGCGATGAATTATTCAGGGACACCAATAGGCCCGGTGCGACCTGGTTTATAGACTGCTCAAAAAAGTGCCAATTCTGGGGGCTTTTCCCCAAACTGTTTACAGTCAGTCATTCAGAAATAAAGATAGGGGGGGATCAGCTCAGAGTTTAGGCAAACACCTGTTGATTTACGACCTGTTGGGTTTGAGGAGTGTTGCTGCTGTAGGGAGGGTTGCTGTTGGAGACATAATGCAGACTATAGTTAATTATTGATGACTCCACCTCTGGAAACAGTGCTAGTGTTTTGGGGGATATCCGCCTTTTTATTGCACATTTTTTAGATACCTTCAACATTAAGTTAACGCATCTGCCAGTTTTTTTCATCCCTGCAGTGTGTTAAATGTGGCCTCGCGTTATCAAATTGAACGGTGCCGTTACTTTTTGCGCACGGAGCTTTTGTCACAGTCTTTGCGCAGTGAGCGTGACGCCTCCAGCCAGTGAGCGCAGGGAAAACCCTTCTCTCCACTAGATTAAATCCAAACCTTTTATTTGTCCCCACTTTCATCTCTAGACAAAGTCCGCCCCTTTCCTTTCCGCCCAGGGCGCACACATTCATGCAATATCTGTGGGCACTTCCCTCTCCCTCTTCCAGGGCGCAGACGCATCCCCAATACTGATCGAGCAGTTGACTTCTCCAAATTTTTTAAATCTCATTCCTGCAAACAAAGTAAATAAACAATCAACAAATTAATCTGAGTTGCAGCTTTGTTCGTCATTCTCTTTAAAATCATTATTTATTTACAAGTTTGCTGCAAGTTTCTGAAAACACGAGGGGAAAAAAAAATAATTTGCTTTTAGGCTGAATTCTGTGAAAGAAACAAATAACAGTTCAAATCAAATAGGTGACATCCTCCATGCAAACAGCTCTGAGGCACTTTCCCCCCATTGATATACAGAACAGCACTATTTCATTCTTGTGTCTCTTTGTGGAAGTAGTTGTTGTTTTTCTCTTTTATAGCTCTTCATTAGAATGTGAAAAGGCTGGTTTTTGGGGACTGAGAGAGTGTCTTCTGGCCAAATATTGATTAAGTAGGTGTTTGCAGAGGCTATTGTTGCGGCGGAGAGAGGCCTGTTGCTCTCTGCCCCTTTCTCCTCTACCACCATTGTTGGCTTTCCTTAAGTGCTAAGATCAAAGCTGACTCATTTAGATTTATTTGTCTGGGAAAGGGACTGCTAAGGTTTGTGGGATAAAGTGTACCGGGCCGGAGCGTTGTGGGAAAAAAGGATGTTTGCTGGGATGAATCTGAAGTTGTTTACATCTCCTTTAACTGTTGAGTTATGGAGGTAGAATAGACTCCAGTCAGTGTGGAGAGTTTAAAGAGCATGCATGGCTGAGCTGCGGCAAGAGGAGCGTCGTTTATCACAGTTGTCCATAAAGCAGGAGTAAATCCAACTCATTTTAATTGGAAGATTGGATGATGCAACAGTGCCAAAAATTGTTTTTGTCACGAGTGGCATTAAATTAATTGACAGCATCCTCTCCTCTATTTATTACTGTTAGCACTTTAGCCTCATTTAACTAATTAAAGCAATCAAAGTCATGAAAGAGGAGTAGCCACTCTCGCAGGATCCGTTTATGGCGGTGGGGGTGAGAGGGAGAGAGACGGAGGAGAAAAAGAAAAGCTCAGAAATACAAACAGTCAAAGGGATAACTTTTCTTTAAAGGGAATCCTGCGGTGCCAAATTGAATGAGCCCAGTTCTTTCAAATCTGCCATGGTGAACGCAGTCAACATGTAATAATTGGTTTCATTGAGGTGCATTCCAACAATCTGCTGCCATTCTCCTGCCTCTATTGTCCGGAGGCAGGCAAATAGCCAGAGGGACAGGAGGAATCAAGTGCTGACAAAACATGAAAGATTTAGCTGCTTTTGTCAGAGGAGCTGAGTAGGACTTTGTTTGTGTAAATAAACTGGGTTACTGGCTCCCCGTGACTCTGGCATGGATTTTAGAGCGAAGGGGGAAAACTTAGAGAGTGAGGACAGCAGAGAGATCATATTTGTGTTTGGGAGTTTACCATACTCTAAAGCAGTTTGTAACCCGTTTCCAAAGTGGGGGGAAATGATGACGCTCGGTAGCTAACTTCCACGTGGGCCATCTAATCCAATTTTAAAGTTTCATAACTTATATCCTCGCGAGGCATCTAAGAATATAAACAGATAGGTCTCTCTCACACGCAGGGAGCAGAGGCAACTGAGCAGCGCGGCAACAACCCGCAACTGTAAACAGAGAGGTGGATGTTGAATTTTAGTGTCTTTGTTAGGGGGGTCCCTGCATTTCCATGGTGAATGAGTTAAAGATTGGAGGTTTGGAGGAGACAGAAGGCCTCAATGCAACCAGAGGAATGTCTGCTACAGCCACATTTCCATTTTCCTCTCAGGGCTGGATAATGGAGAATTTTATATGTGGGCCTCACTCTATGTTTTCCTGTGTTAATAGTGCGTATAACGCAAGTGTAGCCCGAGGGACAAACCAAAATTCACAGTATGTTTCTTCCCTAGATAGATAGATAGATAGATAGATAGATAGATTACTTTTACATTCTGTGTTGGCATGACTTTCAAGGCTCCCTCTTTCTCCAAAAAAACTAAAGAGAAAAAATCCACACTGGCTGATCTGCAACTGAATGCGGACTCTATGCTTCATTAAAGCCTCTTTCTCTGTTGGCACCCACATTGTGATCCTCCAATATTAATTCAAAGGACAATTAATGAATGCAGGCCAACTTTGAAGTAATGGGCCGGGGTCCTGCCCCGAGCCGGCCCCTCGGCGCTGATGTACTCTCCGCATTCTCCCCACTAACCCCAGAGACACTGTGAAGTGACTGAAAGAGAGGCAGCGAGCAATGGAAGGTCAAGGAGAGGAGCCCCAGTAGAAAAAGGGAGCTCTCTATTTCCTTGGAAGTATTAGCCAAGCAAAACTCTGTGATGGGGAGGATAAAGGGGTGTGAAGAGAAAAGGGGTCGGGGGCGAGGGGACTCTGCAAAGAGGAGCACAATGGGATAGTTAATTGAGTAAAGCCAGACAGCGTTGTCAATCACTTAACTTTGTTTAGCCTCTAGTTTTTGTGGAGCTGTTTCGTCCAGCACATTGCACATTATGGACACGCCAGCACAACTCTGTTGCTGTTTTGATTAATGTCTTTTTTTTTTTTTACCTCTCTGTGAACAAAGAAACTCACTAAAAAAGATCAGAAATTTATAAGACTTTTAAAAATATTTGCTCAAAGCATTTATCTCACACATTTGTCCAAACTCAGGCGTTAAAACAGCAATAAAAGTTGAAAATGTGCACGCAAAGCTCATAAAACTATAAGAAATACACCTTTAACGAGTGTTTGCAGGGTGAAAAAAAGAAAGCGTGGAATGTGATGATGTCTTCTCTCTCTGTTGAGTGTGTGAAGTTGTGTTGCAGGGTCAGTAGTGAGGCTGTTTTAACTGCAGCGCTGTGCAGTAGCTGTGAAGAGGTCAGGGGCTAACCTAGGGTCACTTGACTGTTAAAACTATCAGGCCCCAGGAAAAGGAGGTTATAATAATGTTTAGGAAAAGATGACAACTGCCCAACTCCCTGAAATCACATCAGTGAATAAGTGTTGTAATAGCCCATAGGTGTGGACTTGAGTCACACGACTCACACAATCACAGCTTCGATGACTTTAAATTCAACTTGACAAATTCAAAACAGACTTGCTACTCAACCTGGACTTTAAAACCAAGACTTTGACTTGAGGCTTTTAACTTGAAAATACTTGATACCTAAAAAGTATGTTATTTAAAACGTGTGCCACAAATACATTTATTTCCCTTTATTTCCTGAATCAGCTAACTGTAACGCTTTTCACTCCCAACAAGTCGACACTTGGTTTGAACCAATCTGACAGCAGCTAGTCAAGTTGAGGAGCCATGAAGAACTAAAGTTACGTTACTGAGTGCCAGTTGGAAAAATGATACCAAAGATAATTTAATTTCTGTACAAAAACTATGCAGTGGTCAACAAAAAACAAATTGCAGCACGCAAAACGAGTGGGTTGAAAACTTTCAACAAACTTGTTTTAAGGAATAAAAACATTCATGATTTTTGTAAATTTGATATATTATCATTCTGTTGTTTTATATGGCTTGTTTAGGACTCAAAACCTAAAGCTTAGGACTCTGGACTTGACTTGGGACTCGGATATGAAGGCAAAACAGTGACTTGGTCCCACCTCTTCACTTTAAAGTGCGTAGACTTGATCTTTTGTGTGAATCCAAATACAGATTTTGCTGGTATCTGGGGAGAGCATGCTGGTTATTCTGAGCAAGGTGATGGGTTCGGTCGTCTGTCTGGCCTAAACGAGGCCGGGCTGAGTCTCCGTTTGACTGGAACATGCGCCAGACTGGCCTGTTGCTTTGTCCCCGCGTGGTTTCTGTGCCGTTGCTTTGTCCATGCCCTGAGGGTGGAAATGCCACCGTGAAACTGTCACCTAACTGCGCCGTGGTGGAACTAAATAATAACCACCGCACACTGGGCACACATAATAGCCATGAAGGGCCATTTGTGGCTTTTTGTCACCTCACCAATATTAGACAGAGATACATCTTTCAAAGTCATATCGCCAGCTCTTTCTTTGTCCGTTAAGTGCCAACCTCCTGCGCGTATTCACTCCATTTCTTTTCTGTCCATCACATCATCATCTCCCTCTCTCTTTCTCTCTATCTGCACCCCCCCCTCTCTTTTCCCAGGCAGCTGCAGGATCCTGGGGGCTCTTTAGCAAGTCAAGTGAGCAGCCCACTCGCTCCCATTTTTCCCTTAACTGTTAACCCCAGCTGAGCCCATAAGCTGTCAGTTAACTATTCTTTTCCTCCAGTGCATCTGCTCGCTCTGGCTCTATGTGGCACGCCACTATTTTATTCAGTGGACCCACTCGCTCTATGCTCTGTGGCCTGAAAGGGCCAGATCTACTTCCCTGGGCAAATAACTAGTTCATTTGTCTCTTCTGCCCTTTGTTTTGTGTTGCGAACACATGTCACCAGCTCAATTACCTTCTCTATTAACAGCCCCTGGAGGAAGGGCTAGCCAGCCCCTACCAAGACAAGGCTATAAACTGCCCCATATGCTCCGCTTCTCTTTCTCTTTGGCGCTTCATCCCTCTGCCTTCCTTTCATTCTTTCTGCTGATTTCTTGCTTCTTCTCCTTCCTTCACTTTTGATTCCCTCTCATACTTTCTGTCACTCTTTCCACTTCATTCATTTTTTTGCCATTTCAAGCTACGTGTGTGAATCTGCGTGCACATACGTACATGGATGTGTGCGGCTGTGGATGTCTCTTCGTATTAACATCTCTCAAACCGATGGGAAAGGGGGGGTGAATGCTTGGCAAGGCGAGTCCTGGCCGATGTAGACTGCGCAGTAAACAAGAGCAGTCTTTATTCTCACAGTTGGAATCCTCACTTGGTTTTTTTGGCCTGTTTGAGGCACTGCTGCTGCAGGTGATGCTAATGGAACTGGACGTTCCCGAAGTTCACATCTGTGACCCTCTGGAGTTTATCTTCCCCGCCTGTCTGTCTCCTCTCTTGATCGATAAATGGTTCTGTTTACTGTCAGTGGTCGCTCTATAGCACTGTCTTCTTTTCCTGCTGGTCGTTGAGTGTGTGTACTATGTGTGTGTGCACTTGTTTTTTTATTTAACAGTTTCTGATCAGGGGAAAGGAACCTGTTGAATTCACTTGTTGAATACTCCACTAAACTGTGCTAATACCCTCCAAACTATGTTAAACTGATCCACCATCCACTCTGCTATCTAAATTAGTTTGTTATTAGTTGATTAACTTACATCTTACTTTGTTTTGAAATGTCTGTTTTATGGATAGCTCCGCAGCAGCCCCAATTTCCGCTTGAGGGATAATAATCTATCTTTCTATTAAGATTCTTGTCAGGGCTGCAGCCAAACTGTGAGCGGCTATGGAGTATTTTCAGCTCCCCAGTGCTTTAGCTGCAGCGTAAAATTTGATTTGGGTGTTTAAGTAAGGAGGTCGAGGCCTCCCTTTGTGTGTTTTAGTATCCTCTTCTGCCGTTTGTCGCGGGGAATGTGTGGGAACAGCCCTCTGCGAGTCGGCTTCTGCATCAGCGTGCCTCAAAAATCGATCCCCTACCCTTGTTTGAAGATGTCAAAGACGTGGCTGCAGCGACGGGTGAGCACACAGAAAGAGAGAAGTGAAGTGAATGGATGAGATGGAAGGGACAGGTCCGCTTTTATGAATGACCAGCACCCCCATTCTCCTTCGCTTGGCACCCCACACCCCTTCCCCAGCATCTTCTTCAGGTGCCTCTAGCTTCCCATCTCCTCTCCATGTCAACCTCTTCAACTCCCCCATCCCTCCCCCAACCCAGCTCTGTGCCCCTCAGGCCGTGGAGGGAGGGGATGAAGGGGTGCTCCCCTGCTGTGCCCCTCCACAGCCCCCAGTGGCCCTTCTCTGGACCCCTTTGTGCCCCCTCCACTTCTCCCTCCCACCCTTCATTCCCCCACTCAGCCCCTGGCCTTACAGCCCCCCCCGCACTCCCCTGCTGGGCAGGTGACAGACCCCTGAATGCGGGCCCGGGCGTCCCTGATGGCTCCTACAGATGGAGCGTGGTAATCGGTCCAACAGAGGCCTGCCACAGGCTTTTCCCTGCTAAGATACAAAGGCTTGGCCTCATCACTTCCAAAAAAAAAAAAAAAAAGACAGCGAGTGTAAGAGGAAGAGAGCAAAAGAGAAAGTGCGAGCCAGAGGATGACAAAAGCAACAATGTCATTTGCCATTAAGGGAGAGTCTGTGACGGAGTGTTTTCTCTGTAGTTACTAATAATAAAAACAGGGAGGGGAAAAGAGAGGGAAAGATAGAAATAAAGGGGGCATAGGAGGAGAGATCCACCCCCACCCTGCAGTTAACATGAGTTACAGTGCCAATAGGGAGCTTTCTCCTCTGAGGAGTTTTATGAGCTCCCCTTCCCTCCCTCAGGAATCTTTTCGTTTCTGCGCCGTCATTGGTTCTCCGTCTTTTCCTTTCTTTCTCTGTTCCTCCGTCATTAAAATGGTAATGACATCGCATGTTACTTTGCTTGCTGTTTCTCGCAGTCCTCTCCTCTAGCGTTGTTTACCTGCTGATTAATGGAACTTCCACTTACTAATCCAAACAATATTGATGTTTAAAAATGTGCTTATAGGAAAAAGTATCAGGTTTTCATGCTGTGTGGCCTTCTCGTTATGCCTGTTGTACTATAAAATTTGCTCCAACTGGTCTCAGGCCACATCCTTACCTAAACAAACCACATCCCAAAGTCACAGTGCACGTTCCAGGAGTATCTAAGCATCCAGCCAATCCTCTGTGAGACTTTCTGCCAGCGTGGCGCCCTTGGTTCAAATGTAATAAAGAGCTCTTCTCAGCATCAGAATCCTGTGTGCTGGCGGCCCTGCAGCACAGCAGCATTCCCAGGGAGCAAATCCGTGTGTAATGCCTGGTCAGACACACACTGGCAACCCGGCACAAACATTTCCTGCTCGGCTCCAGAGGCTCCAGAGGCAAGGGGAGATCCCTGCTGCCCCCCTCCATGTCTGACTTGGCACTTTTTAATTAAAGCTTTAAATCTGGAGGGCAGAGGGAGAATGAACAGTCTGGGGGAAACAGACAGTCCTCTGCTGAAGCCTTTCTGTTGCCTACACCTGTCTCTCTGCTTTTGAGTCTCTTACTTCTCTTCTCTCAGCTAAGGTGTTGGCTGCATAGTAAAGTGAGAGTCGAAAAGGTGCAGTGAACCCTCCTCATGAGGTTTAAGAGGTCCCTCTGGGGTGGATTTGGGAGTGGATTCCAACTCTTTCTGTCTTGTGTCCATCTGTGTTTGACACATTGTCATAGACTGCGTTCATTGAGTGAAAGCCCATAGTCGGGACGCAGCAGATGCATGTTTGTGAGTGTTTGTATGACTGAGAAAGAGATGGGGGATTGCAGACATGTAATGGCGGACAATAGCAGGCTGTCACGCTAGTTTGTGGAGCCTAATCATTATTTAATAGATGGGTAACCTCCCCCCTGAACGGCAGCAATAGTCTTCTGTCTCTGGTCTCAAGCCTTCATTGATTCCCTTCTTCTGCTGAATTAGATCCCAATGGCTGTCTCCCAGTTACCCAGTCGCTCTCTCCTGCCCTCAACTGAACAAACAGATTAAGAAGCACCTGCAAAAGGCTGCCTGCTCTTTACTATGGGACCCTATCGGCATAGCGCACAGCATGGCTAAGACTCTGGGAGACACAGTGTCCCAGGGAATAGATGCCCCAGAGGGATCTAGCCCTCTTTAATCCATGTTCAAGCAGCCTCTGGCTTTTGATCCCCTCAGGAACCACTGAGTAGTTTAAGGCAGCAGGAGGACACAATCTAAAATTTGCTCTGTACTCAGCACAATCTCTTGTCTCAAATCTGTTTCAGCTTTGCCCTTAAGGTTTATTCCGTATCGGTCTGCCTCCCCTGAATGCTGAAGTCTGTTTGTTTTTCAATTGCAGCCAGCCACTCAGATGAGGGCTCCGACGTGGACTCGGAGCCAGGCCTGCCTCTGAAGAGGAAGCAGCGCCGCAGTCGGACCACCTTCACGGCCGAGCAGCTGGAGGAGCTGGAGAGGGCCTTCGAACGCACGCACTACCCCGACATCTACACGCGGGAGGAG
Source organism: Epinephelus cyanopodus (assembly GCA_026686955.1). Lineage (NCBI taxonomy): Eukaryota > Metazoa > Chordata > Actinopteri > Perciformes > Serranidae > Epinephelus > Epinephelus cyanopodus. Next base: position 10,988,913 of record CM048926.1, on the reverse strand, counting down.
CTGGCTCAGCGGGCCAAGCTGACAGAGGCTCGAGTTCAGGTTAGGCACGCGCTCAGACACAGTCTGTCCCAGACACGCCATCTGATGGCGAAGAAATGGATCTGTCTGTCACAGATACGTGTCTTGTGGCCGTTAAATCGCCTTGGGATGTTGCCACACATTCCTTACTGCCATTAGACATGTGTCCCCCCCTTCCTCTGACACCCTCGACCCGCTGCCTGACCCCCTCTGCACATGTACAGACACAAACAAACACAGACACACTGCTCCCACTGTGTTTGAGGACAGCTTTCTATTCTTGTCAGACGCTACCACAAAAAGGGGCTATGTAAAGACCCCAAAATAGATGTCTGATTCAGATAGTGTGCTAATATAGGCTTTAACAGCTGTTACTCTCTGAACCCATTGACTTGCAGTAGCACACAAAGATGTGGTTTCACTGCACGCTCCAGATGTTAAGATCTCTATCAGTTCAGCTCCCTGTAATGGATCAGAGCGGCCTCGCATATACACACATATATACATTCACAAGCATGAAGCCCTCTCACATGTACATACTGGACAAGACAGCTTGTTCTGTTGGGTTCACAGAGAAGATAAAGAAACTTGTCTTGTCTCTGTTCTTCTCTCAGGTGTGGTTCAGCAACAGAAGAGCCCGGTGGAGGAAGCAAGCAGGAGCCAATCAACTGATGGCGTTTAACCACCTCATCCCTGGTGGTTTCCCTCCGTCAGCTATGTCTGGCCTGCAGCCCTATCAGCTGTCCGACAGCCCCTACACTCCCACCTCGATAGCTCAAGGTGGGTTCAGCTGAACACGTTTGAACATACTTTAAATTTACGCTTTAAAATGTTTTTGCATAATTAGAGGGTGTGCCTACGACTCTGACTTCTAACCAGGGGCATATCAGCATATTACTCATGAACAGACAAGGGACGATTAAAAGATTTTCAAACTTTTGAGAGGAAAATATGCTTTAGAAAAGCAAGATTTTTATAGGTATCCACAACTACGGCACTATTATACTCAACATGTTAAAAATCACCCATCAGATGTGGATGACCTGGTGCTGAAAATAGTTTTAGGATCCTACAGGTTTTTATGTCAAAGAAATCCCATTCCTATTTAATTATTTTAGGTAAAGCTGACTTTCAACCTGGACACTTTAACGAATACTTACCTGGTGTTTTGATATCCGCTGGTAAGAAAACTATCACAAGACGATGGCTGCTTTCTGACCCCCCCCCCCAACAATAGAAGAATGGATAGATATTATTTATGAAATATACATAGTAGAAAAAACTTACCTTCTCACTTCACCTACAAATGAATAGATTTACAAAGTTATGGTCAAACTGGTCAAACATTTATAGATCCATGGTCAGTGTACTAACTACAGTAGATCCTTACTCCCAGTTTGGAGAAGCAAACAGAAGTACCGCGGCACAGAAGCTAAGCAATGTGCTGCTGTGGACGCCACATTCTGTTCCGAAAGTCACACAATAAGACAAACAAACGGACCCATCAGAGGCAGCAATAGACCAGCAACTCCTCATATTCTGTGAGTTAAAATTGTTGTTTCTGTCAAAGCAGTCTCATGGCTGTTTAAGTGTATGCTATATTTAGATCATTTTAACCTCTTCACCTTGCCGTCAGACAGCCCTTTGCGATGGAGAACTGAAGCCATTTTATCGCCCTCTTCAAAGCCACCAGATACCATTGACAGAAATAGTAATTTTACCCCACAGCACACGGGAGTTGCTACCTGCAGCCGACTGGATTTGTTACGTTTGTTTGTGTTGTTGCGTGATTTTTGTAACCGACTAATGTGGCCTCCATAGCAGTAAGAACGTCATCATGCAAAATCTATGTAAGGTCACATGGGAAAAAGATTTTAGAAAGGCTTGGGAAAGTAGATTTTTCATGCTAAAACACACGTACTTTAACCAAAATCGAATTTTTGGATTTGAAAACTACTGCAAGGCCACACATATGATATTAAAACCAAAAAAAAAAAAAGAAGCTAATATAGCCGCTCTTTAACTGTTATCTTTTGTTCTCTGCAGCGTCCGAGCAGCCCAGCACAGTCCACCGACCGCAGCCTCTGCCCCCCACCTCCGTGCACCAGAGTGGGCTCGCCTCATCAGCCGGCTCCCAGGATGGAAGCTCTGCATACTGCCTGTCCTCTGGACGTCACAGCTTCTCAGGATACTCTGACAGCTTTGTGGCGCCGACAGGACACACCAACACTGTCAACCCCACCATCGGCAACAGCCTCTCGCCACAGGTTCGTCTCCACATCCATTTTTTGAAATAAAACATAGAAATATTTACACACAACCCCGTGAATATCTGCTGCATATACAACACGCACACCTATCCACACATGTTATCATACCAGGAAACAGAACACTAATAGTTCCTCATGACATTTATGAGACACACCATATGGAAGGATAATGACACACACAAACACACATCGCGTGTGCGTGACCCAGGAGGTGTCATTGCAGTGACATTGATGAAAACCTTGTTAAGCTGAGAAACACGGTAGCTTTTCATTTTTGTTTATTCTGATGGGTTGTTTGATGAATTTGAAATGTGGCAAACGTCAGTCTTTGGGGAGGGAAAAGGGACGAGACATGAGGACGGATGTATGGATGTCGGACGATGACACAAATCAAAACTGAAAAGACAATTATGGTCGATTACACAGTCAACAGTGTCCATCAGTGGCTCCCTACCAGCCTAGAAGATGGACTAACAGGCGGAAAACGAGCTTTTAACCGCCACAAAGGGTGGCCGGCCCACATGCAATGCATGCTGGGTACTAATTCCCATGAGAGAGAATCTCACACTCCTGTCAGGCACAGATAAAAAATGGCCTCAGGCAGGTTTGTTTCAACGCGAATGCCTGAGGATGTATATATATATTGAAATAAAGAGAAGATCTTTGTTGTGGCTGCCAGGGTGCACGGTCAGGAAGTGGTAGGTGGCACCATTGTGGCTCAGTATAATTGACTGCTTTGATATATGAGCAATAGTTATGGAGTAGAATTTGTTGTTTTCTCCTCAAGAACTAGCCACATTTACTTTATTTTATTTTCACTGGACAGATAAAAGTAAAGCGAGATAGGAGAGAGTGAAGATAACATGAGGAGAACTGCGAGCGTCAGTGGCTGGTGGTTTTAATCTTAGCCATCTGAGCTACCTCGTAATTTGTTGAAACATAACTGGCATGCTGCGAGTAGCTGCCGTCCTGTAAGTGAGAGTGCATGTCTGCGGTGTGAGTTCACACACCCACAGGGTCACGAGTGCCTTTAACTCCAATAAAGAGGCCAAAGGTGCTGTGGCCTCATGGATGGTTTCAGCATTAACCTTAGCGGGGCAGGCCGGTACAGAACGGACAGCTCATCTTGCGTAGGGACGGCAGCGTGCCTGGAATGTTTTCTCAGTCTGGAATAGCAATCACAGAATGTTCCAGTGTCTTAATTGATTGGAATGAAGTAATCTATCCCCTCGTAACAAAGTGTGTAATTTATGCAAATGACTCACTTTGTTGGCTAATTTGTTTTAATTCATGTATTCATTGCAGCTGTTTGAATGTATACTGCAATGCAGTTTTCTCTATTTCAGATTAGGATAGAATTAATTTCTTGATTTTAACTTAATAAGAGGGAGGAAATGAGGACTGATTAAATTCTGTGACATTGATAGTTAATACATGAAGACCTCTCCGCACTTAGAAAAGTTTACTGCTTCAGTTTTCTCGCACAGCCTCACAGCTCGGTCCGTTGTGTGTGAAATCCTCTTTGGAATTATCTGAACTCTGAATCAGTCTTTAAAAACTACTCTACTCTACTACTGTGTCCATCAGGAGATCCAGAGGTTCAGTCAACTCCAGATATGGTCACATTAGAGCGCCACGGAGTTTTGATATGGATAAGGTTGACTTTAGATAGGTGATATTGTTGTCTGAGCAGTTAGCTCTGTATTTGGAGCTTCAGTCGGGGCCGGTGGTTTCCCCTGTGGTGCGGGGTCTCTGGCGTCTCACCGTTGATCTGGTGCATACCAAAGGAACCCTTTCTCACCAAGCAAGCGAGCGGCCGGGATTTGCACCCCCCTGAGACCTAATCCCCGGAACAACCTCAAAACAGACACCATCGGGAACTGCTGCCGTTTCAGTTGCAGACAGAGTGTATGTGAGCCTGTGAGCGTGTACATAGACACAGACTCTCTGACACAGGCGTGTACTCACAGACACATACCACACAAATGACTGTTTATATGCGCAGGAACATGTGCGATGTTGTGAGAAAATATGGCCAAACACCACTGGATAAGCGGGAGAAAATCTTTTTAATGAAGTTTATTTAAGTTTGTATATTTATTAGCAGTAATTAAATATTATATTTTTTTATTTTTTTCTTAAGGATACTTTAAAGGAATACTTCACTCAGAAAATGATTGTTTGTTTTATCACTTACTCACCAAATGTTACATTAAATTCATGAGAAAATCTTTATTTTTCTCACATGCCTCCATAGTGAACGAAGAATCCAAAAATTAAGAAAATTCTTGTGTTTAACATCAGCAAAACTATATAAAAACATCCATTTACAAACTCTCACACGACTTGTGCTGTATAATCTAAGTCCCATTCATCCAGTCATATGCTCAGTACTTCCCAAACACATGCATTTTCATTAAAACCAAAAGTCTCATGTACAGATGAGTAGGGGGACTGAACTCTGCTTAGCGAAATGCACAAGCAGAGTAATCACACGCTTGCCCAGCTGTGCTACACTGTGAACCTATTTATGTGGTTTCACATGGTAGGGGAGACCGGGGTTATATCTAAACAGTTACATACTTCAACATAGGCTGTTTGACATTTTAACATAAGTTCCTGGTCATATTATGATGGCGATTAATCTGTTCCAATCTCACTGTTTAATGTAATGTTATATTCATAATGAATTGTTGTGAAACATTGGCTTTTATAAAGGCTAGAGTTTAAATTGATGGTTTAAACACAAGGGGCATTGATGAGCACTATTATAGAGGTGGTATTCATTTCAATTTGTTAAATCTTTATTTATTTATTTATTTTCTAAAACCTCATTGATAACTGCACGGACAACAACCCCATACATTGTGACAGCCAACCCCGTGATGGTTAATTACGTCTTGTTACAATAAGTTGTAAAAATGAAAGGGATACTCATTTCAAGCCGAGACCCTAAGCTTTCATTTAATGTAAGAACGACTGTTGAAAGATGTTTTAATGATGAGCAATTCGCACGAGAGTAAAAAGTGTGACAATCAATCCCGGTCTCCCCCTATTGGTTTAGCGAAAATGCATGTGTATAGGAAGTACTCATTAAACGACTCAATGAATGAGACTTGGATTACACTGTGTGAGTCGTGTGAGAGTTTGTAAACAGATGTTTTGATATAGTTTTGCTGTTGTTAAACGTAGACCCTTTTACTTCAGTTTATGAAAATTTTTCTCAATTTTTGGATTCTTCGTTCACAGCAAAAGCATTCAAGATAAACAAAGGTTTGTGGGCCAAGTAATTGATATACAAATGATAATTTTGTGGGTGAAGTATTCTTTCAACTGTTTTAAAGTAGCCTGAAGATTTATGGGTGACTGAACTCAATTTGTATTTTTGGGAAACCATGCACCTTGGATTTATAAATATAGAAATATGATGGAGTGTGTGTGCAGCAGACATTTGTACCTGACAGAATATCACACATCCTCAGCAGTAAGAGAAGTAATGGTTTGGTGGAAGGCCGCATTGATGCGTTTGTCAGATGTGTGAGGTCAGATCACTCTGACAGCTCAACTGTAAATTACACACATTAAACACACCTGAGGTTGTCTCACTATATGGGGGTGTGTGTGTGTGTGTGTGTGTGTGTGTGTGTGTGTGCGCCAGCTGGCTGTCACGTGGGAAAGCCCTTGATTTTACATCACTCAGAGTTCCTTACTCTCCGCCTTATTTTCTTTTCAGTTATTTTGGTTTTATTCTTGATTTTACATCCATTTTCTCCAACATGGATTGTAACTCTTTAACTCGTAACTCGTTCTAACTTCAACTTCACTTTTTAGAAACTTTCATGACTTCGCTTCTCACGCAAACCTCCATGCAGCTGTTCACGATGTATCACCGATACCCCTACACCTCTGACATGAGAGCAAAAAATGCTCGTATTACACATGACCGTGCGCACACACACACCTACTGTTAAATACACAATTCCACACATAGGAGAGGTAGCTCTACCACACATACACAAACACACCCTACTCCTCGTTCCCACGTACCCTTTGGCCTCCTCACCCCAGCCTCTCAAGGACACGGTGATTTTAGGGCATCAAGAGAAAGAAAGCGAGAGGGAGTGAGACAGACGATAAGAAAAGACACAAAACATCAGTGGACACATAAGAAACGGGTTTTAATTCTGCTTAAAACACATCACATTCACACAGATTTATTGTTTGAATATGTTTCATATATTCTGATCAGCCATCGTCTTTCACTTCTTTTCATCAATTCCATTTGTAACGCTGTGAAAAACCCACAAGTGTCGTGATAAAGAAAAATACAAGTGAAAAAATATCACTCTACATCCATAAATTTGACAGGATAACAGAAACCACTAGTGAAGTAAAGGATTGAACTTTTTAGCCACTGTCAGCTCCTCAATCAGTCAAGCAGAGTAAAGGGAAACCACATGTGTGAGGGAAGCCGGTGATAATGTATTTCTGACAATGAACAAGGAGAGGGCCGACACTTCGGGCCACCTGAGTGGAGTGAAAAAGCTGATTGAATTATGTAACCAAAAACAAAAATGGAGTGAATAAATTGACTATGTATTTTTAATTTTGAAATTTGAAAGGTAAAGTGTGACTAATCTGTGGTTTTTCTGTTCTAATCCCCAAGTTTTCCTCCATGTCTGCCTTCAGGTAATGGGCCTATTGAACCCAGGTGGAGTACCACATCAATCCCAGAGTGACTTCGCCCTCTCCCCACTGACTGGAGGCCTGGAGCCAAATGGAGGCATGGCCGCCAGCTGCCATGGTTCCCAGCGTTTGGAGGCTCTACCAGGCCTGACCAGTATGCCCACGCTGCCTAGCACTCAGTCTTACTGCCCACCTTCCTACACCTCCCCAGCCTATGCCATGGACCACCATCCAACCTACCAGTATGGACAGTACAGTCAGAGCAAGGTAAACTTCAAATATACTTTAAAGTGACAGTTCACCCCAAATCAAAAATGCATATTTTTCCTCTTACCTGTAGTGCTGTTAATCAGTCTAGATTGTTTTGGTGTGAGTTGCTGAGTGTTGGAGATGTTTGCCTTCTATCAAATATAATGTAACTAGATGGCGCTTGGCTTGTGGTGCCAAAAAAGTACATTTGAAAAACCCAACAGCAATGTCTCCTGCCAGAAATAACTAGATAATCCACAGACCTTGTTGTGAGCATGGAGGAACTATTTTCTCTCTGCCGAACCACAGCCTCCAACTGTGTCACTGCACAGAGGGAAGTGTGCATCTACTCATGGACCAATCCTCTGGAAACAGCACTGGGCTTGGAGGCCAATTTTACACAGTGGCCAAATGTGGAATTACAACGTCCGGGTCTGTCACATGATGCCATGGCCAAAAAGACTTCTTCCCATAGACTTAAATTGGGAAAGAGGCTATTGTAAATCAGTGGCTACATTTTTTGAGTGCCACAACCTCCCCTAAATTATTTGTTTCACTGTCTGGAGAAAGCAGCATGATTAAATAGTTTTTATCCCCATTCAAGCTTAGCTGCCAAAAGTCTCTGTTGTGCTTGCTCTTTGGTCCCCACACTGCAGAAGGTCTAAGTGTTTTAATACCCGGGAAATTGAGGTATTTTGGCTTTATGCGCCACTGAGCAACTTCTATAGGAATGAACGGAGCCCCTCTTTTTATGCTATATCCAGTGTTCCTTATGCATCCACATCATGGACAAGAGGCTCGTTCTCATGACAAAGCGAGTCGTAAACATTAATGGCGTCCTCCTCGACTGAGCTGTAACATTAGCTAGCTTAGTGGTGCTACGTGAGCTAGCAGTAGATGCACACTTCCGTTTGCATGGTGACAGGGTTGGCCGGTTTGCCGACATGAAACAATTAACTACAAGGTCTCTGTGAGTAACCAGGTCATGATATCTGGTGAAGACACATTACTGTTGAGTTTTTTAGATGTATCTTTTGGCAGTTGAGCACCACAGGCCAAGTGCCATCTAGTTCCATTATATTGGAGAGAAGGCAGACATCTTTACAGCCGATTTCTCCAACACAACACTCGGCAACTCACACCCTCAAAATCTAGACTGACAAATAGCACCACAGGTAAGAGGAAAAATATGTAGTTTTGATGTTGGGGTGAACTGTCCCTTTAAATGTTTACTTAACTGATGTTTTCATAGTGATTTAGGGGATTAGATTTCTATATTTAAATGCTAAATGATCTATAGTTTATCAGAGGTCATGTCCTTCTATAACCTCTGCTCTGCCTATGCGATTTAGTTTATATTTTCTACCTCACAACCCACGTTAATTACGCAGACCCCTCTGATGAGCGAGCTTCTCAAATCACTCTGCGCTGCACTGAAATTACATGTATGTTAGCGAGCGCTAGTGGCCAGGTTACCTCAGTTTACATTACCATCACCCAACTATCCACGTGGCCCGATCCAGAGGCATGTCCGGGTCTTATCCCAACATGCACATTTTTCCCTCGCTGTCCTTTCATGAACCCCGTATGATGAGCTTGCCCATCAAACCGTCAGTGTAGCGCACCTAGCCATGTAATGACCCCTGTGTAACAAAGATAGCCGCCCAAATGAAAGGAGCCACTTCCCCAAAGCGTGTTTGACAGGAGGGAGGGGAGAGTACCGTGTGCTGCTGGGGCTGATCTGAGGTACACTACCACATGTTGACTGGCCCATCAGTGGCAACATCTTGATGTTATTAATTTAGCCAGTCCTGGGAGAGACCCACATGTAGCTTTTGGGGGTTTGGGGAAATGTGTGTGTGTATATCTGAGAGCGCAGGCATGTATGTATGTGTGTGTGTGTGTGTGTGTGTGTGTGTGTGTGTGTGTGTGTGTGTGTGTATAAAAGGAGGCTCTTTAACAGGGGGCGATTATGGCCCTTGGCAGGCCAGGATTAGAACCATGTGTCCCACTGGAGGTCAGATTTAGAGTTGTTATTGATCAGTGGAGCAGAGCCACAGATCCAGGGTGAGGCTCAGTCTCAGGCTAGTTTTACCGACAACATTAGGTTCAAAGAATGTCTGAGAAGATTCCCAAAGCTCTTCACCTGTTTTCAGAGTTTTATTATCTAACCTAGGACCCCAGTTTCCATTCTCACCTGCTCTTGTGCTCTTAAACACATCATCCTAACACCTCACCTTTCATTTAACTTCACGTCTACTTTTTGCTTCATGGATTCAAGCTGTTGAAGATGATTAAAACGCAAAGAGTCCCTTTAACCCTATTGTCTTTTCCTGTTTTCATCAGGTGCCTTTCATTATATGAAGCCCCCGACATGGCCTGAATGAACAGGAGGCTTCCCGGGCAAGTCTGACATTCATCGCCAGAGAACAACCCCCCTTTCCACATGCTGCCTTTGCCAAACCTCCCCAGCCCCAAGGACAGCGAGAGCCAGAGAGCAGTTGGGTGGGTGAAAGGGGTTGAGGTGTTCTCCTTCAGCAAGGAAAACCAGTTGAGATGGAGGTGTAGCGATGGCGATGGAGGGGGTTGGCCGGAATAATTAGGACCAAAGGCGCAGCCTCTCCTGTTACCTGGCAATCGCTTTGCTTGTGCGTCACGTCACGCTCCGAGGACCAAGCGCAGCTCGTTGTCCACGCTTAAAGAGGAAAAGAAGAGGGCGGGTGGGGAGAGGGGGAGTAAATACATTCAAGATTCTGTATTTGATTTTTGTAATAAGTGGCAGAGAAGTGGACTCAGGAAGCCCCCTGTGCTTCTGAGGTCCAACTTGATAGGGGAGGGTGTATGGTTGATGGTTATCAGAAGGCCAGATGGTGATAACGTGTTGCACTCAGCTGCAGTGTTCTTCTAAAGATCTCTTCATCACAATGTCTTAGGAAAATAATATTTACTGTACATTGATGCGACTCGCGTGAAAGACTTTGGAGATGGAAACACGACTACACCGGGAAAACCAGCAGGAAGGCAAGAACGGAGGTGGAGGTGGAGTTATAGGGAAACCACTGCAACCCAAAGAAAGTGCAATACATTCATACCTCATGTGATGTAAATTACCACGGATCAAATGTCCCTGATTATACCCTCAAAAAAAAGAAAGCTCTCTTTTTAATGTCATTAATTTTGGGTTGTGTGCATTGATCAATCAGGGGAAATCATCGAGCGATGAAAGATAGCAAAACGTAGTCGTGATGTCATAAAGCCAAAAAAATTCTCTGCCAGTGAATACATTATTCAGTTTGACAGTTAATTTTTTTTTTTCAATTTTGCATGTGTTAAATTAGTTTTCACCCGGAACTTGCAAACGTTTGTTCCATTTCTTATTTATTTAGTGTTGTTCCAGTGTTACGTCTCCTCTGTACGTTTTGTAATAAGTGCTCTTAAGTGCTTAAGTGAGTCTTACAAAATGTTCATTATACATGTTTTTTCCTTTTGTATAATTTCCATTTACATTGGCGTAAAATGATTTTTGTTGTAAGAAGTTTTGTGTACAATACAGCACTATTTACTATTTATAATAAACTATATAAAAATGTGGAAAGGTGTGACTTTGAGTGTCATTTACGGCAGTGGTTCCCAACTGGTGGGTCGTGGTCCAAAAGTGGGTTGCGGGTTTATGGCTGTGGCTGGACCATGTGGGAACCACTGATTTATGGGATACCAAAGCTGTAGGTTCCACTGGGAAGACTGAGGTCATGTCCTACTTTTAATTTCGTTGGTAAGTTTATAAAATTAATTATTTGTCGTATTAGCTAAAAATGTGACTTTGTCCACTGGCAGTACGTGTGACAGATAATCAGTGAAGAAATCATATTCCTCTGCCCTTCCTTGCGCTTCTAATCACATTACCGCACCTGAATGAAAACAACCAGTCAGTGCAGAGGAGTCTCTAACGCTGCTGATCAAAACAAGATTCTGTTACTGCATTGCTTCTTTATCACCTCAAATGTTTTCAAAAACATATTTTAGTGTACTGTTTAGCTGTAAAACGAGAACGTTTGTGACCAGGCTGCCATGTTTACTAGGATATAGTTTACTGGAGTACCAAGCACCGCCCACCAACCAGACTAACCTTCTCGCTCTACAGCTAAACAGTACACAAAATACATTTCTGAAAACATCTGAGGTGAGATGAATGCAATATAGCAGAATCTTTGTTCATATTTGATCAGCGTTGTCTAGTTTGACCGTTTGACCGCAGTTTTACGAACAGTGTTTGACGTGATCGTCCGCTATGTTAGAGATTCCTCGGCTCTGATTGGTTGTTTTTGTTCAGGCACGGCAGGTTCTAGCAAATGCCATCAGAGGCAGTAGAAAAAGGAGACACGTGATTTTTCTTTACAGATTATCTGTCTCATTTAGCGCTGTGTGAATGTAGCGACAGTTTTAGCAAATATTACAAAAAGTTATTTTTATAAAAGCTATTAACTGTAGCTTTATTCTTTCTTTGTATATTTAAAACCTAAAACCTTATGGATATTTTATAAGGTGATTCCAGTATTTTAGACTCAACATGTTCACGTTAAATTGATTTTAGGTCAACAGACAAATGAATAAATAAATAATGGCTTCAAGGCCTCTGCATTTATTCTCCAGAATTTTACTTTTGGCGGTGAGGAGACGACTTTAAAACACTATTTAGACCTTCATGTCTAAACTTTCAAATTAAATTTAATTAAAGTGTAATATTTTAGTTAGTTTTTTTTATTTCTGTGATTTACTGTCAGTTAAACTAATGTTTCTTTCTTTCATTGTTTTTTTTCTGGCACATACTGACTGTTTCCCCTTTATTTAAATCTGGACGAGCAGGGCAGTGACATTACCTACTGTCTGAGAGCTGCACCCCTCTTCAGTGCTCGAGGGAGTATTTATCTTTATTTAAGTAAAAGCACTAAAACCACATCGTAAAAATACTCTGTTACTAGTAAAAGTCCTGCATTGAAAATGTAACTTAAGCAAAAGTACAATAAGGAAAATGTATTTAAATATTAAAAGTAAAAGAACTCAATCCAGGAAAAAATAGTCAATTTAATAAATCGAATAATAATAAAAAAATGAATAGAAATAATTACATCTAAAAGAAGAAAGTCCCTATATTTGATAAGCTAGAACCATGAAATAGTTTTGCATGAAAAATTTAACAAAATAATTGCTAATTAATTTTCTAATCAATCAACTAAGCATTTTAGTTGCTCATATGATTTGTGCGCTAAAAATCTTTATACGTTAAGTAACTAGTTACTACAGTTGTCAAATAAAAAGCACATTTCCCTCTGAAGTGTGGTGGGGTAGAAGTAGAAAGAAAAGAAGTAGAAAACTACATTCAATTTCTACTGCAGCACAGTACTCGAGTAAATACACTCAGTTACATTCCACTACAGCCGCTCATCCCCGCTGCTCGAGCACTAAATCATAAATATATCCCCTTTCATAAACACTCCTTTTGGACAAATTCCTGCTCCCTGGGGGCTCCTTCACACCCCTTAATGACTAAAGCAGAGCTGCTGTAAATTATATAAGCACAGCGGCCCGTAGTCACACCAGGACATCAGTCACTGACATGGCTGCGCAGGGTTCACAAGGGCTTTGGCTCTCGCTGCCAAACAGAAAGGAAAACACTGTTCACCCAGTTGGCAGACTCCTCAAAAGGTTACAGATATCACGGGTGCATTTTTATCACTCCCTGGTTTTTTTTTTCTCCTGTGGAGGTTTAGGGATCAGGTACGCAGCTGTCCATGTCATTCATGGAGCGTGTATAAAGTGTGTGTGCATGAGAATACGGATGCTGGATGCTTGTTTTAATGTTTGAAATATGCATGTGTGTGTTTGCATGTTTAGATAAAATCAAGCCAAGATCACATTTCACTATTTTCTTTACTCTCCACAAACTTTTTTTTTTTTTTTTACAAGCGCTCAACTTGTAAGACACAATGAGTGAAAAAGCCAAAGGGCTTGCTTTGGAGTGGAGTGTCAGTCAAGCAGCAACACACTGGAGACAACTTAACCTCTGACCCCAACACTCTTTGAAATGAGTAGACTACTTGACCGGAGCTGACAACAATCCAAGCGTCTCTGCAGCTTCCAAGACCCTAAATTGAAAGTGAAGGAAGGAGCACAAAGAGGATGGGCTGGAAAGAAAAAAAAAAGATAGAGGGGGGAAAAAAGAGTTAAAAGGGAGCTTTAGAAAAGACTTTGAGCCAGAATGTGCTGGGAGAATTGTGATCTCAGAGTGTATGAGTGATTCGTATTCATGTCTGATGGCAATGACAGACATTTCTGCAGGAATCATTCACAACATGAGGTCATAGTGGTGCTTTAATGAGATTTTGGCCGCTGTAACAGGACATAAAAGGAGTGGGCTTTATCTGTGAAATACCGCCTTATCAAGTCTCTTGAAGAGTGGGTGGATGACTCACAGCGTGCCTTTCCTAAAGTGGTGGAGCCTGCCTCACACTCTTTCCATGTGTAGACCTTTTTCAGTCGTCCTGGTCCCTTTTCTGTCTCATATTTTGCTTCTGTCACCGCTTCTAGCATGAAACACATGAACCGGACCCTGCTGCTGTCTCTCCTCTCCAGATGCCAGCAGATTCTGGAGGACACTGGTACGGACATCAACGGACAGCAACTCAACCTGACTGCTCCCAGCACCACGGTGAGCCCTCTGTCCAGCACCAGCACCAGCTCAGCGTCCACCACCTCCAGCTCCAGAGAGTCCTACGACAACGCGTACTGCTACATCCTGTTTGTCATGATCTTCTACTCCTTCCTCGCCATGACACTTTTCAAGTGCCTGGGCAGCGACGAGGAGAAAAAGGACCCCTACGAGGAGTTCATGAGCGCCGGGGAGCAGTCAGCGCAGAAATTCAACACAGGCCACATGGTGGAGAAGTTTTACTTTGAAGACGAGAGCTGCCTGTGAGTCTTTCTGAGGGGAAGGAGGGAGGCTATGAGCGCATGGGGGGATGTTTTGAAGTCGCCAAGCCAGAAAAACGTCAGTGCGGACTACTCAGGCAAGACCTGCTAGTGATTTCGGCAAAAAAACCTGTAGTAAGTTCATTTTTTCCCCTTCTCTCCCCCCCCCTTCCATCTGACAATCAGAAATCTCACGCAAGCAGGCAGGCGGGAGGAGACGGCTGCCTCTGATGATCTGAGAGAAGGGTGGAAACATGGAGAAGTGTGGGTCAATGGCAGGCCGGAATCTCCTCCTGTGAGGCCCAATCAGGATCAATAACACCGGGGCCTTCGACATGCACACACCACAGGGGACCAGGGATACCTCAGCCGACTGATGGTGTGGACAACATGGACACTGGGTGTGTGTGTGTGTGTGTGTGTGTGTGTGTGTGTGTGTGTGTGTGTGTGTGTGTGAGAGAGAGAATTGACCTGCCATTGGATTTTCCATTCTTTGAATTCAGTTTAACTTAACTGAACATACTGAACAAATTAGACAAGGGTTATATATTATTTTAATGCATTCAAGATAAACGTGTTTATTTAATAAAGTTAATAAAGCATTTATTTAAATCTGGACACAGTGTGTGATTTTAATGTGTAGGGGAGAGCGGAGTCGGTTGGGACACTTTTGTATCGACACACTTTAAACCTTCCACTTCTCACACACTGCTTGAACAATAATGAAAACAAGTTAATCTCTGAACAGATAGAGGTGTCTGCTCACAATTAGGCATGTTTTCTAGGGCTTAACCTGAATATGAAAGACACAGTTTTGTGCATTTTCCCCAAATTCCGCTTCACCGAGACAGTCGGGTCCCCGTCCTCTGGGCTACAGCGTACATCTAAATGAAAGAAAAAAAATGCAGTCTAAATTTGATCACCTCATGTTTATAATGCCACTTGTTCACACATTTTTTTGAGGAAAAAAAATCATTTGTAAAATTATTATATCATTTATAAATTACAGATATATAGAATTTGGCTGTCTTTTGAGTCTTCATTTCTTTCTAGAGGCACCTATTAGCTCAGTGCAGTTACCAGAGGCTACATGCGGCCTATGGGTTAATGTAGGCTTTTGAATTTGTTGCATTTTAGAGGTCAATAATTTCAGAGTAAAAAAATAGTCTAAAAGTTGAACTCCACGCATTCAAACTATGCTGAGGGATTGACATGTACGTCCACATGAAGTTCATGCAGTAAACATTCACTCAGTGACTTTCCAGTGGGTCCCAGTGGCGTCGCTAGCCGTGGCTGACCGAGGCTTTAGCCCTGAATGTGTTATAAACAGCCCCAGATCTAAATATTTAGGCTATATAAAAGTTTGAAAAAATAAGAATAGGCCTAATAACAAAAGAAAAATCCCTGGATCTTGTAATCTGTCATTCCGGTCATACTTGTACTTGAATAACATACTTACATTCCACCACTTTTAACATAAATACATACATTTAATTATTAATCCAACTCTAGTCAATAGATTTTTAATGAAAGCAGCTGTGAAATATTTTGTTTTGACTCAACATTAATCACTAACAACTACTAAAAAAATGTTGAAAGATTATTTTCTTTGTCTTTTTGCCTTTATTGGATAGTACTGTCAAAGTGTGAGGGGGGAGGGAGAGGAAAGCAAAAGGGCCACAGGCTGGAATCAAACTCGCAGCTGCTGCGGCAAGCACATTGCCTTTGTATATGGGATGCCTGCTCTACCCACTAGGCCAGCGGGCGCCCCACAGCTACTAATATTTTTCACATTATAATTTAGAATTAATGTGGAAAGTTTTTTTTAATTAAGGGTAAATAAGGTCCCAGAGTGCATAAAAAGCATAAAAATAGAGTTGGTAATTAAAAAAATAAATGAATAAATTCCCATGGATCCCTCAGGCCCGAGCTAAGCCCCCAGTGTCCTCAAATCCTAGAAACACCCCTGGTGGGTCTTTTTCAGTTAAAGCCTTTGTCTTGTTTTTGTCTGTTTTTTGTTCATTTGTAGGCCAGAAAATCAGCTTTCCAACGATATGAGGTTTTTTTTGTATGTGACCTAACTAAAAATAGTATGGAAGAATTTTTTTTCTTCCATTTTCATTCATTCATTCATTCATTCAGTCATTTACTTTCTGTAACTGCTTATCCTGTTGGGGGTCGCAGGTGTGCTGGGGCCTATCCCAGCTGTCACTGGGCAAGAGGTGGAGTAAATCCTGGACAGGTCACCAGACTATCACAGGGCTGACACATAGAGACAGACAACCATTCACACCCACGGACAATTTAGAGTCACCAATTAACCTGCATGTCTTTGGACTGTGGGAGGAAGCTGGAGCACCTGGAGGAAACCCACGCTGACACGGGGAGAACATGCAAACTCCACACAGAGGGGCTCCCACACCCTGGGTGCGAACCAGGAGCCCTCTTGCTGTGAGGCGACGATGCTAACTATGCACCACCATGAAAAACAAACAAACAAAAAAAAATAGTAAAAAATGTATTTACGTGCCATAAATTTCAAAATTGTGAATAAAATTTGAGGATTAGTCTGACGTTCTTCACTTTGAAGTTGAAAGTGAAGAGGGTGTGTGTGAGCATTTTGAATGACATAGACATGGTTGCCAAGAAAAGGCCCTGTCCCAACCGACCCCGCTCTCCCCTAATGTCACTTTAAGGTGTGCAGCACTTTCAATAGCAGCCAAGAGAAGTGCCTCCAACATTGCAGACCCATGCAAACAGTGTCCAGAAACAAAATAAAAAATGACACTCCACTCTCAAATTGGTTTTAATTAGGACCAAAGCTCCATGCAATAGCTGGGACCGAGCGACATTCCTTTGCCATTACATTGTAACTGATCTTTGGAGACTGGACGCAGGCTGCTCCAACCTCCCGGTGACCCCATATGATCTAAGTTTACAAAGCTGTGGCGAAACGTGAACCCGAGACTCACTCTGCAGAATTAACTTCAATTGCGCAGCGGGATTGTGGAGAGGAGCTCGCAGAGAGGAACACACGCTTCTGATTTGCACCACACATCCCTAACGTTACCTTTACGGAGCAGCAGAGAGGACGCTTCACATTAGCAGGCTGGCAGCTGAACAGGTCCACTAAGATCCCGCAGATGCACAGGCATCAAAGACAGAATTTAAAAGAAGAAAGACGTCATTTACATTTCTTGCATTAAATTAAAACATCCGGGTCAAAGGTGACACTGCTGGTCTAATTTGAACTATCCGCTCCGAGAGGTTTCGCCGGCCCCTGAGGCCACGTGGACCTGTTTCTTCTTCTTCTTCCCTCATAATTAAATTTTTGTCTCATCCTCCCCTTGAAGTGCTGGGGTCACCACTTGTAGATCTAACCCCAGCCAAACAGCAATGCCTTGATGTTTGCAGCCAGCTTCCCTAAATATTTAACTCTGACCAGACTTGAGCGGCTTAAATTAGGAGCTGATTAGGCCTATGTTTTTATTTTCTGCTTTTAACAAACAATTCTCATATTCTCTCAGTCTGTTTGCACAGTGTAGCTGCAGAGGAAACTTCTTTTAAAGCTTTTTGTAATCATTAAAATCTAAAATGGAAAATACTGGAAATATTTTTTTGATATTTTGTAAATAGGCTATTGTTGCAGGAGGAAATAATGAAGTATATCTAATTCTGTGAGAGGCTTTTACATCGTGATGCTTGATGATAATGATCATTCATTATATTCTTTTTTATTTGTGCATGCAATTTATTTGTGATTTAACCCAATAAACAACAGCAGTGCAGTTTGACTCAATTACACTGTGGTGCAACATTATAAATCACCTTTGGACGGCACCACATGACCATGTTATGTCAGTAAAACAATATAACAGTATTAAAACAGCACAATTGAGACATGTGCTTAAGTCATCAGATTAACTACTGACAGCACACACTCATGACAAAACCACATTTGTACGTGTTGCTGTTGGCTGAAAGCTTCATTTGAACTATATTTTGTTCATACCTGAGAGGCTGTCTGAACCTACAGTCAAACTACTACATAACACCATGCTGAATATTATAGAAATCCATCTGGAAATTAATTAAAACAAGAGATATTGCAGGTAGCAGCAGTGGGTGTAACATCATGGAATTCAGATAATAAAGCTACCTCACCTATCTATGGGTGGGGGATTGCTGTAGCACCCTATCACCTATCACTGAGGAAACACTATCATCAGAGGGGAAACACCAGAGTCAGGATAAAAACCTCAGAATAGAAAACAATTTTAAATCAACCAATAAATAAGTAAGCAAATAAAAAAATAATTAATGAAACAGAAGAATTGTTAGATAGAAAACAGATTAATAAAAATAAATAAATAGATAAATGCACAATAATGATAAATAAAAAAAAAAAAAAGACATAAAGTTCAATTAAAAGACTGGCTAAAGTTTGCTTTTAAAGACATCCACACTCTTTGTGGCCCTCAGGGCTTCAGGCAGATAATTATGAAATGATGCCCCAACTTGGGGTTTTGTTTTAACTTTTGGGATGATTAAAAGGCCACTGCCAGAAGACCTGAGGGTTCTAGAGGGTTCACACGATTAAAAAAAAGTTATATGGATGATCTCCTGTGATACTGTGACTTCAGGATGCTTTTTTGTAAAATTGAATGCGCTCACTCTACACAAAATCTCTTAAATCACAACTTTATTTTGCTCCTCATATCAAAACCAAAGCCTTTACGTGAAAAATTCCTGTAATGTATCTTACATTTCAAATTGATAACTGCATCACTGAGATGGGCAAATATCTGTTTCGCTGACTCTACCTGAGCTGATTGGCTCCTACAGGCAGGCCTTTGTTCAGAATCTGTGGATATGCTGCCATCTGCTGGTTAAGATGTGATTCTACTGGTATTCAGAGGAGTCTGACAAAAGCCTGACGTGTACTGAGCGCACGGAGACGTGACAGCAACATAACAACTGAGGACTGTTGTTGACTCAGACACTGAGGACAATAATACACTGTAGCAGCAAGAACAAAATATATGCCAGCAGATCTGAGTTACTGAAAGAGCTTCGGCATAGAAAATCTTAATTAATAGTAGACATTGTGTATGTTGGTGTCCTGCTGTCATCTCTTGGTGTTACGTTAGTGGTAGGTGCTGTAGTGAAGGGGACATTGGTGCCGTGGTTTTGCTTCCATCTACTGGTGTAAAAGTCGTACTGCTTTATTGTTACACAGGATCAATTTGGCAGTGCAGTCAAACTGTTGTCATGATGTAGGGGTTGTACCATACAGATATTTCTTTAAACTGACTGACCCTGAATGCTCATGATGAGGTGGGTGGTTAACGTTATGTCTAGACCATCATCAGGACAGATCATTCATAAAAAACATACTGTGTGTTCTGCTGTGTGTTCAGCAAGATCTCACACTATGAAGGGTCAGTGCCACAAAATATTGTAAGTTAAAGCTGTATATCAGTCACCGACTGGCTTTATATATCATTAAAAACAAGTCAGCACACCATGACGCTCATTCTGCAATATAAACATATTTATTCAAGTGTTCAGAGTTATGTTTTACTCTTCATTGTGTGAGGCAGCAAATGTGTCAGGAGCAGGAAGTACAAACCAACATGACTGAATGGTGAGAGTGGCCAAAAGTAACTCATGCACCTGACAGACTGATCCTGCCGTATGCCAAAATAAGTAAAATATGTTGTTGTTGTTGGAGTTTTCAGACATTTTCTTTTTATGGTGATCTTTTTCCCTGTTTCACTGATAGATAACAAGATATACCGACAACTTGTAGACAAGTACAGAGTTTTCGTAGCCAAGGGCGTGGGTTTGATTTCGACAGGCCACGGTGGAGACTGTAAGAAGCTTAGTTGCTGATGTGGACTTTGTTGCAGTGCTTACTCTGATGACAGCAGCAGACTGTGGTCCCGTTCATATGACAACGATTTCAATTGAAAACGGTAAACTTTAGTTGCGTTTTGGCCGATCGTTTACACGACAACGGTGTTTTGGGTGCCTGAAAATGCAACGTTTTGAAAACGGGTTCCAGAGTGCAATTTTTTGGAAACGGCAGCGTCTCCATTGTCATGTAAATTTGCAATATGCAGTTCATCTGAAAATGGAGACTTTTCGCACATGCACATTACGGTTCCAGTCACTAGGCATGTGCGAGAATGCCGAGCTCTGTTTGCGCTGCTCACCCTGTTGATTTGAAGTGAAGTGTAGATCTGTTACTGTAGCAACTCCACCTCGTCGTCCATCCAGACAAAGTTATCTGTGCATGCTTTCGCCATTGTGTCTTCTTCGTTTTGGTTTGTAATCACCACGTTGTAGAGGAAGGCGCTTCAGTGAAGCCGCATGGCGTCATGCCGTGATGTTGCTTTGCAAATTTACACTGCCACCCATTGGCCTGGCATGCATACTATCACATTTCCAGTAGATTTTGCGGCGCCTTGTGAACAGGGATCGTTTCAATAACGTCGCCATATAAACGCAGAAGTTTTTTAAAATGCAAAGGACAGACTTTTCCGTTTTTAGAGAAGCTGTTGTCGTCTAAACAGGGCCTGTGTGAACGGAGGAGCTGCTATGACGAAGAGTAGATTGAGCTGGAACCGGACTAGAAGACAAAACACCTGCTGATGGTTTGAATAAAAGAGAGATGGGGGAGCAGTTTGATAGAAAATGGGGCTCTCAAAGAAACAGATCCAAAGATTTTAAACACAACAAATGGACCACTGTCAGGAGAAATGGCGGAGGCCTGTCTGGACACAGCCTGTGCTGCTGGGGTGTTTCGAGATCCAGACACCCCTCCAATGGCATCTCCAGTACATGTCAGCCAGGGTGTGGCAAACCATGTTCCTGAGCTAAAGTTCCACAACTACCAGTTTATTAGGGGCCAGGGACAATGTTCATTACTTAATGGATGGATAGGTTTCATCCCAGGGAGGTCACTGTGTCAAAATGTCAGCAACATTTGAGCACTGAACACCAGCATTATCAGATAGTCCATTTGGAGTCATAATGTCATGTGTATGCCGAAGCGCCCATGTAATCAGCACATGGTGACATTTATACACAGCTAAAGAGTATCACCTTTGAATAAATAGCACGCATGACACTGACACAATGTTAATATCTATGTCTAATACACACAAATAATGTTTTTGAGTCAAACAAAATGAAACCCACTCTTAAATGAGATGATTGGAGCCAAAGCTGAGCACAAGTGGCATTTTCTAACAGAGGACAGTGATTCTCCCAAAGGGGTGAAACAGCGCCACGGTAGCTGTAGTGGCCGGTTAGTGAAACTGCACCCTTACAGTCGAGGCCAGCGTGGAGTCGACACGGAGGAAGAAGATGAAGTTACTTTACTTTAGAGTAAAATACTGTCAATGTAACTGAGTGACTGCGACACAACAGACGCATTTCCGGTGAAGAGATTAAAGTGAGCTGTGACGCAAGTCGCACCGTGGCCTCGCGACATTAAAAAAAAAAACAAACAGAAAGAAGGAAAGGTAACGTTATTTACCTGCCAACCAAACAAAGTCAGCTTGTTTAAAGTGTTTTAAATGTTATTCTAGTTAGTTAGCCGAGGCAGCAACGATGGACAGAGGAAATGAGGAGTTATTTCAACAAACTAATTCAATGAGCATCACAGCAGCGCGTGCGGTGACACCATACCTGGATACTGACCACCTGACCTCCATGACAGAGAGGACAAATGACCTGCACGTCAGTTAAAGTAAGTCACATTGTCTGTCTTTTTGCTTGCTGTGTCTGTAACTTGGTTTTTAAATGTTTCTTACTGGCTTTCTGGCGTTTAATTTCTTATGTAGCCTGGTTTTATTCAAGTTCACATTGTTGGACTCTGAAGCTGTTGTTGCTGCTGATGTTGTGGTGGTTTTATTTTGTACTGAGTCTTGGTTGGCTGCTAATGAAGCTGCTGTGTCATTGCTACTCTCTGCACAAACAGTTGAGACTTTAATAATTTGGTAATTCCCTAATTTTGCATTGTTTGTTGTTCACTCACTGATTTGTAAAGGAGTGTGTCCTAAAAGTCTGCTACAGTTGCCTCTAGGAACTGACTCATCCTTGGTTTGTGCTGTGCTGTAAAATGAGACTTAAGCAGGGGCTGCCCCGAGCACATTCGGTGCCCCCACCCCCCAAATCGAAAGTCCATTCATTCCAGTGGGAATCTCCGTAATATCCATGCCTGCGAATCTCTTTCCCTCTGTAATATTTTGGTCTGAAATTTGCCTTGAGTTCGTAAAAAAAGAAGAGTAAACTTTTGCAGGGGATTTCAGAGACACCGTATGACAGTTTTCCACCTTCTCTAACAGTCTGCTAACTGGCTAACAGGCTATTTTCTTCAATTCAGTTGCCTGTGTTGATTGTCAGGTGAGTTTGTATGATTACAAAGAACTTGTTTATCTTGCTTTAACACATTGTGAGTCTGATTAATGCTATTCTACTGAAATATGGCTGTATGATATAAGCAGTCAGATCATCATAATGACTCGTCCAGCCATCCGTCTGTCTTTTAATGAAATATTTCACAAAACATGCCACATACCTGGCAGACCCAACATATTCATTTATTTGTTGCCATGCAATATTGGTCCTGTTTTTGTCCCAATGACAGGATGGTGACAAACGGACAAAATTAGCCTCTCTCCCAGAGCTTCATGTAGTTTCTACCAGGTTTCCACCCATCTGTAAAGAAATGCACTTTCTTGCCTTGGACACTAGAGGCATCATCTGGTTATTTACGGATCTATGGACACCAGTAAGTGGAAACGGGGCGACAAAATATTGCACTTTTATTACTGAAATGCAATGAAACAACCTAGCTTACATGAAAAACACTGATACAAATATGTGCTAATTTGCTTTCAGTAACATGTTGTACATGTTGTAATCAATAGTCATTTGAAAATTACAAATTAACTAATTCAAAAGAATAAACAATAAAATAATATGACATAGTAAAATAATAAAATGTACAAACTAACTTTTAATTGAACTACACCAATTTTAAAATGCTGGGCTGATACTGATACAAATGTTTAAAATAAGAATTTTGCCACTAGCCTAAACAATCTTTTTAAATAAACTCTCTGATAACCTCAGAAGTTCTCAACACTTTTAGTTTGATGATAGGGCCTGTTGCAGTCGACCATCGAAGTGTGGGAGTTGTAACTGGCAGTGGTTGTTGATGTTTTGATATTTTGTTGATGACAAAATAAAATTGCCAGGTGTCCGTGATGGAAAATTAAATTAGATTTAATAATTTTTAAATCGTTTGAAGTCAAAATCGTAAACATGGTCACCAGACGATTAATTGCACACACAACCTTAAAAGACAACACAGAGATTTTCAGTTTCAGGTGATTACTCACTAAAGAAGACATAGTTATGAGTATTATATTCCATTTCATATATCGCTCTAAATCCTACACACTGGACCTTTAATGTCAACATAAACTTTTTAAGTAGTCAGTGTTTTTAGTAATCAGATGTGAAACAAACTTTTATCAGAGTGTGAGGTTTATAGTATACTTTTGTAAACTAAAAAGTGAAACATGTGTAAATCATATATCTCTGATATTAGCATTGTTTTAAATCTGCTGTAAATATTTGTAATTTGTCCTAAAGCTGCAAGTGATTAGTTGATTGACAGAGAATTAATCTGCAACAATTTGATAATTAAATGTTTTGAATATTATTTTAAAGGACAAAATGCCAAAATTCTGTGGTTCCAGAATCTAAATATTTCCAGAGTCTCGTATGAAAATAAACAGAATATTTAGGTATTGAATGCCACCTTTGGCTTTTTAGACCAAATTATCAATCAAGTAATCTAGAAAATAATCCACAGATCAACCCATAATGAAAATAATCCTGGGTTGCAGCCTTTTTATTGTATTGCACCACACTGGAGAGGTACTACAAATCTGAATTTGTTAACTTTTTGTGTTAACATATTGTGTTACCTCGCACTTTATTAGGATGACCTGCTGACTCCGCGTCTGAACCACCCCTGCTGCTTAAATGATTGTTAGCTTCAGAGTTAATTTAACTGGCTCATGTGGTTTAAATGGGCCAGAACCGCCATTGCCAGCATAATTTAACTTTTGGCTCATCATCCTCCTTTGAAGTGAGGGAATACCTCTTACAGACCCCATCTAGCCAAATAGCACTGCCTCGACCTGTTTCTGGCTGCTCGGCCTGCTCTAATAGTCAGCTCTTAACAAATAGTGCTGAATAAATATATGGAGTCATATCAGTTTATTACCTAAGGCTTTACTGATCATTGCATAACATCTTTAATAGCTTATTCGGTTTTAAGAGATGATTGTATCGTTTCTGAGAGTTGTCAAGCCTGTTGTTAGAGTACAGCTGCAGCCACACTGTTGCCTCCACTGGCTGAATCATGGGTCATTTCTCAGGTGGGTTTGATGTGTGTGATAGTGCAGCTCTCACAGCTCTGATGGAGAAGGGTCTGGGATATAAACTGTGAGAGAGAGAGAAGACACTCACTGATTAGGTGACTGACATAGGTGTGTATAGTATTGTTTTTGTGATGAAAGTTGCTTGCACTTACATTAGATACAGCCTCTAAAATGACATCTTTCCCCTCATGACGGGATAAAACAGAAACTTTTAGGCGAACTGTCACTGTTTGGGCATCTGTAGAAAGATAGTTGCAAATACAAATGTATTTCTGTTAACTATTAACTACGTAACTGAAGCACAGAGATCCATGTGACCGACTGTACCTGAAGCTGAGCTGGTGGAGGAGTCGGTGATTTTGGTGGAGACTCCAGATGTGCTGCCACCTGCTGGCGAAGATGTGACACTACTGGAATGCAGAGTTGTGCTGGTTTCTGTCAGTGTTGTACCTGCTATGAGGACAAGGAAACTGTTAGTGAGCAGCAATTAAACAAACATTTGCCAATATTTTTTAGCAGTAACATAAAAAATAAATGTATTTCTTCAAATGTGAATGTTTGAAATGGCTTCAGCAGAGATCATAATGACCAACCTGTCGCCGTGGAGCCTGGGGATGCTGAAGTTGTGACGCCATCTAATGGTGTAGATGTAGTGCTGCTGCTTATTTGGCTGGTTGCTGTCGTAGCAAACACTGTGGACGCTGAGTGTGTTCTCACAGCTGATGATGCAGTGGTGCTGCTTGCTGTACTGGGTGCTGGTGTCGAAGAGACTGCGGACGAAGATGGAGGCACATCTGTCGCTGCAGATGTACTGCTTGTGCTTGTGCTTAGTGGTGTTGTGTCAGATGCTGTGGGTGCTAAAGGTGTGCTGGGTCCTGGAGAGGTGGATTCTGTAGATGACGTTGTGCTGACATCTGCTGGTGTGGAAATGCTACTGGCTGTTGTGTCAGAGGCTGTAGATGCTGAAGTTGTACTCAGTTCTGCAGGTGTAGATGATGTAGTGCTGCCTGATGTGCTGGGTGCTGTAGTGCCAGAGACAGTGGATGCTAAGGTTGTAATATTTGCTAGTGTGGTGGTGGTATTGTTTGTTGTGCTGAGTGCTGTCGTCACAAAAACTGAAGTTGTGTTGATATCTGCTGGCGTAGATGCGCTGCTGCCTGTTTGGCTGGTTTCTGTAGTAGCCGACACAAGGAAGGCCAAAGTTGTGCTCACATTCAATAGTGCAGATGTTGCTGAAAAGGCTGTGGATGATGTAGTTGCGGTGACATTTGCAGGTGTAGGTGTAGCACTGCTGCTTGTTGTGCTGGGTGTGCTTGGCTGCCCAGTGGTCAAAACTGCAGGTGCAAAGAAAGATTTGCAGTATCAGTCTTAAACCTCATCTCAGTCTTAAATCCTAAACTAACAGTGAAATTTTCTATTGTTTGGCTCACCCTCACTTACATTGGGTGCAGGTTGACCTGTAGTCAGGACAGCAGTCATTGAAAAACACGCAGGCCTCATCGCAATAACACCCTCTGAAACAGTTGGAGTTTTGACCGGGGCAACACAGCACGGGTGGATCTGCGCAGCCTGCAGCACACACAGCACGACTGTAAACAATAACTGTAATTTCACCACGTTATTTCAACATCACTTTGGTGTCTCACAAAATCACAATTGTCTGACTGTAACAAACAGGAAGAAAGTGGATGATCATCGGCACAGCTTGTGCTGCAGCAAGTACTGTAGATATAATGGTAGTAGCAGTTGTAGCTAAGAGTCTCTAGATTGAGGGGCCTGTGAGATATTTTGTGGCTGCGTGGCAGAGCTGTTAGTGCCCAGGGAAAGGCTAGAAAGAATCACTCCAAGTCAGAATGAGAGCGGTGAAAATGTTGGATACATTTTGGGTGGATGCAGCTTGGAAACATAGAAGGGATGCTGCAGATCATAGATGGGACTGAGGTGGAAGGAGGCTGCGTATGTTGCACTGGAGGAATGGGAGCAGGGAGTACAGTGTATGAGGTGGTATTGTGGATATTACCTGTTGGTCCTGTTTGAGCTAGAAAATAAAAAAAGACATTGACATGTGATTTCATTGGAATGCAGGAAAACAGCATATAAAAACCTCTTACACATAGTGGTCACAGCTATTCAAAAACCATCTGCTTGTATATGCCGGGGGTTCAATGCTATGGTTGGACCTCAGTGCGTCGTGCCACCTACTGCCACCCACTGGCCATTTGTTATAAGTGCAATGCAAATTTCTCAAAACCAAGATGATAATATTAATAATGATAATGATAATAATGATAATAATAAAAACATTATTTATAAAGCACTTTTCAAAACAAAGTTACAAAGTGCCAAAAGGCAAAGTAAATAAAACAAGATAAAAGCAATTAAAAACAGAATACACATAACAGTGTAAAATACTGAATAAGAAAACAGTTAAAATCACAGTGATTTAACCTGGGCTTTTCAGAACTATGAAGCTGGTTCTCATTTCACCGGGATAAATCACCTTGGCAACTTATGCTGAACAGCTAACCTGCTTACAGAGCAGGTTACCTTCAGAATATTGGATCACAGCCTCCCAACACCCCGACCTCTGACCAATCAGATCACTGAAGAAAAAGTATCTATGGACAAATGTCTGGAGTCTCAGGTAAAAAAGAGGAGCCTATATGTTTTTATAGGTCACCAGAATCCTTTCATTGTTCCAGGGCTGTATTTACACTGGTTTTGAAACAGAGCTTCTAACAAACACAGAGATCGTCTACACACGAAACACATGATTTTATCACTATTTGAAATTATACAAAGTTTATTTTAGTCCACTGCTGTTCTACACTGATTCCATCACTGCAGCTCAAAATAAGGAGACACCTATGTGATGAGAGCTAGGATAAAACAGATAATATTTTATTAGTAAAATAATCCACATGCTGTTAACTGGCTCCCGTTATCATAAATGCAACAATTCGGTCATAAAGACCTCATCAGTCATTCACTAGGCTACTTTGCCACCCTTTACTTCAGTAGCAGAAACAGTCTGGCATTACTTTAACGTGCTTTAAGTGACATATTCAGAGTAGTTTCATCATCATGCAACTAAACAGCAAATTATATTTTATACTAATTTCACATAGACCCATAGCTCAGTGATACCTGGCTGATTTTTGGATAGTGTTTTAAATGTTTATAAATTTTCCGTTTTAAGATTACAGAGTATCGTTTACATCCCAGGCCACTGACATTTCATTGTCTGGCAGTCCCAGACACTTCTGGTACCGTTTCATTGCATATGATATGAAGTAGTCTACTTCATTCACGGTTCTGATGATGTCACTCGCAGTAAACACCCCTGCCTGGTTTGACAGGAAAACCTAGAGTTGACTGAACTAGTAAATAACCACCTTTGCAGTACTGTTTATCCACACGGATAATGTTAGGGTTAGTCAAACCAGATAACGAAAAGATATCCTGGGTAAATTGAACTGGCTTCGCAGTACAGGCCTCTGATCTCCTCAGGCAGGTCATTCTAAAGTCATGGTGCTCTGACTGCAAAGGCTCTGTTGCCTTTGTGAATTAATCTAGACCTCGGAACAACAAGAAAAGATGCGTCTGATTTCAGGGTATGAGACGGAACATAGGGCATTAAAAGATCTGTTATGTAACTTCGAGCAAGGCCACTCAGGGCTTTGTAAGTAATCCAATAAAATCTTAAAAGCAATCAATCAATCAGGTACCCAATGTAGAGAAGCCAGGATTGCTGTGATGTGGTCATGTTTTCTAGTTCGAGTGAAAAGTTGCGGATAAGCTGGTGAAATGCCACAAAAGCTCTGCAGCTCAGGAATATCTCGCCAGTTCCTCTACAATAGGAGATCCTTGAAGGTAAATAAAATTTGGTAATGTCAAGTAACATCTAAGGCAGGGGTGTCAAACATACGGCCTGAGGGCCCGAACCGGCCCGAACCGGCCCGCCTAATGTCCAACCCGGCCCTCTAGATGACTTTGACTTTGTCGATGCACATGCGAAGGCTGAGAGGTTTCAGGAGCAATTCAAACAATGACCAGATACTTCATGTAAAATACTGCCCTAAAGGATTTTCCTCCTCAACCAGAATACAGCTCTCTGAAATAACAATGAATACTGACTATGGTCAGATTTAAAGATACTGAACATGTGCAAAATATTATCAACCAGCAGCTTCAGCACAAAATAGTCTTTATCAGATTTCTATCTTAAAACATTGTGGGTGCTAATCAAACCTTTACGTAATTTAACATAATTTCTGAATTAGTAATTTGTTTTTCCTCATACTTATTTACGAGGGTATTTTTCACATTGAGGTCAGTACAATTAGCACTGATAAATGACCTCTCACAGACATATAATATGATAACAGGTGGATGCTGTTTACCTACTACTTTTACTGCTTATGACCTATAAACTGAGTTAATGACTCAGCTAAAAATAAACTTAGCCTGATTCAGCAGGAGGTATTTTTATATTTAAAGTAGAACTGCACTCATGAGGCACACTGAATTATTTACCATTATTTTTTGTAATAATTTTCTCAGTCATGTCGTATTTGAACTATTTAATCATTCGGCAATAGATAAGGTTTTTACAGTCAGGTCAAAGATCAGTTAACCACAGCTCACTGGTTGCATAACTTTAACTGTGTATCCTAAACTGTCTATGAGTTAATTTTGTATTATGAGATGACTATGCCATGACTTAACTTAATTAAACCATTCAGTATTAAATGTGATAATGCGCAACTCACCATCATAGCAAGGCAGCAATCCCAGCAGGAGAAAGACGTACAGTTCAGACCAATGCATGACTCTGAGAGGCTGCTGAGTGTAAGGCTCACTTATAGATGTACACTCCTGACAAGAATAATCCTTTTGTCTGCTAGAGGAAAACAGCTAACTTATCTTCTCAGAGTAAACTCATGTTACGGAAGTTCTGTAATGATTTTTTTTTTCTGTGATGATTTAGAACAAAGTCAGACTGTAGAAATGTCAGGAATGCAGTTGGTGCTACACTTGAGACTGGAATGACTAGACTAATAGCGACACAAATGTAACCGCAGTGCATGTTTATTACAACAGTGTAGACTTTATTGAAAACCTAACAAAGCGCTGATATTCAAATACACATTATGACCAAGTGCAAGCAACATTTTGTATAATCATATATTGCACACAGAGTTTCTTTCCAACAGTATCCAAGAGTGAAAAAGAATCCATTTGTAGTTTTTTATACAGTATACACGCAGCAGTAAGAACATCATTTTGAATAAACAGCATGATTGGCAATGACACAAAAAGTCAGATATATTGTCAGAGTACAAGGATACCTTTTTAAAAAGTGCCTTTTAAAAAATAGACTTTACATAATGCCTGGGAGACTTGTACATAGACGGACTGTTAGACTTGGTGCTCCAGATTAAATCTATGGGCCATGTCTTATATCTCTATAATCTCTTATCACCAACAAATGACTCAGCCATAAATAAGAGCAGGGCCGACTGGGAAACCGAACTCCAAATACGCATTTCTGATGCTCAATGGGAAAAAGCGTTGGAAGCAGTTAACTCCTCCTCTAGCTGTGCTAGACTTTCTGTTATCCAATTTAAAATACTCTTTAGACTGCACTATAGCAGAGACAAACTCTTCAAACTTTATCCAGACAACACTACCGAAGCGTGTAACAGATGCTCCCAGATGCCCTGCAATCTGACACATGTTCTGGACATGCTCTAAATTGTCTAACTATTGGCAATCATTTTTTCAATCTATTCCTGAGATCCTAGGTATTTCTGTTAGTCCTTCGCCACAGATAGCTATTTTTGGCGTGCCTCCTGATGAACTTGTAACCACATCTATGCAGGACAATGTTATAGCTTTTGCATCCTTGATTGCACGTAGGAAAATCCTTCTCTTATGGAAATCCTCCCAGCCACCTTCCTTCAAATCCTGGCTACATGACCTATTATTTCTACTGAAGCTGGAGAAAATCAAATTCAACCTTAGAGGTTGTCCTGAAAAGTTTTATTCACACTGGAAACCACTACTTGATTATCTCAATAAACTCCCTGCTACCGAAATGTCCCCATGATTCTACGCCTACACCTTGCCCGGTCCACCGACCCCCTAGGTATGACCCTCTACACTCAGACTGGTTCAGGAACAGTGGGCAGAACTGCTGAACATGCAGAGACACAGACAGCAAACAAACAACCTATGTGACCCCCTCTTTCTTTCCTTTACTTTTTAAATTCTATTTAATTTTTTTATTTATGGCTTTATTTGTTTACTTATTTTTACTTATTATTTAACTGTGTGTATTTATTTGCTGATGCGTTGTTTTTTTTTTTTTTTTTTTTTTAGAAGTACTCACTATTATTTAAATTGAATTGGTTACATCAACCTGTTGATACAAAGATGTAAAGGTCTTCGAGATGGGGGTGGGTGGGGGGATATGCAGATAATGAAAATGTAACTCTCTTCAGATGTATTGTTCACCAGAACTGTGAATCAATTAAAAAAAAAAAAAAAAAATAGTGCAGATGTTGCCGAAAAGGCTGCGGTTGATGTAGTTGCGATGACATTTGCCAGTGTAGGTGTTGCACTGCTGCTTGTTGTGCTGGGTGTGCTTGGCTGCCCAGTGGTCAAAACTGCAGTTGGAAAGACAGATTTGCAGTATCAGTCTTAAATCCTAAACTAACAATGAAACCTTCTATTGTTTGGCTCACAAACAATAGAAAACAACTAAATTTATATACAGCACTTTTCAAAACACAGTTACAAAGTGGTAAAAGGCAAAGCAAATAAAACAAGAAAAAACAAGAAAAACAGGATACACAGTGTTTTAAATGTTTCTAGATTTTCTGTTTTAATAACAGATTATCATTTACATCCCAGGCCACTGACATTTTATTGTCTCACAGCCTCAGACACTTTTGGTACCATTTCATTGCATCTGATAAAGTAGCGTACTTCGTGTACGGTTCTGATTAGGGATGCAGCGGTTCTTGGTAAAATATTGAACCGATCGGTCCACCCTGCAAGGATCAATACGCCCCTGTGGATGGTAGGGCTGTCAAAATTGCTCAAAAATGACGTTGGAATATTCCCTCTAAAGATAACTCGAACCATTCAATTTTTTTTTTTTTTTTCCGCATTATGTCCACAAGAGGGCAAACTAATACAAGGAAACATACTTGTATATGTATTAATACAAGGTAACATAACTACTTGTAGGTATTTTTATTTCAACATAAACATCTTTGAAAACATTTACATACCTACACATTAAAACACATAAAACAATTATCTATAACATTACGTTATAAACGACCGTGGACCTCTCGCTCGTCTACCCTCTCAGACCTGTGGCCACACTGCCTGCGGAAGCACTGCGAATAGCCTCGAAGCGCCGGACCGTGACCGGCTCGCGCCCTGCAGCGATTGTTTCGGCGTCTGGTCTATTTTCTGCGCAAGCCATGAGCTAATGTGTCAAGCTGGGTGACGGAGACAACAGCTGGGAGCAGAACCACTTGTCGACCAGCGTGGAGAAATGCGCGTCTGATGCCAACGCCCACTCGCAAAGAGGACAGCTGCATTGGTGTGTTTTTTTCTCTCCACAATCGAATATCAATTTTCACATTCTAAGGTCCATTTTTTTTTTCAAATTCGAATTTTAATTCGAATTTAAAATATTCGTTGACAGCCCTAGTGGATGGCGGGTTTTCGGTTAATTTTGCATTGATGCTTTACAGGCCACTGTGTGTGTGCCTGTCCACAGGCTGACTCCATGGATGTATAAAGAGAACAGCCGAGTCAGCCTGCTGCACAGAAGCCCTCCCCGCGAGTTAAGG
Organism: Epinephelus cyanopodus; assembly: GCA_026686955.1. Classification (NCBI taxonomy): domain Eukaryota; kingdom Metazoa; phylum Chordata; class Actinopteri; order Perciformes; family Serranidae; genus Epinephelus; species Epinephelus cyanopodus. Next base: position 10,956,381 of record CM048926.1, on the reverse strand, counting down.
TCCAATCACGATTGTGGCTCCTCCCACTCACCCCCTCACACTGTTGTAACTGGAGCTGGGGAAAGTGACGCTCGCCTCACACAGAAAAGAAGCGGAAAAAACAAACAAAGAGAGCCATGGCAACTGCAAGCGGAGGAATTGAGAGACAGAAGTTTGAAGAGGCACCGGCTTCATACAAATCTCTGGTGTGTGGGATCATTTCTTCAAATGTGAATGTTTAAAATGGCTTCAGCAGAGATCATAATGACCAACCTGTCGCCGTGGAGCCTGGGGATGCTGAAGTTGTGACGCCATCTAGTGGTGTAGATGTAGTGCTGCTGCTTATTTGGCTGGTTGCTGTCGTAGCAAACACTGTGGACGCTGAGTTTGTGCTCGCAGCTGCTGATACAGTGGTGCCGCTTGCTGTACTGGGTGCTAGTGTCGAAGAGACTGCGGATGATGAAGATGGAGGCACATCTGTCGCTGCAGATGTACTGCTTGTGCTTGTGCTTGTGCTTAGTGGTGTTGTGTCAGATGCTGTGGGTGCTAAAGGTATGCTGGGTCCTGGAGAGGTGGATTCTGTAGATGACGTTGTGCTGACATCTGCTGGTGTGGAAATGCTACTGGCTGTTGTGTCAGAGGCTGTAGATGCTGAAGTTGTACTCAGTTCTGCAGGTGTAGATGATGTAGTGCTGCCTGTTGTGCTGGGTGCTGTAGTGCCAGAGACAGTGGATGCTAAGGTTGTAATATTTGCTAGTGTGGTGGTGGTATTGTTTGTTGTGCTGGGTGCTGTAGTGCCAGAGACAGTGGATGCTGAGGTTGTAATATTTGCTAGTGTAGTTGTGGTATTGTTTGTTGTGCTGGGTGCTGTAGTGCCAGAGACAGTGGATGCTGAGGTTGTAATATTTGCTAGTGTAGTTGTGGTATTGTTTGTTGTGCTGGGTGCTGTAGTGCCAGAGACAGTGGATGCTGAGGTTGTAATATTTGCTAGTGTAGTGGTGGTATTGTTTGTTGTGCTGGGTGCTGTAGTGCCAGAGACAGTGGATGCTGAGGTTGTAACATTTGCTAGTGTAGTGGTGGTATTGTTTGTTGTGCTGGGTGCTGTAGTGCCAGAGACAGTGGATGCTGAGGTTGTTGTATTTGCTAGTGTGGTGGTGGTATTGTTTGTTGTGCTGGGTGCTGTAGTGCCAGAGACAGTGGATGCTGAGGTTGTAACATTTGCTAGTGTAGTGGTGGTATTGTTTGTTGTGCTGGGTGCTGTAGTGCCAGAGACAGAGGATGCTAAGGTTGTAACATTTGCTAGTGTGGTGGTGGTATTGTTTGTTGTGCTGGGTGCTGTAGTGCCAGAGACAGTGGATGCTGAGGTTGTAATATTTGCTAGTGTAGTGGTGGTATTGTTTGTTGTGCTGAGTGCTGTAGTGCCAGAGACAGTGGATGCTGAGGTTGTAATATTTGCTAGTGTAGTGGTGGTATTGTTTGTTGTGCTGGGTGCTGTAGTGCCAGAGACAGTGGATGCTGAGGTTGTAACATTTGCTAGTGTAGTGGTGGTATTGTTTGTTGTGCTGGGTGCTGTAGTGCCAGAGACAGTGGATGCTAAGGTTGTAACATTTGCTAGTGTGGTGGTGGTATTGTTTGTTGTGCTGGGTGCTGTAGTGCCAGAGACAGTGGATGCTGAGGTTGTAACATTTGCTAGTGTAGTGGTGGTATTGTTTGTTGTGCTGGGTGCTGTAGTGCCAGAGACAGTGGATGCTAAGGTTGTAACATTTGCTAGTGTGGTGGTGGTATTGTTTGTTGTGCTGGTGCTGTAGTGCCAGAGACAGTGGATGCTGAGGTTGTAATATTTGCTAGTGTAGTGGTGGTATTGTTTGTTGTGCTGGGTGCTGTAGTGCCAGAGACAGTGGATGCTGAGGTTGTAACATTTGCTAGTGTGGTGGTGGTATTGTTTGTTGTGCTGGGTGCTGTAGTGCCAGAGACAGTGGATGCTGAGGTTGTAACATTTGCTAGTGTAGTGGTGGTATTGTTTGTTGTGCTGGGTGCTGTAGTGCCAGAGACAGTGGATGCTAAGGTTGTAACATTTGCTAGTGTGGTGGTGGTATTGTTTGTTGTGCTGGGTGCTGTAGTGCCAGAGACAGTGGATGCTGAGGTTGTAATATTTGCTAGTGTAGTGGTGGTATTGTTTGTTGTGCTGAGTGCTGTAGTGCCAGAGACAGTGGATGCTGAGGTTGTAATATTTGCTAGTGTGGTGGTGGTATTGTTTGTTGTGCTGAGTGCTGTAGTGCCAGAGACAGTGGATGCTAAGGTTGTAATATTTGCTAGTGTAGTGGTGGTATTGTTTGTTGTGCTGAGTGCTGTAGTGCCAGAGACAGTGGATGCTAAGGTTGTAATAGTTGCTAGTGTGGTGGTGGTATTGTTTGTTGTGCTGGGTGCTGTCGTCATAAAAACTGATGTAGTTGCGGTGACATTTGCAGGTGTAGGTGTAGCACTGCTGCTTGGTTGCCCAGTGGTCAAAACTGCAGGTGGAAAGAAAGATTTGCAGTATCAGTCTTAAACCTCATTTCAGTCTTAAATCCTAAACTAACAGTGAAATTTTCTATTGTTTGGCTCACCCTCGCAGGTTGACATGCGGTCAGGACAGCAGATCCCGAAAACCACGCAGCCCTCATCACAAAAACACCCTCTGAAACAGGTGGAGTTTTGACCGGAGCAACACAGCACGGGTGGACCTGCGCAGCCTGCAGCACACACAGCACGACTGTAAACAATAGGTGTAATTTCACCACGTTATTTCAACATCACTTTGGTGTCTCACAAAATCACGATTGTCTGACTGTAACAAACAGGAAGAAAGTGGATGATCATCGGCACAGCTTGTGCTGCAGCAAGTACTGTAGATATAATGGTAGTAGCAGTTGTAGCTAAGAGTCTCTAGATTGAGGGGCCTGTGAGATATTTTGTGGCTGCGTGGCAGAGCTGTTAGTGCCCAGGGAAAGGCTGGAAAGGATCACTCAGAATGAGAGCGGTGAAAATGTTGGATACATTTTGGGTGGATGCAGCTTGGAAACATAGAAGGGATGCTGCAGATCATAGATGGGACTGAGGTGGACGGAGGCTGAGTATGTTGCACTGGAAGAATGGGAGCAGGGAGTACAGTGTATGAGGTGGTGTTGTGGATATTACCTATTGGTCCTGTTTGAGCTAGAAAATGAAAAAAAGACACAGACATGTCATTTCATGGGAATGCAGGAAAAACAGCATTAACCCTTTTACAGAGTGGTCACCATGGCCATACACTGCCACCCACTGGCAGAAGATCACAACAAACTCTTCAAAATGCTTAATCAAACCTTTACATAATGTAACACAATTTCTGAATTAGCAATTTGTTTTTCCTCATGCTTTTTTATGAGGGTATTTTTCACATTGAGGTCAGTACAGTTGAGGTCACAGACATATAATATGATAACAGGTGGATGCTGAACCTACTAACAGGGTCCGACATTAACGGTTGCCCGAATGCCCGGGGCAAGTAAAATTAGCCGGCAGGCCAGCAGACCCTGCGCAGACATGCCCGATTGGGCAGGCAGCATCGACTCGGACACACACACATACTGGACAGCCTCTCAGGTCTTAGCCACTAACGTTAGCTCATGTACAACACAGGCACAGCTGTCAAGTCTCCTGTTTTGGCCACTGTCTTTGTTATGACCTATAAACTGAGTTAATGACTCAGCTAAAAATAAACTTAGCACCCAAGGCCAAAGACCTGATTCAGCAAGAGTTGTTTTAATATTTAAAGTAGAACTGCATTGTGAGGCACACTGAATTATTTACCATTATTTTTAGTAATAATTTGCTGAGTCAAGTTGTATTTGAACTATTTAATCATTTGACAATAGATGAGGGGCCTCATTTATAAAAGAATGCTTAGGATTCATAATAAAAGTTGACGTGCGCCCATTAGCTGAAAATGGCATGCGCCAAAAAATAATATGATTTATAAAATCATTTTACATAGGCACGTGGGGTAATGTCACTTTACTACAGGACGTCAGTGATATAAATGGAGGGGTAAATCCATTCACGCACTGCCTTCCCCTCCTGCCGTCATGTGCGTATGATAGGACTGTCAAAAGCACCATGAAATTGAGTTTGAATATTTTCGAATTAATTAGAGTTTGAATAATATTAGAATTTATTATCATTATTATTATTATTATTATTATTATTATTATTATTATTTAATTTTTTTTAACTTAAATTTAATTTACTGAAATTACGGCTTGTGCGCGAGCCATCTCCGCCCGAACGGATTCGCCGTGATATACAACATTATTGATAGTATTAATTAATTATTAATGGCATTCGAATTATCAAATTTAGGTTCGAACTCATAAAACATATATAGCCTATATATTCGAATATATTTATAACTTGGATTTTTTTTTGACAGCCCTAAATCACAACAGTCCTATTTACTGCTGGTATGTTCGCACGGGATTAGTATTACCTGAGGTAATTGTCCGGGACCCTTTTACAGAGGGTAAAAGTCACGGTAATCTTTACTGACATCGTGCGGTAATGATTACTGACATGGCACATTCGGACGGGGACTAAAATCTCTGGTAATTATTACTTTACCCCACGTACCTATGTAAAACTAATGCCGTCTGAATAGGGCTAAAGACACTCGATGACAAGAGCTTTCCCTCCGTTCATTACGCTAATGAACCAACTCACCTGGCTGCCAGATGATGCACGGAAGTGAACGCTCTTGTCGTCCAGTCTCTTTGGTGGAGAGAGACGAGGAAAATAAACAGGCATAAATATGGCAATTAATCCCTTTTAATTTACTGTGCAATTAACAGACTCGCGACAGGCCTAATTATGATTCCCAGTCCCGTTTGCTCCCGTTGACTTTTTTTCCCATCCTGTCCCAATCACGTGAAGAATAGTGAAACCGATTCCCATCCCGTGGGAATCCCACGGGAATCACGTGACCCGTTGGACTCCCGAAAAAATGTCAGCTTCTAATGCAAATCACCTCATGAATGCGATCTGCATATAAATAAGCCGGCATGCGAGTGTTCTCTCGTTGTGTGAGTCACGGCAACGGGTGAGAAACGAACCAAAAAACTGAATTTCTCCGAGACTGTGCTAGAGACCCTTTAACGGGAGGTGGAGGACTGAAGAAAGATTTTATTTGGTGGCCATATCAGCGGGATCACTAATAAAAGAAAGCAAAAAAAGTGGCAACACATCAACACTGCTGATGCTCTCAGCTGTGTCTGTGAGACTGCACGGACAGTGACAGAGAAAAAAAAAGTGGTCTGATCTAAAGGTAGACCAAATATTTCTACTCCTTTACCAACATGTAGTTGATGTGTTGCTTTTAAATTTGAGGATGTTTGATGTTGATGTGCGACATAAAGAATCAAATTTATTAAAGGTGGAGGCAAAAAGGAGTATGTGCCAGTGCCATCTTGCCCAATTACGCAGGAGGGTCACCACAGTATTTATATGTTTATGGCAATTAGTCTGATCTGATGACTCCCGGCCTGAATTACAGCATGAACCAGTGGTATCTCTGTCCCAAAATACAACGTGTAATTTGAAATAAAATTCAAAGATGAAAGTGTAATAGGTGAACACGTTTCTTCATGCTGGTTTTGTCATGAACAGCACATGTCTAAGTAGGGCTGATGAAACGATTGTGCTTAATGGCTGTATTTCGAGACATGATAAATGCACTGGAAATATTTAGCTAAATAAATAAATATATTCCACGCTGTCGTGCCATCCAACATACAACGTTTGTATGAAACAATTATCACTCGCTCCGAGTGCAAAATAAGGCTGCTGGATTTAATTTCAATGATAAGGTGGATCTAAGGTGGATACAGCGTGACATTAAATTTGTGTGAGACATCAATAAAAATCTGACTCCACTTCTCCACCTCACCGTCTGTGTCACCACTTCCCAGTGTCTCCAAAATGTGCGCACGCATGACTCAGAGTTTACTTACAGATGCGCACATTCTCCTGCTAAGTTTATTTTTTATAAATCACAACCTTTGCATGGGAAGTGCCGTATGCCACTTTCAAGCCCCGTTTTGTGCGTAAGCAACCTTCATAAATGAGGCCCCAGGTTTTTACAGTCAGGTCAAAGATCAGTTAAACACAGCTCACTGGTTGCATAACTGTAACTGTGTATCCTAAACTGTCTATGAGTTAATTTTGTATTATGAGATGACTATGCCATGACTTAACTTAATTAAACCATGCAGTATTAAATGTGATAATGCGCAACTCACCATCATAGCAAGGCAGCAATCCCAGCAGGAGAAAGATGTACAGTGTAGACCAATGCATGACTCTGAGAGGCTGCTGAGTGTAAGGCTCACTCATAGATGTACACTCCTGACAAGAATAATCCTTTTGTCTGCTAGAGGAAAGCAACGACCTTATCTTCTCAGAGTGAACTCATTACTCATCACTCACTCATTACGGTAGTTCTGTCATGATTTGATTACTGGAATGACTTGTCTAACAGCGACACAAACGTAACCACAGTGCATGTTTATTACAACAGTGAAGACTTTAAACCTAACAAAGCGCTGACATTCAAATACACATTATGACCAAGTGCAAGCAACATTTTGTGTAATCATATATTGCACACAGAGTTTCTTTCCAACAGTATCCAAGAGTGAAAAATAATCCATTTGTAGTTTTTTTATATAGTATTCACGCAGCAGTAAGAACATCGTCTTTGAATAAATAGTATGATTGGCAATGACAAAAAAGTTAGATATATTGTCAGAGTACAAGGATACCTTTTTAAAAAGTGCCTTTTAAAAAATAGACTTGAAAGCTGGACATCAGGTTTTTGAAAGAATGCAAAATCACTGAACAAAGTGGGTGCGGTAGTAGTCTTGTTTTTAAACCATGATATACTTTGTGTATAACAGCAAAAAAGTTGTCATTGTCCTGAAGAGCTGAACTTAAAGAAATCTTCATTCACGCGGGTCATGTTTTTACCACATCATGTTTGGCAGCTTAGTTTCAAGAAAAGAAAAAAAAGAACATTCATTCTGTCTGTTTTTGTCACATATGGTGAAATATGATATCAGTGAGGAGTTTTCTTGTAAACTTCTACAGTGATGTTTCTACCAGTGATTAAAACTCTCACAGGGTTTTTTAAGTGCTGTGTCTCATCCGTACATTTGTCATATATTCACACTCTCCAGCTCTCTCCAAACTCTTGAATGCTCCTGGCACGGGTACCATCTGGCTTCATCAAGTCATTCTGCTTTTGACCGTCAAAGTTCCCACACAGACCTCCCACTTTCCTTTTATATATGCGTGGTAGAGTGATCCCTGTAGGAACAACATCAACAATACAATTTCAACAATGACTCATTTATTGACATGGGATGGGATGATAACTTGTGATTTAAGGATTTGTTAAGGATCCTACAGACTGCAGGACTACTGCTAATTCTGTTAGACTTGTTTAATGAGGTGAAGATGAGTTACCTGCTGTGCTGTGTCCATCAAACTCCACTAACAGGCCAAAGTCGGTCCTCAGGTAGATGCGAGAGGAACGTTTCCAGATTTTCAGACCAGCAGCTGGTGAGGCGGGAGTATTTGTTCTCCTTCCATCCACCTGGAGCGAGACAGAGAGGGGGATGTGTTAATGCAGTTTATCATATTTAAGTAGACTTAAATATGCGTGGGTTCTCTCCAGGTACTCCAGCTTCCTTCCACAGTCCAAAGACGTGCAGGTTAATTGATGGCTCTAAATTGACTGTACGTGTGAATGTGAATGGTTGTCTGTCTCTATGTGTCAGCCCTGTGATAGTCTGGTGACCTGTCCAGGGTGCACCCTGTCTCTCACCCATTGTCAACTGGGATACTTCTCCAGACGCCCTGCGATCCCTAACAGGATAAGTGGTTACGTAAAATGAATGATTGACTAAGTAGACTTGTCTGATTGAGTATTTCTTCTTCTATGATTATGTGTATTTTGTGCAGGAATTTGCGAAACATACATTTTTAGTCATGCCTTTATCGTGTCTCATGAGATGGCTTTTCATACCATAATATTTAGATGACTATTGGATGGATTATCATGAAAATTGTTACTGATATTTATGGTACACACAAGTGGAATCTTACTGACTTTGGTCATCCCCAGACTTTTCCTCTGACACCGCCATGATAGTGGCATTTTTCCCCCCAATTTTCAGATAAATGTCCATACAACTAGGCCTATTTGATGGCTCGTCATGAAATTTCATTCATATCACAGAATGACTTGTAATAATTTTGGTAAACACATTTCAGCTATATCTTCTCATTGGGTCAAAGTTTTAATTTGTAATTTCTGAACAAATACTTGCAAAACTTAAGACTTTCATCCTCAGCTTGACATTTTATACCTTCTCAAAATCAGCATATTAGCAATATTATCAGCATGTTGATGTTAGCATTTAACTCAAAGGTCCACTGTGTGTCAGTACTTGAAATTTAGTAGTCAATACCAGTAGGATTCTCAATACCTAATGTGATACCAGCGTAAAAAACAACATAACAAAAAAATCATATGTACTTGAATATACACTCCTTTTCTTAAAACATCCATCTTTAATCTAAATTTCATTGTAAGTCCTGATGAGCAGCCTCAAAGGCAAAGTACTAATTATTACTAATTAATTACTAATTACTAATTAATCAGATTTTGTCGTATAGGAAACATATTAATTTATATATAGCCTGCAGTATATTATCATATTCTTCCTCCATTGTTGTTGTTGGTGTTAAGTACTTTTACTTTTCAGATGTGATGGTTGGTCTTTGTGGTACGCTATTTATCCAATCCCTCCTGCAAAAGGTGACAGTGATGAGCGCAGTGTTTTAACAAAAGTTGAACATTCTTTTCAGCTCTTGGTGACCAGTAAAAAACGCTAAACATGTAGCGCCTGTTTTCGATAGCCTGAAAACATATTTTTCACTCTTCAGACAGTAACTGTGACCTTGGTAATGTCAGTTTATTTATTATGGCTTTGAGCTTCTTTGAACAAGTGATTATATGCAGAATTGTATTAAACATCCAGAAAATAGCCTCAAGGTATGGCAATTTAAAAAGTGCTACTGCTTAAATACGCTCAAGCTTCTTTGCGACTCTCTTAAAATGACATAGCTCAGACTGATTTTTAGAGGATAGTCCAGGGGCCAAGGCAGATTTTTGTATCACTTAAAGGGACCAAACAGTTTTGGTATTTTTGACTTCCTCTGTGTCTCTAGTTTACATTTTGGTATGATAAACCTGCCTATCTACAGTAGTAGCTTAATAATTTGTTTTGGATGATCTTTGGGTCCTCCCCCTGAACCCATCTCTCAGAGAACAGTGATTTATTTTTGAACAAAATGTCACTATTGTTCCAAATCAGGTAACTGTGTGGTGAAAGTATTATTTCAAACCAAACAAATTAATACAACACATACAACATAACAAATCCACAGGACACCACTGATAACAAACAATGTAACAACCACAAACAACAACAACAACACAGTTTGAAAGGGGGATGGAAGAAGCCAGACCTGTCAGGATAACAAATTTTGCTGGACGATTAATTGTGTCAGAAATTATTGTGATAATAGTACGGAATATTGTGCTTTTAAGACCATTTTTATTATTGTTGTAATTTTGCTGTTTTTAGACCATTTTTAAAACTAATATAATGATAATAATGGCATATTGATGCAAGTACACCCTTTTAAAGAGAAAGAAACATTTATTTAACAAGAATATTTAGGAATGCAAAAAAAGAACATTTAAATATCCAAAAGAATACGTAAAAACATCGAAATAAATTAATAAAAATAGACTGTCAGTCTCTCACTCTCAGGTGTGCAGTTAAGTTGGTCGTATTCGCTGTTTTTGTTGGGATGGTTTTAGAACAAAGAAACAAACTCACCGGCTTGTCCACATTACTGGGCTCCACCTTGTTATTTGGTGTAAATCCAGAGCACTCCCACACGTGGCATTTGGTTTAGGAACAAATTCTGTCTTTCTCACGCTCAACTCACTTTTTATGTTCTCCGCCTCGTCTCCACCTCACGAAGATCGCACTGTGTGTGTGTGTGTGTGTGTGTGTGTGTGTGTGTGTGTGTGTGTGTGCGCGCGCGTGCGTGAGTGCGTAAAATGCACCTGTTCAAACAGCAATTTTTTATCCCACTTCCATTAAAGCATAACTAAATGCATTTTATTATATCTGGGTGTCAGTCTGGGCTTTGGCCTTGGAATCGATCTTTTCACAAAAAAAAATAAAAATGGAAATAATATTAATGTATGATATTTTTTAAAGCTACCTTTCGCAAAGTGCATTTTTCCGCTTATGCAAAGCACATTTTTTGCACTTAAGGCTGGTTCACATTACACGACTTTCACCCTGATTTTGCATTGCGGAGACTATCATAATCTTTTCAGTGTTCACACTTGGTGATGTGTTTCTGTACATGCAAGATAAAGTCTGACTGCTGAAAAAATATGTCAATATTGCAGCTTTTTTACATGCTCTTTCTGTCTCTCCTTCGCTCTCTGTCTCTCTCATCTACACACAAACATGTGTTAAGTGCCAATGGGGAAATAACATATGACAGAGCATAATTTAGCGCACATCATCTGCCTCACTGCTGTCGTAACACCTCACAGAGAAAATATCAAGGAGCACTGGTTATTTCCCTCAGCGCTTTCACAAATGCCTGTGGGTGGGCAAAATATATGATGATATTATCCCATGAACAAAATAGTGTGTCTGCTGAAAAGGAGCCAAAGGAAAATGAGATGGAGGCAGTGTGGTGTTAAAAATGCCCCTGATACTCACCATCAGCCTGCGATGCTTCTTGAACTCCACGGTGTGATCGTACACTCTGATCTTAAGCTCTTGCAATCTGTGGTGTTCCTCATTTTCATCACTGTCGTCATCATGTTTGTCACCATCATCATCGTCGTTGTCGTCGTCATCATCATCTTCATCTTCATCTCTAACTCTGCGACTGTGGTCCTCGTCACTGCTACTGTCATCATGATGGTGACTATCATCGTCATCATGTGCGGTATTGATGCCCTCGATGTGGACGTGTGGAAGGTTATTTGGCAAGTTGTTGGTTCGGACCAGCACATACGAGTGCTCACCCTCAAAGTCATGCTTCATTTTATCAAAGGTTCTGTACTCTGGGTCTCCTGTGATGGTGCACTGACTGAAGCCTGTGGAGTCACACATGTAGAGCAGTTAATACATGAGTGAACAAGATGTAACATAGTTTGTATACATCACAGATTTAAATGTTCAGAGTTACAGCACCTGTGGACTGGCAGTAGTAATCGCCCTCCTCATTTTGAAGACAGACAGCGTTTCCATCGCACTCATCATTGTCATCGCAGTCAATCTCCCCCACGCCATCATCTTTCTCACATTCACATTTCTGACGACAGTGGTCGGTATACCACACTTCATTGAACTGACAAAAAAAAACAGTCATTGTAATAGTAGGACATCAGTGTCCACATGCACCATTTTTGGCAGCAATACTCAGCCTTTCAGAAGGTAGAACTGAGCATTTGACACTATTCAACTCTTGTGGCGTCACTGAAGAGTCATTGTACTACTCACATGATGTTTGGTGCCATTTCTGTCCACACATCCACATTGTTGGATGGGCACACAAACCCTCCCTCTCCGTACAAAACCGTCATCACATACACATCCTGGCACACAGCCATCATCATCACTGCAGCGAGGCGGGCCATTCAGGTATGTACAGGTTGGACTACAGGTAGGGATACACGTGGTGTAATGACTGTTCGCTGGGCAGGATGGTGCTAGAGAGACAGAGTCATAGAGACAGAGTATATACTTAGATCTAAATGTAGAGTCTGGTGACTAATATGTAAAGAAGGATGTACATTATGGAGAAAGGGAATTGGCTTGGGCATTATCATGGTGTTATGGTATTCCAGGGTATTTTGAAATCCTGACGGTATGATTTTCATTGCTGCTGAAAATACAGATGCTCCTCTTTCAATTAAACTCATACTGAGATGCTGTATTGAGGGTGTATGTATTATATGTATGTAATGCCACACATTAATTCTATCAAATACTGTATACCCTGGTGAAATTTAAGGAGTGTTTGAAGGTATGAAAAAAATACATACCGCCCAAGTCTGATAGGGAAATAAAAACTGGAAACTTACTTGGTACAGGCGTAGTTGGTGGTTGTGGTCTAGCTGTTGTAGATTGTGGCGTAGCTGTAGTTGTAGGCTCAAGTCTTTGTGTTGTTGAATGTGGTTTAATGGTTGTGGTAGGTAGTGGTCCGGCTGATGTTGTGGGCTTTGGTGTAGTTGTTGTGGGTTGGGGTTCAAGGGTGGTTGGTGGTTGAGGTTTCATGGTTGTTTGGGGCTGTGGCTGAGTTTCAGTTGGAGGTTGTGGTCTAGCTGTAGTTGGAGGTTGTGGTCTAGCTGTAGTTGGAGGTTGTGGTCTAGCTGTGGTTGATGGTTGTGGTTGAACAGTTGTTTGGGGCTGTGGCTGAGTTTCAGTTGGAGGTTGTGGTCTAGCTGTAGTTGGTGGTTGTGGTTTAACGGTTGTTTGTGGCTGAGTTTCAGTTGGAGGTTGTGGTCTAGCTGTAGTTGGTGGTTGTGGTTTAACGGTTGTTTGTGGCTGAGTTTCAGTTGGAGGTTGTGGTCTAGCTGTAGTTGGAGGTTGTGGTCTAGCTGTAGTTGGTGGTTGTGGTTTAATGGTTGTTTGTGGCTGAGTTTCAGTTGGAGGTTGTGGTCTAGCTGTAGTTGGTGGTTGTGGTCTAGCTGTAGTTGGTGGTTGTGGTTTAATTGTTGTTTGTGGCTGAGTTTCAGTTGGAGGTTGTGGTCTAGCTGTAGTTGGAGGTTGTGGTCTAGCTGTAGTTGATGGTTGTGGTTGAACAGTTGTTTGGGGCTGTGGCTGAGTTTCAGTTGGAGGTTGTGGTCTAGCTGTAGTTGGTAGTTGTGGTTTAACGGTTGTTTGTGGCTGAGTTTCAGTTGGAGGTTGTGGTCTAGCTGTAGTTGGAGGTTGTGGTCTAGCTGTAGTTGGTGGTTGTGGTTTAATGGTTGTTTGTGGCTGAGTTTCAGTTGGAGGTTGTGGTCTAGCTGTAGTTGGAGGTTGTGGTCTAGCTGTAGTTGGTGGTTGTGGCTTAGCTGTAGTTGGTAGTTGTGGTTTAACGGTTGTTTGTGGCTGAGTTTCAGTTGGAGGTTGTGGTCTAGCTGTAGTTGGAGGTTGTGGTCTAGCTGTAGTTGGTGGTTGTGGCTTAGCTGTAGTTGGTAGTTGTGGTTTAACGGTTGTTTGTGGCTGAGTTTCAGTTGGAGGTTGTGGTCTAGCTGTAGTTGGTGGTTGTGGTCTAGCTGTAGTTGTGGTTGTGGCTTAGCTGTAGTTGGTAGTTGTGGTTTAACGGTTGTTTGTGGCTGAGTTTCAGTTGGAGGTTGTGGTCTAGCTGTAGTTGGAGGTTGTGGTCTAGCCGTGGTTGCTGGTTGTGATCCAGCTGTAGGTTCTTGACTTTCTGTTGTTTGGGGTTGGGGTCCACCTGAGGTTTGGGGTTCATTAGGTGTAGCTGGTTGCCCTGGGCTTGTTGTCATTTGAGGGTTTTCTGTAATTTCAGGTTCTGGTTGCTCTGAAGTTTCAAGTCCTGGGTGTGTTGTTGTTGGGTGGGGTCCAGCTGGGGTTTGGGGCTCATCAGTAAATGATGTATCTGGTTGCTCTGGTGCTGCTGTTGTTTTGGGTCCATCTGTAATTTCAGGTTCTGGTTGCTCTGAAGTTTCAAGTCCTGGGTGTGTTGTTGTTGGGTGGGGTCCAGCTGGGGTTTGGGGCTCATCAGTAAATGATGTATCTGGTTGCTCTGGTGCAGCTGTTGTTTTGGGTCCATCTGTAATTTCAGCCTCTGGTTGCTCTGAAGTTTCAGCTCCTGGGTGCTCTGTTGCTGGTGGGTGGGGTCTAGATGTTGTTGTTGTTGTTGATGTTGTTGGTAGCTGTGGTTTTGTTGTTGGGACATTAGGATTTGAAGTTTCTGGAGTTGTAGTTGTTGCTGGCCTTGAAGGGGGTTGTGTATCACAATTGGTTGTGGCTGCTGTTGTTGTGGGGGTGGTTGTTGTTGTGGCGGTGGTTGTTGATGGTTGTTGTGGTTTTGATGAAGTTGCTGTTTGTGATTGTGCAGCAGTTGGGCTGGTGGCTGGAGGACGCTCTGGACCTTCTGTTACAACTGGATTGAAGGTTGATGGGGCAGGTTTTGTTGGTTTGGCCACATCTGTAATTACAGTTCACAATCCAGTCAGTCGCACTCATTTTCAGTTGTGATGTGTTTGAATTAAATTGAATGTCAATAGGAGGACATAATTACCTGTGCAATGCCCACGGTGAAGTGATACATCATCTATGGCAACATCAGACTGATCGCTGGAACCTATACGTCCCTCAAATATGATCTAAAAGTAAGTACACAGGTTATTACTGAAGTATTGTATGTTTTTTATAGCATAGATTAATTGTGTCCGATTGCACTCATTCTTTGTGGAAGGTAGGAGTACCCTATTAGTGTTTTGCTCTATTTTGCACATTAGATGGTTTAGGAGAAGAAACCTCTCACCTGGAAAGCTCCAGTTGTTGTGATGTCCACCTGAGCCAGGTGCCACATATTTCCTTGGTCATTTCGCTTCCTCCAAACAGCATTGGCTAAGTTGTTCTGGAGCAGATAAACATGGAGGCCCATTGTGTCTGCTGAGCCGTACATATGGTACCAGAACTGCAGACACTGAGGACCAGAGTCAGAACACTCAGAGCTGATAAGACGAGACGTGTCTCCATATGATGCGCTGTTGGCTTCAATGTAAAGATAGTGTCCATCTGGTAAAGGACAGACGAGATAGATAGTAAAAGTAGTTAAAGTAATGCACAGCATATTATAAAGTTTTCTTAGATCATGTCAAAAGTTTCAGGCATGCCAAGTTGCAGCTGAAGCTGACTGCTGAAAGACCAAAAATGTCTTAATTATTTGTCAGCAGCTCTACTGCCACTACCTCAGGATTCTACGGAAAAATAATTTATCTAGATGACATGCAGTACATCAGAAACTCTTGACAGCCTACCATTCTGTTTGACAAGGAGGAAATACTTCAACGGCCAACAGTGTTTTTTTCCCCACAGTTATTAGTGTGACCTTGACTTTATGTTTTCCCTGGCAGTTCTACACCAGCTTTACTTGGCCTCTGTCAGAAGGCTAATTACCTCCTGTGGTGTGATCTGAAGATGGCCCTGTCATCATAGTGGGAGTGGAGCCACTATGCCTTGTCCAATCAAAAACATCTGTAAGAAGTTGACTCCACTGACAGAGATCTTGTTCAAAATTACAGTCGAGTTGGCACACTGGAAACAAAAGTCAAACATATATTTAGATCACCAGAAATCACAAAAAACCTCGATGTGGAAAAATGAATTTAAATTCAAACACTGGGGGTGTACCAGTGCTGCTGTGGAATTAGCACTATACCTGGGTGCGGTGGTTTTCCATCAGCTGGAGCTACAGTGACATTGCTGTCATTAATGATGGCAGTTGTTGCTTCCACTGCAGGAGGTATGGTGACATTTGCTACAGGGGGCAGAGCTGTAACATTGACCAGAGGAGGCTCTGGGGCTGCAGTGGTTGCAAAAATAGGTTAATACCTGCAAATATTTTAAACATTACCAGGCTACACAGCCTTCAGATAAGCAACATTTTTAATGCTTAGTGGTGTGGTACTTATTTAGTGTGCATGTTTCTTACCAGAGCATCGTCCACGATAAAGCTTTACATCATCTATTGCCACATCGGATTCTTCATTGGAGCCTCTACGCCCCTCAAAGATGATCTGAGTTGGAAAAAAAATCCTGTGTTACCATTTGTAAGATGTCTCTTCTAGTTAATATTTTATAGTGATGGCATCATTGGCTGACACTCTTTAAATCTACTGAGTGCCTGGCGGAAGATGTCTGACCTGGAAAGCTCCAGTTGTTGTGATGTCCACCTGAGCCAGGTGCCACATATTTCCTTGGTCATTTCGCTTCCTCCAAACAGCATGAGCGTATCTGTTCTGGAGCAGGTACACATGGAGGCCCATTGTGTCTGCTGAGCCGTACATATGGTACCAGAACTGCAGACACTGAGGACCAGAGTCAGAACACTCAGGGCTGATAAGACGAGACGTGTCTCCATATGTCACATTGCTGGCCTCGATGTAAAGATAGTGACCATCTAGAAAAGATGAAATGATCAAAGTTTTCAGATACGCTTTCCATGGTGAGACAGGTTCTTTCCTCTGTCATTATTGAACATATTACATAGAGAAAGAGTGTATTACCACCAGTGTGGTCAGCAGAGGGCCCAGTCATCAGGGTGGGGGTGGAACCACTTTGCCATGTCCAGTCAAAAGCATCTGTGATCATTTGATCCCAGCTACAAAGGTTGCTGTCGAAGCTACAGTCCATATTGCAGACTATAAAGAAACATTTGCAATAAATTAACATGAACTAAGTAATTAGGCCCTTATACAACTGCCCAAAATGTAGACAATCTGTAACCTATATTACCATCAGAAATTGTTCATTCACTCCACAAAAATGTTAATTTTGAACCACTCAGCCTTCTGATGCAAAAACAAGAGGCCCATAAAATATAGCTTCCTGAGCTCTGTACCTGAGTGTGCTAGTGGTCCGTTAACTGGAGCTGTATGAGGGAGCTGAGCTGTGACATTGACCAGAGGAGGCTCTGGAGCTGCAGTGGTTGGCACAGGGACACTTGGACCACTCAGATCTGCAACAGTGTAAGAACGGTTAATACCTGCAAATATTTTAAACATTACCAGGCTACACAGCCTTCAGATAAGCAACATTTTTAATGCTTAGTGGTGTGGTACTTATTTAGTGTGCATGTTTCTTACCAGAGCATCGTCCACGATAAAGCTTTACATCATCTATTGCCACATCAGATTCTTCATTGGAGCCTCTACGCCCCTCAAAGATGATCTGAGTAGGAAAAAAAATCCTGTGTTACCATTTGTAAGATGTCTCTTCTAGTTAAAATTTTATAGTGATGGCATCATTGGCTGACACTCTTTAAATCTACTGAGTGCCTGGCGGAAGATGTCTGACCTGGAAAGCTCCAGTTGTTGTGATGTCCACCTGAGCCAGGTGCCACATATTTCCTTGGTCATTTCGCTTCCTCCAAACAGCATGGGCGTATCTGTTCTGGAGCAGGTACACATGGAGGCCCATTGTGTCTGCTGAGCCGTACATATGGTACCAGAACTGCAGACACTGAGGACCAGAGTCAGAACACTCAGGGCTGATAAGACGAGACGTATCTCCATATGTCACATTGCTGGCCTCGATGTAAAGATAGTGACCATCTAGAAAAGATGAAATGATCAAAGTTTTCAGATACGCTTTCCATGGTGAAACAGGTTCTTTCCTCTGTCATTATTGAACATATTACATAGAGAAAGAGTGTATTACCACCAGTGTGGTCAGCAGAGGGCCCAGTCATCAGGGTGGGGGTGGAACCACTTTGCCATGTCCAGTCAAAAGCATCTGTGATCATTTGATCCCAGCTACAAAGGTTGCTGTCGAAGCTACAGTCCATATTGCAGACTATAAAGAAACATTGCAATAAATTAACATGAACTAAGTAATGAGGCGCTTATACAACTGCCCAAAATGTAGACAATCTGTAACCTATATTACCATCAGAAATTGTTCATTCACTAGACATAAATGTTAATTTTCAACCACTCAGCCCATAAAATATAGCTTCCTGAGCTCTGTACCTGAGTGTGAGGGAAGGACTTCCGTAGTTATGGGAGGAAGTTCAGTTCCACCACCCAGGCCAGGGAAGGTACCTAAAGTGAAGTAATTATTGACTTTATTTAAACCCTGAGACATCTGGTGTGGTTATGGTTTGAGGTCTTAATTTATTTGCACCATTAAAGCCGTTTCACACCAAGCGCGGATAATGGGCCAAAAAAATCACAAGGAAATTTATAAAAGAAAAGATTCCGTGGGTTCTTATGAATGTGGAACATTAGTGTGGGAAAAGATATATTCGGATGGACCTCGATTCTAGTGGATTTCTGCCTGCGTAAATATATACCATATATTTGTTCCAACTGATGTCATACGTCAGGACATTGCTAGCTTGCTGCCAAAATGGGGAACGTCTTATCAAATTTTTTTTTACAAACTCTGATGACTACCACAGCAATCAAATAAGGGACAATATATGGCTTGAGATTGTCCAGCAGCTGCTAACGCTATGTTAGCAGAATGGGGCTAGCCACAACAGCTAGCGTTAGAATCAAACTTGTGGCCTACCGTGGCCTACATCTTTATTCAAATTCATTCTTCTTTTAATTAGAGGTGAACGTCACCTGAGCATGCCCCAAAGTGTATGGAAATGTCATCAATGGCCACATCTGATTGATCAGTAGAGCCTCGAATTCCCTCCACTATGATCTGAAAGAGGATGGAAAAAATATTGTTTCACTATATAGAATACAATGAACATGTCGGCCCATTTATTGTCTGTTTATAGTGTCGTACTTACTTGGAATGGACCAGACACTCTGATGTCAACATTTCCCAGATGCCATTCTGGTCCCTGGTTGTTCCTCATGGACCAGAGCTTGCTAGCTTTGTTGTCTTTGAGCAGGTAGATATTGAGGGCCATGGCAGTGGCTGAACCATACATATGGTACCAGAAGTTCAGACAGAGTGGGCCATTATAATGGCAATTTGAGCTCCACAGACGAGCTGAATCTCCATGGGTTATACCGTTTCCCTCAATGTACATGTAGTAGCCAGCTAGAGAAATGTTGAAAACAGCACAATAAACATGAATAATGAAATACAGATGCAGCAGATGTGATAGTGTGACCTGAATTCAGATTTTACCTCCAGTGGTGTGGTCTTGATTTGGGCCAGTTAAACTTGTTGGGGTGGGTCCTGAGTGTCTTGTCCAATCAAAACTATCCTGTACCAGCTGCTCCCACCCACATAAATTTCTTTCAAAGTCGCAGTTTATGGGGCAGACTATGAAAAATCACATAAACACAGTGGAAATCATAAGCATTATGAGCAAATTATGCATAAGAATATTAGAGTATGAGATATATGAATGAATCAACCACAAAAAATATTATTTCATCCAATCTTTACATAATTATATCATGGTCATTCAGATATATTCAAGACAGTTATACAGTTATATATTAAACATCTCTCCAGGTTTTTGAGACAATTATGAATAAATTATTAATCATAAATTGGATTATGCCACTGATAGTCCAACCCAGCACCAAATAATCCTTCCCAACTGTGAATGCTCTTACAAGGCTGATCAGGTGTTGGAGAGGTGGGAGTTGGAGTTGTTGGAAGAGCTGCAGTTGTTGGGGGGTCAGCTGAAATGGGGACAACAGAACGAAAAGCCAAACAAACGAAGAAACAAAAAAAAAAAAAAAAAGGGAAATGAGTTCACACCCTTAACCTTTCTGGTGCCCTAGCAGAGCATTTGCATGAGGCAACCCCCTCCAAATCTGAATCACCTAGTTCCTCCAACGTTGCTTATTTCATTGACAAAGAAACATAAAACCATTGACTTAGACACAGCTCTAGGCAGTTGCCTAGTTTGCTTATGCAGTGGGTCGGCCCTGTGACATAATCCAAACAATGAAAAACAGAAGGAGAAAGATTTAAAGTTAAGGGAAAAGAAAATTAATAAGTAAGAAATACAGGACATGTGAAAGAATAACTTCATCTAACCTTTCGTTATAATAAATCACCATATTTCATTTTGTCATTCAGTCACAACCAGATACCATTGCACATACATCAGGACTCCAGAGCTTTGTTGCACATATCTGTCAGATGCGCCAAAACAATTTTATTGGTGGCACTGGTGCACCTGCCTGACATTTGTCACACTGATGCAGGTAATGTAGAACCAAAGTTCACAAGCATGAGCTGTAGGCCTATGCCATTAGCATCAGGTTCAGTGGTTAGAAAAACGTGCTTTCACACCTACTGTTTGGTTCAGTTCAGTGTAACTCAAGTTCGTTTGCCCCCTAAATGTGGTTCGTTGGGGCAGATGTGAGCACAGCAGTCGCACTTAGGTGTGCACCAAAACAACCGGACCGACACACTCTTTAAGGGTTGGTCTTGATCTGGTTACAGACAAACTCTGGTGCGGTTCGTTTGTGGTGAGAACGTGTTCTGACCTCGATCTGAACCAACTGCAGTCACATGACACATTGTTTGGGTTAAACATGAGCATGTTACAGTCCTGGAGGATTATTAATGTGCACCTCCTCCTGTACTACCTTAATATGCACATTCAGCACATCCAGTGCATCAAAACATTGTTTTCTAGTTGGAGCCGCACCTCTTTTTCAAACTGTATGGTTTGACTAAAATGAACAATGACAGCAATATAGTCCACGATGAGCAGCGCTAAAATCAACCTGCATAGTTGTCCCTCCATTGTGACATTAGAAAGTGTCACATTTATCTCGCAAGTGTACTCTTCTTCAGTGTTTTGTTTACTACCTAGATTTTTCCCGCATGGAAATTCCGACCAATCAAGAGCAGCTTTCTGGTGCCAGGCATTTGATCTGGTCCGCTTGCCGTGAGGCAATTATGCAACTTTGTAACAAAATAAGTCCCTGATTCGGACCAAACCAAGCAAACTCTACATCACATCATTACAGTTCTATGATTTTATAATGTCATGATTTTATGACCTTTTATGACTTATTTCATCCTATGATTTTTTTTGTTTTGTTTTTATGATTTTAAAACTTACGGTTTTGCTATGATTACTGGGTTGTGTATTTGGCAGAGAAAGACTGTGGTGAGTTTTGTTTGATCTACAGTGTCTCAACTGGGTGGTAGTTTATTCTGGCGTAGCTGTGAGATGTACCCGGCACAGACAATACCTACTGTGAGGTTAACGCTAGAGAAGACTTTAGGTTAATCAATGTCTTTTGGTAACTCTGTGCCAGGCGGAAATTATAGACTCTGGTTGTTAATGCCGTCTGAAGGCCTGAAAGGTGACGAAAGAAGAAATGCTATATGAGATTTCAAATAATAGAATCTCAAGTCACCACCACTTTTAAATGAAAATTGTTGAATCAGTTATACTTATATATATATATACATATACATATACTGATCTTACTGTAAAGCACTTGGTGCTGCATATGAGAGATGCTATATGAATAAACTTTATTATTACTATTAAAAGCAGAACCGGATAAATGGTTACTGAAGCAACCGGCACTTTGACAGATAGCCAAGGTGCAACTAATTCTAACACTCCTAAATGCTTTAAGTTTTATTTTTTATTGTTCTGTTTATTCAGTATTTTCAATTTCATATCATAAGAGATTTAGTTTAATTGCATATTGTGACTTGTTGCTGTTTGGGAAAGAGTTTGTTGTGTTCGTACAGGGAAATACAGAACTGTGTAAATTTTCCTTATTTTTCATAATGAAAATAGTGTAACAAAGTTGCCAGTGGGCAAAATGCTCCCTCAGTCTCCAGCAAAAGGGTTTTGTCTGTCTTAGACACAAAATGAATAAAAATGGTTGTTTTTTTCCCACTGTACCAAAATCGCACTGAACCCTGAACTCCTAAACAAGGGTATGAACTGAACCGTGACTTCTGTGTACCCTAACCCCTAGTTAAGAAATTATCAGTGTGTATGGGAGCTGACAAAAAAGGTTATGCTTAAAATATATTATTGTGGTGCCAAAAGATGCAGTGAAAATGTCAGGTGCACCAGTGCAACCAATGTAAAAAGGAGCCCTGTACATATCCTCTCACAGAGTACCCACACCATCATCATTATCCTCATGTCTGACTCAAACACTCACCACAGGCTGTGTCCATCTGCCAATGGGGAAGCTCCACTCCTGCAACACTACATGCTGCTGCATAGGACTTGAGAGATTCGCACAGGGTGTGACGGTCACCATTTGTGGCGCAGTAGTCGTACACACAACTATTGAGGTAGATGCTTGGGTGAATGGATTCATGGCAAGGCTTGAAGGCATCCCCTAAAATGGTGTAGCACTCATTGTAGGCCTCATTCTCCTGGTCATAGTCACAGAGTCTGGGATCATTTGGATGGGAAACACACCTGGGGAGAAAGTTTAGAAAAGGAAATGAAGATTAAGACATTAGGATTTATCATTCCATGTGTCATAATGTGTGTATTAATTCTTGAACAGCTTGTTCTACCGCATAAATTCAAAGAAATGTTGGGTTTGCCGGGTTGTGAGCTTGGTGTAAATCTTTTGCCAATGTAACCCCGCATTGTGGACATATATTGTGTTTTTATTCAATTATTGATAAACTAACTAAGCAAGCAAGCCAGGTTGTGAGATTGTGTGTATGATAATGGATGATTACTGTGGTTATTAAAGTACAAACAACTACCTCACCTCTATGAATAACACATTCCAAATAGCCCATATCTGTGTGTGGACACAGTAATGGTTTGAGCTAAATGCTATCACCAGTATGCTAGTCTCTATATACAGACTCTACATTCAGTGAATGTAGAGTTTGTAGGCAAACCCCGGAGATCTTGCCTCCGGAAGAAGAGCGGAAGAGCCCTGGTTTCCGGTTGTAGGCTGTTTGTAGTCCGCGTGATATTGACCAATCAAGTTTGAGCCGGCTGCAGTTGTTGCCAGGTTAAACTGTCCGTGCGGTGAACTAACGAGGTGGAGCATAATTGGCGTCACTGCAAACTCTGAATCCATCGCAATGGTTCAGCATATTTACTTATATATAAACGGAAGTTGGAAACAGAAATTCGCCTCCTCCGCCCAAATCAAACCGGAATGCCAAACAATCGGGGGTCTGTCCCCAGAGGCTGTATCGCCATCTGCCGGAAGTCAGATGCAAATACAGCCGATGGGTTCCGAGAATGTAAAGAGAAAGTAGAAAGTAGCTCTAAACACAAAGTACACCTGAGGCTGATGGGAATGCAATTAGCGACAATGCTGCTAGTATTGCTAAAAAGAAAAACCTTTTATTTTCACCTGCTGTTGAATTAGTATGTTTTTTTTTTCTTTGGAATTATTAGAATGTCATAACACTCATTATATTTGTATTTAAATTTTTGCTATTTTTGCTTTATAGTAGAATAGCTTACTCATCATCGCCTGGCACCCTCCAGCTGTCACCAAACTCAAATGGCCCAGTAGCATTTTGGCCTTCTGGTGCTACGAAGTCATCATCCTGACGATCAGAGTAGGTGCCGCACAGTCCGCACAGTTCATACTTGTAGCGCTCATCCACCTGCAGGAACAGTCTGTTCTGTGTGTCTATCGTAATTCTGAGCCCAAAGGTTGTCTCCATGATAATGTAATTCTTCTCCAGGTTGACCCAAACTGAGCCGTATGTGCCATTGGTGAAATAGGGGAGTAGGACAGGTCTGTTTTTCACCTGAGGAGGGGACAAGAATTGAGAATTTAGTTTATTTAGAGTGTCTTTTTTGTGTATAAGTGCAATCAAATAGCTACCAACTAGCTGTTAAGGGCAAATACACACATATAGGTCAGCAATTAGTTTTCTGTGTTCTTGTAAGTGGTGTGTTGCAGACAAGTTACTTCCCACAGTGACTGGTTAAAGAGTAATAAATGGCCCCTATAAACATGGGTGTGCTGATACTAAGGGCATTAGCCTCAGTCATTAATAAATTACAAGAGATAATACAGAACAATGACACTCCAAATCCAGTAAATAGGCCACTCACAGGTCATGAGACATGTTTGCACAACTTCCTCTGATACAGTCGCATGTAATAAAAGTGTTGGCATTGTTTGAAACATAGAGAATTAGAAGAAGTTTTCATGCTTACATAGACCTCTCCGCTCTGATTCAGAGTGAGGTACAGATCCTCAACCTTAAGGGTCACAGCTTCCAGCTTGGAGCGGGTGAAGTTATGAATGGGAGGATGCATGTTGTGTCCGATCACAGTGAACTGGACTGAGCTTTGACCTCCACACGTGGTAGTCAGCGTGTAACTGCAACCACCTTGGAAATCATAAGCCATGCCATCAAAGGTGATGTAGTGTGGATCACCATACACGCTGCAGGTGGCGGGTTTGAAAGGGAAGCAGCCTTTGACCCCATCCTTGACCTTACAAACCTCATGGTTTGCGCATTGCATTCTGGTGCACTGCACTTCATTGTTACCCATGCACTGGCACTGCTGCACACACTCTCCCTCGGAGAATGTTGCTCCTTTC
This sequence comes from Epinephelus cyanopodus, assembly GCA_026686955.1. Lineage (NCBI taxonomy): Eukaryota > Metazoa > Chordata > Actinopteri > Perciformes > Serranidae > Epinephelus > Epinephelus cyanopodus. Next base: position 10,932,029 of record CM048926.1, on the reverse strand, counting down.
TGGAGACAAAGAGGAGGTGTGTGAATAAATTATAGTGTTGTGGAGGTGAATAGGTGAATATGAAATTTTTCCCTGTTCATCGACCTCACCTACCTCATAGTGTTTTCCACTGTACCAGCACCCACAGTCCTCTGCGGGGACACACTTTCCCCCACTGAGTTTGAAGCCAGAGTCGCACTCGCATCTTTCCTCACAGCCTCCACAGGAGCCGACTATATCCAGATTGGAGCATACATCGGGACAGCCATCAGCACACGAGTTATAGTGGCTGTTCTCACCACACTGAAGGGCTGAGAGGGGAAGAAAGATGAGAGGACATGAACTCAACTGTTATTGTACTATTACAGTCATTAGTTGTCTCTGTTTCCCTTTTTTTGATCTCAGGGTAGAGAAATGAAAGCAGGAAGCAATAAAGCAACATACGGCAGAATGTAGAGTTCCTCCATACGGGTACTGCGACTCCAGCCTCCTGGCAGATATCGGCGTAGACCTGTAATGTCTCACATAGCGCCGCTGGGTCACCATGAGCAGTGCACATGTCGACCACACAGCCCCTGAAGTAGCTCTCCGCTCCCAGAACGGCTAGGCAGCCAGCGAAGGGCCCAGTGCTAGAGAGGAGGCCTCCACAGTACAGCTCACTGGCATACTCAGCTTCCTCCTGTGGGTCACACTGATGGGGTACAAGAATGGTTTCACAGGAGGAGGTGTTTTCCTCCGTCTGCCAGCTCTCGGCCAAAGCCGTAGCATCTTGGGCATTTGTTCCATCAGGCTTTCTGAAGTCATCTCTTGTGAGGTGGTTAAAGTTCCCACACAAGCCACAGACTTTATCAGAGTAGGTGGACGGCAGGTTGACATGGACAGCACCAGCGTTGTCAAATGAGACAGACAGACCGAAGCTGGTTTCCAGTTCAACAGCAGCAGGGTTGCTCTTGATGTTGATTGTGCCACTGCTGAGGCTCAGTGGAAGCTTCCTCCAGACCCCATTAACCTGAGGAACAGAAAAAGTTTCAGACATCTTACCAGCTGCCATCAATATGGGCTCACTGTATCTGACTGTTTCCATAAAAAGCACCTTTCTGGAGATAGATATATCTTTGGGAATTGATAAGGCAGATAAGTCGAGGACATTACGCCACTAAACTCTGCACTTTACGATAAACTGAGTTTATCAGCAGAATGGGCTGCAGATATGGGAACTGCTTGATCCAGTAAATTACTTTGCTCAATACACAGTGCAGCATCGTGGCACAGTGCCACAAAAATGAAGTTGAACAGAAAGTACTTCAGTAATTATGACTCTTGGGGAGATGGAAACCCTCTCCTTTAGCCAGAAAAAAAGAAAAATACTGTAATGCAGCCTTTAAAACCAAGAAAAGGACAACATTTATGATATTATGATATTATGATATCTGGTCTCTTATCACAGTATCAATATAATATCAGTATCTTGTCTAGCCGTGTTTCCGTCAAACTCTCTTTTTCAGCAGACTTTTGAAATATTACAAAAATAAAATGTGAATTAGATGTGTCTCTATCAGCTGGTCTGGAGTAAATTAACAGCCCTGTTTCCACTGAGCAGTACAGTACAGTAAGGTACAGTTGGTACGCCTTTTTTCCGTTTCCACTGTGCAAAGTTGTGGATGGTACCAATGGAACCGTTCCGTACTGTCCCCATTTTTGGTCCCCTCTCTGTTGGGGTACCTAGCACACAGATCTGGTACTAAAAGGTGGAGCTGTGAACACTGCAGTTGTGGCTGGTTTTGAGGCCCATGTAATCACTGTTCATACTGTGGAGAGTTTTATTAGTAGACTGGAGTCTGAGAAAAAATGATTTTCATTGGGCCGACTGCCAGTAACTTTTAAGGTGGAACGTTAACTTGAATCCGACGTGAATCCATCAGCACACCTTAAATTTCAATATGACAGTTTTTACCGTTACTTTAGTTTATATATGACATACACTTTTAGTTATGATTGGATCTTCAAGGGTCTATATATATTAATTTCGACCTGTGAATGGCATATACTCTACTCCTCACTCGGAGAAAAAAAAGCATCGCAGAATGTTGTTCCTGTGGGGGTCCAGTTGGGGGTATGGGCTTTGCTCTACGCTTGGCTATAATCCACCAGTAAACACAGAAGAAGTAGTAGAGGTTGCAAACCGGAAACAAAAAGTCACCTTGGCCAGTTCGTATGAGAGAGAAAAGGAGAGAAGTCTTCAGTAATTTGTTTCAGTTCGGTACATTTTAATTGCTCTTGATATCAGCTAGTATTGGCCATGGTTCACGCTGTCTGAAGACAAAGACAAATTAATGCAGTGAAGCTAATGCACGGGACAGTGCCAACAACAGAGACAGCTGATTGGTCATGTGAGTTAAATGCTGGTTACTTTGGAACTTACTTGGCAAAAGTGTTTCGTCCGCTCTTTTAAACAAAGGCAAAAACCACCTCATGCAAGTGTATCAATGTTTTTGTGCAGTTGAGAAGTTTTAGCAATTTTTTTCCGTTTCCATGAAGCTTCTCTGATGTGGTACTTTTTAAGTATGCATAAATACACATTTTAGAAACATAGTTGGTAAAAAAAAAAAAGCTGAGTAAACTGAAAATAAACCAGTGTTAGAGTGCCAAAAATGAGTAAATGACCACACGGCTGTAGTCTCTAAAGCAGAGGCTAAAAACATTAAATAAGTCATATTTGGATGTTTTGGTTTGGATTTTTTTTCTTCAATAAAGGTAAGAGAAAACTAGTTTCTCTATGTAAAGCAGTGTGACATTTTAGTATTTGGGGAAAACTGTTCATTTTGGCAGATGATACAGACATCAGCAATGTGTCACAGTGTGTATGCCTTCCTAAATTTCTGTCCCCTTTCAAAAATGACTCACCACAACTCGGTGTGTCTGCCCTCTCAGCAGGGACACTCTGAATTTCCCCACGTTCACAACGACCTGCTGAACAGTCGGCAGAGATGAGTTCCAGTTCTGCTCATTGACCACTTCCACACTGAACATGGGTAGGGCCTCGGAGGGTGAGCAGGTCTTAGCCAGCGTGTAGGTGCAGGGGGCCATGAAGCGGAACAGCACTCCATCAAAAGTGCTGCAGTCTGTGTGACTGTGGATCGTGCACGTCCCAGAGGTGGAAATCCCTCTGGAGCTTCCTGTTTGAGGACCACAGATTTGGCCCTCAGGGCACTGAGAGGGAGAGCAGGAGAGCTGGCCGCTGGAACAGAGGCAACGGGTGGACTCATCTGTCCATAACTCTGTGTTAGATTCACACTGGGGTCCTGTGGGGGATTCAACCGAGTAAACAATCACTTTATATTCACAACACCATCTGGCGAGGAATAAATGATTACTGACATTAATTAATTATTATGTTCAGTGTTAGGACTATAAGGACTCCTCTTCGAGGGTAACCAGTATTTTCAACATGGACCCTGTTTACCCGTGTTTTTGTGTCTAAGTGATTAATAGGAACAACAGTTTTTGAAACTGGTCCAGTATAAAGCAACTGGGCTGCAGCTGGCGAAACAGGCTGCAATGTAACCACAGGGGGCAATTATGTACATCTGCTAAAAGTTCTTGTTTTTGTCACTGACAGGCTCAGACTGTTATTATAAGTGTCTGACAGCATTATAGAAAGGATCCCTATAGAGATAGGCCCTTTTGCTGAAGTGCAAGATCTGTTTTGTTCAACCAGAAACAGCCCCAAAATTATATCTACAAACCCTTGACACTCCATTTAAATAACAGTGATTTTAGCATGTGTAGAGCTAGCATATTTCACATCTCACTGGGTGGATGAAGGATTTATTTCACCCAGGCGAAAACTGGTGATGAACCAAGGGAGATTTTGTGAGTTTTATTTTGTTTCTGTCGGCTTCACGGTGAAAAAAATTACTGTTTATTTTAGGGCTCTCAAAGTTAATACGTTTACAATGAGCTAATGCAATTTCTTTTTAACGCCACTAATTTTTTAATTATAACTATGACCCTCAGCCCGTCCTGTAGTTTAGAATATCAGGATGCGTTGTAGCAGTAACGTTATGGATGGCAAGAAAAAACAAACCTCAGTGAGCAGAAATGGATAAAGAAAGGCATCTTTTGAATGGCAAGTTCAGCTTCAAAGCCCTGCCAGATTGTTCTCTCATGGAACCAGACTTATTTGCATTTCCTGTTGATGTGAATTCACAGGATGTTTAGTTAACCTTTACAAGTGTAAAGCTGGACAATGTTTTGTGTTAGTATTACTAAATAATGCTACATTTAGGTCAATATTTCCATCTGCTGTTGCTTGTTGGGCTTGAGTTTGCTGTGGTATGCTTTCAGCATATTTTTTTAGCATGCAGTACCTTTAAAGTTACAATGTGTAATTTACGTGGTTGTTTATTAGCAAATATCAACTATTGCTTTCATAAATATATATTTACTAAAGTGTAATGCAATTCACATACAAATGGAAGCTTTCTCGTAGGCTTAGAATGATTTCTCTATATATACATAATCTGCTGGAGGCTGCCTTCTTGCGTCGCCATATTTGAATACAGTGGCTGAAAGGGATATACGCGCTTCGCCTTTCGCGTTTACCTAGAACTTGCGGTCACTGGAGACAGAGAAGGTGAAGCTCAATCCGGGCCGCTTCTGCGTGAACCTGCTTTGTACTTTTATGATTCTGTCCCACTTTAAATGGAGGACCACACACGTTTTGCCCCGTAAGAGGGAAACCATGCCACCAAATAAAAAAAAAGATCAGATAAGCGAGGACGGGACAAAACGCGAGTGGATATCAGCGTTGCTTATTCCAGGTGGAAAGAACTCCTGTGGAAGAACACTCTGGAGACGCATATATTATAATCGTACCAACCTATATTTGCCGTACACACACCAGCACGCGTACTCACAGCCCTCATCCCTGTCACACTCGCACCCTGCCCCCCTACCTATACTCATTCAATCCCAAACATGCCATTAACTCCAGAACATTGACATTATAACAGAACATTTACTGCAGGGTCGCTACAATATCGTAACATGGTTTAGATTCCTAAATAAATATTCACCTCATCGCTAGATAGGCCTACTCCTGAAAAACTTCAAAATGGATGATGCCATCTCTGTCTGCGCAAGGCTTTTTGTCCTACGAGGCACCATCACTTACCCAACTGGAGGGGTGAGCGCGAGTGAGTGCTGCAATCTAGAATTTGACCGCTGATGTTACTGTTACTCACCATTTTTACACACTGAGGCTTTAAGGTTGTTCTGGAAGAATATTCTGGACTTTATTTGTCATTGTTTTGGATTGTTGCAATGATAATACCTACATTTGCATAAAGCAACCATATTTCTCCACTCCCATGGTGATAAGAGTATTAAAAACTTGAAAAATATCCCTTTAAGGTACATTTAGCACAGATAATAAAATATGCAATTAATTTGCAATTAATCGTGAGTTAACAATGGATGATCATGCGATTAATCATGATTAAGTATTTTAATTGATTAACAGCCCTAGTTTATTTAAAGAGAGTCTGCTATGATTGGCAATTTTGGGGCTGATTCTGATTAAACAAAAAGGATCTTACTCTTTAACAAAAGCTCTATCTCTGTAGGGATCCTTTTCACAATGTTTACAGACTCTTCTAATAACAATCTGAGCCTCTCAGCACTTTTAGTGGATGTAAATTGATGGTGCACAATTGCCCCAACTAATTACATTGTAGCCTGTTACCAGCTGCAGCCCTGTCGCTCCATGCTGGACCAATTTGAAAAACTGTTGTTCCCATTAATCAGTTAGACACAAAACATGAAAAAATAGGCTCCAGGTTAAAAAAAAATACTCAAGTTACTCTTTTAGTATCTTAGTTATCCAGCCTGTTATTTATGTAAGTGATACTTCACCTTTAATCAAAAGAATGAAAAACATTCTTATTACCTTACTAAAATTGTGATTGGTTGTTTTTTACAACTTCAAGCTTTAGATGGGTTTGTGAAAAAAATTTTTACAGTAATCTGACAGGTGTTTTGACTGTAATAATATATGTGTTGCATGAACATTGTCATCAAGAATAAATGTATATTTTACCACATTGGCCTCTGCTCACACCCATCAGGTTAAATGCGAACTGTCCGCTTGTAGATACTGCTTCAACTACAACCTGATATAAAAGCAGATTATATATTTTATTATGCACAATAATGTATTTTATTTACCCAACACAGTTTAATTATAGGTGTGGGATTACATGCCATCTTACCTGAGTCCCTGGTTCGATGACGTTCAAGGGGACAAACACCTGTCTCCATGAATCCCTCGGGAGGGCAGTAAGAGTCCAGATTTCTTTCAGACCAGCGCTGCTTCTCAGCAGAACTCGAAGTTCTGACCCATCAGTTACAACTGGCGATATGTACCAAAACTCAAGACAGGCCTCGCCCTCCAGTCCCAGAGGGCCACTCTCTAAAATAGTCACTACGAAATCCTCTGGAGGTGAAAAGGACAAATGTCATACACTAGATGACACATCATCCATCAAATAGAAAGTGACCAAGCTCATTTTTTGCAACACTTTACAAAAATTCAATGTCAGTGACCACTCACACACTTTCTTTTTAAATCACACAGTATAAATGGTGAAATGTATTTTTATCTACGCAGGTTATGAATGAGCTTTTATGTCCTATCATAATTTTAATCACATCAACAATAGCAAACCGTTCCCTTGTCTTTGTTATTGTAGTAACACAAGAAGTACATCTGTTGTGGTGCAATTATCGTTAAATGCAAAATAGCAGTTTGGAGTGTTTTGTGCTAAATTTGAACCTTAAGTGCAGGCCCTCTACTTTGATCGTCCCCTGGGAGAACGTCAGGCTATAAAAGATTATTAGCCTGCTTCAGATCAATTAGTGATATGCGGCATCGGGCACAGACTCGCTCACAGCGTGCCTGTAGATTAAAACAGAACTGTGGAGCGATGTCCCAAATCCCCTTTCGAAAGGGTGGGACTAAACGAAAGGTTACTACGGTGAAGTTATCTCTAGGTGTCAGAGTGAACTCTCTGAACTGTAACCTGATTCAAAAACATATTTGGCTTTCATTTCATTTTTAGATTTAATTAATGAGAGGCATCGCTGTGCTGTTGTGCAGTAATCGTCTGTACCTGATTTCCATTGGGTCCAGTCACAAATAAAATTGTTCTGTCTGTCGTAGAAACACTGTGAAACATAATCTATAAAAGAAAAGAAAGAAAGGGGTTAAATATAGTGTTCTGTACATTATGCATGCATCTCTCTCCGTTTAGGGTTTATTTAAACCCTTGTGTTGTGGCAAATTTGTCAGTATTGAGCATTGACAAGTCTTGGTACTTGTAGAACTTCATACCTGCATTTGCCTCCAGTCTGGTAAAGTAACCAGTGAAAAGTCTACTTCAGCCCTGTAAATATGAAACAACAATCACAGATTCTTTTAATTTTTCACCATAAATTAAACAAATCTTAAACACAGATCAAAATCCCATTTACTTTCCACTTAATGACAGTGATAAACCCAGTATGACAATATTTCAAATAACACATCAGCTAAAATTTGACATTCAAAAGCTGGATTATTTTAACACTCACCTGCACTGAGTCCCTGTCTGAGTTAGAAGGAGTAGAGTCACTGTGACCAACAAATCTGTGCGGATGCCTCCAAGCATGGCTGATCCCTTAACGGCAGCCTCCCAGCTGCTCTCCCGTTGCTAATACTCTCTCCCTCTTTGATGACTTGAAGAATGAATGATGAGCAGTAACTGTTGTGGAGCTTCTCTGTGGAAACGCAGCTTATGTGACCCTTTAACTGCCAACACAAAGGTGTGGGCTCCCTTGTGTTGTTCTCAGAACAGAGCTTTTTAAGCATTTATATGCCCCCTACCTGACCAGGTAACCTCAGCAGTGGGTGGAGAGAGGGGAGTGGTGGAGGAAGACATGAAAGGAGTTAGACTGAGTGGGTGGTGTGAAAACTTTCTGAAAGTGACGACACAGGCACAGTTACAGCAAATAGCGATAGGGAAGGTCGGGGTTTAGTGTTTAGCCAGGTCATAAAAAGCACTGAGTCCAAGCTGAATAACAGATACAGTTGCTCGAGAAAAATTAATGACTTATTAAAGTGATGCAAGATGTAATAGATTTCTGACTAAGCAATTAAATGAACTTCTCACTATGATGTAAAACTTGGCAATGGCCAATAATGACCGCTAGTAATGAGTAATGAGTAAACTGACTGGTCAGTTTTTTAGCTTTAATGGAGGAAAAGTCAAATGATAAAAACAAAGTCTGCAACTAAACATCATAAAAAACAGGTTAAAGACAGAAATATGTTGTATTTTGCTGCTAATCGTTGTCACCAAAACAGACACTGTTATAATCTATTTTATGATTAACAAAGCTATAGGATTGTAGCAGCTCACGGTCTTGCGGTGTTAACGTCTGTACACACTTCAAGGGATACTTTCCTGAGTTTCAACCAGCTGTGTGTCATAAAAATGTGAGTTGTGTGTGCGAATGAACTTTGGTAAACTTCCCTCCATCTTACCAGCGCCCATATCTCCCTGCTCATCTCTCAGCTCATATCTGCAAACGCGTCATCCAGCAGATTTTACTGGAACTACAGATTGTACTTAAACATTTTTGTATTCCCGCAACGACAAACACAAATTGTACATTCCAGTACCAATACTGCCATATTATATACTATGCCAGAAAGCATTGACAGCTGTCAGAAGTTGCAATGATGGATGACAGCGCATTCAAGTAACTGATGATCAGTCGAATAGTAATTAAAGGAATATTAATTTTTTAACGGAACAAAATCATCATAAATATTACAAACAATATGACATAACTATAAAAATAACAATGCAAGAGAACTGCAGATGTAATTTCACCTTGACAAATATAAAATGTTTAGAATCTACATTCTGTGCTGTTATAACTTTAAAATTACACTACACACATTGCAAAGTAACACCAGCAGATCTCCGTTTCTGGTGAGTTTGGTGAATGGCGTTTGTTTTATCTCCATGGTAACAGACATGAAAGCAAGAGGGTCAGAGTTCAGGGCGTAATGTTATGAGACAGTAGGACTGTATGTCCTTATTGTGTGCTCACTGCATGTAACAGTACGTACTTTATAGGGCAGCTTTTACCTACTAAAAGTAAAAGAAGGAAGTATCCATTTCGGCAGTATGGAAGCAGATAAACTAGGCAGTGCTGATCAAATATAAACCAAGATTATGTTACTGCATTGCCTATTTTTCACCTAAAATGTTTCTCAGAAACATATTTTAGCTTACTGTTTAACTGTAGTTTGAGATCTTTTACTATCAGCTAGCGGCCATATTTTTTCCTGTGGTGAAACAGCCAAGCTTGCATTACATCACCCACCAGTGGTAGAGTGTAGTGGTCCGGTGTGGCACAGTGCATTCTGGTAGGAATAGTAGGAATTTGCACAATCAGTGAACATTACATACATTAAAAAGCATTGTATTTCATGTCTCCATTTGTTGGTGGGCCATCACGATAACCCCCAATTTCCACAAGATGCGTGTTGGTTGCGTCTGCGATCCGGCACGGCAGCGGAGCCGATTAGATTCAATTTCTAGTCAATGTGTGTGTTTCCACCGGCTCCAGCAGTGCTGCGTTCCGGCTCCGTCTCAGCTCCGGCAGTCAGAGGCCTCTGCAACAGATATGCAGGACTTTTTGCCGGATGCCGGAGCACAACGCAGCAATTCAGCACAGAGCAGATCATGCGAGGCAGGAAGTCGTGCACAGAAACAAAATAAAACATCCGGTTAATTTTCAAAATAAAATACACAGTGTTCATGGCAGATCATATTTCCCTGCACTACACCTTGAAAACTACATAAGGGGCAGAGGCAGGCCTGAAGTCAACTGGTCAGAGGTTTTCAGACGTCATTTCACCCCGTTGACACCATGGACGAGGAGATATTCATGGCAGTGCACTGAGATGTCTTCCGGTGGAGCTGCACCGCTCCACAGAGCAAACGCAGCCGGTGGGCATAGACGGATGGCGGAGCACGAAGCGGATAACCAGCACTGCCGTTCCGCAACGGACACGCATCCAGTGGAAATCCGGCGTAAGAGTATGCAGCTATAATATGATGTTAGTTCCGCTAAAGAAGAGAATTGATTATCACTAAAATAAGGTGGGAAAAAAAAGTGTATATATTGATATCAGTATCAGTTATTGGTCAGTTGAGTTGTTACATATCAGCATAGCAGAAATTGGCAAAAAAATTCAATATCATGCATCCCTACATTCTGGTAGTTGTAGGTTTTCTGTCTCTTAAGCTGTAACGTCAATGCTACGGTCCTTTTCCTCTGTTTATGTTTGTTTTCTCTTGTTGTGTTGCCCAATTTCAAACATATTCGTGTCTTTTACTGCACCATAAATTTATGAAAAGACCCTCTTTCCAGCAGTAACATACTTTTTAAGCTACTGATTTACTACAGGAGTTCAAAGCAGACTTACATAATAAGAAAAGAGAAAGGGTCATGGAGACATGTTTCCATTATAGCCTTACAGAAACCAAAATCTGCATTTCTTGAGAAAGATTACGCTTCAAACATGTTTATCTATAGATATCACAGAGGTTACCTTTCATACAGGCATCTGGTAGTGTGTTATGTTTGGAAAATCATGCAGTCAGAAGAGGAACAAGATAATTTCCTTTGCCAATCAGAGCTAAGCATCTTACTCATCACGCTTAGCAGAGAAAAAAAAGAGAGCCAAGAGTGTCAACTTATGCAATCCATAGTCTTGAACAGTACACAACGAGACATGTGTGACCTGATAATATTGCTGTAAAAGAAAAAAACAGGCTTGAAGAGGTGTCTGCTAGAGTATATTTAGTATGTCAGGCTGATAGCGGCGCACGCTGTGAGACCAGGTGGAAAAAGAGTGATAAGAAAGACACATTGTATGGGTGGTGCTGTCTGATCGACCTATTGTGACATTCCTGAAGCCCCATCGGTATGTGTCAATAGAGAGGGTGGCCCAAAACAAATATTAGAGCTCTTTAAAGCTGTTCAGCCAAAGAGAGGGTCTTTGTTAGGGATCAGTATCAAAATATTACCGCGCATCTCGAGTATAAAACCTTCCCAAGCTTATTTAGTTGTTGGCAAAGAGAGGGCAATACAGTAACTATCTTAACTACAGATAATCTACAGTAAAAAGACACCAGCCTGATTTTCTATCAGATAATCAAGGCTTTATCTCAGTATGTCTCAGTGTGTCTGAGGTGGGTGACGATGAATGCCCAGGAAGTGAGTTACTTATAAACTGACCCTCAGAGGTCTGTACAGAGCGGGGGCTGACATTTCCAGGGGCTTAAGGAAATCAAGCATATGTATGACTCCGCAATGTCTAGTCAAAAATCTGTTTTTACACATGGCAGCAAATACACGCCAGACTCCATTCAGTTAATGTTTTGTCACACTGAGTTACTCATTGTCTTTTACTGTGCACATTTTCGGTACAATGCCTTATAAACTGGGACATTGTACACACAAACAGCAAATGAATCACAGAAACATAAATATCAAAAGGTTCATTTTATAAGATGGCCATCATAATTACTGGAAGGGAGTTGTCTGGTGATAAGGTCGATCCTCAGGTCAAGTGCGTTCAGATGACTCAAGATATTCAAGTTCTGAGGAAACAAACATGATGCGTCTTACTGGTTATCAAGCATGCCAGTAATGCAGCAACCTCTCTGCCCCACCAGAGAGCCAGAATACTTTGATACACTTCAAAGTAACCTTACTGACGCACCCTCGTAATTACAGTATGTCAAAAATAGAAACATTACGTGATCATTCAGGCAATACTGCTGAGCGAAATTACTATGAATCAATGAACCTGTAACTGTCAGCATGTTTTCAGTCAACAAATAAAAATGTCATTAATAATCAACCTCGCCCAAAGGGAGTGGGAGAGAAAGAGCAACAAGAGGCCAAGACCAAGTGCAAAGCAATATACTGTGGGCTTTTCCACGGATCATTGTGGACTACAGATGCCCTGATCCATGACTAACAGTTAATAAGCCTGTGTTTGCTCTTTGAATCCTCTCCTTGCTATATCTCCACCGTGTCATAGGTAAAAATAGAACACCTTAGTAAGCGGAGGAATGTTCTTATGGAAAAAAAGAAGCAAATGCCACGTCGTACTCTTTTACAGATCTCAAGGAGAGAGCGTGACCTGCTCCCCTGCAGAGTGTTCCCTTTAGGAGAGCAAGTGAACCATTAAATACTGCCTAATGCAAAAATTGACCAAGCAAGTCTCAAGTCAGAGATTTTGATGAGCGGATGAACATGCATGAACAATCGAATATCTCACCGCTGATTTTCCACTTGCACTTACGAGATAATCGTGTGAACAGTTTTAATTTTTGGAGACAAACATACAGTGAAGATGTAAGTGGGTGGGAGTGAAGGGGCTGGTATGCTTCAGCAGAAGTGCTTGTCAGATGGTCAGACAGCTTTGGACACCCCCCTTCACCAGACACCTTCCTGAATTTGGGAGGCTGCGTTCGGCAATTTTCTGTAACTTTCCAAAAACGACAATCTGACATTCTCACCGCCTTCACAGGGCAGTTGGCCAGGTGTGTGGTGAGAAAGTAAGCAGAGTTTGAAGATCTCCCTCAAGCTTTCTTTGTCCAACTGAAATCACATTTAATTTAAAAAAAAATTGATTTCAGTTGGATACAACTATTTCTGCCACTCTTCATGTGTACAAACGAGTGCAACAAAACAAATGCTTTCCCGCAGAGATTAAAAAATGTGTGTTTTTATGCCCATTTTTCAATAATTCCGGCGCCTTGCAGTGATGCAAGGGTTGGGGATTTTGTTTTTTAAAACCCAAACCAAATCTGCTTTGCGTGACCTGCAAACATATGCATTAATCAATCACCTGACCCCGACTGAAGTAGAACAACTGTCAGGAATGAGTGCTGGGACAAGGACAGCTATATTGCTACAGCTATTATAATGCAGGGGTTAAAGTTGAGCATTTCACTTGCATTTGCCCCTAAAAATATATATGTATATATGTGCGAACTGGGAAAATGATTTAGCCACACAATGTGCGAGTAAACACAACCTATTGTTTACCATAATCGGCATCGGACGTTTTTTCATCGATAACCAAGCGGGAGATGCTAAGGTAAGGTAAGGTAAGGTAACAGAAACCAGACAGAAACGAAAGTTGTTGTTTCAAAGTCACCACCACAACATTATATGATCCATTTCAATGATGACATGCTTGCCCAGAGGCGAAATTTCGACGTAACTGCCTGTTTATTTCACATCAAGCGCAAAACAACTTTGCAAACAGCCTAAATGGTTTAGCTTCTAAAAATAAATAGCACCAAGGTAAAAAAGAGATGTAGGAGCCATAAGTCAAAAAGTCTATAGAGCTATAATCTTTTGTTTGTTTTGATAATAAACGTGCCTTTGCAACACATACATTTCTATTTATTTTGTGACCGCAACACCAAGCCCCCCGCTCCGAAAAAGATTTCAGATTTCAGGCACACAAATCTTCCGTGCTCCACATTTCAGGACAAATTTTTTTCTTGCTTTAACCCCCTGTAATGTCCTAACTGGCCCAAGCCATACATCGCTGCACAATAAGCTGTTATGAACTTTTGATGACTGCACTATTTCTATCTATTCCTCTCACCTGCTTTCAAAGCTTCGCAATATCTGAGGTACAGCTGATTTGAGAGGGGCAGTGAAGCTTTATCTATATGATACCGCTGAAGTTCACTACAATACCTAAATAAGGTGGCAGCTGGCTAGAGAAAGATCGCCAGTCGCCACAGAGCTGAAAGTTTCTAATAACAAGCTTTTCCAGATAATACCACAATATAAAACGTGTGTTTTCAAGTGTAGGAACAAGCAAACGTAGGAAAACAAAGTACGGTTCTCTGCTGGGTGTTGTTCACACCATGGTATCATGGTAGCTAGGCTCAGCCTTAGAGACAGGTTAAGGAGCTCAGACATCTGGAGGGAGCTCAGAGTAGAGCCGCTGCCACTTTGTGTCAAAAGGGGTCAGTTGAGATGGTTTGGGCATCTGACCAGGTTCCCCCCCTGGGTGCCTCCTGTTAGAGGTGTTCCAGGCATGTCCTACTGGTTGGAGGTCCGGGGCAGACCCAGGCAGGATTGCATATCTTATCTGGCCCGGAACACCTTGGGGCCTCCAGGAGGAGCTAGAAAGCGTTACTGGGGAGGGACGTCCGGGGTGTTTTGCTTGGCCTGCTGCCACTGCGACCCGGCTCTGGATAAGCGGATGAAAATGGATAGTTGGATGGATGGATAGATGGATGGATGTCTTAAGGATGATTGTGAGGGCACAGCTCATATGTACAGTGGTTTGTTCATGTGGAAATTAACGGATTCAGTTAAGACAGAGAGATGCTTCCTTGCTTTTAGGACATGCTGTTAGGCCGGCAGTAGTTTTTAATGAAGCAACATTTCGGTTCTCTGGACCTTTTTACCTTGCTTGATAAAGGTCCAGAGGACCGAAATGTTGCTTCATTAAAAACCACTGCTGTGTAAGTGCAAGTCAGTGTGGGGGCAGTCCTTCTTTCCATGTTAAGCACTCTTCTTCTGTGCCAACACACTTGATGACAGAAGCCTATCCTGGTGTGCGAAAGCCTTTTCAATACAAATAAGGCCTACATTTTTTACCATGCATTATGATGGTAGAGGTTTTACCGTCAAGCGGCTGCTTGCTGTGTGTGTTTGAAAGAGAGAGACAGCATAAGACCGAGAGGGCAAGAGGAAGTGGAAGATGGACTATTGCACAATGTTTCCACAAGTTATTAATAACTTTCTCAAAGTGACATAACCCTTTGAAACCTGGAACAACATCACTTTTATTATGCTGCCTTCAGATGCCTTTCCCCACTATTTAAACCTTTTGAGCCTTGAGCAAATCAGTGTGATTTCTTTCAAAAACATGGGGAAAAAGGCAATGAGCAACTTGGGAAGAAGAAAAAAAAAAAGATTTTTTTTTTTAGGGAAAAACTACATTTATGATTAGATTACTACATTTTAAAATTATGTTGTAGAATTATTTCAGTTTTTCAGCATTCATTCCAGGCCATTTCCTTATTTGTTTGATTTACTTTGCTTTCTTTCTTGATTTAACAGGGATTTTTTTTCGCTATTTTTTTTTTTAGGCATTTCTTCTTTTATTGCTTATTGCCTTCTTCCCATATTTTTGAAAGAAAACAAACCAATTTGCTCTGTTTTCAAATGGGTAATGACCCGACTGTCTAAATTCTGCAGTATTTTCCAATAAGCTTACCCTAACCACCTGATCCACAAGACACACAAAGGAACCTGCAGGTTGTGGGTTGACCTGCACCAGTGCCAGCTTTTAGCCCTGCTTTTGAGACGAGCTATTCAAAACAAACAACTCTAAACATGTTTGCCTTTCGATGTGGTCACACGTCATACAAAACTAACTCTGTACTAGCATAACCCGGCCCTTACATGAGATGGTTCATTAGCCTGACTCGTGACCCTAAATCTGTTCACCCTTGGAAACCTTTGCCCCTTGATCCCCTTGATCTTCCCACCCTATCCTTTAAGCAATTCTCTGTCCTTTTGTCAGAGTTCAGTTTATACCAGGCTTGCACCCAAAGGTCACCTCGGCTGAAAAACAGAAAAATCAATTCACAATGCCACCATTCATCTACGAATAGGCCAGTCAATGGCATATGAAAATCATCCTTTCAGTTGCTTGTGTCTTCGCAGTCTGCAGTCCCTAGAGACGCCCTCAGCTGTAGCAGCAGGTCAAGGTCATCGTTGATAGATAACACAGGCTACGACAGGGCAGACGCTGAGCTCTCCCTCATGTCAGAGCTTTAGCACTTATACTATTATTGAGCCCTCATTTATTTACTCGCTCCCTTCCCTTAGATTTAAAATTAAATGAGGACAAGGGATCACACTGCGTCTTCTTTATGCTGTCTGAGGCAATGTCCAACGATTCATGTAGGGTCAAAGTCATCAAAGATAGCCACCAGTGCGATAGCAAGCCAGACAACAGGCTCTCAGTTGTGTGTCAAGTCCAACAGAAATCTTTGAGCTTCTCTAGTGATGCCCTATTTCTGCAGTGTAAAGAATATAAATAGCACCTTTTTCAGCTTTGAAGTGTGGTGGACGTTTTGGCATTTCGAAACTGTGCACATGATTTCTTTTCTACTCCCTAAAAGTTTATAGAACATAATGTATAGCCTTAAAAAGAGCTGCGAGGAGTGAGTGCTTTGCACTTGGATAATATATTTAATAATATACATGATAATTGTAGTAGTAAATTTTATTGGTATTTGACTGTTGAGGACATATGTATCTGCTTAAGTGGGTCCATAACATTGCTTTTTAAATCCCCTGACTATTTATGGGCACATTCTTACAGGAGCTGCCATTTATAGTCTGTCTGCTGGAAAATGACCTATTTTCAATGAGGTTTTTAGAATGAAGAGTTACCACTGAAGGGTGAAAGAAAGCAGCGAAAGGAATGTAAAGTAGGTAAGCTATAGGTTGAAGCAATCGCTTCAGACTTCCGAAATAAAACATGTCTATCAAAACAATTAGGCCCCGGTGCGCAGCGTCTGTTAAATATTCATTGAATCATTTGACTTGCCAAAGCATTTCTTAATTTCACAGGGACAAGTCAAACTTGTTAAATTCACCCGCAAGCCCCGAAAGTGAACAAGTGTTCATAAAGCAATAAAGCAATAAATAACCTCTGTCTCATTCCAATTATTATAGCAATAAACACACCCAATTTAAACATTTGTTGGTTTTTATTTTTGTTTCTTTCTTTTCCTTTTTCTAAAGACAAGGTCACGAGCTGTCCTCCCCTTTCTCTCCACTCCTTTCCTCCGTCACGCTCCACTGAAAAAGTTTCCGTGCAATCTTGCAGGTGTTTCTTGGCCTGTGGCGCTTCGTTTCACAAACAGAGCCTGACTTCTCCTTCCGCCGCATGGTTGCTAAACAGGTTGTTTAATGAATACAGGTGCTGTGGTTCTGCTCTGCCTATCAGGGAGACATGATCAATACTGTAGGCAAGCTGCGTTTAATTGTCTTTTGTCAACATTCTGTGTGAGGAGGGGAGAGGAACATTCCCCAGCCCCCACATCCGTCCAGACCGGAGTATTTATTCCATTCTTGATCCTTTATCAGGCTTTATGATACATGCAGTGTGCCTTGAAAGAACTCCAGTCTTGAAAAGAAACAGAAAAAATTCGGGCT
The DNA here is from genome assembly GCA_026686955.1 of Epinephelus cyanopodus. Lineage (NCBI taxonomy): Eukaryota > Metazoa > Chordata > Actinopteri > Perciformes > Serranidae > Epinephelus > Epinephelus cyanopodus. Next base: position 10,914,710 of record CM048926.1, on the reverse strand, counting down.
TGTTGGTTTGTGCATGGGCTACGAGAGAAGGTTAGCATCATAAGTCAGTTAATACATCTTCTACACACCATCATGAGTACAGTGTATAGGACTACATTAGAAAAGCTGTTTTAAATAATGTCAGACCATGAGGCTGACATTTTATGCAAAGAGGTTGCTTTTTGGTACTGCTGGTTCAAACACTCATGTGCTTGAGCTATTTCAGCCATCCTAAGGCAGTTTTTTAATTGCTAAGCTCATTCTCTACAAGCCACATTCATGAGGACTCTTACTACGAGCCAGTGGAGCAGAGCATTTACATCATGCACCATTCGGCCAGGAGGTGGCACTCTATCGCCTTGTGAAAACTGCCTGAGTGTCAGAGACATGACTGTAAAGTTTCTGAGGGTTTACCAGCCAGACTATATCATAAAAACTGCGTCTTTGATTTTCTACCTCTGATGGAAATGCACAATGTTAAACTGATTGAGTATTCATTTACATTAAGGAAAGGGCCTGAGATGTATATAAGGAATAATAAAACCACATTTAGACATGGATTGGCTGAAACATTTAATGGAGCTTCGTTGAGTCTTTCATGCCTGTGAACCTGACCCAGAAACAGATGAAAAGAATATGAATTTAATTACAATAACAATTGATCTCGCTATCTAGTCAGCTACAGCAAGATAATTCCCATTTGCGAGGTCTGATAAGGAATTGTTTTTTTTCTGGGTTCAGTGATTCTCTTGCTGATAAACCCTGCGCCCAACCACAATACTCCGGCAGACAGTGGCCCAGTGTCCTATCTCCCCTCAATTAACTTCAAACTGCTCTCCATTACACGCTACAATGAGACACGCAATTTCATTACCTCACACAGGCCCATCAGCGCTACTAATTGTTTTTCTTTTCATTTTCAGCATCCTCCATCTCCCAGGGAGTGGTGTGAAGATATCCCATGTTCAGAAAGATAGAAGGATACAGGAGGTCGTTGGGGGGAAGAAGGAAACGAGCATAAGATGGAGAGATTCTAGTTGTGCTGTGTAGTCGCTGTTTATTAGTCCAGTAGTGAGCAGAGTTACTTCGTATAACCTTCAAAGGCCAGGAACCCGAAGCACTCACCGACACTTAATTCACAATCAGCAAAAGGTCAACCCAGACGCAGACAGAGAGTAGTTGTAGTTTACTGAGCTAACTGGCCAATGTCAGTGTGGCCCCACTTTCTGTCCTCCAAACACAACAAACCATCAGCCACGCTCTGCTAGAATTTAAAAGTACTTCTGTGGCACTCCAAGCAATGTGAGGTATACTTGTGTGAGAAAACAACAGATTTCCTTTAATATACAGTACTCTGATGGACTCATCAGACACACAAGAGTGCATGAATTACAAATCTCAACGGTCTGAAGAGAATGTGAAAAATCTGTTGAGTTTACTCGCTTGCAGACTGCAAATTGCTGATCCATTTTACCATGACTATAATCAGAACAGACCATATTTACCCACCACTCATATTAGACTTGGGAACTCTGGAAGAAAAACCTGAAAGAGCAATCTACTAAATATAGTTTAAAGTTCAGTATGTAATTCTGGAAGAAGATACTTAGGCTAGTTGTTGAGACTCATTCCCGGGTTGGCAAACATTGATGCTTTGGGTTGGTGGTTTGGTCTGACTGTCAATCCAAGGTTGTCAAATACAGATGACCCAAGGTCATCATATACTGACAACCCAGGATCGTCAAACACAGCCAACCTTGGGTTGATAGTCAGACCAAACCACCAACCCAAAGCATCAATGTTTGCCAACCTGGGAATGAGACTTGACACTCAGCTATCTTTCTCCAGAATTACATACTGAACCTTTGCAAATGCGTACAACCATTACAACCTTTAAATGACCTCACTTGTGTAGAAGCTTGAATATTTGCATTTACTAATACAAAAACTACCAGCATACACATTTGCAAAAAAAAAAAAAAAAAAAAGAAACCTGCATGAACTGATTAATGGGCTGCTTAGGTGAGGGGGAACGATGTGTAAACGCAACACTGGCACATTGTCACCTTTTAAATTAATATGGTGAACTTGTTAGCAAACCGTTGCTTATTCAACATCTAGCAGACATGGAGCAAATAGCATTCATTTTTTGTCATTTTTTGAGTCCATATCCACTCACCTTTTAGCTATATTTTGCTCTCCACCAGCTCCTGAGGGAAACACCTGGCTCTTCATCTGATAAATGCTCTACTATTGTCTGTCTGCTGTTTGGTGCTGGGCAGGTAGCCAGCAGTGGGTTATCACAGCTTTTTCGTCAAAAATAGGTGCTTGCTGCAGCTAGAAAAGAGACGATAAGAGTGGTAAGAGTGTATCAAAAGAGTGAAGTCAAGAGCGGTATCACCAAAACATTGAGTTAAAAGACGCTGAAATGCTAATAAAGCTTCTTCATGGGTTTGTCATTACCAACGACCTCTTTCACATTCAGTCATTTGATCCATTGTTATTATAAAATGTTGATTTATAAAAACGTTAAATATAATTTGTTTGTGTCAGAACTTTGACGTTTTATCTACACTGCTGCACTGTCAAGACCTTTAAAACGGTGCAGCACTAGCAATTTAAGTATGACATCAGCAGCTCTGAGTTGAGGGAACAAACTCACCCAAAGAGCCAGGACGACTTAACTGCCACTTAACCACTCAGAGGAAGGAAGTCTCCCAATTAATAATGCACAAAGTAGTGCATAAGAGTAGTTGTGGTGATGTCATACACAGTGGGCTTCCTGCCTTGGAAAAACCCACAGGATGAGTCATTCTGCCTGAGATAACCTCAACAGTGAGGCTGTTTTCTAAAAAAGTCAGATTTGGAAATAAATGAGCGAGTCATGTTGCCAGTAATAGATGCATGGAGTATATGTTGAAGGCTGGACTTTGGGTTATGTAGCAATACAGACTAGTTTTCGTTATGTATGTCCGTATTGGGCCTATGAATGGCCAGTGATTGTTTTCTTTTTCAGTTTTTTGTGTATAATCCCAACAGTCCCTGCAAAAATGGAATTTGTGGCATGTTTTATTCATTGTCTCAGTGGGCTTGATTGTGTGATCCTGTGTTGTTTGGCAGTCGCGTATAAAGACAATACGTGGGAGAGACCAGTGATTCTCAGAGACTGACGACAGAGAGGATACCATCAGTTAAATTTAGGACTGAGTGATGTGGGGAAATAATCTCATTGACCCGTTCTGCAGTCCTGCACCTGGATGCAGACAGATTTTCTTCATTTTCAGGCTGGTTTTGTAGATTTGGAGCAAATGTTGTGCCTGGAGCACGTTGTGTATGAATGATACTTGTTACCTGGAGAGGTTGGAAAAAGATACACGTTTTCTTCCCTGTTCCAAAACCAAAATCAAACGCTGAAAAGTGTAGGGTTAGCTAGCTAGCTACTGAAGATATAGCCCACTAGGCTTGTCACAATACCAGAATTTCAGTAGTCAATATCAGTACCAGTGAATTTCCATGATTCTTGATACTCGATACCACGATGAAAATCAAAAAACAGAAATTGAAACTCACTCACCTTGAATTCTTTAAGCAAGTCAGGGTGTCTGTCTTTTCAGTGTTTAGCCAGGTTTGAAGTGTTTCCTCCTTTGACGGCGTTGACGGTGCCACTGGCCACGCACATGTGAGTGATTGACGGTGTACCAAGTGTAGCGTGATGCTGGTATATGACAGCAAAAAGATGGGGACCTCGACACTTAAGAGGCACGTGACAAAGGCTTGCCATGGAAAGAAAGTCGAGAGTCAGCCTTCAATGTTCACATTCGTTAAACCAGGCTCGGGCGCATAATTACAGTTAAAGGGACGGGCCGGGCCAGGCTCGGACAGAACATGCACAGGCTCGGGTGGGGTCGGGCTGGATTTTTTTGGGCCCGATCTAAGCTCAGCACTTGTAGAAGTCATTGTTTCTAGCAAAGACGACGGAGAACAGGCGTTCTTCTTCTGCGGTCATCCTTGGCACAGACGCGTGTATAATGCCCCCATTAGTTCTGATGGCCTGCTGAGGTTAAAGTTGTATCCGGTACTTACAGTACCGACGTATTTTTTGTGTTTTGGCATCGACTTGGTAGCGAAGTATCGGTTCTCATGACAACCCTATAGCCTACTGAATGTACACATGCTTTTGCTTTGTAATGATTATAACAGTGAAAAAAAGACAGACCCTGCTGTACAGGAAACAGTGAAGGGAAGCAGGGAAACTTTGCTGATATTCAACCAGCTGTGTGTCATCGCGTTGTGAGCAGATGGACGTTGTTTGACTTCCCCTGGAGATCTCTGCCCGTCCATCATCTGCACACACTGCGATGCCACACAGCTGGTTCAATATCAGCAGAGTTTCCCTTTATATTCATTGTCTTGTGTGGCGATCAGCAGTGATGTGGTGGTCACTTTTACACTGTGATCTGTAGCCTATAGTTCGACTTTAGCTTCTAACTATCTTTGTCTTTTTAACCTGTTGTTGCTGCTGAGTCAGTTTTACATCCTGGATATATCCTTCAAACACAAACCGTAGACCCCTCTGTCTGCTCCTCTCTGGAATCACTCTTTCATTCTTCCAAAAATGTTAGTATGTCTTCAGGGAGTGCAGTTAGTTACAGTGTGGGCTCCATGCTTACTCTGACAGCTTGTCGGACCATCACAAAGGGCGGGGCTTAGCGAAAGGTCAATTCCATTAGTTTAGACCAGTATATTACAATTCCAATTTATTATGCAACTTTTTTTTTGTCTTCCCCTATCTTTTTCCTCATGTGTATTATTGTTATTATTATTATTATTATTATTGTGAATAAAGTGCATGCTAAAGTGCACATTGACTATAACTCTACTACTCTAAAATACTAAGATAGCTCAAGGCCTTGTAAACATGTTGTTAACTGTAACCGTTTCAGCTTTTAGACCACGGCCTGAATGTTGACGCCAACCCCTCCCTTCATTTTATCCAGCAGTTTGTAAGCAAGCAAGTTTACTTGGTCTTAATGAGCTGCAGCATTTGCTCATGAACAAACTGAAACCTACACTGTATATTTACTACCACTTGACAACTTTATAGCTACTTTGTTCTCTCTTCTGATTGCCAACACCTGTCTGTTCTTCGCGCATCCACCGTCACTGTGCCTATCACGATAATTATGTTATCTGTGTTACACCCACTACAGGTCTCTAGCATTAGACATGACAGGAAATGAGGTAAGGGAGAAACAGTGTTTATATCACAGGAGTTTGACTTACAGTCTATATTGTCCCACCTCACCCTCCTCAGGTATGCCACCCCGCTATCACTTACAGGAAAGGGTTTAAGTTCCAATGTCACACCAGTGCACACTGCAATCAATATGTCTTGCACTCGAAGTGTGAACACATTTCCAAAGTTTCCACATGTGATTATCTTTACTGCAAACAGTTCAACCACAGCACACCTTAAGCCTGCCTGGACTGTCTAACTGGGTTAGCCAGAGCGAGTCAGTAATTTAGTGGGGGAGGCAGGCAGATAAACACAAACAAAAACAACCTAACAAAAATTAAAGAAAGAGAACTAACCCACCCAAGGGCAGTGCCCATATCTTTTTGCTCACCAGCTCACATGCCAGGGCAGACTAGGCAAAGAAAAAAACCAAACCAAACAAACCAAACAACATAAACATCTCACGGCAACAGCTAACGGACCTCTGATGCTCTGTAGAGACACAAATAGATAATCTTAAAAACTTTATTACAAACTAATAAATGCACACAGATTAAATGTTAAAAACTTCATGGCTAAATTTAATAGCTGGTACGTCAATTTCTTTCTACAACCACCTTTTAGCCCAGAAGGGAAGCAGGTCTGAAATACATGGAAACAGTAAATGTGAAAAACATTCAAACTCAACAGCATAAAACATTACACAACATAACACAGCTATTGGCCGACCAGTGTTTCTGTATTTCACTGCCCAGTCTCCCCAACATGCCAGGTTGTTCTTGCATTATTATTTGCTATTATCATCATATCAGTGGCATAAAATGCTCTTAAAATGACAATAATATCATTTATCCTGATTATTTCTGGGAACAACAGTGGTTGTTGTTACAGGCCTAACGGTCAGTAACACAAGTAAAACAAGTCATACAAACTTAGGTGCACACTGACTGTGGCTCCTCCACTCTAAAATATTTAGATAAGTCAAAGCATTGTTGTTGACATGTTCCTGATTCAGCTTCCAGACCATAGTCTGGACGTTCACACTCACTTCAAGGCAATTGGGAACCAAGACAGAGGCTGTTGTTAGTCTTGATGAGCTGCAGAATTTATTCATAGGCAGACTAAAACAGTACACCTTTTTTTTTTTTTTTTTAAAAAGTTAATTGATTTTAAACATTTAACAAACTCACATTTAAACATTTAACATTTAAACTCACTGTTAAATTCTTCAACCAACAGCCAAGAGAGAGGCGACACACATTCTTCCAGCAGAGCGCAACTGAACGCCTCGTCTGTAGCAAACATAATTCAACCATCATTTCCTCTGTCCTAGGGAGGATAAAACTGTCTGGAAACCAGCCTAACAAGCAGAGCCTAGGACTTGGAAAGGTATTGGGGATGAGGTCATCCGAGACACAAACTGTAGCACCGACCTCCAGAATTATTTGATCTCAACACACTCTCACAAACAGTTTTACAAGGTCCCTTTATGTGTGTTGCACTGATAAAGAATATTCTGATCAAATTTGGTATGATGTTTATACTGTACATTTACTACCACTTGGCAACTTCACACCTGCTTTGTTTTCCCTTCTGACACCTGCCTGCTCTGAGCGCATGCACTGTCATGCTCTCTGTCACTCACTCATTCAACCACACCTTACTACACACACATTGCAGTACGTTCACTGGTTTGCACTTTAACCCAGCCTTGGCCCTTTCCACATGATAGTACTGTGCGCATCAAAGCTGCACACACTTTACTAGTTGTTTTCTTCATCTACTCTCATTTCCATATTTGGGCCAGGTATTCCCTGTGGTGGTATTGCAGGTATTCCCTGTGTTGGTGTTAGATTGTGTAGCATTAAAAAAAATAGCCACTTTGCGATTTGAAAATTGCACTCTTATTACTTTGCTGCATTGATTTGAATTTGATTAATCACTCAGCCCTATGTAAATTCCATATGCTTCCATGGCTCTCTCAAGCTTTTGTTTCATACCCCAGCTGTCCTTCGACACGGCTCTCCCCTGTTCCTTCCCATATATGAGCTGAATTGAATCGAATGCATCCAATTGAATGTGGCCCAGTGACTGAGATGTGAGGCCGGGTCTCCAGTCTCAAACTGAAATCGTTTCGGTCGTGCTATCCAGGATTTGATTCGCTCACCCAACCAGCCAAGACCAGTTTGTGATGAGATGCTGGTCTCCAGCAGAGCTATAGAAATCACATCCATGCTGTTTCACCTTAGCTGAGGCATACAGCTACTACACTGAGAGAGGGAGGAATAAAAAAAAGTGACAAACAGGCAGAGAGACAGAGACGGAGAGAGAGACAGAGATAAGGGGAGAGAAGTCTTGAAGCTTCAAGCAAAAAGGTTGCCTGCCCAAAATCCTGTGCAGTCGAGCATATAAGAACAATCAAAGCTTTCATACACACACTCTCACACACACTCTCTCTCTCTCTCTGTCTCTCACACACACACACACACACACACACACACACACACACACACACTCGTACAGCTTCTTAGTTGTGCTTTAGTTCCTTTTTCTGTCCTATGTTTTTAAGATATGTGACCATGGTCTGTAATGGTCAGCCAGTAGGACTTAGAGGAACAACACCTTCATTTAATTTAACAAGAGGCAAAAGAAAAACTGTGAAAAGACGAAACCTTTGGTATTCTAATTACTGAGTGATCTGCATATATTCAAACAACAGCGAATTAGCCCAAGGTGGGGCCTCTGTGCCCTGACAGGAATAAAAGTATTTTTCTCCTTTTCTGTAAAGGGACCAGGCGCAGAGGCGCCCCGGCGAACCCTCATTATGTTTTGAAGATCTGTCTTCGCCTGCAGCACCCAACCTATGCACCTTTTCGCTCAACCTAGCTGAAACAGATAACAGTGAGCAGCCGCAACCAGGTAGAAAGGACCGCATTTGAATGTCAACCGTCAAATATCAGAGGAGAAGCTACAAATGGCACAGCAACTTTGTCGGAGTCGCAAAGACGCACATTATCTCAACATGGAGCAACTGTGATAAGGCGAATGAAAGCCATGGGAATTTTAATCATGATATTGGGGATTAGACTTGGGAACTGAATGGCATTAATTTGAAGTTGCCTAACGCAGCTCCGAATGCAAAATGAAAGCAATTCATAAGAGATGCATAAAGAATAGGCATGGTAGGAGGTATGTTTTAATAATCGATGCGCTGCTTTATTTATGCAAATACTAGCTAATTTGTAATTATCTGAGTGGGTGCATGTTTGGAATCTTTTTTAATCATCCCCTCAGTGTATAACTAACAGCACCCATCTATAGCTGCTGATGGTAATTAGGTAACAGGAGAGTACAGTACCTCAGTGAACGGTGAGATGCTACAACAATAGAAATATAGCTCGATGATGCGCCCTACTTCAGACATTTCATGTTCCATAGAACATCATTATCAGGCTCAATCGCTACTGATTGGAGCCAGACCTGCCATGAAAAAACAGAATCAGCAATGGGGGTGAATACTTGATGTGTTTCTGAAGAGAACAATTTAAACCTTTTGGTGGACTGTCACCGTGCAGGTTTGTTACAATGCTTTGCTCTATGCTTGCATCAGGTTGACTACATGAACTGAGAAAGATAGTTCCTTCCATGGAGATCCAGTTGCCGTTTTTTTAAGGTATACCAGTGTGTGAATGTGTGTGCGTTCTGTGCCCGTGTGTGTTTGCCCTATTGGCTGAGCATTCATGTATGTATGTTTTTGCATTACCGGTAGAAGTTGTCTGACCCTCACTTCTCTGATGCAACTTGTGTATTGATGCACAGATGAACAGTGAGTTTGCAGTTGTCTCCAGAGGACTCGAACACTGACAGAGGGCCCCGGGTGCACGCTCACCTAGTCGATAAACAAATCTGAGCACCACAAAGGAACAATAGCCACCATTATTGCCCACCCAGCAAACACGTCCTTTTAAAATGTCAAATGAAAAAGCTGTTGCAAGGGTGCAGTGTTCTATTGATTCAAAATGGGCTCATCATTTGACCACCATGCCCAATTTATGGGCTCCCTTCCATCTTGGATACAAAGTGGTAGAGTAAGGCCCACGGTTATTTAAGAAATTGTGGAAAAACGCACAATCTTTAAAGTCGTCCTCGCAGCGTATGAAAAGCAGTAAAGGAAACTAAAATAACAACTCTTTGAAATGTGCAATTTGTGAAGAAAAAATGTGGAAAGAGCTACGGAAGCTGAGAGGCTTAAACGAAACACTCGGTTTCTTATTTACCACCAAATCCCAGCAATAATCTCCATCAGCTATCAACCAGGAAGTCAAAAATAGCAATATAAATATGTGACACAAGCAGGATTAAACACAACCGAGATGAAAACTGGTACTTAGAGAGAGACGGGAGGAGAAAAGGACAACAGTGTTGTTTCATATGAACCGTACCCACATCCTTTGAAGGCTGTCTGAGTGTGGATTCAATCTGGTTTAATATTGCTCCCTCTGTGGAGTTTGGCCCTCCCTTTCTGATCAAACCAGGCCTTTTCATCCTCTCGGCATTCTTCTTCAACCAGTCCAACCACCATTCCTCGCATCATCTCTCATTCTCTACACCTACCACCCCTCCCCCATCCACTCTCTCTCCCTTCTTCCATCTTTTTGCCCCACCAGCTATCTTCTCTTCCCCCTGGGGCGAGCACATCTTTGTTTCTAAGGGCCTCTGTTCCCTCACATCTTTTTTTGTATCCTATATTCCTTATAATAAGAAAACACGCTCCTACCGTACATCTTAGATATTAACAGGAACACTGTATCATACAGTATATGGTCATTAAATTATATCTTAAATGGTGATTATAAACAAACTTGTGTTTCATTTCAGCAGGTAAGAATTAAGCCTCATTCGCATGGGAGCAGAATTATCAGGGGATCTCTAGTCATTTGTAAAAGTTGTGGAGGTCGTCTGTGATCCTATTCCTGTGAGAATCTACCAAATCCATAATTTGTCATGTAACCGTTCCACCCCAAATTTCCTACGTTATTTTATCAAACACAGAGGTCATTTGATAAAATGAGTCCTGTGTGAAACAAATCTCAGTGATTTTGTGTCATACTTTGTTTTGTTTTTTTTGTTTTCTCCGCACCGCTTTTCTGCTTCTTCTTTCCCCAGTTGAGAATTATAGAGGCTGTGTTGGCAATTATAAATGAAACTTTTGACAGCATTTTGGGCGCAGGAGGCTCAGCTTGAAAAACAGCATTGAGACCCATTCGCAGAGAGAGTAGGATCAAATCCATCAGGAGAGCGAACTCTTGAAAGATGATGAGATGGTGGCAGTGTGTGGCAGAATTGGTTCTGTTTGTTTAACCCACATACAAGAGGAGGTTAACACTGTACATCATTGCTAGTTGTGCTGCAGTGTAGTGTTTCTGGAATAATGTCAGTAATGGCCGACTTTGCTTATCTTATGTTTTCTGAATGTGCCGACATGAGGGGGATCATTTCTATATCACTAGTCCTTTGCAGATAGGGCTTTATTTAACCATGATGATGTTCCACAATCCCCTGTCGCTAAACAGAATGTTGATATCTGACAATTCTGCAACATTTCAGATAATGTTAAATTAAATTTTTTATGCCTTCATGCCTGTGACTGACATGGCAGGGGCATTATGTTTTTAGGTTGTCTGTCCATCCTGTTCTTGTTAGGGGGATATCTCAGGAATACCTGGAGGGATTTTCTTTTTTAAACGTCCATTTGGACTCAAGGATGAACTGATTATAATTTGGTGGTCAAAGGGCAAGGTCACTGTGAATTAACAAAACAAATTTTTGGCAATAACTTCAGAATTCGTATGCTTACTATGGCAAAATTTCACAGAAATGTCTAATTGGATAAATTAATGAAGTGACAATGTTTTATATCCATGATGTCAAAGGTCAACTTATTTACATAGTTTTCTTATTGAACATGAAGCCTACCTCTTAGAGTCTAGTTCATCAATTGCGACCATAGAGGCCCATAGGTGCTCACAGGTGGTAAATAATCATTTATCTGACCTTTGTGGGTCACTTATTGAGAGTGTATAGGAAATCTTAGGTGAAATTATTGTTACAACTAAATCCACAGCTTTCACAGTAACCATCACACTCTTTCCTATTTGCCTAATTAGCACTGAAAACAATGAAAATGAAAGTATTTCAGAGGATAATGTGTTATTTTAAGGATGTAAGGATAGTTATTTTGCAACATGTTGTTACTCATTAATCATAAGAAATGCCTCTACTACAGGCTCTGCTCTTGTCAGGGAGAGAGCGAGAGGGAGGGATACTTTCATAACAGTGCCATCCAGATCAATGTTAAAATGATTTCTAATGGCAAATACTTTGTACTGCAGACGTATGAAATCTTACAGGACTGATACAACCTCTCAGTAATTTATTAGAGTAGTAAAGCACTACATGCTGCATATGCTGTCCAGATCATTCAATAAAATCACCGACGTGCAATGTACTAAATTACATTACCACCATTGTCCTGCGATAGTAATCCCATTTGGAGAGGCTATTGTTGGAGGATGGAAGGAACATTTTGAGGAGCTTTTAACCCCAACTGACATGTTTCCTGATAAGAAGACTGTGATGGAATATTCTAGTAGCGGGTCCATTTTCCTGGCAGGGATACAGAAATATCTAAGGCTTGGGATATTTTTGTTGGTCCTCCGAACATTACCTAGCCTGCAAGAACAAGGAATGGAGGGTGTAAGCCTGAATCCAAATGTCCACCCTCTGGACTTGCGGACTGAGCCCTCGTGGACTTCAGCCGTATGACGTGTTCACTGTCATCACTTAAAATCTGCTAGGGTAGATTGCAGATAGACAGCTGATAGACAGCTGATAGACAGCCCTCAAGTCTATTTCATCAGTTGCCGTGGAAACCTTGGAGCGACAACTACAGTAATGTACACGGCGATCGCTACTGTCTGCTCGTCTGTCCCTACAGATAACAAGATATCAAAACCATGTGTAAGCTTTAATTTTAACTGAACTAAATCATATTTATACATCTGCATATAACATGTAGATTCCACACATTCAATTAGAAAAATGGTTATAAACAAGGACAGGACTATGACTAAATAAACTAGGTACTCAACATTAGACAACTGTTTTTGTTGTTTTTTTGTCCAGTTTTCTAGCATATTACACTACACAGCCTGCAAAAAAGCCAAGCCATACTTGTGGCTGAATATTATTTCTGGCCTACTCAATCAAAGTAGCATTTTAATAAGTATTAATAACTGGTTTACACATTCATACGTTTTGTTTTTTCGTTGGCAGTTGAACTACAACATCACATCCCTGTTGCATGAATTGTAGGTAATTAAATCAGTGAAGTCTGCACCCCAAGCGGACCCCCTGGAAGTCTGCAGAAAGTCCTCTTGAAACCCCTTGTGGACTGGATGAATTGAGGATTTTGGGCTCTCAGCACTCCCAGACTTCCCAGGAACATGCCGGCAAAGTCCGTGACTCTGCAAGTGCAGTGGAGTCCACACATTTGGATTCAGCTTAAGCATCACAATGTTCAGAACGCCCAGGGGAGGCTAAGTGCAGGAAAGTGCAGTCAAGTATAATAATATATTAATGTAGATCAAAAAAAAAAGAGAAGTATTTCCTATCTCATTTAAAGCCCGACTTTACAGTAGAAAGAACTCTCTAAAGTAATCAGTCAGCTCTTATAGGTAATCGAGGAATCAAAGGGAGTTTGTTTATTCTGTCTACATGTGTTTTGTTGATTCAGAAAAAGCCACTTTTTTCTTATGTGGCAGGTGTTGTTTCTGTCACTGCTGCGAGCCGTTTGATCTCTATAGACATAAAAGTAATAGCTTTGTTCATGCTGCTTTTATTGCCGTATATCAGGCTTTTAATTATCTTAATAGCGAATAAAATTGCAATGACAAATTAGTGGGGTTTTTTCGCAAACAAAATGTAGTGGAACTATCTATGAATGCACCATGTAGGGATTATGGAGACGTTAAAGCTAACCCATAGGCTACACAAAAAAAAATAGAAAAAAGATAATCATGTAGTCCAACTATCCTTTATTTAGTCATACTTTTGAGGAGGTGTATGACAGCTATGGTGGAACCCTGTGTGTACAGGGCGATGATAAACGGGAATGAAAACGCCTTGAGGCAGAACCATGATTCAGCCTTTATCTTTTTATCAGTATTCCTGATGTAACTTTCTCTGATTGCCAAAATCTGGGAAAATGCTTCAATACCAAGCCTCTGTTTGTCTGTCTGTATTTATATATGTGTGGCGCTGTCCTATGTGGTGTGTTCTTCAGGCCTCAATAGCTCCGTGATGAATCCTTATGGCCCAGCAGGCATCTGCCTGTATTACAGCTGGGCCAGACTAATGAACTGGACCCAGACACAGTCATAATCAGATTAATGACTATGTTCAGGTATAAAATTACCAAAATCAATGGGGAGAAAGCGAGATAGAGGGAGAGTGGAGCCAATCCATGGCTAAAGGATGATTAGACACTGTGGACAGCACAGAGCCAAGGTCAGGGACCAACCAGCCGATTCCAGGTCAGAAGAAGCTACTACGCCAGGGAGCAGAATAAATATAAAAGGTGACCAGGTAGTCAGAGGCCTGCAACATTATGTCGGCCTGCTGTTGATGCCATATGGAAAATTACACTGAATGAATGCAGATCACTAATATTTTTGAGAGGCATATGGTGACAAAGGTCAGGGCCGTTCCTTTTCTGCCCCGGTCACATCCCCAAGGACAGTTTGAGCCACGGTGTGGACTGTAAAACGGGATAGCGATCGCAGTGTGACTGAGTAGAATTGAAACCACTTACACATGATTCTCGGCACTAACATTCTGAACAATATTTCACACGAAAGCAAAGACTGCGTAGTAGAGCAAATGTCAGGAAAAGGTAAAGTGTGTGATGACAGAAAGGAACTACATGCATACTAATGAGATCATTGGACCTCAATTGGTTTCCTCATATCAAAATATCTATGAGATGCAGCAACATCCAAAAAAAAGGAGACAGAGACTTGATTTGTATTATGGTTTAATTAGGAGAGACAGGTGTATGGAGTAAAGATAATTGTTCACTACAGATTGCAGGTGTACAGATTAAAAGATGTCCATCCATTTTCAACCGCTTATCCGAAGAAAAGTGCTCCAGACGCCCCTCTCCAGCTCCTCCTGGGGGATCCAAAGTGTTCCCAGGCCAGATGAGCGATGTAATCCTCCTGGTGTGTTCGTACCAGTGGGACGGGCCCAGAACATCTCTAACGGGAGGCGCCCAGGAGACATCTGATCAGACGCCCGAACTGCCTCACCTAACCTCTTTTAACATAAGGAGCAGTGGCTCTACTTCCAGCTCCCTACGAATGTCTGAGCTCTTTACCCTATCTCTAAAGCTGAGTCCAGCCATCCTTTGGGGGGAAGCTCATTTTGGCTGCTTGTTTACGCAATCTCATTCTTTCAATCATTACCCAGAGCTCATGACCATAGGTGAGGGTTGGGACATAGATGGACCAGTAAATCGAAAGCTTTGCCTTCGGGCTCAGCTCCTTCTTCACCACGATGGTCCAGAGTGAACGACAGATGATATGATGTATACATTAAAGGCCTATGCATGCAAAAGTCTTTATATCAAGTCTTCCTGACTGAACTTTCACTCGGGCTTCATCTATGTCATCCAGGCCTGCTTGAGTACGAGCAAGGAGGCTCAGGTGAGGATTATTTAAGCCACACCACACAGACATGCCTCACTCTGTATACCCTGCCAGTGACTCATTTGAGTCACCTAAAAGGCCAGGGGGAGCTCACACTGAAGGAAGTGGGAGTTGAGACTAAAAAAGCAACTGGAAGAAGTAAAACCCAGTGAGGGTTTAGCTTGATAGATTTAAAGGATGTTTATTGCATGTTCTGGTGGCTTAAACGCTAACATGCTTAGCTCATGTTCCAGGAGCTTCCCAACACATTTTCCTCCTCACTTTGCTTTTCGTTGGGTAGCTCATTACAGCTGATTGCCATTTGGCTATGCCCTGGCAGCCTCACAAACTTCCTCCAAATGAGTGGAGATGGCACTCGAGGCTTGAGGTGCCACTTGATGACCATTTTCTTTTGCTTAAATGACTTCACCATTTCTTACTCTCCAAAGTGGGTCATACTCCACACAGCCCAGTTGACACTGCTATGAACCAGGCTGGGAGGTCATAGTGGGCATACAGGTACCACCAGCCATCAGGCAATGTAGGCTACTGTGCCTGGAACTGGGGCTTAACTCTGCCAGTCTTTGTGTATGGCTATCAGAGCCCAGACTCTGACGATAATCCAACTTTTTCAGGCGTATCAATCACCTAAATGTCAAGTCAATCTTATCTTTATTGTCCCTTGAAGGGAAATGTTACGTGCAGCCTTTCTCTCAGGCACAGTCCTCACATACACAGTGAGACACACAAGTAAACAGGTGAGTCCTTTGGAGACAAGCCTTAATCTTTCTTGAGGCTGGGGTTGAGCTTTTCTTTCATGCACTAAAGTAAATCCATTATTGAAGACATGGGCAGCTAGTTTCTAGCTTGCCTCAAGTCTTTCACTTTTTCCTGTGATGCATTGATGCATAACAATACACGTGTGTAAGTAGCATCCTGGATGGAAATTGTCACATTGCACCATATGTAGGCGCAAAATAGGAGTTATCTTGCTGGGGTTGACTTTAATTGCACATTTCAATAGTAGATAAGTTACAATACATGAGTACTGATAAGATTTAGATTAGCATTATCAGTGAAAAAAACAGGGTGTCCCTTGTTGTGATTTTATGGCGTCCTTTAGTCCAGGTAGTTAATAGGACGCTGTAAGTCTTGAGCCCTGCTTTTACGCCTGTGCAAAACAAATATGACATTGTTAATTTTGTTGAGGAAAATTTTTCGTTAATGACCTTTTTTCCACGACGAAAATGATGCGATGACGAGCTAGAAATAGGTCTTGATAATAGAAGCTGAGACGAAATCTATGATTTGTTTTCACTGACGAGATGCGACAAAAATATGGTGGACTATCGGACATTGAAAGCCGGAGCGGCCGTGCTTACAGTTATCTTTACATGCCACATGAGCATCAAGATGGAAAACTACAGTAAAAAGTGTGCACCAGGATGTTTCGTTAGCCAGCAAAAACATTCATATTGGAGCAGTGTCAGCAGTTGGTGCGTGTTGTGAGTAGCAGTAAACGATCAACAGTGTATCTGACTGTGGATGGTGGAGCTGCTGAATGGATTTGTGGAGTGCGTTAGTTGCAGCTCCGCCTGTTAGCCACTGAATGATGTTGGAGCAAGCAACCACTGGCTGCCGGACCTCACAGCTGATCCCCGCAGGACTCCACTCAGTCCAGACTGTCTCAGAAAGGTTTATTGGCTGATGCTGTTTGACAGGTCGGTAGGAGGCTCAGGTATCTGTGAGTGTAGCTGTGCTGCGAGTTAACAGTCTGAACTCAGATCAGTTTCTCTGACAGAGATGAAAGCCAAGTTTTAATCGCCAAGTCTTTGTGACACGAGTTCAAACCTCCCAGATGAACATGTTGCAGATGAAGAAAGAATTCAGGCTTTAACTTCTGCTTCTTAACAGTGACATCAATAAGTCTGAGTTTACAATGAACCTGGGTACAAATAGTTGCCTCAGATGAGGTGATTTGTGTTGTGATGAGGTGATTTGTGTTTTTGAGAACAAACATAAGCCCTTTTTAGATAGGAATTGTGCAAATTTGCAGGAAAGCCTTCAGCATTGGCAGTATAAAAACAAAATTGGGGAGGGCGGAAAATTGCCGCCTACCTACTTTTGTTTATAGAATGCGCCTTTTCGGGCAATGGAGGGCGTGAGCAAGTAACAAAACGTAGCTCAGCATGTGACGTAAACAGTGACGTGGAGAGAAGCTGCGGCTGGTCAGTCCTTCGGCGATTCTCTTGTAAGTCAGCCCGTCTTCACCGCCCCCGTCATCTGACAGTTAATGGCCTCTTCATTTGCGGGGGCAGGGAGGGCACGCAATTCCTTGTCTCCCCAGTTGCTCATCTTCACAGTGTCTGTCAGGTTTGCGTTTCCCTCTTGCTACTAGCTGCTCGCTAATTCCTCCACCGCCATGGCTCGCACGTGCAGCGTCATCAACAGCTCCTCCCGTTGTGGAAGGCCGCCTCGGTCTGTTTAAACTAAAAGGGTTCTGCCAATATGACTACCCTACAAGGCAGAAAATTGGGCACCTCAGATCAACTCGCCAATCCCGGCTTTGTGTGTCTAAACGCTCGCAGCTTGCCGGCAAAACGGCCCAACATTCGCAGAAAATCTGGCAGTGTAAAAGGGGCTATAGAGAGATGTTGAGCTTTTCAAATGATGATCATTAAGTGTGTGCTTGTAAATCGTCCTTTGAAGCTGTCAAACATTTCTGGAGAAGTTCAACTTTGTGAGCGTTCAAAAATTATTTGTATTTGTTGAAAAAATTATCTAAATGGATTTTTTTTATACAACCTGTCACACTTTGATTCTAATTTCTGATACATGAATTAGCCTAACTGGATTAGTTTTAAGATAAAAAAACATAGACTAATATACATATTGACTAAAGGTAATGACTGAAATCTCATGAATTTTCATGGACTAAAAACATTTTGAGTTTTCGTCAATTAAAACTATGAAGAATAAAAATGACTGAAACATTGACCACTGCTATTGCTGAATGCCATCTTATTTGCCAATAGGACAATGGCAGTCAACAAGGTGAATATCGTCCGATACCAATGTGTGGCCAATAAATCGATGCATTCCTAATTTTCTGTCTCTTCATCCATTTTGCCATTCCATGCCATCAAATCATGTCACCTGTCAACAGTGTAAGTGCACTGTAAGATAGTAATAATCATCCGTAGTTATATGGATTAAATGAGGCTTCGATCCAAAGAATTTGCACTGATTGGTTTTAGTAATCGAGTTAGCCTACCGAGTCTTAACGAATCATTTCAGCCCTAGATTAAGGATGTTCCAAGTAAGAAATGCAGCATTTATGGCAGTGTTTCTTCTTCATATTAAAAAGTAAAGGTGTTCGCTCACCATGCTGTTTGGATTTGTACAGATTTAAATTCATATCTCCAACAACAACAAATGACGGAGCTGTATTCCGCACCACTCAGAAGAAATCCTAATGAATGGTGAGATCCACCGTTACAAAAGCTAAACGCTCTTCTTGTGTTCAACTTTGCAGATGTAATCAACAGATGCTAAACAGGATCTGCAATGGGTATTACTTGGAATATGGTCCATGGATGCTCTGTGTCCATATCCCGTGGTGGGGCTCTTTGCATATTTAATGCATTTTGGATGGGGACACGCTTTACAAAAATCCATCTGAATATTCATCCAGTGAAATACTGTGAAATTTCAAATTGTGCCATTGATTATGTTGTGGTAATCTTTTTGATTTCTCATTAGTTAACAGGTTTTTGATTTGGATGTTCTCTCTCTTTTTCAGTCTTTTTCCACTACTCACACACACTTTCAAAGGCATGCATGCAAACACACACCACAGGCACACACATGTAGATAATTATCAGACGATTCCACCTCATCCAGCAGCATACAGACATCCAAACAGGGAGCCAGGCAAGAGGGCACATGGGAGTTTCTTCACAGCAGGCACAAAATGCTGCATGAGGAAAGTGCTTCTCATTCAGTGTATCAGCCCGAGACAGATGCCACCACCGAAAAGGAAAAAAAGAGAGAATTTTTGAAGCGGTTTATAAGTATGTTTACTTACAAAGTTGCTGCAGTAATTTGCATCACCCTTTTAATCATTATTGCACATTGGAATTTAACTAAATAATTTACTGTTTTTTCAGCTAACAGCTTTTTAAGAGCTCGGTTTGCTAATTTGGGGCAACGTTAGTTGAAACCAAAGGAGAGTAAACTAATATAGAAAAGATACTTTTAAAATTAAGCATACTTTAGTATAAGTCTTTAACAAATTTAAAGTCCTGCTTAAATTACATTACATTTTTGTTCTGCTACATCGTAAACATATGCTCTTTAAAGTACTTGTTTGAGTTACAAGCTCTACTCAGTAAAAATGAGTACTGGGTGAATGTTCTCATGATGTCTTCAAATGTAATCTTGTAAAATATATATTTTGGTGAGAAACTTGGTAAATACAAATGCAAGACAAGGAGAAATTTGTTGATGTTTTCACAGTAACATAAAAGATATTAGGTATTAGACAGGAAATTATGATGTGTAGCTTTTGAAGCTGTTATTTTTAGTTTCCTTTATTTTAAAGTTTGTTTGATTAATTTGCTCTGTAACATATAGTGTAAAGAAAGACATTAAAACACTTTTTTTTAACATGCACTGAAGATTTTTGTTTCCCTGGCACAGAGGAGGGAATGAATAACAACAATAACAAATAAACAACAAAAACAAGGAAAAGATATTGGTATCAACTATCGACCAAATACCGTAAAACTTCAGTTAATCGTCCAGTCCCTTTTACTAGCCTGGTGTAGCTACACAGTTTGACAAATAAACTTCTGTCACTGTGACGATGCTACACATGGTTAGCTTGGTTGATTTCATTTTTACTGAAACCATGACCGCCAGAGAAGACAATAAGTCTTCCGGATTTTCATGCTGGTTTAAATAAAGAATTTGATTGTATTTCCTGATCTTTGCTGAGCAACAGTTTTTTGTGAAAGGAATTAAAGGCCTGTCCCAAATATAGGCCTGTTGATTTCAGTGATGTAGGTAAACAATAGCACAGGCTACAAATTAATTGTTTTATTTATGTCATTTAACATTAGTATCTGGATTGGACCAGAATTTTAGAATCGGTGCATTCTTGCTTATTTTGATTTGGTCAATCAAATCTTGCATAAAGCAGTAACATCAGTTTTCTATCAAACAGTGACACTGAGCCAGACAGCAGCCCACTACACGACACAAGAAACACCGACTTTGAACTACATTAGCTTTACTGCTTAAGTCTCCTTCTTATCTGTGTTACAAACATGGACTAACACACGTCTTCTCCTGCAGCTTAGCTCATTGAATAGACGACCAAACATTCATTGGGGAAAAGTGCACTGCTAACGTCAGTTTGAAGGCTACATAGCTAATCAGCTGCTCAGCTGCAGCACATTAAACAGCATGTGAATGTACCTGCATGCCACTTCTCTGCAGTCAGATGCTGCTTTGCTCCTTACGCTTCAATACCACCAACACCACGCTGCCTTCATTTAAGCTATTGATTTTAGAGAGAAAGGAATGTCATTGTTTAAATAGCAACTGATTCACTTTAGATGCTTAATCATAGGAATACTTAATGGGCATGTGTCGCTCCTAATTGGAAGCCAGAGATATAGAATACAATGTGATGTTGAAGACTTGATAGAGCAAGTTAGATCGAGATGAGTGAGGCGCTTTTTCTTTGTCTGAACCACTTCTTTAGCCCGACGGGTTGCTCACCATCTGCCGCAGTCCTGCGAGAGACAATACATGTGACTGGACAACATGCAGCAGAGGGAGCTCGCTGTCAGTCCGATCTAACAGCTACAAATTACTGCAAAAAAACAACAAAAACAAAGAAACAACCTCAAATGTCAGCTTTCAGATCGTGGTGTGAGTGCTTATGATAACAGGCAGTTTTTGAGTCTGTTGTTAATTGCATGAAAATTGGCAGCTCGATGTTGTCCTCTCTTTTAGAGTAATGCAAGGATGCAATAATTATTTAAATTGGATACCAAAAATACACTTGATTGGATCATAGTGATTTGCAGTATTTTTAAATGAGTAAAACTGTTTTACTGGTAAGTTGTTGGTTAATTTCCTGGGTTTAGTTTACTGCTAACAAACAGTATACAAGTCTGAGGCTAATGTGTTGCTAAAGTAACAGATTTTTCCTCTTTTTTACTTTTATGATGGAAATACATGTACTATATTCTTTCCTTCTGGGACTTAAGTATGAGCTGTGACAGCATAACAACGACTGGTATCGTCTTCACTCCGTGTGTCATGCTAAAATGTGGTCCTGGTGTCACCAATCGTAGCAGGAACTACCAAAGAAGCCATTTTTTGCCCGGTGTTTATATGTCTGTGGACAGATTTCATGCTGTGTCTGACTTATCAATGTCATTTCTGTTTGTCACTGATGCTGCTCTGTTCTGCTCCTGGGGGGGTCTTTGCTGCTACTTTACCTGCCTTAGGCTTTCCATGCAGGTGCAAGGAAGGGCGCAGAGGTTTGCTCTCTCTGCCTCAGGCTTTCCTTGTTTGCACGTGGAAGGGCAAAGAGGTGTGCGATCTCCGCCTTAGGCTTTCCATGTAGGCGCGTGGAAGAGGCTTTCTGTGTAGGCTCGAGGAAAGACAGAGAGGCCCCAGAAGAAAGCCATACTACCAAATATCTTACTGCAAATGGAAATTAAGTTCTCTTTAGCTGACATGTTCCTGACTGATATGAGGTAATGTTGCAACTGTGCTAGACTCACAACATTTTACAGGTGTGTTGTTGAGATCACAATTGAGTCAGCGTTTGAAGATGGGTGTGGTCAGAGCAAGGGGGCTGGAAGTAGGTTGGTAGGAAGTGGGAAAGCCCCCTCATTCTACGCCCCTGGCCAACATGTCCTTCAAATTGCAGATCGGCTAGAGTGATCCCATTGCAAGATGGATGATACCATTGATGATACCTTGGTTCTTTTGTGCTTGTCGGAGACGTCTTTAGTGGAGGTGTGTTTAGCTCAATCCATACCTGTGCACCTACGAGCATTGTGAGGGTAGAGGACAGTGTTTAGTTTTGGCTC
This sequence comes from Epinephelus cyanopodus, assembly GCA_026686955.1. Classification (NCBI taxonomy): domain Eukaryota; kingdom Metazoa; phylum Chordata; class Actinopteri; order Perciformes; family Serranidae; genus Epinephelus; species Epinephelus cyanopodus. The sequence continues at coordinate 10,892,634 of CM048926.1, read as the reverse complement.
TTTTGATTATCATATGTTGTGTAGTCCCTTAGTGACTGAGTGAATGCCATTCAAATTGTGTCAATCTTTCTCCTCTATTTTTTTAGTTTTATTCCGTTGTTATTCTATGTGGGCTTAATGTAGGCATATCCACTTCTGTCTGATCAGCCAGTATAAAATCATGCTGCTGAGTGTGATCCAAGATTCAGTTTAGATTTCCTTGTCTGTGATAACAATGTTTTTCAGATCACATATTGCCCATTACGTGACATACTTGTTGTACATACTTACTCCGTGGGAGTGATCAGATAAACCAAATACATAAACAGAGATTTATTGTTTTACTGTTGCTGACTTTTGTTGAGTGGATTAGCCTGTAACAGAGTTTGAACTCGCAGCTTATTGCAGGTCATCAGTGTAGATAATATGGATAGTTAACGCTAACAGGCTGCAGCTCTCATCACATATTCAGCAGGAATCATTTGCCTCCATTGAGTGGTAGTCAAAGCTTGCAAAAAGTATCTTTAATGATCCCCCCTGCACTGTAAGACTTATGAATAAAACACACCGATCGATGAATTATTGACTATATGTCATCAAGTAAGGAAACCCCTAATGAAAAAGTGATATCAATCCAGGCTGTAATGCGATGTATGCAAACAAAATCCATTTACTTTATATGGTCACTAATCAAAAGAATTATTACCCTGACAAAATATAAATGTAACTTGTGCACGATAAAAGAGAAAACAAAGAAATCATCTTTACAGTGCACTTATTCTTCAGCACGTTCCCCCGCAGCCTTTTAGATTCTGGCAACCTGCAAAATGCTTGTATTGTTTTGAAGCAACCCTACATGTGTGCTGCTCTAAAGCCTTTGGATGTTACAAAAAATCAATACTTAATCACAGGGGTGATAATGATACCATTACAATACCCCCCAAAATGGGAAAAATAAAAGATTTTCCCCTCTATATGTGTCTACCTAAGTGTCATGCAAATTTCAGCATAAATACTGCCTGTGAGTCAGTAATTGACTGCGCCCTTCAATAAGAGCCATGTTTTTTCCCCCCCATATCTCAAATGTATAACACCCAAGTGCAAATTTCCATGCAAATAGGCTAGAATTGCATCACAAAATATTTAAAATACTCACATTATCGCTCTCTGCCTGTGTCTGCCGTCTAAAGCTAAATAGCGAAGTGGTTCTGGCTGTCTATTTCTGAAGAGCGGTGAGGCATGCGCCCATTTTCTGTCTTTCCCTGACAGCCCTGTGATGTGTACAAAGCCCCCATTCCTCAGCTGGGAAATCAGCCTTACTACAGCCCCGTCACAAACAATCAGCACTCATTACCCACTACACAGCACTACATTCTACCCCATTTACCTGCAATGTCTAGGGTGTGTGCTTGTGCGTCAATGTGCGCGTCTCGGCACGTGCAGCTTATGATGATTTTGTTTGTGCACAATGAATTGTGAGCACTCGTTGGTGGATTGCTGCGTTGCTTTCAGTCCGTAACTTGGTGAATGAGCTCTGTGGTCAGGCGCTGTGTTGATGCGACAGAGGCCCTCTAACCTTGCATTGAGTAGACCAACTGTCAGATTCAGAGAAGTGCTTTTGTCGGCTAGGTGCAGTGCCCCAACGTTGAGCACTCAACCAATTACCTCCCCTTCACACATAAACATGTATGCCGTGTTGTTACTCTCCCTGTCTACGCCTCTTTGAAGGACACGATATCACAACGAACCTCGTGTCAGGTAGAGGGCCATTTCAGGAATTGAGTGTAATTGGTGAGGAGAGGTGTGAGCTGGTTGCTCTGTGTGTAAGCAGATTACAGGCTGGCATAGTTGAGACCCCCTCGGGGCAGCACAACATGGCTGTTGGTACGTGGTGTGTAAAAACAAGCACGCCACTCATGAATTATACATGGGAGAATGCCCAGCGATGAAATTGGGAGAGCGGAGAAAACAAGGGAGTACAAGGAGGCAAAAATAGGAGGAAGGCTGGAAAGAAAAAGAGGGAGAGAGACCACGCTTCATGACAATTAAACAGAAAACAGGTGTAGCCAACCACCAGGAAGCCAGCCGGAATTTGCTGAAAGCAGGCAGCTCCAGTGCTTCTGCCATTTTGCATTGTTCGCAACGCATTGTTGCTGTTTTGTGTACTTACCCTCCCGCTAACAATGAGCTTGTTTTGCATAGTCCAAATCGTTGCTTATCATGTTTGCCAAAGAAAGGCTTCTTCATGCACAAGCTTTTGTTCTCTCTTGGAAGTGTGTCGTCTTTAGGATTAGTCTCTTTCATCATTCGAAATAGGTCCCTTTTGGACTATTAAGCTTTCCTCAGCACACTATGCCTCACTGCTCATTAAAAGAAAATACTCATATATACATAAGCCATAATGTTATTTGGCAAATAGATGCTGGATGTGTTCTTTGCTATAACTTTCCAGCGCTGTTTTGTACAAGTTAATTGCCATCACACCCCTGCAGCCCCCTGGCTGTTACACATGAGAATAATGTCCTCAGATTGAATATCAGGCTAATATCACTGTTGTAGAAGTTCTTATTCTTTGTGCTCTGTCTTTGTAAAAATTGAAGGCTAATGGCTTTTTGTAATTTAAATAAGCTTTGATAAACTATTGAACCCTGAAAACAAAGAATATTGAAATACTCTTTCTTGTTACCACAGTGAGAGCAGCAAGCACTGTCAGAGAATATTCATCCCAACTTGGGCCTTCATTTACATATTTGCAGTGGATCAGTTTATTCACAATTTATTCACTGTGATTTCTGCCAGTTGTTAGCCTGGATGGGATCTTAACACAGGGGTGTGCCATATCATCTTGTTCACGATAATACCGGTATAAATTATGATATGATATGAAAAATTCATACCGTGATATGGCGATTTTTCAACTTGCTTACATTATGATGTCATTCTGTTACCCATGGTGGGTACTGACTCCATGGTGGTTACAAAAAGAGGAGCAACTTCAGTAGTGTGGAATAAACTGTGGCATCCTGAATGTTTTATGAATAGCCCTGGACTTCTCAGACTCTTTTAGCAAGTTACCGCACAGAGGGAACTCATTCAGCGGCTCCTCTGGCAGCAGCACTTCGTCTCTCCCTCTTCTCTCGCGTGCGCACATTAGGGATGTCCTGATCCGAATATCGGCTGCCGATATTAGCAAAAAACGTGCATCGGCATCAGATTGGACTGCATGGAAAAATGCCAAGCCAAGAACTCCGATCCAGTTTTACACAGACTCTGATCCAGGTTTTCCGGCCAGCCCAGCGCTCCACAGTAGTAGAGTCCATTGCAGTGATCCCTCCAGCACTTACTATAAATCCACCAGGCCAGCATGCAGACACACACGGAGGGGAAGCGTAGGAAGAGCAGCGGTCCAATTTAGTTAACTGACTATTGGTTTTCTGCTCTGGTTTTTTGGGAGTGATATTTTTATTTGGTTTACACTCTTACTGTTTAAGTAAAGAGCACTGACGGCATTGTTTTGGGCACAATTAGTGAAATTGGAGCCATGGATGGACTATTGCTTGTTTAAACAGTCGTACAATATTGTGTGTGGTTTTTTGTCCCCTCTGTTGGTCCCAGGAAACAGCAGCACCAGGCTGGCACTGACACTACTAAAATAACTGAAAAGGAAAGGCTGCATTGTTTATTAAATGTCAACAATGTCTTGTGGTGTTGATCTATTTTTTATTTATTAGGAGGCCAAAGCACAAGTGTGTGGAGTCTTGCTGCTATTTTAATTTCAGTGTTAGACATTTTAAAGACTTCATGTGTTGATTTATTTTATATTTATTAAGGGGCCAAAGCAGCCAAAGCAAACCAGCTATATTTTTTATTTAATGTTAATGTTCAAGTTTAAAGTTTGTTTATTCAACCCTGTTAACAATAAACGGGTCAGTTTCTCATACCAACTGTTGTGGATCATTCTAACTAACCCGATTAAGTTGTTCTTGTTAGAATAATATCGCTTGATCAAACCTTTCCTAACATGACTGACAACAAAATACGTGAACATGTATAATACGCGCTTGCATTGGTATCGGTATCAGTATCGGCCAAAACTCAAGGCTGTACTATCAGTAATGGATCGTAAGTGAAAAAGCTAGATCGGGACATCCCTAGCGCACATGGTAGTCAATGTCGTCTAGTGATTTTGTCATAAACCTTTGGTAATGTAAACCATTGTGATGCTCGCAGCTGAACAAAAAACTCCATTTATGTGCATGTGTGATAGTTGTGGTATCATAACAGCCTGTCACAGGTTACAGCGTGATGATTAGAGGAGAAATGGCAGAGCATAAAGGTCCAGATGGAAAAAAACAACTCAGACATTTAGGATTTTGCTGAAAGAAGGAAACCACCTGTTGATTTGTGGGAGCCGTTTAAATGTGTAATTTGTGTTGAACTATTAATATTGTATACAGAATCTGAATCTCACTCTGAGTTACTTTTGTTGTTTACAAACTAAAGAAATGAGAGACCGTTTACGATATACAGTGTGTACTGTATTTTACACAGATAACTATCATTACTGTTATACAATGTGCTGTGGATGGGCGATTTGATGGCGAGGAATTGCAAACTGGATGTAGAGAGAGAACATCAACCCACAGCTACTTGACAGAGACAGCAAACCAGTTCCAAGACATGGCCAAACACAAGCATGATGCTGAATATATCAAACTGGAGACATTAAACTAATGACTAAGGAGAAATCTGGACCACGTGGCTGGACCAGCTGGGAACCACTGGTCTATAGAGTGGCACTTAACAACACCAGCGGCCACAGAGAAGCTGGAGTGCAGCATGAGATCTGCACTCCAGTGAGCACACTTTTCCAGTTACTCTTGAGTTCACTGGCACATAATGTGTCTTCACATTTATTTTCTTTTATAAAATATACGCTTTCTGTGTCAAAATGATGACAGAGAAACTGTGATGTTAATTTGTTCTGTGGTCTGACTTGGTGCTTCATTGTTGTCAGTGTGTTTTGTTGTGTGCACTGTATTCCTGCAGGTTTCCTTCTTGTTAGGAAACAAATATAGTTACTCCCGCACTCTAATTCACTTTGACTTATTTTCTAGGCTACAGTTGTAATTGAGTCTGGTATATAAAAGCAATAGAATACATATTTAAATATGGGGCTCATTATAAGCTTAGGAGATGCTTTTGGAAAAGAAAATATGCAGCAAGTTCTATATTTGTCTCTTTTCCAGAGATAACTTACAGTACAGTAGAGTCGGTCTGTGGGCATAATTAACAACCTCTGCCTCAGATAGTGGATCATTAAATATGTATGGACATAGTCCCTGAACAAGGTGCTTCAGGATTGATTTATTCAAATTCTGAAAAAATACATCCGCAGCATAATCTTGGCATTCTAAGGTATTTGAGTGACAATGTGGCAGACGTGTTCATTTTATCAGTTCATTTACTTCTCAGTCATCAATGAAAAGGAACGAAATGGCTTATCGCTGTCATATTTTTTACCAAAATTACATGGCCACTGCACCGCGGGAGCCAACCAGTGGCACATCAGCCCATTGAGAGTGTCACAGTTGATAATGATGCTCATTTCTAGACACATGACAAAACAAAACAAAGTCAGCACGTCGAAAAGCAGCCTCTGATCGAGATTGTCCAGTGCCAAATGAGCATCGCCAGTGCAGCTTTAGCAATTCAAATCACCTCTCCCCTGTGCCTTGCATTAGGATGCGGCAGAGAGAAAAACCTTGATAATGGTTTTCATTTACCCCCCAGCCAGACTAATCACACCAGCATTGGTTCCACTCACTACTCTGGCTTATGTATTGGAAATACTGCAGCCCAGCACTGTAGGTGACAGTGGAGCAGGTTAATGCCCCCGCATCACCTTGTGTGCCAGTGCCAGCTTTCACCACACAACCTCAGGGCAGAAGCGCAGGGGATCTTGGCAGATTGGTCGCAGCACATACAAAACAATCACACATACAGTAAACACAGCGGTGAGTGTATATTTGGAAGTACTTTTGCACGCTTACCTGTGCAAACTCATCACCGAGAGCCAGATGCATAAACACTGCACACACACACACACAAAGCATGCATACACCACTTTTGTGATATTTATAAGAAAAGAATGTGCGGTAAGAATGTGTGCACCTCACATACACCTCAGACCCTGCATACACACGGTTTTCTAAAGCAAGCAGAGTGTGATATGGTAAAGGGGAAATGGAAAAATAATGTGAGAAACCGAATCTAATATGCAATCTAATCCTTTTGGGCTGTTTCAAGAGTGCCTGCATATTTTGCACTCTACACAGATTGTTATTTAAATTTTGCTCATTATAAACCAAATTTTTAAGGCTGTTGTGTGCCATTATTATGGCTTTGGCAGCTTTTTGTCTTTGCATCATTCTAAAGCATTACTATTGTTAAATAATTATTCATTACCTTTACAACATTGGGTGACAATGATTGAGACACAGTATTACTGCTAATGAGGGCTTAAAGGTGCATTTGGGATGAATCAAAGAATTAATTAACTATTGGTGCTATAAATAGCTAATGGCTGTGCGTAATGATCGCAGCTCTCGCACTGTTGGAGGATCTCATCAATGGTATTTGGTGGAATCTTGCTTCTACTGATGGAGACGAGGAAGCTGCTGCAGGAGTGGAAATCAGGTTTGTGCAAATACACACAATATTCCTAGGTATAGCTTTTTAAGTATCATTAAGTAGTGCTGATGTGTATTTCTACCTTTGTACGCACACAGAGTTTACAGCCAAAATACAAGGCACACAGTCCCTGGCGCAACACATCTGCTGCGGCAAAGCGCGTCCTATAATCGGCTGAAGCTGCTACACTGACCTTGGAAGCCGTTTTACATTTCACATTAAAATAAATCAATCAAATCAATAAATTGTGCCATTGAAATGATCCAGTTAATTACTTAAGTACCAGTTAATATAATGTATGCTTCCAAACCTTGCATAACCAACTGCATTATTAGTAGGCAAAACTCCATACACACACAGTGAAGCTGGGAGCAACCACACGCTGCAAAGACAGAGTCAGTGTAGTAGTTGAAAAACCCGTTAGTCTTGAGCTAGGCCTACAGTTTTATGCAGGGATGTTTAAGCAATGGCGCCATGGGCCACTAAGCCCCTAAATTAAATGGCCAATACATTTTTGATGCCCTAAATGTAAACTTACAGAAAAGGCAGTTTAACACAACTTGACACCACCTTCCTTATCTATGCCATTTCAATAAATGAAAATATTTGTGTAAACATATGGTATGTTCTGTCACAGTCTGAGTTAACAGTCCGTCATTTCTTTACTTTGTTATTATCATATATAGTTATTGATGGCATAATAAAACATCATTAAAATGTTGAGGAATTAAATAATTATTTATTTTTCTAGCCCTATTATAAAAAGTCACACTTAAGGATACAGGATTGATTTAAAGATAACCCGTACTATATCAGAGTAACTGCTATTTCTTATTGTTTAACAGCTACATACACTTATTGTCATGATAGTACAAGAACTTTAGCATTGTACTTCAGTACAGTATGGAGTAACTGAATCTGGTTATTTATGTTAAACTCTGACAGAAGTTTGTTTAAATGGAAACAATGATGCAGAGAGTCTGTAACTCAAAACTCCAAGTACTTTTAATGTTATATTCAAACTGTAACGTTGCACAGCTAAAGCACTTCAGTAACGTTACATTTCTATTCACTGTGAACTTGTTGTGTTGTCACATTGAACCGCAGTTCACTGTGTTTAGCTTTGTTAGCTCTTAGCTCTGTTAGCCTACACACCACAGAACTCTGCTGCCCACTGGCTGCAAACAGCTAACAGCTAACTACCTCTTCTCTCAGTGATATCAGCATGAAGTTGTGCTCCGTTGTAGACGATCGATTCAGTTTGTCATTTGCTAAACGATAGTTATGTATACATAAAACTTCTTTTTTTCTTGGAGGCCTCTTGGGGAAGATCTTGGTTCATCCCGAACACACACACACAAACATGGCTCCAAATCCCCTCCCTGCCCCCCAAACATACAAACCAAAAGGAGAAGGTAGTAACCAAAAAACAAATTGATAATACAAATAAATACATTAAAAATATGTTTGTAAAGTTGTATTAGTTTCTTAGAGTTTACATGATCTTTTCAAAAACCAAAAACCATCTGGCTATGGGAAGATGGGAATCAGACTTCCACATCACCGCTCTGCACTTCCTCGTAATACTCAAAGCTATTTCCAAAAATCTCTTTTGGAAGTTCCGTAAAGAAGCACTAATAGTTGTGAAGTTCCCCAGCAGGCAATTTTGTGGGTCCAATGGAAACTCAAGTCGTGCCAAAATGTATTGAGCTTTGTACACGACCAGGTGCAGTGCAGAAATGAGCCCTCCTCTATACCACATCTAAAACATCTGTCTGATAACTCAGGTTTGTATTCATGCAATCTCTGGCGTAATATAGAGTTGGTGAAGAAAGTTATGTTAAACCCTGTTGTGCATCTGTCCCCAGGGAGACAGCTGCAGTAAAATTACATCCCTGCGTACGTCTGATAGAATTTTTCTAGAGTGTGGTTGGTGTGGACAGTTTGTATGCATCTGTATCTACATGTGTACATCATCGCTGTCAGTATTCTCCACAGTATGTGTGGAACAGTGCTGCTGACGCTACAGAAGTCCTGGCGCCGCAGTGAAACACAGCCAACATAATCTTATTAACTCAGGCATTTAAAATACACCAAATCATTAAAGATACATTTGACAGCATCCACGATATGTAAGTGTAAAGCCGTATGGATTATTCATCCTTATTTTTATTTCTCCATAAATATCCGGGGCAGTCAACATCCTCTCAGAGAATTAGATAACTGGCTTATAATATGAGTCAATTCTCTCAGCATTCAGGCCCAATTCCATCCCGCACTGAGTCACAGTTTGTTCTAGCAGGTTCAGTTATTTATTTCTGTTTGAATATCGTCTATATTAAGTGAAATTATATTCAGTTATTGCAGCATCCTTTTTTTTTGGAGTGTCCTGCTGATTTATCTGAGCAGTAGCCATACGGTTCTGCGGTTGATACAGAAACAGCCCTCGCAGCTAGAAACCGCCACTGGGCTTTTGATAATTAATCATTCAGACCTGAAGGTTCCATTTGTGGAGATCGTGTCCATTTGCCACATGGTCGAATAACTGAATAAGTCAACAGCAACAATGAGGGAGAATTTGTTCTTGGCTTAGCCATCTCTCAAAATAACTCTCCTGAGGCTGAAATTGAGACGATGAGAAAAGGAGAGGAAATGGGAAAGCCAAATGCATGCTGACACTGTGCAGCGCCATACTTGCTCGGCTGTCTATGAAATAATAAAGATGGAACGCTGAGGTCATACTTTATTCAGAGTAAAAGCCTCTTGTGTTTTTGTCGTGTTAAAAGAGTAATAATAAACTCTGTCAATGTCTGTTTCTGATTCTGTCTTCCCACAATATCTCCATAATAACGTCATGTCAAGTCCTCTGTGCTGTTCCAACACTAAATTAAAACAAAAGAAAATTACAAGACTGAGGTTACGCAGCTTCACTTCTGCAGTACAACACAGGCCATCCTTATCAAAGGCGTATCAAAGTCTTTTCAGAGGTGCATAAATCTACCAGGATGTGAAGCAGAAATGTAAGACAAAATGCTTAAATTACCAGTGCGCGTTGATTCCCAACACAGATCCGAAAGTTTTCTCTTTTTTTCTACTGTGACTCAATTATCTGTGATTTTAGGCTTAGGGATGTGCTGCTCAGGATTTACAAACAGGAAATTCTAATTACAACAATGTTGCAAGGACAGATTTTCTTATTGTTTGCCACGATGGTTGATTAGGTGGATGAACTCATTAAACAACATTCTCCTGTATAATTAGCAAGATGCTGACAATCCAATTTAACAAGGATGATTATGAATTAACACTTGAAGTCCCAGACAGAGGGTTTGAATTTTAGACGTGAAAAAGCTTCACTTTCTAAATGACCCTCTCGAACATTTTGCACATTAAATATGGTAATGACAGCCATGATAATATTGATTCATTAAAATAATGCTTACCCTGACAGACCATGATCGACCTTGCTTGTGGTAAAAAGAAGTAGAAACAAATGATTTAATTTTTTGGAGTGGAGATGCATGAAAGATGAAAAGATGTAAAGAAAATATGAGTTCAAGTGGTTGCTTTTTTGGCAGAACACTGTTGGATATCAGGTGGCATTATCGCAGCACCCTTGAGAAATTATTTTTCAAGAGTGCTGCCTGAAATTTATTGAAAGGCTTTTTGTCTATCACAAATTAAAAAAATATTTCACTTTTAGGTTTTTTTTAGATTTAGTTTTTCTACACCAAGTGAATTGCTGAAGATTGACAAAGCCTAAACTCAATGCAAAATGATTTTAGTCGAAGTATCTCACACATTAAATGCGTGAGTAAACGACTGGTGCTCTGGTTTTATACTGTCGCTTTTAGAAATAGAAACTCTTTTCAAGGGTAACTTTGGTGTTTTTCAACCTCGACCCCATTTCCCCATGTTTTCATTGACTAATGGCGACGACGACTTTTGAAACCGAATTGGCAAACAAGCTGCAATATAACCAATCTGTTCATTTGTGCACCATCAACTTACTTCCATTAACAGGACTTAGTTTTTGCCACAGCTTTATGGGAAGGATCCCTACAGAGACAGACCCTCTTGTTAAAGAGTAAGATCATTTTTGTTTAACCAAAAGCAGCCCCAAAATCACTTTTGCCAAACCCACTACACTTAGATTAGGGTTTGTTAAATGAGTATCTGGTACAGATAATGTACTTTATATGAATACAAGTACTATACGAGTAAAATGTGTCAGTATCTGTACTCCTCACTGCGTTTTGGACAGACTGATCGATTCAGTTCAAGTTAAATCTTCTGGTATTTTCCATTGTTTCCTATGGGAATGAACCCCCGTGAGGCTTGGCTTGTCGAACCCAGCAACAGTAACCAAGGGGGGTGGGACAATGGGCGGGTCTTGACAAAGGGTGGCTTGTAAGGCCCACCCACTACCAATCTAAACTCTGCCCATTTTTCAGCACAGATACAGATAATTAAGTTGGTTTAACAGATCCAGACACAGGTACACATAATGGTGTATTCACTCATCCCTAATTTAAATAAACAGTAGTTTTATCATCGCAAAACGTATTTTATTCAAAGTCGACAACTCACAAAAACTGTCACTATTCCAACAATCACCAGCTGTGGATGTTAATTTACGTTGGCTCCATACACGGTAAAATTACTCTTTATTTAAATAGTCTGAAGGGTTTGGTGATGGCAATTTTGAATAAACATAAAGGATCTTACATGTTAACAAAGCAGTCTATCTCTGTGGGGACCCACTTCATAATGTTGTCAGACACTTAATAATAATCTGAGCCTGTCAGTGGCAAAAACAAGCACGTTTAGTGGATGTAAAGTGACGTGCACAAATGCCCAGAGCGGTTACGCTGAAGCCTGTTTTGTAGTCGGCAGCTGCAGCGCTCTCATTCAATACTGGACCAGTTTCAAAAATGTTGTCTCTATCAGTCACATGGGAAATGGGAAAAGTTACCCTTAAACTCTTATAATCACAAACTTCATGTACATATTCCATGCGTGCATACAAGGTGCGTGCATGTGCGTGCATGTGTGTGAGTAAGTGAGAGAGAGACTTCATGCTCTATCTGCTTGAATGCTACTTCAGCCCGCTGCCACTGATGTGCCCTGTCAGGGAGCAGTAACACGGGTCTCTGACCTGTCACATTCTGGCGTGCCATTGTTTGATGATAAGAGAGTGCCGAAGACACTCCGCAGCCTCTGGGGTGATCAAGTGCTGTAGAGGTGCAGCAAAACTGCCTCACATTTGTCTTGGGCTGTGGCCGAGGCTGTCACAGGCTGATGTTTTTTCCAAACTCTCACTCTAGCTTTTTCTCTGCCTGCTCTTTTTTCTCTTGCCTCTTTCTCCTTTTGAGTGTTCTGACCCTTCGTCCTCTCTTAAGTTCCACTAAATGGATTCATGCCTTCACCCATTGCATTCAAAGTCAGAAGAAGGAGACATAAATGTGTCCGTGCTGGATTGTCTTCTTGTCTTTCTTGAAGCACTCAAACTTAACTATGTCATGACTTTTTTCTTTCCCCATTTCTTGGCTGATATTTAACAGCGTAGAGATCACCTTACACTTGACTTTGGGTTAATCTTTATTAACTTCAGACTTTATTTGAACGGCTTAATAATGACTTAAGACCAGCTGTTCTTCAATAGATTCATTGAAAGAGCGACTGACTGCAGGAGCAAAGTTGTTTTGATTTTTACACTCTTCCCTCGCTCTTCCAGACATCATATTGTGAGCTTGCCAGCCACAGGTGTGAGACATTGAAATGAATCAACACACAGCAGGCTGTGTTGGTTGCAGCATGGCCTTCACAGTTGTTGTACCGTACGCTGGGTTCAGGGACTTCAAAGCCCTTCGGCTAAACAGTAGAACTGCTTCATGGGTAAGAATGTGAGAAAGCAAAAAAAAAAAAAAAAAAAAGGCTTCAAGAACATCCAACTTAAGGCTGTTGAAAACACATAAAGACAGGTTGGTGGTTTCAGTTGTTAGTGCTAGCCTTGAGCTAAGAAGACCAACACTGATCTTTCTGTAGTGTCAGATGTGCTGGCTGCTTGTTAACTTTATTCAAGCAGCGCTTCAGCATTGATTTTCGCCACTCAGGTACAGCAACATAAAGTTTATCCAAAGACAGGAAGAAGGCTATTTTCTAAGTTGTGATCCTACTTCTGTTCCAATATTCATTTCCTTGTTTATTGAAGCTCACTTATTTATAACCTTACAACATAAGACAAGACTCCAAATGGATGCTGATGCTACAGCATGTCTACTGGATGTGACTGTAGGCAATAATGACTAATGTCAGATGTTAACAACTTGTTCTGCTGCCCCCAAGTCGCCAGAAAATCTGTTTTCACCACTTATGTATACTAGCACAGTGCCTGTTTAAAATGTGCCTGTTCAGAATGTGCCAAATGCTAATCTTCTGAGCTCACTGTTCAGCAGGGTAACAGTTAATATAGGTCCCCTATCATTACACTGCAGAAGCACTCATTCAGGAAATTACATTGCTGATGCTTGAAATGTTTGAGTGTGCTGCAGTGTAACATCTCCCGTCTCTCTGTCTTCATCCACAGACAATACAAAGAAGTGGACATACCCACAGTGATGTCAGCCATTGGTGTGCGGACTTGTGAAGCCTCGAGTTTGGCATGTTAGCCGTCGCCACCTTGAAGAGGGTGGAGCTGTGGAGGAGCGAGGGGTGGATCGCCCCTGTAGTAGTGTGTCAGTCACAAGGTAGGCAGATGGGTCATGACCCAAAAGTGGGTCGCGGGCCCATTCTGAATGGACTGCAAGTGACCTGCGAAAATGTCAACACACTTTATTTTTAAGTACAGTAAATTTCCAGCACAGAGTTTTTATTTTGAAGTGCTGTTTTCTGCTGTCGAGTGAGTGACTAACAGACAGCTACTTGACAAAGACAGCAAACTATTCCAACGTCATGGCCAAATGATTGAGAACATAAACTCATTTGTAAAATGTTAATGGAGGTAATAAATCAAGTTTTTGTGACTAGTGGAGTCGCCCTCTGCTGGCCCAAAGAAAGAATGCAGGTTTAAGACACTTGCGCCTCAGCTTCACTTTCAGACCCTGACATAACGCCTTGCCTTCATCTGTTCATGAATGTACTATAGACAGGCCCTACGAAGTAGCCAGGCTTTGAAGCCAATTAGTTAGCCAAACATGACTCGCCACCACAGGGCTGTAGGCTACATAAGAGTCTTAAAATGTGGTTTTGTTGTGTTATTGGGAACCAGAATAGAGGAGTCATGGCTCAAAACTTCAGTTTAATCTTATACCAGCCGCCATTGCCCGTCAACAAAAACGAAGACAACTATGGTTAAATTGGATAAGACGAAAGGACTGGACGGAGGAGATCATCAGAAATCTTTGCATGTGTAGCGCACACTTCATATAGGTTAGGGGAAAAAGTATTTCTTGTCTTGTCTTGTAGGGGAGGTATTAAGAGGAATATTGGATTTCTAAGTAACACTAAGTTTTTAGCGCATTACCTAACGTTAGCTTTGATAGGGTTAGGGTTAGGGTTGCCATAGTAATCAACCACAAATCAGCCATCCAATGAGTGAGAGCATACGGCCAGTCCTGGATTGAGAGTGACCTGACATGGTGCGTTCGTGAATTCAGTCAGACGCTCTACACTAAAATGAGAGTCCTGTTGTTCAAAGAAACAGAGCATTATATTTCTATATGAATTAAAGAGCGGCTAAGTTAATGACACATTCACTCCGCTCAGCTGCTTCGTCTTCCCAGACAGAGTGCGGAGAGTGCGGTGCTCTGGATAACCAAACAGTACATTCCGACAGCGCTCTGAATTTATGAACCGTCCAGTTTGTGCCAGAGTTGCTCTGGCACTTGGAATGAGTATTTTTGAATGCACCACTTGCATCATCTTCCTCCACTGTCGAAATCAAGCCAAAGGAACTCACAAGCTAGCGTTAGCCGTGGAGAACTGTTTTACCTCCAGCTAAGCCCCGCCCACCAAAAAACATCATACTGTTTACAGTGAAAGGGTTTTTACACCCATCAAGTATGAAGTTGATCAGATGAACATTTGTCAAGAAAGTCAAAGGACATACATACAGGCAGAGAGTCCTTCCATTTTAATTAGACATTAGTAGTGCTGTAAAGTCAACATATGCCTATAGCTCCTCTTCTCCCATGCTCAATGTTAATTGATTTTTGTCAGTGACATAACAAGTATTATAGAGATTAGAGACATGACTGGGGCATTTAGTGACTTATGAGCTTCACATACTGTCTCTTACCATCAATCATCATGACACAAGCTGTCTCCTTGATTGGATTTTCCAGGAGTGTCAGTCGGCATTGAATTTTCTCAGAAATGATGATTACCAGGATCACTTCTACTGTTGATCATTTGAATTACCTTAAACAAAGTTAACTAATCGTAGCATTTCTGTCTTGCAATTACGGCTGTCATTTATTCTTGACATCTGTTTTATTTGGAGTCAGAATGAGGCTTAGAGACAGTGCCTCTTGACAACAGCACACATGGATGATCTTTAAAAAGTGTCTTCACTGCTGTCCAGATCCTCTTTGCTTCCTCACTGCTCTGAATAGAACATTATCTTTCCTCCCTCCATGTCCTTTCTATCTTCTCTGCCCTCTCTCCTGCTGATATGCTGTATGACAGCTAAACACTGTTGCCTGCACCCCCACTGATTTTCATCAAAACTGCATGCATCACCCAATCTCTCCTCTGCTTTATATCCACCTGTAAGGCAATATGTGCTTAAAGAAGAAGCGAGGGAAAGGTGGGCTGGGTGGCCATGAAGATAATGTATCTGCTTTGGGTGCATCAAAAATATTTTCTGCCACAGAAGTAAAGTAGCAAAATAATGTTTAATATTATTATAATTTTAATATTTCTTGACTTAAGTACACAGTGGAGTAAATGAATAAAATATAGAAAATGTAATAACAAGTCCCAAATAAAAATGCTAATTAAATTAATGAATAGATTATAAAATATTTAAAAATAATTCTGAAAAATGTATGAGATATATTCAGAGAGAAAAATCAACATTCAATGAAATAAATCAACTGTTCTGTTTAATCTATTAAAAGCCAATTCCAAGTGCATTCATTTCTAGCTCTAATTCATCAGAGCTATAATATTTTACATCTGTTTAATCATTTTTAGGCTGCAACTTTTTTCCTGTTAAATGGTGTCTACGGATTGGTGCACTTTAGCCAATCAGATGTTTTAACCCTGACTTCTTTGATGTGATAATTATAAAATCATAATATCTTAACATAATTCAGTCGCATAGGCTGCCAATTTAAAAATTAATTGTATGCGTCTCTAACTTGATGACTCATTTGATCCAGACTCCAGATTGTAGGAGTACATTTTTAATTATTGGTCAGTGAATTTTCAGTTAAAAAACATGGAAATGACATTGCTATATTAGTAGCACTGAATTATCTTTCTACATAAACACTGTGAGTGTTGGCTTTGCACCTTTTCTTCCCAAACGTGATCTTCTTGCTGTCTTTATCTTTCCGACAATACAGTCCTGAAAGGAAAGGGTATCTTCAGTGGTTATCTCTAATAAGCTTGTCTGCGAAGCATGATACACAGTATCTTATTTAGATAGATGACACACGTGACTGTTGCTGCGGTGTTTTTCTCAATTACCTCAGCATACAGTACAACAATGCTGAACCAGCAAGGCTCCTGTACACCTGATCCTCAGAGGTGGGAGAGTTACCTGCTTAAAATTTCGCAGTATTCTAACATTAACTTTAGTTAGATATTTGAGGAGACACCAAAAAGGGGCATATATCTGTTAGGCTGTGCATGGTCAAGGATCTGGCGATACAATATGTATGATGATACAGGGCTATGATTGGATATATTGTAATGCGATTCTGTAACCAAGGTGATATTTTTTAAAATTCATCCGTCGGTCCGTCCATCGGTCCGTCCATCGGTCCATCCATCCACCCATCCATCCATCCATCCATCCATCCATCCACTTATCTCCGGGGGCAGCAGGCTGAGCAAGGTATTCCAGACGTTCCTCTCCCCAACAACGCTTTCCAGCTCCCTCTGGGGAATCCCATGATGTTCCCAGGTCAGATGAGATATATATATATATATCCCTCCAGCGTGTTCTGGGTCTGCCCTGAGGCCTCTTAGCAGTTGTACGTGCCCAGAAAACCTCTAACGGGAGGCACCTAGGAGTCATCCTGATCAGATGCCCAATCCATCGACGCAAAGGAGCACAGCTCTACTCTGAGCTAACTCCGAATGTCTGAGCTCCTCACCCTATTTTTAAGGCTACAAAAGGAACTAATTCGGCCGCTTGTATCCGCTCTCTCATTCTCTTTTGGTCACTACCCAAAGCTCACAAACCATAGGTGGGGGTCGTAACATAGATGGACTGGTAAATCGAAAGCTTTTGCCTTTCAGCTCGGCTCCCTCGTCACCATAACAGTGTGACACAGCGCCACATCACTGCTGATGCCACGCCAAACCACCTGTCCATCTCACGCTCCATTTACCTTCACTCATGACACCAAGATACTTCCTCACTAAGGGAAAAACTCTCCCAAGCCAGAGTGGGCAATCCACTGTTTTTTGACAATAATTTAGGAAAAGTGTCATAATACAAAGAACACACCACCATATGCATAAAATCTGAGTTAGAGTTTCTGTGACATATTAGCATGTTACATTTGAAGGGTCAAATGACTAGATACAGTAACAACACTATCTAGTGGTTGGGGTTTTAGACACACCTCAAAATGAACCGCTGCCATTAATGGTAGTGTAATGGTATGTAAACCATTAGTAAAAAATCAGTAGTGTTTCTCGGCATCAATTCAGTATCACAAAACATTATATTGCGATACTCAAGTGTATCGATAATTTCTTAAATCCCTGATATCACTAATAGTCAGCCAGAATATGAGGGAGTACAGAAATACATAATCAGTGAGACGGGGGAGAAAGAAACAGAAACAGGTTATTGTCTCGACACAGCTCTTGACTGCATATGTGTGTCTCCATATTTAGAAATGTCTCCAAGCATCTCTGATTGAATCAGCATGATATCAGATTTGGTGAAAACATGTGGTGTGCTGTCATCCAACATAGAGCTGTCAGTATGCACCAAGACACGCAGAGTGCGAATTGTGAAGGCGGCCTCATGTAGAGAATGCCCTCCTGTCTCCGAGGACTGCCACCGGTTCTGTTTGGCTCTTTTCCTAATATCATTGAATTATTTATTTATTTATTTATTTGTGACACTGAGTCATGAATCTCCAAGGACAAGAACAACATGATGAGAAAACGTGTCGCCTCTTCTCCAGCCAGTATATTACATTATGGTACTGTATATTCAGCCGTGTTGATTTTGCACCTCAGTTCCAGAAAACATTGCCAGAACACGACGGTTCAAAGTGTGTCGCTTTTAAAGGCAAAGTAGAATAGATTATTTGATTAGTACTGATTGTTGCCAGTTCCTACCACACCTAATGATTATGTTTTCCTCATTTGTGACTGTGTGAGACTTGCACAACATGCCTCTGGCAACGAGATTAACAAATTCAGTTGACATGCTCTGTGTGTCCGCGCCCAGCAGTACCGACTGGGATTTGCACTGTATGCAATTAACCGTGGGTCTCCAATGTACTTTGAGCATTGGAATACATACTGTACATGGATCCCAAGCACCATGTCAGCTGCAGGAAGCGCTGACCCTGTGGCAGCTTCTCGGCTCACACTTTTCATTCTTGCCAAGTAGCTCTGCTCCTGCTGGGTCCCCATCCTGTGTCTGGATCGACAGTCTAATTTCCATGTACTGAGTTCTGAAGAAAAGGCCAACTGTAAAATATAAGGGGTGCCCCCTGTCTTTGAATCATACTGTGGCTCTGAGAGCTGATAAGACAGTCTGTGTCCATCCGAGGAAAAAACCTAAGAATGGAGTCACAAATGATCACCTGAACAGCTTTTCTGCACCGGACTGTCCCTTTGTGTTAGAGCATTGTTCACATGAAGAGGAGGGAAAGAAATACATTTCCTCTCATGGAGGCAGTGGAGGGAGAACATTGGCTGACTTTTGCCCTGTGAAGATTCCTGGTCCTGACAGAAGGCTCCTTAACAAGTGCTCTGCCCCCGTTAAACCCCGTGACGACTCGTAGCAGTCCGGCAGAAGGACAGGTGGCCTGTTGGTGTGACCTTGGCCAGGGGCCAGACACCTGGGCAGGAGGGGACTGTAAGGAGTAAGCAACTGGGACCAGCTGCTGCTGGTGATAGTAGTGGTGAAATAAATGCCTGAAATTATTTAAAGGGTGGATACATCTGCATTCATTTTTGGGTTTTTCATATTGAAATGGCCTCATAGCCATTGGCAAAAAGTAGAGACTTAGGTTAGAGCGGCAGTCACTAATAATTTAAGGCATTAGTTTGGATTTTTTGAGGTGGGGTTGTATGAGGAACTTATCTATCATCAGTGTATTATTATTATTACTGTTTTACCTTGCAGTCAGACAGCCCTTTCCAACAAGGAACTGAAGCCGTTATACCGCTCTCTACAAAGCCACTAGATTCATCTTACAAAACAGTTATTTTACCTCGCAGAACACGGGAGTTGCTGGTATGCTGCTGCCTCGATTGGTCAGTTGTTTGTGTTATTGTGTGACTTTCAGATCTGAACTAACATAGCTTTGCATCAGCACATTGCTTAGCTTTCTTGCTGGTTAGGGTTTTAGTGGCATTTGGCAAATTTGGAAGATCATTCGTTCATTTATGTAACTGCTTATCCTGTTAGTAGACGCAGGGGGGCTGGAGTCTATCCTAGCTGACACTAGGTGAGAGGCAGGGTTCACCCTGGACAGGTCGCCAGACTATCACAGGGCTGACACACAGAGACAGACAACCATTCACACCCACATTCACACCTACAGGCAATTAAGAGTCACCAGTTAACCTGCATGTCTTTGGACTGTGGGATGAAGCTGGAGTACCTGCAGAGAACCCCTGCTGACATGGGGAGAACATGGAGGGCCCCACCCCGGGTTCAAACAAGGAAACCTCCTGCTGCAAGATGAAAATGCTAACCACAGCTCCACCGTGCCGCCAAATTTGGAAAATTAATAACACACAGTTCTCAAAAAAAGGCTTGGCTGTGTCACTAATACCCCTTGTCCATCAAACTAGCTCTGGTACTTGAACCAGTTCAATTCAGGATTCTTCAAACCAGCTCACCTTTTTAACAGTATTGCTCAGAACAATTGTAATCAAGGATGCCTTATTAATATGTCATGTGATGTATGTTACTACCATAGCTTGCTCCACATACTCGCATACTACTTTGTTATCAAAATGACTCCACTAACTTTTGGTTTCTCCCAGGAAACGAACAGCGGGCTCCCAGGGGAAAGTCCAGAGTTTGTTTGAAACATCCACATCCACCTACTGTACCCTCCCTCCTGCCACATAGGGACTTTCTCTTTCTTTATACTATGGTAGTTGTCAGTGCATTTCATAACGCCATGAAATTGCCGTTGTGCATCGGTATCTGACACAGGCATCCTGCGGCGATATTTGCCGGATTGGGTTGTTGACTTGGCGTTATTTGACAAGTTGGGAATGAGCACGCACTGGGGGTTTATATGTAGCAATGTCATCACACAGAAATCTATGTCAGGTCACGTGGGTAAACATTTTTTGAAAGATTGAGAAAATAGCATTGCATATGTACTTTGACCAAAATTTGAGTGGTAGAATTCTGACACATGAGGAGCACTGCTGACAGAATCATATAAAAACATCAAAGAACAAAATATAACGGATGCACCCTTCAATGAAGATCCAGGATATTGATGATCTCTGTGATTATTGACCCTATATGTCAATTTTTGGAAATATTTGTTTATCTCAGATTCACTCAAATGTTAAAAAATTCAATTAAAGCAGTTAAATGTGCCACACTTTGATACAACAGGCTTGCATCTCAACAATTCTTATTTTGCAATAAAGCAATTCATAGGTGATTGCAGTTGATGGTGTGGAAAAAGCCCACTCATCGTCGTCTGGTGATTCAGCAAAAGTGATTTAAAAACTGCAAATTCTGTTAAGTCCACTTTCACTGGCAGTAAGACAACCCACCAATCAGCAGCTTTATTCTGCAGCATATCCCGTCGTACAGGGGGACAGGGATATTGGAGAGGAGTAGCGCTGTGCTTTATGGAGTGATGCAAGAGCGATTAGTTGCAAAAGAGTTGGAATGTCTTGGCAAAGCCCCACTGAATGGACCGTACCAGTCTGCTGAACCGAGCCAAGAGGTCCTGACTACCACCATCAGTCAGACTTTCTTCTTTCCAAGCTAGAGTTAGTGAAAGGAAGTGGGCTGGCAGCAAGTGGGCATCTGCATAACTGGTGGAGGTTCGAGAGATCTCTTTCCTGGACTTTATTTTGGCCGGCATTTCAGCAGTTGTGGTGGCGCGAGTGGAGCCTCTATGGTGAAATCTCCGTCTGTCTGCCTTCCAGTGATGACACATTGGTCATTGGCCGCGGTGGTGAAGGTTAAAATGCCGATTTGTGTGCCAGTGGGATGTGGGACCAAAACTGGACTCAGTCCTCCTTATTTAGGAAAAAACACAGCAGATCACACAGATGGTCAAAAAGAGATAAGAACTGAGAAAGAAGAGTTCATATCTTTTTACTCTGGGGTGGTGATATTTAGCCAAACCTGTCTGTTGCAGATAATGATCAATGCTAAGACATGGCCTGTGGCGGTAGTGATACAGCAAGACAGGAAATGCAACTGACCACACATATGAGATTTCTACTGAGTGAGGGAGTCGCCTCATCTGCAGGAGTGAGACAAACCTATTGAGACTGTTGGAGGCGAAAGCCTGGATGTAACTATGTTTTTCAGTCCAGTACATGGGAATTATGATTATATAATTATAAGATAATTATTATTTATATTCCTCAGACTACTAACACAGACAAAAGACACTGAAATTAGTCGTCAGATAATCCTCTCAACGAAGGCACAGTCACTGTATATGAACAACATAAAGAATGACACAGACATTCAAGTGGAGATCAGGATGGTTAAATTTAGCATATGCACCACAGATGTTTTTGTGTCCCTGTCCTTTATGTTAATGTAATGAAACTGTAATTATGCAAATTGCCTCCTCTGCACTGCATCTCTCAATCCTTTGGCTTCTGTTCCATTTTAATCTAAAACAATGGCTCACAGTGCATTTGGTAGTGGACATGTCAGGTGGAACATATGCCGCTTAAATGTAATCTGCGGGATTTGGTGTCTGGATTTAATGCCCGGCGAAAATAGCATTAAACACATGCAGATACATGTGCTCAAAGGCAGCTAAAGCTTCCTGTGCGGCTGAGCTCACATATATATGAATGCAAAACAAGCTGCAGCAAAAACAGCTTTATTGAAATGAATAAATGTTTTTCTGGAACGGTTTTGAGGTAATGCGTTGTTAAGCACCTACACCCTTTGTAATAAAAGACACTGTAATGAAAAATGAAAATTCTGATGAGAAAGTCACTTCTGTAAACCCAGTTAATCAATCACAGAGAGCCTACTGCATGCAGTTAGCTGAACCATTGCACAGAATGACTTGATTACAGTTGGTGTTGATTTAAAGAGGTGTGATGCTCAACTGACGTGAAGTGCTTGCAAATTTCGTGACCGACAGAGATCCGGCTGTCATACCTGTTTAACACTTTCCACCTTCGCCTTGCATCTACATATGAAAACCAGCGGGATCGATACGGAGGCACAGAGGGTTGTAAGAATGGAAAATCAATGGCCACAAACATTCATTATGGGAAAAACAGCACCATGGGGTGGCGCTTTTACTGCCTAGGGTCAGGTCGATGAGTTGCGGAGTCATGAAGTCCACCTCTGACGTCCACGAATGAGTGATTGGAGTGTCACCTTTATCTGCTGCAATGAGCCTTTTATGTGGGCGTCAGTGTTGCTGAAAGGATTCGCCAAGGCAAAGGCAGTAGGAGATGCAAACACCACCTATCTTTTATACTCCCAGGTATGAAATATTAAGTGGAGTTTTAACGATAGCTGTGTGCACCTCAGCAGGAATCTGACAGCTCTTAAAATACAGGGCAGAGGTTGGAACATGGACAAATGGAGGGCTGGACGTATATAGGGGAGTTGGATTAAAGCTCAGGGGGTACACTTTTGCCTGAAGAAATTGAAGTCGGCTCCCTGCTGAAGATTTTGGATTAAAATTGTATAAAATGTGCAAAAATGTGCATTATACAATGTACAACAAATGTAAAAAAAAAAAAAAAAAAACCCCACAATGCTTCAATCAAGATCTAATTAATTTTATAATTTTATTGCATGGTTTCCATGTAAGCAGGTTTATTTAACTGCAAAGATTTATAATTGGTGAAAGGGGGAAAATTGATGTCTGATCCACGTCCTCGCTCTCCCTGTCTATCTTCCTTTGCTCTTTCTTCCACTCTTTTTTTCTCGTCCCTGGATAGCAATCAATAGTTATTATCTGCTGAGTGTCGCAATAGACACTGCACAGAGCCTCCATTCTGAGTTGATGGTGCTTTTTCATTATAGCTGACACTAGTCTAAACAAAGCAGGCCTATTTCCCTGCCACCAGACAAACACAGTCTCCATAATGGCACCAGATAAAAGAGAAGCAGGAGGGAAAATTGAGTTTCACATAATGGGGAGTCACTAACTCGGGACCACTTCTTTTCCCACTCCATTTTTCCCTGCTCCACCATCTTCTCTATGAAGAATTTGGCAAATACGCAAACAGACTGGATGTTAATTTCTTACCTCTTGCCATTGATCCTTTCATTCTTCCATTCATTCATCCCTATTATCCAGCCCAATAATGATTTTGTTCATCCATCAAACATCCATCCATCTGTGCATCTGTCTGTCCGTCCGTCCATCCATCCAACTGTCAGTGTGTAGGTGGGTAGGGGGTGAGGTTGTTTTGTTTTGACGGGGTTGTTGTTTCATAAAATAAATAAATGATATCTGCCCAGCGGAGTGGAAAGCATAACGAATGGCAGTTGGAGAAAAGGCAATTTAGGGAGAAGTGCACTGGCTGGCGAAGGAACAGAATGGGTTTTTACTGTGAAGTATAACCAATGCATTACAAAACACATCAGAGGTTTATTGAAAAAGCCAAGTACCCCTCACTCCCCCCTATGAAAATGGCCAACATTATCATGGCCTACATGGTTAGGCACTGAAAGTCACTTTCAGAAAGTCAGGGGAGAGGTTTTTATTGCAGTGGCACACAGAAATGGAGGAGCCCAGGTGAATGGCGGAGCAAGAGGTGGTCGTTTTTCAATTCACTTACATACATAGGTGCAGATAGATTTCATGACACGTGGCACGGGGTCACTGTGGAGTGATGCATTGTGATTTTTACTCGCAGTGTGCCCAACTTTGCTTTTCACAGGTTTCTCTCAATACATGCATAGACATACTACAACACAATGATTAGACCTTCAGAGAAATGTTTCAGCGAGTAGGTGTCTAACTGGTGAGCATGAGAATTTATTTGCTCTGATAAAATGATATCCTCAGTAACAGATAAAACCAGCTTTTATAATACTATCCCTTTTCTTAGTTAAATATCAAGTCCAATTTATTTCTCATTATTAAAGAAAGAAGCACAGATATCTGGAAATGCACATTCAACCCCTAAGCCTCTGAGTAAGTGAGCTGATGTTTGACGCGCAGCAGAGCCAACAAATGTACTAACTGTGGCTAAGATCCAATGAAGGGCAGTAATGATGCATGATTCGACCCACAGCCCATGGATAGACCCATGGCTTCGGCAGGTTTGGCAAGCTTGTTTGAAAATATCGTGGGTTTCTGGCAGGTGGGTCATTAAGTGACAAAGCTGCATTAACTTACAGAAACACTGTGCAATAGTCCACCTTCCACCTTCTCTTCCCCTTCCCCTCTCTCCTTATCTGTCGGTTTCTGTCTCACTCTCAAAAACTCCCAGCAGCTTTATCATTGGTGCTACTGCACTCAGGGTTTCCATTCTTTGGTTCTTGAGCAAGAAAGTTGTTATGGTACATGTACATGCTTCAGTTAAGTCAGGCTACGATTATAGCTCGACTAGGCCATTTAATAAGGCTACTGTCCTTGTACCAGTATATGAGCATGGGAGGGGAAATAATTTACTGGCCAAAGTTTGTCCAACTCTGCTACGACAGGTGGGGATATGCCCCCTTTCAGCTTATTAGTATTGGACCTTTTTCTGTTTGACTTATTACGTCACAGACCAAACAGTCCACAAACACGTTAGCCACTGCTAGCTAGCGACAAAATGGTACCATGGTGGACAACTTTTACAGCTCTGAAACTGTGGAGCATGTGCAGAGCGCCTCGGCCAGTTTGGGTCCAATTGACTGTGTACATGCAGGAGTTACTCAGTCCTCACCTGTGTGTCTTAGTCCAACTTCAAGATTCGATTTTGTACGATTTCAGTCAGACTAACACGTTTATAGGTGTTTTAAAAGTCCAGTTTTATTCAGACTATCACAATAAATTGATTTTCTCTGTTGTCATGTAAACATACTGACTGTGTCCTTACAGTGTCCACACTAGTGATGCGCAGGCATCAATTATGTGTTTTTGGACATTTGAATCTGGGGCGCTGTAAGCCTCCATTAGGTGGAGCTGTGCTGCTACCCCCTCTCCCCTTGGAACGTGGGCGTGGGATTTAAAGAGCCATTGACCCACGCGTCACTTGTGGGCAGTGTTTTGTTAGCAGTGCGATAGAAGAATAAGGGCCGCACCAATTGGCATCCAAAGTGACTGATGTTCAGATATGCAGTTAAGCTTTTAGTTTAGTTTTTAGCCCAGCAGCTATTAGCTAAACTGTCATTTGTAATGCACTTCCCCTGAGTGGATGTGTGTTTGGTAGCTCGTTCTGCAATCCAAGGTGGAACATAATATATGTGTGCCTGTAAATAAGAGGGAAGCATTAGCCAGGAAGCTAAATTGGGTTGCACTTCAAAGTCTTCAGCTCTTTGTGTGTCATCTCACTGTCTGGCAGTTAGTCACTGTTACTGGCAGCCAGTGAAGGAACAGTGAAGGTTACTTCTTCATGCAAATGGGCTACATATTAAAATGCTATGGTAATACATCGGGGAAGAAACAGAAACACATGAAATTTAATATCAGTTAGACTTATATTCGGAACGATGTAGTATTTCAAAAGGGACAGCACAGCAATTGTAATAAATGTTATATGAGTCAGCAACATGCTGCTTTGAGAAATGTGAAACGAACAGAAATGAGAGCTGAAAAAGTCATTTTTCAAACCAGAGATGATGCCATCAGGATACCCAGGAAGCTTTCTACCATTGGCATATCATATGTGGACAATTCAAAGCCCTAATGGAAATACTGAGAATCACTGAGAATAATAAATATATGTAGATATGTCCTTTGTCCTTTTTTCCAAAGCAAAGTATAAATTTAATGTGGAGAGAAAAATTCATTGCCAGAATGACACAGAAATAAGAAGCCAGCAGAAATCATTCTTTTAAGTCTGTCACAGGTTTATATAGGTCGTCACAAAGTTATAACGTTCTTCTTCATTTTTAAGAGCAGCTGAACCTTACTGTTCCCTGCTGGAAGCATTTAATCATCTGCTGTCACAATATTAAATCACTATACCATAATGATGCGGGTCCTTAAAGGAATACACCAACGATTTTGGAGTTATGCTCTTTCTCTGTCATTTTCATATTGAGACAACATGATCGATATCTTTTTTGTGTCTGTACGTCCAGCGGCTGGGTCTCAGCGGTTAGCATTGCGGCTTAGCTTAGTGAATACAGTTGAAGTCTATAGGGAGTCAGTAGCCTATGGTAAAAGTGAACAAATGTTACAGAAACACTAAAGTGTGCATTGAAAATAAACATGTTTAAACATTAATTCGAAAAACGAGAGTCCTTTTTCAGGAGGGAAACACTATTCGACACCTGTATGTGCGCAATGCCTCTACTGGCAGTGAGTTTGCATCTTCAAACTAGGACCCTGCAAGCTATGGAAAAATGGTAAAATGCAAGTGTAAGGACGAATAGCTTAACAGTTATTCATGCTGATTAAAACCAGAGCCTGGAAATGTTTACAAAGCAAACTGTGCTGTATGTTGAAGGTGTTTCAAATGTGGTAAATTGGGGATCAGGGTGGTAGAATCGCACATCCAGAGCCACAAGCACAGAAAGTACCGTCAGGGTCATTTACTGTTCATTTTGAATTGACATCCACATTTTTACTTGAAAAGAGTATATTTTTGCTTTTGGTGTGTATCTCCATGGCAAATTTGGTCTTAAATGTCATTTTAAATGGTATTAAAAAGGTCTTAAAAACTCTTGTGTTTAAACCCTGTGTAGACATTTTTTCAAATGTTACCAGCTAGTCTTAATATAAACTTTCTATGGTCATCTTATTATATTTACACAAATAGCAGGCTGTGCTGCACATTCAGTTTCACTCCTGTGATTCTGTTTATAAAGAATACCAGCAGGGTCAAGAGGTTCAGATGCTTTTTGACAAAATTGACAAAATATGTGCAACACAAGCTGACCATCAGCTAATCCGGATAATCCTGATCCTGATAAATGCCACTCATGTCCACATTTTAAGATAAAAACTTAAACATTGGACTCTTTTTTCCCAGCTGCTCCTACCTGCCAAACAGTGCTGCTGCCTGCATGTTACAAACTCCTACTGTGCCTGCTACATACTGTTCCTGACTAACTGTGCTGCTACTGTGCTACTTTCTTCCTCCGTCACCCCTGCCTCCTCCTGTCTGGTTGATGTTCATCATATTCCCAATGTATACTGCATGTGCCAGTGGCTTTTCCTCTCAGAGACATTTGAGCATTGCTTGTAACATACCTAGAATTACTAATAAGAGACTGTCCTGCCAAGAAGAATGACAGAATCAGTCGTTTCAGCCAGTTCCTGAAATGAATATATGTGTACTGTGTGTGTGCAGATCCATCTGGCAACCACGGAAATTATGATGGGCACAAAGGAGGAATATGATGATGTTATAATAGAGTTATCAAGTCAAAACCCGAGAGAGAGAATGGATTGACAAAAACATGGGACTTTAACATGGAGACTGCTGTTTATTAGCCATTTCCAACCAACTAATTTTTAAACACACCTACTGCCATAACCTTAACCATGTGGTTATTATTGTTAACATGTTGAAACAATTGGAAGAAAAGAAGAATGTTAATATGTTAATATGTTGAATGTATTTTATTGGATATGTAAACCCGGTAAGGTAGAAGTACAAGACTTAAATGTCGTCAACTTGGAGGAGCAACCCTCATCCTGTTGGTCATGTTGTAGTCATCCACATAGAAAACAGTTTTCATGGGTGTTTTGTAGTGCTGCCCTCAAGTGGTCGACCAAGCGTTAATTGACTAGAAAGGTCATTAGTCAGCAAGATTTCATTGGTCACAACCAAACAAACGTGAAACTCAAAATAAATCAAAACCTGTATTTTGAAAGGACAGACACGGGAAGAGACCACGCTCAGCAGTAAGACAGGAGTCACGTTACAAACTTAAATATATCATTTAATAATTGGATAAATATCGTAAACATGCGGGCGACTAGTCGACTAATGGCCCTAAATGACAACTATTGGTCGACTAGGAAGTCTTAGTCGGGGGCAGGCCTAGTGTTTTGACATATTATACACTGCAACGTTGTCCTTTAGGCTACTGAGGCTAACAGGTATTGCCCACTTCATCATGCTCCTCTCTCTTTGACCAAAGGAATGTTCATCACACACCTTTCCCCCCTGACTCATGGAAAAAGTTGTCTTAGGGTAGGGCTGATAAGAGGATGACAGACTGAGCGCTGGGACAGAGATGAGAGTCCACCAAACACTGCTGCAATCACCTGCTCTGCATATCTGACAGAGCTAATTCCAGAGGCTTAGTCATCTGCTGGAGCCACGCACTGTCTCTGTATGTGTACGAGACTAATTTGTGGTCATAATAACTGCTCTGCTCCCTGCTTTGTGTCCCCAGGCCAATAATGAAGTGGAGTCTGGACTCTGAATACATTTTGAATTCCTTTTATCCAAAGTGGCTTTGCGTGAAATCCTCACATCTTCAAACTGGCCATAATTTCTTTGAAAAAACAAAACAAAAGGGCCTTTAATTTGTTCCTTTATACTTTGACTTTGTATACTCCAATCCACAGAAACTGTAAATATAGTAAAAAGCTGAGTCATTGAAGTTGAAAATTAAAGGACTATCAGAGGCAATTATCAGTTTTTTTGCCAGTGACAGTGAAAACTGACTTCTGCTGCCTTTTGTCTGTTGTTGATGTTATTTGAACAACATTTTTCAAGCTGTTGGCGGTCATTTTAATTTATAAATAGCACATTACCATTGATAGCAGTCAATACTTGCTGGAGTACGACCTCTCTGACTTCCACGGACATCTAATTTGCCCTTTTACGAAACCTCAGGTACTGACAGACCTGTCTGGTGCTGTAACTCTTTCAGATTTACAATATGTTGACCTTCTGATTATTGCAATTTTTAAAGATTCATTCACACAAACAAGGATAATGACACGCAAAAATATTTTTTCTCATTGCCAGAATCACTTCTGGCAATAGGCGTCTGGGGCGCCTTACGACGTTCCAACAGAAAGTTGCTTTTCGTTGTTCATGACTGCTCCCGTCACAGCCGTCACTTTGACTAATAGGATCACAGAGCAATCGGCTGCCGTGGAAACTGTACGGCAACAACACCCCCAAGCTTTTTGATATTTCCTCTAGGGACATTACCACTTAGAGTAAAAAGGGAGAAATGATGGCTTTAAACAGCAGAGGCAGTTTAGCAACCCAGTGATTACTTCCATTAGCATCCAGCTAGCAAAGAATGTTCTTTCTTCATAATGGAGACGGACAAAGTGATAAAATTAAAAAATAGTGGCTTTTACTCACCACAACTGCAGAGGCTACCAGCTTCATTTTAAACAGACTACATTAGAAACAGGCAATTTATTATTCCCTCAGTATTTTTATATTTTTACTTTTTATCCGGTCCTGTTGCCTTGATAAAGTTAATGCATCGTGTCATCATTTCAAACTCAGCACTTCCTGTATCTGTTTCAAATTAAAAGCCCCTTATAACTGCGATTGAGAGAATCTCTTAATTTTCTAAAAAGGCTTTTATTGTGAAACATTTGCAGGAACTTTGCGTACAGTACTTCAAATGTAGCTCCTGCCATCTGCTGGCACTTTTTACATTACTACAACAACATTTCAGCTGGCACACGAACAAACGCAGTGACTGATAATAAAAATAGGACAAGAATGACCCGATGACATCACACACATCGCGAAAGACGACCGGGGATAATTGGTGTGACCCATCGTGTAGTGTGTCATGTCTGTCGGCCAAGTCACGGCACAATTCTTTTCGACTCCACAATAGCGTAATGTGACATAGTGACTATCGGAATGGACAGAAATGTCATGTAGTGTGAACCAGGCATAAAGCATTATACAAATATATTTGTATTTTTCAATACCAGAATACTGTAGTCGAATATAAAACATCAGTTTCTTTATTTGGTTAAAGTAATATAATAATAATAATTGAGTACCGCGAACGATAGCATGAATGCTGTTGTAGCTTGCTAGCTAGCTAACAGCAGCACATTTTATAATCAGGCATTGATGTATGTCAGGGCTGGACAGTGTGACATACATGTGGCATCTGCTCTCTCTCTCTCTCTCTCTCTCTATATATATATAGATATGTATGTATATATAAAAATCTCCCTAAGTCTGACCTTTAATTTGTCATCTTCACTGTTGAAGATTTTTGTTAGATTTATGGTCAGGTGCTTGACAAGTTGTAAATGTTTTAACATGTGGCAGCTATCCTTGGTGATCAGCTGGTGATAGAGCTGGCCAGTAACAGCCAAAGACATTCATAGCGTGCCATGAAAGCATGTTCATTTTTAATACAATAAATACAGAAAACGTCAAATGAGCAAAGGGAAGGATATAGCATGCAGACATTTTGGCGAGTGACAGTAGTTGTTGAATGCTGGTGATAATGCTCTGCCAGGTTGTGATTTGCCGAGCAGGAGAAGAAAAAGTCAAATCTTGTGACTCTTAAGTTGTACGCGATGTACTATATGTATATGTACTAACGGAAATGTCTGATTTGAGACATAGCATCCGTGTTCACTTATGTACAATTACTCTGATTTTTTCCGGTGCATGTCATCATTGGACAAAAGATGTAACACTAAGCGAGCAGTATTGATGCCACACAGATTGCTCCTGTCATTTATGCACCAGCCTTGCTGCAGTACATTGTGTACTCCGAGCTGTTCAATTGGCTCAATTGAATCCATCTGCTGTAAGCATTGTTTGAAAACCAGGTAGGGTGCTCTACGGACAGCTGAATAAAGTTGTTACATAGGAGTGGAGTGCAGCCTGCAATTTCCCCCTCACAATGCTATAGCATGGCAGTGTGATTCCTTTGTGGAGAAGCATTATGGTAGGGATAATACAGCCTTGTAAAAAGCATGCCCCACAGTCCAAGGGGACTGACAGACACTAAGGCATTATCACATTAACACCTGGAGCCAGAGAAAATCTGCCCTTCACTATAAAAAGTAGGTTACTGTGAGCCATGTTTTCAGACATATTGTACTATTAGATTACACAAGCGATATGTTGTTGGGTACAGAAACTTGGATATTAGAATTGTTTTGTATGAAGCTGTTTTGCTGAGAAACCATGACCTTACTTGCAAACCAACCCTATTGCCGAACAGAACGTTGATATTGGATTCTACAAAACCCTGGATTATGTTCAATACTGGAAATTGTTTAGTGTTCAGTCCAGACATTTCTGCAATATCCATGTGTGCCAACTGCATCTCCAAAATCTTCTAATTACTATTCTGAGCAGGAGAAAACAGCATTTGTTGTCTGTTGAAATGCCTGACAAAGGTGGAAGCGGCGTGATGTTGTTATAGAACCACAAAACCTCATAGAGAGGGGGTCAGGGTGGGTGAATCCAAAAAGTGTGACTTGATCAAAGAGTGTTCCATTAATGTTAGATTTCAGCTAGTACAGTTTAAGGTCATGCATTACATTTTTTTCAGCTGTTTGTGACAGATGTAATCAGGTGAGGGGTACCTGACTTGTATTTTCTTGGCTACCCTAAAGTTGAAAATGTTTTGGAGGAAATAATTAATTTACTTAGTATAATTATTGGGAAACAAATTGACCCTGGCTGTGTACTTGCTGTTTTGGCTTGTTCTGAAAGCTCCCTAATCTGCCATATGAGACCTACATGTAACAGGCTTTAATGTTTTGTGTGGTTGTAGCTCAAAGGGTAATTTGGAGAACCTGGACATTTACCTCCCCTCTTGTTTTTAGAAGTTGCTCGGTTATATGGTTTTCTGTCTTTATTTGGAGGAGATTAGGGGTGTTTTTATTGATTATACCTGAAATGATTTTTCATGGAACTAAGTAGTGTGATGTTAATTTATATGCCCATTATTTATTGTATAACTGACAGTTCCAGCCTGTATGACATTGGCGTCATGGTAGCTGTGGACACTAGAGATACAGTTTCACCTTTTTTTTGGTATGTTGGTGGCTGTATTGGTTTGGGAGACTTGTGTGTAGTTGTCTCTTTTTGTTTTTTTGTACATACTTCTAAAAGTTCAAAATGGAAGAAAAAGGTTTGAGCTGGAAATGGGAAACTTCTGTTCATGAACTTCTCTTCCTACCAGTGCTTTGCACCATGACCATGATCCCTCCTAAACCTCAACCAACTTTCAGTCACACTACCTGTGTGGCTCCACAGATGGCACTGTCAGCCTGTTGGTCAGTCTACCACCTATCTCAATAACTATTCAATGGATAATTGTAAAACTTATTACAGTCATATTCCTTTCAGGATGAATTGTTAAAACTATGTGACAATCAGGCTTTGTATGTAGTTGCATCATCAGACCAATATTTCAGTTTGTCCAGAACGTTTACTTTATGACCAAATACATGCAAAACTAATGGCATTCCCTCCAACCTTAGTTGTACATTGTGTCTGGTGTTAATATGTCACTTACTAATTGTTAGCACCAATTGTTAACTTCACAAGCGTGGAGGCTGTGGCTCGGAGGTAGAGTGGGTCATCCACTAATTGGAGGATCACATGTTGAAGTATCCTTGAGCAAGATGACTGAATGTCAGAGGGGCATGTGCCCCCTCCCCAAAACCCTCCATCCAAAAAAGCTTATAGATATTAGCAGTCCAATAATAATACATATACTTTGTCGACTACCAACAAGAAAACCAGCACTTTATCTATGCACATTCCTGCCTTGCAATTTATCAGGAGCTGCTACTTGGACTGCCTTTTAGTGTTTTGTAAGTTGTTCCTCCCTGCACTGTAACAACTTGGTTATTTTAAATGTGGAAATTGTATGTCTGTATTGTCTCTGTGCTGTCCTCTGTTCATCTGTATTTTAGGTTTCTTTGTATGGAAATGGAAATTAGTTAATTAATTGCTAAATCTGGTGCAACCATCTCCTCATTTCTTGTAAATGATTAATGCTATTGCACACTGTCCCTTGATGAACTAAATAAACTAAACTAGACTAAAACCAGTTCGGTATTGCCAGCCCTCCCTCCTCTCTCTCTCTAAG
The DNA here is from genome assembly GCA_026686955.1 of Epinephelus cyanopodus. Lineage (NCBI taxonomy): Eukaryota > Metazoa > Chordata > Actinopteri > Perciformes > Serranidae > Epinephelus > Epinephelus cyanopodus. Next base: position 10,859,165 of record CM048926.1, on the reverse strand, counting down.
AACTCCTCTCTCATTAGTGGAATCCTTCCACTCTAAATATACATAGATGTGTATTTGTCACATCTATCCATATTTTGTTTGGCCTGCATGAGGACTGTTTTGAAATTATGTTCATATAAGTCCCTATAATGTCTTGTTACTGACACCCAAAGATGGGTGGATTTGATTCTATTGATTGTGAATGGAAAGGAATCAATTGATATTTGGCCCTCTTTCATCATGTTTATTCTGTATCCTGATATTTTCCAAAATTCTCTAATGCTTTTTAGAGCATTCGGGATGGATGTATGGGGGTCAGACAGGAAAAGGAGAAGGTCATCCGCGTAATTAGAAAGCTTGTTTGTTTGTGAATTTCCAGTCAGGCCAGCATCCTTTCTTTGCGTGATTGCAAGGGGCTCAATGGTGACATCAAAGAGTAAAGTGTATAGCGAGCAGCCCTGTCGAGGTATTTGGACATAATATTATTCATACAGACTGCAGCCTTTAGACATCTATATGATGTATCTACCCAGGAAATGGATGCAGGTTCAATGCCAAAATTCCTAAGAGCTAAAAGCAAATATTTATGCTCCATCCAGCCCTTCTTAAGGAGCACTGACATAGTAACCTGTGTCATTGTTGGAGGGAAAAATTTAATTCTAAATACCTCTGTATACACTTCACACAGAAAAGGGAGTAATTTGGGTGAAAACACCTCCCAATGTGGTCTAAGTGATCAGATGTCATGATGCCTTGAGGACACATTTGATGCATTCACACCTGTACTTAGTGCTGACAGTTTGTGATCTGATCACCCAAGACACAGAGTAATACCAGGTGTTTAAACCCAAATGATCTACCTTATCCAGCCTAAACCAAGCCGCAAACCATAGTTGCCACAAAACAGTAATATGTAATGGTTTTGGAAGGCACTGTGGTGGTGTTTTGCCTATACGGGCAATCAGATTTGTTATTTTGTTGTGCACTGACAAGCTTTGTATTTAGTTGTAGTTTGGAGGATTGTTGCTAAGCAGACGTTAAGTTTGATGCTCATGTTGGATCGAAAATGGAATAGATAAATACAGTGTTTGCCAATGAAATGAGCCTACGCCAATTCTGAGACCATATCTGAATATTTTTGTTTATTTAGTTTTTGCAGTGACTTGCTTGGCTAGCAGTTGTGTCATGCTTATCTCAGGGGAAAAACTGCAGGTCTGTGCTGTGCAGAGTGTAAGTATCTTTCATGCATTTGCCCCAGCATGCTGACAGCCCGAGTTTAAGAGTGATATTAGAGTGTATCAACTGTGTGAACGCAACATTTCCCAACGCAATATCACAGTCCTTGCTGTGTAAATAGCTATCTCATTTATACTGCATTAAATTGCTTTGCTTGACATTGTATTTTGTGTGTGTGAGCACGCACACAAAACCCCCCCACACACAAGCATGTATCTATAGGGCTGTGTGCATGAATATTTTCCTGCTCCTCTGAATGTGCATGTTTATGTGTCTAAGGAGTGTTTACTTTAGACAGAGATATCCTCCAGGAGCTATAGGGGATATGTCGGTAATCTCAGCAGCACAAATACATAATGTAATGATGATAAGATTAGCTTGTAGCCTTGTGTTTGCTGACTGGCTAAAGAGAATGAAGGCAAGCGTCTGCAAAGAGTAATGAAAGAGTCCCACTTTCAGCTGCTCCAGCACAGATAAATGTGCTGCAGGGGGCTTTGTATATATATTACAAATTAAACGGGAGACAACGTCAAAAAGCGACCTTCCTGTGGATTATGATCACTCTGTGACACTGGAACTAAACAACATTATTATTACATCAGTGTCAAAGCTTTTATTGGCAATGCAGTGAGATTTGCGTAAATGCTACACAATGCACACATTCAAAGTTTATATTAAAGCAGTATACTTCAGTTTTTGCATATCATGCATGGAAGAGGTTGCTGTGGTAAGTCTTTGATTCATTTTTACATAAAAGCACAAAGTACAAAGTAAGTATTTGTGACAAGCTATTGACTTGAGGATTTGCATGCCCAAGTAGTGAAATGCGTTATTACATGGTGGTGCGTTTTAATCTTGTGAATTCTCAAACAAGTCACAGTCACTTATGGTCAATCTGTATTAAAATTCAAACTTCATGTATTCATTTCTGCTTCTCCTTTGGTGAATGAAACACATAGTTAGTGTCTGTCTTCTTTGTTCTTGTCACAGCGCTGCAGAAAATTGATCTTTTGAATTCAAAAGCATGTGCATCGTGATACATAGTCTTTACCTGTTATTGATTATCCTTCAACTGGGTTTGACATGGACTCTTTGGAGAATTCTGCAGCAAAATTAGAAACAAGGAGGAAGAGGATCAGTATTTTAACAATATGTTTGCTATAAGTGCTCTCTCATACTGAATAGGAAAGCCTTTGTTCTGCAGAAGGAGTCCTTGGATGTACAGGCTACACGGTACAACAATATATCACATTCATGGATACGTTCCCTCAAGACTTTTATTTATTGTCAAACTGTTCATTGGGGATATTATACATGAGAGTGATGTCATGTCAAATATGTAGGACAGGAGTGAAGATAACCTCTGCAATACCGCTGCAGAGCTCTGATGTTTTAGTTAATCTACCTTAAGCCTGCATATACAGTGCCATGCAGATTTGTTTCTATCACTATTTGCAATCTGTGTGTGTCTCCAGTCATTTCACAAACTGAAATGCAGATAACACAACACAGCAAACCGCGCAATCCTTCACACCTAACGCTCACACTGTCTCTGTCGCTCACACACAGACTTCAAAGACACTGGGGATGGTCACCTTCCCGCTCAGTGGGATGCTTTCTGCACTAGACAAACAATGCCGAAATATTGGCATTCAGAGTGCAGGAAGGAGCCAAAGGCCAGAGAGAGGACACACAGACCCAGACAGACAGAAATGAAATGATTTCTAGGAGTGCAAACAAGAGGGGCAATAAATTGTATGTGTTAATAATTGATGGTATGTTGACAGATATCACATTTGAAAACACTGTAATCACAAAGTAGAACATATGATTGATATATCATGGCTGGCAGTGTTAGCAGAAGGCAAACAGCCTGTATTATTAGGCTCCTTCTATTAGCACGTCAACACAAAAATAGTTTAACCTCTAAAAAAATGTACATACAAGTCAGAAAAAAAAAGCTTTCTAGTCTGAATGGATTTCAGAAGTCTGTATTTAGGTTACTACATTTTATCCTTTATTAATAGTAAAGACAGACAGGAAATATTGATAGAGAGAGAGCAAGTGTGATGACATGCAACAACCAAGGTTCCTGACAGTAACTGAACCCGAGGCTTTGATTATGAGTACATTAACTTTAACCCCAAGGCCACCAGGATGCCTACAGTCATGATGTTGATTTTATGTTAAAATATGTTTCCTCCTTACAGTTTAAAGCAACTGATTCCCACATTGATTTATAAATGTGATGTTTCTTGACATGTGAGGGCTCAGCACAATTCTGCATTCATAGTGATTTACACATTACTCCCAAACTGCAATTTGACTATAACTGATCCCTGCGGGTGTCGATGTTTATTAATGCAGGTTTAAAAGCCTCTAAAGGAGACATGCTTTGGTGAAGCAAAGCATGTGTACTTTGCTTCACCTACTGTGTGTACACACTGCGTTTTGACTGTGGGACACAAGCTCACTTTATCATGACACCATTTTGAGAGGTCTGGGCTGATATTCCACAGCTGAATGACAATTTTTTTCCACTACACCGTGTACTCAAAAGTCTCCTGTTCAGGTGTTAAAGTTGTTCACTCTACCAGGCTGATCTGATTGTCTTGGCCCAATCCCAATACACCCCTTGCCCCTACCACTTAGCCTTCACCCCTTTGTTTTGCGTGTTCACATCTAGAGGTAGGCTGTCCCGATTCTTGTTGGGTTAGAGGCCAAGACGGGCCAAGTGCACGGGCTTTATGGTCCTCCAAATGCAGGTTTTTCAGAGATTGCTAACTAGCTAGCAAACGTTACATTGTTATTGCTGATTTGTACATGACAGTACCGCATTTGAGGTAGAGCAGGTCATCCACTAATCGGAAGATAGGGAGCTCGATCCCTGAATACTTAAGTCAGCATGTTGAAGAATCCTCGCACAAGACGCTAAACCACAAATTGACCTATGGTTAAGCCACGCTTGGGCCTTTGAAAACAGCAACGGAAATAAATTAAACACATTATAGTTAGATTTTACAGTCTGTGATCTCTTTCCAGTCGTGCCTGTAAAGCACAGTAAACTCTGCTGTAACATAACACAGATCCTTTATGTCTATCTGTCAGTAGCACGACATATTTTTTAATTCTGCACTAATGGATACAGAGATAGTTTTGGATAGTTGTGAGTTTGTTCTTGGTTTGGCAACAGCATCATTTTCATTTCCAGACAACAGAGTTCTGTTGGTGAAAGACAGAGAGACTGAGCAGCAAATGGACTCGAACTTAACATTCTAGCCGAGCATTAACTGACTGTATTAATTGACTGCAAATACTTGTTGAAATCATCAGCAAGTATTCTCCCAGGTCATATTGTCTTAGTGTTGGTACTTTAACCCTGCCAATGACAGCCATCATGTTGCAAACTGACAATGACTGGACGGGATTGTTTTTTGCATATAGTGTCAAGTTTCCCTAAGAGTGCAATGACATCAGCAGAATTGCTGAAGATACACGCCAATGTTTTCACTAGCTTTAATTATTCATTAAAAATGTGCTGTCTGTTTGTCCTGATAAGCCGCTGGCTCATTCAGTTCTGTGCAGCCATGTGAGCATAGCTGATTTAGCTAGCTGTACTGCCGATGCTGCTCTCAACATTCCCGTCTGCCCAGAATCAATGTCCCCCTCCACGAAAACAACTTTAACTGAGCTGGCCTTGGTTTGCCTGTCTCTCGCAGCTATTCCATTAAAATGCCTTTCATTTTGAATTTAATGCCAAAAACATTACCATGCCTCTTTTTCCTAAGTTATTTCAGCAGTGTCTTTCAGCTGCAAATGCTTTATGTGGCTTTAACTTTTTGACAAAAAAGGCAAAAGTTTACAAATCCAATGTTAAAGCTGTGCCAGCAATCGAGCTTGTTAGCGGCAGAGCGTAAGGTTTAAATTGGCAGCTCAGAGGTGACAGGTGTGTGGTCCTGCATTGCCTGTATTTGTATTCATCTCACTTTATTTAAGAGGAGGTGTGTGGAGAGGGGAGCAGAGGGATGGAAAAAAAGACAGTCTAATCAATTAGGCTTTCAAGGGCTCTGCTCTGCTTTCCCCTTCCTAATCAGATACAGCTCTAATTCTCCACTGCCAAAAAAACACACAAGGAGGCCACCCTAATGAAGAGTGAGGTGCAGCCATGTCAGCCCACCGTGGAGCCAATGAGAGCTGGTAACTTGTTTTTCCAACATTTCCAGCTTTCAGACATCCTGGAAGATCCGATGTTGGAGATGCTCAAGTGCCACCTTCACATCCTCCCCAGCGGTGATGAAGTGGTTGTTTTGGCAGCAATGTAAACCTGGACCCAATCCTCTCATGTAATGATCTGACAGCTGTGACCTTCATGGGAACCCATCCAATGACTCTGCAGGTGGAAAGCTGCTGCCGCACCGGTATTAGCGGACAGACAGACACCTCTTCAGGGAATGGGGTAGAAATAAGAGGAAATGGTTGGCGCAGAGGAGAGAGCAGCTTGGAGACACAGTAATTTGTCTGGGTCTGAGCCTGCCGAGCAGAGTCAGGGTCGCACGGGGGTGAGGGCAGGATGTGTACTAACAGCACATGATGAGCGTGCACTGCTACTGGAGCGTAAAGTCGCAGGGCAGGGTGAAAATAACCCATGCTGAACTCCACTTTTGGCTCATTTAGAAGGAACACAGAAACTCTCAACTTGCTTTTTTCTTGCTGAGTCTCTACCTGACCCTTACTTTGAAGCAACACAGGTGTCAGTCAAAGTCTGCAACGGACATTTCAAACTGAACTGTTGAATATTTAATTTTGAGCACACACCCCAATCCCTTAAATCTCAGACTTTTTAGCTGCGCAGTGTCAGAGCGTAGCCTTGTTTTGCAGTCATGCGTAACTCTTCATTAATCTTCTCCTGAAAAGAAGTCACTCACGAGATGCTACTCTTTTGCTGTGCAAAGCAGAGGTGCATTCTGGGGCCTGTGGCACTGTTCCGTTTACCATACTGTGAATGTAATTAAATCCAGGAGCTGCCAGTATTTACTGGCAAGGGGGGGCAGCCTCTCTCTGCTCCTCAAACAGCCCTCCATCTGTCTGATTGGATTGTGGTCCCAGGCAGTACCAGACATGACATGGGCACTGGAGGAGGCAGCCCAGACTGAGGTCCCCCCAACACAACCTCATGCTGTTTTTAATACAATATGACCTAGCCAGGGGGATGCAGAAGCAGAAGATAAAAATGTGTGTGCGCGTGTGTGTTTGTTTATGTATAGAAACATGATAAGAGCATTAACAATCCCTCCAGGTTAGCACACATGATTAGTGTTTCCGATGTGATGTTTTCTCTTCAAAGAGAAGCACAGCTTTGACAGATAGCGGATACAGTGTAGACTATAAAACGTTTACTGTCAGCAGCGTATTGAAAGGGGCAAAGGCACACAGATTTACTGTCTTGTGAGTTTAATGACTTAATGGTACAAAGATCCAACAGAAAAATTGCAGCATGAAACACAGATCTTATTTTAATTGATTCCCTTGACAATGCATGCTGGAGGTTTATCCAGAAGCAAGCTGGACTGTGTGTGACTGGAGTGGCTTGGTGACACTCAGCATGTTTACATGCAGCTTGAGGAAATCGAATTATTGGCATAGTCCAACTGAAATTGGACTGTCTGTAGCTCGACTAACACACCTACATATTTTGATTGAAAATCGAAATATTGCTGCATGTTTCCACATAGTCAGACTGGAGTCGATCTCGGCGAAGAAGGAGATGACGTAGCAGCAGTGCAGTAACTCCCGGAAAAACAAACACAAACGTCATGGCTACCGAGAAGCAGAAGACGCACTTCTGATTTCAGATTGTGTACAAAAATCCTACAACATTGCTTGGAAACAGCCAAGACGAACCAAATTCTTCAGGTGTGTGACATGAAAAGAAAATATGTCATTTCTGTTGAACAACACTGATCAAAGATAGCGAGGGCCCTGCCATAAATCAGGCTTAAGACAATGTCTAGTTTCATACCACAGTATTGATATAATATTGGCAAGGTGGTGTGGTGGTTAGCACTGTCGCCTCACAGCTAAAGGGTTCCTGGTTCAATCCCAGGAGGGAGCCCTTCTGTGTGGAGTTTGCATGTTCTCCCCGTGTCAGCGTGGGTTTTCTCTGGGCACTCTGGCTTCCTCCCACAGTCCAAAGACATACAATTTAGGGATAGGTTAATTGGCAACTCTAAATTGGCCGTAGGTGTGAATGGTTGTCTGTCTTTATGTGATAGTCGGGTGACCTGTCCAGGGTGTACCCCGCCTCTCGCCCAGTGTCAGCTGGGATAGGTTCTAGCTCTCCCATGACCCTCAAGAAGATAACCAGTTAATAAAATGGACCGACGGACGGATGTCCATTTCTTCCATCAGGGGTACATAACTTTGTGTCACCACAGCTTTTTTTTTTAATTAGCTAGGTCCTTACCAAGTTTCAAGATGTAAATTCTTTTTTATTCTACCGTAATTTTAACAGCAGGCCTCATGGAGAGACCTGGCCATGGTAACAGCCGTGCAAAATCACAACATATTAAAGTACAACATGATTTACAAAAGAAGTACAGGTATTTAACACATTGGCCTCTCAAGAAAAAACAACCACATGCCTCCGTTACCACATTGCACATGAGCCCAGACACAGTTTATCTGATTTGCATGAAGTGCAGCTAATTAAGATCTGATGCCGGGCTGTTTTGGACATAGTGAAACATTTTTGGAACCCCAAGCATGCTTTCAACTTGCAAGAGGAAGGCTGCACGTGAGGAAACGTTCAATTACATTCAGCTCGACAAAAAAGATCAGTGACTGAATGAGATGTGAAAAATCAGTAATTTGAAAAACATTTTCCGTCTTTTGACTGGATGATTTCAGTAAACAGATAAAGAAAATAATACAACGTCCTACTCAGTGACTATTAGTAGCTGCTTCAATCATATCTCACCGGATCTGAAAATCTAATAGTGTAAAAAATAGCTTTAATCATGTGGCGTGGTGTATAGACTAGGCTATCGTTTCTTTCTTGCTCTGTGCATCCGCCAGACTATCACAGGGCTGACACATAGAGACAGACAACCATTCACGCTCACATTCACACCTACGGCCAATTTAGAGTCACCGATTAACCTGCATGTCTTTGAACTGTGGAAGGAAGCTGGAGCACCTGGAGAAAACCCACGACATGCACACTCTGCACAGATGGGGGTTGAAGCAGAAACCCTCCTGCTGTGAGGCAACAATGCTAACCACTGCCCCACCTTGCCGCAAATTGTGGTGCATAGACCAGGCTGTAGACTCATAATTTGCTTCTCTGGACTGTGGCTCAGAGATGGAGTGGGTTGTCCCCTAATCAAAAGATCAACGGTTCAATCCCTGGCTCCCCCCAGTACGCCTGTCGAAGTATCCTCGAGCAAGATATTGAACCCCAATTGCCTCCGATGGCTGTTCCATCAGTGTGTGGGGTGTTTAAAATCTGAGTAGCAGCAGGTGGCATCTTGTGTGGAAGCCTTGGCCGCCAGTGTATGAATGTATCTGCTGTGTTACTCTGTTCCCTCTCTCTGCCTGACAACCTGAACATGTGTCTACAAGCCGTGTATATCAAACGTATTGGGGGAAATCAAACACATTTTTCTACCGGTATCACAATTCATTGTTTTCCTCCAAACACAGTTATCACTCAGCTGATGAAAGCCTGATATTTGATGTATGCCTTTGATATTATCATGTGGGACACTGGATTGAAACTCTCCTTTGGTGTGTTTCGGTCAAAGGCATGAAATAGCAACACCATTGTTCCATTTTCTGCTGATTAGACCCTGTTACCTCCTGTTCCTTGGACAGTTGTTCTTCAGCGAGTACACAGACCATCGGGACGGCGTGTCCTTGTGATTAGCTCAGCGTGGAAGAACCAGTCTTACTTATTACTCTCCTTTTACCCCACCAGGAGGTGTAGCCGGACATGGGAACAAAATGGTGAAAAAGAAAGGAAGAAAAACTCCGGAGAGCGAAAGCAAGAAGAGGCGGTAGCAGATAGATAACCCCTGATTATGGCAGTTAGGGCTTATTGTGTGTGGGAAAGGTAGTGATTGAGGTGAGGGCGAGTCCTTGAAAGTCAGAGCCGGAGTGACGGAGTGAAAACAATGACAGTTATGATGAGGTCTTCCTGATGTGGGCTCTGTGCTGAGCCAGTGGGGCCGGAGATGGAGCTGTGGGAGAGGGCAAAAGAGCCTCCTGTGGAGACACTGATCAAATATGGTGTTCAGTGTAGTTATGTGGCGCACAGAAGGGCCAGATAAAGACGTAGCCTTTGGTCTGAGTCACAGGGAGGAAGAAGGATCCCTTGGAAAAAAAGAAGAAAGAAAATGAAAGCTTCGTGTGAGTCAATGTTTAAGATGGTGAAAGGAGCTAGTTGTTTTTCATTTTTTGCTATCCTCCCCTTTGCTCCCCTCATATACGCACTCACAATAATAAAACTAACTTTATTTTCCCTCTCTCTGGAGAGCCAGTCATGGTTAAATCTTTTTTTTTTTCAGGCAGCTCACCAAGGTTTCACAGGAACAAACCTCAGAACATAGCAATTTAGCTATTTTTTCAGTTCACCCTCAAACATGCACAAAGCAAGGGGAGCGCATAAATTCGACTCAGAGCCCTTTTGCTTCACACACATGCCAACAAACATAATTTTAATATGCCGCAGCGAACACATATTGTTCCTGACAGTTGGTTTATCTTAAAGTTTGATGCAATTACCGCAGTCACAGCAGAGCACAGAGCCTTACCCAAGCTCCATCTCTCAGTTATTATTAATGACGTATATTCTGTCTTCTTCTGATTCTAATTGCATTGTAGCTAAATTTAATTCAAAGACGACACTTTCCTTGTCTTTTCAATCCGTCTTTTTTTCTTTTCAGCTCGCTTTTTGTTCATTTTGTGTTACATGTCCCTCTCCGTCTCATCTGCCGTACTCAACTTTGTTTTCCCCTTTTTCTGTATACACCATCTCTCTCTCTCTCTCTCTCTCTTCTCTCTCTTCGTCTTCCTCCGTCATGCAATAAGGACTCTCTCCACGAGCTCCCTGTTCAGCTGAATGTCGGCATTCATCACATCATCCAGGAACAACTCAACAGTACCACTAACATGCTGTATTAGAGAGCGAGATGGGATTTGAGATGCAGCCTCGATCTAATTTCCCACAGCTGTAAATTGAAAAAAAAAAAAAAAAAAAATCTATGAAATGGAGGCAATGTGGAACTCCTCTGACAAACTGCAATAAAAGATATCAAATCAGCATTTTCTGGATACACTTCCACGATATAATCACACACTCTTGAACTTTTCTTTTCAGCTGGAAAATCTGATATCAAACCTTCCCTGTATGGCAGAGTTTGAGAGAAGCTACAGGGGGAACTAAAAGGAAATAATACATTAGAAGGCTAATAATACATTATTGCTTTGGATTAAATATGTATCTCCTTGATGTGATATCTCACTTTTATCTCTCTCTGCTGCTCGCTCACTTCCGCGCCGCAACATCACGTATGGTATCTCATATGCAAGACAGCCGCATGTATAATCCACAGTGTGTGTGACACAGGGAGTAGGCTGGTGGGAGTGGTGAAAGCGGGGAAATCTTTATTCCAAGGAGCACTTTGTGCATTCTGTTAGCTACTGGAACAGGAACTGTGAAAATCCTGTACTACCAAAAAGAAAAGAAAAAAGGTAAGGGCTGTGACATTTCTAAAACCAATGGACTTGTAAAAAGCAAATCAGTTATTTACGCCAAGAAACTACTACTAACAGTAGCAATGTTTTGAGCAGTAAAAACACATTTTCCAAATACCTAAATAACAGAATATTCTGTGGGACTGTGGAAAGGAAGTCAGAGGAGATTTTTATAGTCAAGAATTAACAACCTAATTGCCACTGGAAATGCTGCCCATGTCTTGGTAAAACGTCAGCCAGGTGTGGTGGCACAGTTGCCGTTGTAAATGCCACAGATATCTCGCTTAAAAACACCCAGTTTTGGTGGCATAGGTGCTGCTGGAAATGCCACTAATGTCTCTCAAAAACAAAAACACTCATTGGTGGCACGATTGCTGCTGGAAATGCTGCCCATGTCTTTTTGAAAAGTAGCCAGTTGTGGTGGGACAGTTGTTGTTGGAAATGCCACCCATGTCTTGCTAAAATAACAGCAGGTTTTGTGGCACAGTTGTCATGCGAAGTGTCTCCGATGTCTTGCTAAGAAACACCAAGTTTTGGTTGCACAATCACCAGTACCTCAATAAAAAACATCTAGATTTGGTGGCATTATAGCTGCTTGAAACACTGCCACTGTCTCTCTAAAATACCGTTTTAGTTACACAATTGCTGTTGAAATTGCCACAAATGTCTCACTAAAAAACCTGCTTTTGGTGGCACAGTGGCCGTTGGAAATACATATCTTGCTAAAAAAACACACACCCAGTTTTGGTGGTAAAATTCCCTCTGGAAATGCTGCTGGTAAAGAAATCAGCCAGTTATGGTAGCACAGTTACTGTTGGAAAAAACACAGATGTCTCGCTAAAAACACCAAGCTTTATTGGCACAGTTTCCGCTGGAAATGCTGCCAATATTTTGCTAAAAAAAATCAACCTTTTTTGTTTGTTTGTTAGTCTTATAGTAGTAGTGGTCTGCAGACAACAGTCTTGCCAAGGTCTCAGGCTATCTACCATTCCCTCCACCTCTCGATGACCAAGTCAGCTCAAATAAATGTAATGTGAACTATGTCGTGAAAACGTACAAATGTGACAAATATGTAGTTTATAGAAACAAACAATGCCAACATTTTCTTCTGATGACCAGGCTGAGAATTAAACAACAAAAGATTTGGAATAATTATGAAATGTCTACAAACACTACATAAATTGTGCTTTTCATTTATTTCTGTTCACGCTGTGTTCACTTGATCTTAACAAATTAGTTACTTAGTAAAAAAAAAACAACATTGCCAGTTCCCACTTCCCACAAGACAGTCACCATCAAGTTAAACACTTTCAACAGCCTGCTTATTTTTAACCAAGTGAATGTTGGTGTTCATGTTTTATTAATGATGGCTCAAACACAGTGAATGTGTTCAACTAATTCTTCATCTTAAGATGCAGTTAATCATGCATATGGCTCTCTATCTTGTTTTGATGGCATTTACTTAAGTGCCAGTGCCAAGTTTAGATATTCAAAGTTTTTTTTTTGGAAAATACACTTATTTACTTTATTGATGAGTTAGACAAGAGAATTAATACCATTCTCGGGTCAAATTGGAGTGCCCAATTAGCTGAGCTTAATGCAAAGAGCAGCTAAATCAGCAGCTCCTGAGACAGTTCAGCACATAATAGCAGGGTGTAAGATGCAGGCAGGAACAGCAGACGTGGAATGCCTTAACCAAGCGGCTGGCATAGTGTACAGGAACATACACTACACAGTATGGGCTGCAAGTCCCAAGGTCAGAATGGAAGACATCTCCTGAGGTGGTTGAGAATGGCCAAGCTAAGGTGCTGTGGGACTTCCAGATCCAGACTGTTAAACTGGTGACGGCTAACCAACTGGACATTGTGCTGAGAAGAAGGCAGTGGTGATAGATGTAGCAATCCTGAGCAACATCAAGAAGAAGGAACACAAGAAGCTGGAAAAATATCAAGGGCTGAAAGAGGAGCGAGAAAAGATGAGGGGCATAAAGGCAACAGTGGTGCCAGTGGTAATCAGAGCATTCAGGATGTGGCTCCCGCAGATTCCAGGTATCTAAGGTCAGTCCTAGGTGCAGAGAAGATACTGCGCAGAACCCTCAATCGCCCAGTCCTCAAGTAGAGGACCCGAGCTTGAGAAAGACACACCACCACTATGGGGGAGATGAGAGGGGGATTGATATATATACATAGTGTGAGACTCTCTCTGGCTGAGACAAGTAACATCTTGGCATCTCATGCTAAGATAAGATAACCAGTTCCTGGCTCCAGCTAAATATTTACAGGCTAAATTTGCAAATTAAGTCAGGCAAATTAAACTAGTAAACTCATCCACACACATCCTGTCAGTACTAAAGCTAGCTATTTAAAAAAACAGTGTTCTGATCACAGGTGTTAAAATTACTCGCTGGATTCACAAGTCTCATCCCTCAGATACTCATTTGTAAGCAGGGAGTTTTGAGCATTTACCGTACGTTGTAAGCAACCAACGTGATTATACATGCCAGTTTTTCTGAACGTTTAGTCTTATTAGTATGCAGCCTATCACAAGCCTCAGTAAACAGGAAGTATATTGACCAAAGTTTTGTGCTTTTATGGGCTATGGAACGAGAGGACAACTATAATTTGAGAATTTTTAACACAAAAGCAAAAAGGAATGGATTTCTTAAGACGAAAAAGAGTATTAAAGCCAGAGGCCTGCGTGTGTGAGCTGTGTGGCTTTCATGTCTTTTCATTCCACGTTCTTTGAACAAAAAAGAGAAAAAAGATATTTCCAGAATATCCAAGCAGGCATTAAATGTTGCATCAGTATGGTCGATGTTATTCCTCTTCTGTTATATTCATCCAACTTTTGAATCTTTTTTTCTACCTTTCTACCGTGCGAGGGTTACAGAACAATAACATGTATCCATCCAACATTTCTGAACATCAGAAAGCATAGACTGAATCAAATGAGCACAGCACTCATGTGAAAGGTTACCTCATCAAAGTTATTTTGCATCATGTGAGCAGTGAATTGCCTCAGTTTAACGCAACCTCGCACTTAATCACCATAGAATTAACACCTAATGTGACAGGACTTTATACGCATTACAGAGAAGGATTAATGTAACATATGTCTGCTAGAAGACACATGAATATATAATATGAAAAGGTTAGTAACACCAGGTAATTCCTTTGATAATATAACAGGGAAAATGACTAAATAGAACCTGAAAGCTTTGCTACATCCTGCCTCTTCTATAAGATTACACCTCTTATAGATGACGCGTCATATCTTATCCACAGGGAGCCTGAGTTACCAGCAGGTTTCTGTGGAACACAGCTGGACTTCATCGTTGAGTAATGGACAGCGAGTACGACATGTAAAATGGCTGTATACAGATCAGGCCTCATTAGGAAATCTGCTAACCTTGGTTTTTCTTACCCTTATTAAATTTATGTAATGACCGTGGATGAAGTGCCATTGGCACATCCTTAGGCATTTCCTGGAGCAACTGCAAGCTCAGTAAAATGTATTTTGAAGCTGTGAGTAGTTCTTAGAAAAACAGTACCATTTAGATGTTGCTGCACTCATAAAGGGTTTCAGAACTGCTTCTAATCTTACACATTTTCCAGAGTCCTTTTGTCTTACCAGTTAAGACCAAGGGGGTGAAGGTGGCTGTAATGCGCTGTTTTCCAGGTGGTCTATCCCTTGAGATGAGAAGAACTCAAATGCATTCTGAGAGTCCTTTTATTTTGCCTGTAATGAGCTGATAGCCGGCGGGTAGCTGTTGTCTCCTGCTGTGTCTTGCTCTGTATTGATAGTTTCCCTTTCAAACACACCTCATCCACCCCCTGCAGCCTGCAGCGCCAGGTTGCCACTGTGCTTCATAGTTTGCCCCGACGCTAACTCTAATCTTTAGACACAGCAAGCAAAGAGGCAGAGATCCCCTTTGAAAAGAGAAAACAAGGGCCAGTTTTGTTCGTAGAATATGACATATGTCGGGAAATGGGTTCCTGTTATGCTGATGTGGCTCTTCCTGAGGCGTTCAATTGACAACCCACAGCAGGTGACCACCGATTAATCTCTCAACCACACTGACATTCAACCGACAGTGTGGCGGAGGGACTCCTCAGATGGATATCGCAGCGCTGGAGTGAAAATCGGCGAGAAAAAAGGCAGAGAACACTAATATTGTATCCACCCAGGGTTCTTTAGCGCTGCCAGTGAAGTGCCACTGTGTCACATGTGAAAAAAAAAGAGACATTTTTTCCCCCTGATTGATATGCTGCATATGTTGCTCAGGTTGTGTTCACAGCAGCAGGGCTGTCAGTGTTCAGACAGAAACCTTTCTCATTATCGTGGCCAGAAACATGTAAGAGGGATTGAAGAAAATGCCTGTTTAACAGAAGCTAGCTGATCCTCCAATTATCACTCTCTTCACATTTTCTTTATCCAAAAAATCTTACAAGTTGTGGGTTAGATGCTAATTAGAACTTTCCATCATAAAATCTGAAATATCCAACCCAATCACCAGAATAAGTGTTGGCATTATACAGTTGTGCATTCCACAGATATGTACCATTTGTGTGTTACCCTAGGGTTAGGGTTAGGGGGTCAGGTCAGGGGGTTAAGTTAGGGTGCTGTGGTTAAAAAAGATAATATTTTGACTTAAAATACCTGGTTTAGGTTGCACTGTCAAGGCTGGAATAGGCCATATAGTTTGACGCGTTCTAGTGGGGGTAGTAATTATTTTGGGAGCAGAAAAGGAAGAAGGTGACATAGTAGATACCATAAAACCGAGTTGTTGGCTACCTCATATAATGTGTCCATTCTTTGATTACCCTGTAAGTTATTCTTAGTCCTTTGGTCTATCAGCATCCTAAGATCAAGAGAATCAAAAGGGTTTTTTCATAGAAATTAATCTAAGTTGTGAGTATTGTTTTAACAGGATAAAGTGGTGTTGTGTCGGTATGCTGGGTGCCGTAATCCTCAAGTGACATAACTCTCTCATGTGCTATCTCTTGAAGCTAGATCTAATGTATGACTCATAACTTATATGGTATCTGAAGCTTAAGTTTTACATAAATAATATTCATACTGGTTTAAATAAGCAACTGTTTTGTGTGAAAGGAATTAAGGGCCCGTCCCACATGTAGGCCTCTTGATTTCAGTCATTAAAGCAAATAATAGCCGCGGTTTTTAAGTAAAGTTTTATGATAGATAGATAGATAGATCCTTTGTCATTGTGTGTTATACAACAAAACTTTGTTGGAACCATCCAGTAAGCAGCGTACAATGTAACATGCATCAACACAGGCTCACATATTCACCAACACACATTCCCAAAAAGCAAGAAAGTCTGTAGAATTCTGTATAAAGATGGACAAAGTCTGTATAGGATGGGCAGGAGGGATAGTTGCAAGGTTAAAAAAAAAGCACAGGACTTTCACCCAGAAGACTGGAGTTTGTGGCCTGAGTAGTGTAACAAGGCTAGTGACATTTGTGATGTAAAGTTTATGGTGTGACGTTATATCAGCAAAAAAGTACCTATTTAAAACCAGACCATGCTTTTTTTTCCAAACCTCCTAGTTTTGTTGTTTAAACCTAACCAGGTAGTTTTAAAACATAACCGTGAAGGCTCGATACTCGGCCGTACTATAAGCGCAACAGACTCCGCAAGGAATGTCCACAGTCATTTGGGCTTTCATAGTCAAGCGCACTTCCGCGTTGTAGTTTCCTGTAAAAATCGCCGTGAAAAATCCCCATAATGTGAAAAAGCAGAGCGGAGCAGAGTCCGTGCGGTCGTAAAATCTGAGCTTTGCGTGCACAGGGCTTGTGGACGTCCGCTCCGTGTACGTTCCGCCGAGTATGTTCGGGCCTTTACTGTTTCATAACGTGAAGGAGGTGGCAACCGTTAGGACATTCATATATGTTGTTTTGGAAGTCAGTGGAAATCTACGTATTCTGTTGTTTGGGTATAACAGAGCGGTGGGCTGAAAATGCCACTGGTGAAACACTCATTTATGGTGGCACAATCATGACTGGAAATGCTGCCAATGTCTCAGTAAAAGAATTGGTTTGTTGTTAGTTGCTCTCAAACAGTGGTCTGCAGTCTTGCCTCGATGCCATGCCATCCACCATATACAAGTAATCAGAACTGTCACTTTAGAAAAATTGGTACGACGTGTATGAAAAGTACAAATGTAATATGTTCATGGTCTGCAGACATGTATAATGCCACATTTTCTTTTGGTGAATACGCTGAACATAACACAGAATTTAACAAGTAGGCGAGAGTCCAGTTCTTTGTGTAACTGTCTCTGCCTGGAAACCTAAGACACGCATACGGCTGTGTGGAGTCCATTTGATTTGGTACTCGGTGATCGATCGGTTAACAAACCTGAGCTGATCTGGCCATTAGTAAAAAAACGCAAGTTTTTTTTTTTTTTTTTTCATGTTGGTGTTATATAGCGGTTGTGGTAGTAGTAATTACTGAAGGTGCATTAGTCTAATGAGTCCCCTTGCTGAACCTCGTGAGAGAAATTAGGGCTGCAGGTACTGAGGTATGCTCCAAGTTCATCTTCTTGGAGGTGGTGGGAAAGCTTATTGATTATCTCCCGCTGTTTCTGTCAAGTCTGAGAAAGCCTGGGCGAGGAAGTATGCAGCTCCAGCCCTCTTTCGCACAGGTTCAAAGAAACGGAGGGGTTTTGTTGTGCTTTGAAGGCGCCAAAGTGGATAAATTCAAAGGGCAAAGGTTAATTTGTGTTTTAATTAACTTGAAACATACTCATTGTCATAGACACAAGTTATTCTTAAAAGGATGAAAAATTGTAATGTAGTATTGTTGGAGGAAATTAAAAGATATTCAAATTGAAATTCAGTGTAAGCATCCCAACTCTCAGAAGCTTTCAGTTTATTAGAAACATGCACTGTACACAAAGCATTACAATGAAACAACAAGTCAGGTGTTAACTAACAACAACAACAACATAAGAATATTGAAATATTGTTTTGTTAGATATATATTCATGAATGCTGTTAACATTTAGTGTCTGTAGCCTTCAGTCTTGCCTGAAACCAGAGAAACTGTGAGAATAAAATGAGCAAGAAAATACTTTAAAACAAATTCTGAGCAGAACAAAGAAGACCACCCTAATATGCCTAATTGTTCATTAATTATATCATAAATCACTCTGACAATGACAGCTAGTCCCAATTAAAAGTGTCACGGTTAGCCTGGCCCTCTATCAAGCTTCATTGTCCCTAGAAACCATATTGTGTACAATCACCTTGTTTACTTAATGCCAGAGTCATAGGTCATGTAAGAATATACATTAGATCCTAACACAGTTTAAACACACATACTGTAGAATGATAACAAGAGAAAATGCATATGTGCGAATTACATTCAGCAAATGCATTAACGTGTTAAATTCCATTATAACCAAAAGCTAAATTAAGACATGAGAGTGGGGGAAGCTGGTATCAACCACCAACAATGGTTGCTTAATTAAACAGTATCAGTGAAGTTCTTTGACCTTTTTTTCTTCTCTAACAATTAATATAAGATGCTGGAGATGTTGTAGCTACCCCTGGATTGCAAGTATACGTGCTTACTGGACACTTCTTCTTTCATAGAGTGGTGTTCTTGGGCATACTAAACAGTTTGGTCACTTAGCTTTTATGACTGGAGGATATTTTTTTTATGTCAGGGCTTATCATTTCAAAAATGAAACGTGTGAACATAAAAGCAGCTTCAGTGTGTATAAAATGGCAACACTTTTTTCAATCCCCTTATTTAGCATTCCTAGGCAGTATGTAAAACATTTAATAAATGGTTGATGATGCACTATAATGAGCAGAGATATACACCGATCTGCCACAATGTCAAACCACTGACAGATGAAGTGAATAACATTGACCATCTTGTAACGATGCAGTGTTCTGCGGGAAACCTAGAGTCCAGGCATTCATGTGGAGGCCACTTGATGTGCACCACCACCTTAACACCAGACCAAGTTCACCCCCTCGTGGCACCTGCACTCCCAATGGCAGCGGTCCCCCGGCAAGAGGAACGAGGAATGTGACAAAAAGTTGAAGCTGTCAACCCAGATCTCAATCTGGTAACGGTACTTCTGGGAAGCCCTAGCAACCTGGTGTCACTCCAAAGTTGGCCAGTGACTTAAGGCTTCAGGCACCAACGTAACAAAGCTGTCCTTTCACATCAGCATGATACTTGGCCAGTCACCGTTATTATTTAAAGGTACTTTCACCCGTGAAGCCAGTGTTTGCTTCCTGTAACTGCACTTTATTGGCCTTTTTAGTAGCTTCTGTTTTAGATTTATTTATTTATTTATCTATTCATTAATTGAATAATTTTACAGCACTGAGAACTTTTCATTTTGCCAGTTTTAGACGTGAAACAGCATTTCCTGCATGCTTTTTATTATCCCACTGTTTTGTTGTTTTATGACCTCCTATGTACAGCACTTTGTTTCAGCTGTGGTTGTTTTAAAGCACTTTATAAATAAAGTTGAGTTCAGTTGAGTTGAGTATTTCGTTTTTATGGTTCATCATAAAAATTACACTAAAAATGAATATGAATTTGGGATCTGGGGACTTTGGAGATCAGGTTGATGCCTTGAGCTCTTTGTCATTTCGTTCCTCGGGTCATTCCTGAGCAGTTTTTGTGGTGTGGCATTGGTGTATTGTTTTGGTGAGGGCACTGCCATCGGGGAGGGCTGTTACCAGGGGTGGTGCATGTAAATGGACATGCATGAGTGTTGGTTTGGGTATAGACAGATAAGGAATGACAATGTAGTGAAACAGTTGTAATGATATAGAATATATCTTCATGGGAGAAGTTATAACATTTAAAATGTCCTTATGACTGCTTACAGCTTGTACACAGCTTGTAGATGCTAAATAGTGAGACTTGAAGTGAAATAAAAAAATCAACAATGCAAAAATGTGGGTGAATGTAGAATGATGAAAATATAATTTGTAGCACAAATCTGTGACGGATTCATGCAACCAACACAACAGAGTCAGTGGCACTTTTGGATGCACAACAGCCACGACAGATAATATCAATCTTTATTCAAAATGAACTGAAAAGACAACAAAGCAAGACTTTGGATTCTTTTCAATCAATTCAACATATTAATGAGAACATGACTGTAGCTATTTATTCTGTTGATTGAACCAAACCAGATTCAAAGAGGATTTCTTGCTTCTGTTTCTATTTCAGAATCCATGCACTGTTTATTAAAGCAGGTGAGCACGGGTCAGGTGGTATGGAGCCACAGGTCGGCAGGGTCCCAACCTGTGGGTTCCTGAACCCTGGGGATTCACCCGATAAGGACTTGGCCCGGCTGCAGCTCGTCCTTTGTGAGTTTTTCCTCTTTGTCTGCGCTGTACATTTGTATTCTGGTGGTGTCTGAATGCCGGCAGTGACAGCTATTTAGCATTATATTTGAATGCCTTTAAAAGGACCTCTTCAAAGAAGCACAGGCATGGTAACAGGGAATAGAACAAATAGAAGATGGTGTTGAACTCAATGTTCACATCAGGGGTGATGCAAATGTTCATCATTCATTAATGCTGAGTACAGTAATTTGATAATAACAGAATACATTCCACATACTTTCCACATTGTGTGTTACTGTGCACTACGTGAACTGCACAAAACCATATTTATATGGGTATGACTAGACTGAAGGAGGCCACTCATTACGGATGCAGAGAAGGGAGGCCTTTGGTCATTATTTGCTGCGGTCGCCGGAGAGATGAAAGGATGGACTGCGAATAACTATCAGACGGTAAACATGCAAATCAATTTATTAGCAGGAGTAATTGATGGGGCTTCAGCGCTTGACCAGTATCACATAGTAATTTTCATAGCTGCCACTGTGCCTTACATAGTTAGTCATGCAGCAAATCCTCAAATGATTTCACTACTCAGGTGTCAATTGCTGAATATTTGCCCCCACTTGGTCAAGTTTCACTGGTGCTACATTAATGCAGGGCAAGACATCGCTTCTTACAGATTCATTGTGTTACAGTTTGACTTAACTATTTAATAGTCTCTAATGACTGATAATAATCCATCTAACTTGAAATACTAACCGTTACTGAGCTCCATTATTTGAATAGTCCTAATATTAGAGGTATGGATTTGATAAAGGACTTTACGGCTGAAATACATGAGCACGTTTGCTCATTTTTCTCTGTGTGGCTCTACTGTCCACCAACAGGCAAAAACTACACAGTACTGTGTAAAAAAAACAAGTGCAGTGTGTTTAAAAATGATACAAACAAACCTCATTGTACCAGACACAGTGCAGAGCAGCAGAGCAACTTTGTGGGTGCTTTTACATTTCACACTAAAATCTATCAATCAAATCGATGCCTCCTGTTGTCAAATGATCCTGTTATTAATTCAGTGGCGGTTAATGTGGTCTATAAGCTTTCAAACCCTCCATAATCAACTGCATTATCACTTGGCAAAACTCAATATGCACACAGTCACACAGTGAAGCTGGCAGCAACCACAAGCTGCAGAGATGGAGTCTGTGCAGCAGGTAAAAACCCCTGCTCCACTCCACCTACATTACACGCTGCATCCGTGCCTCTTGTAGTTCAGCTGTTAGGCTGGGCTTGACAAAATCAAAAAAGACTTGCAACTAGAGTTGGACCTTAACACCACTGACTTGTGACTTCACTTGGACTTGAGCCTTTTGACTTGAAGTACTTGATATCTTTCCCCAAGCCAATTAAGGATGTTTTTCACAATAGACAGGATCGAAACATACGAAATCAATTCTGTGTCAGCACTCCTTTTTTATGGTTAAGTTCAGTCGCTCTTGTTTTAAAAATTATTAACAAAATGTCGTTGAAGATACTCAGTCATCCAGGTCATGGTAATCTTGAGTGCTGTATCGTAGGTAACTGGACTTGCTTGAGTTTCTTGAGGACATTTTGCCTCTCTTCCAAGAGGCTTCTTCAGTTCTAACGGACTGGTGCAGAGTTGCAGGCTTTAAACTCTGTGTGGGTGTGGACCCTTATGAAGTTGTTGAGGTCACATGTGAGCTCTGAGTTTCAGAGTTTTTTTTAAGTTTTAGAGTTTTTAAAAAACAAATTTTAAATAGCATTCATGATTTTTGTAAATTTACAGTATTATTTTCCAGTTAAAGTGGCGTTACATTTGATGTAGAGTGCATTATGACTTGTTTAGGACTCAAAACTCAGAGTTTAGGACTTGCCTGTCTTGACATGGAAACTGACTGACTTGGGACTTGAGTGCAAAGACTTGAGACTTGCAGAACATTGACTTGGTCCCCTCTGCTTAATACAAGCATATGTGTTTTATAAAACCAGTTTCCATTTTGAGAAGCAGTGTGGGGCAGTAATATGTAACAGTGATGAAATTACTTTCGCTAACAATAAGTTGTGTAACAAATTACCAATAAAATTTCAGTAATAATATTACAGTTACCTCAAAAACAAATCACTTTTAACAACCATACTGTATTGTCACCCCTCTACTGATTTGAAATCCAACAACATTCACATTCCTAGATTCATTTTTTCATCGTTGCACATCACAAAACAGCAAGCTGGCTTGGAAGATGGAAACGCTTACTGTACATTCAGCATCTGGAAATATTTCCATGTCTTTGACTTTGCAAGGAAGAAAAGACAGGAACATTGTTGTTCCAGATTGTGGTACCAAGACCATTTACACTTCGAAAAACTTGTCCTCAAACCTAAAACACATACTGCGACGGCACAACGACATGAAGCTTTTGGAAATACACCCCACCAATGGTGTAGCGGAGTGTACACTCATGTTTATGGGGTATACCTGCCTCTTTTTCTAGTAACTCTGGTACAGTACACCCACCTATCAGCCAAAAAAACCCCAATTGGGATATATAGAGAGTTTCATGTCCCCCTTGGTAACCTACCCATCTATATAGTAGTACACCCACCTTATCAACTGCCACTGCACCCCAGCAAAGGTGAACTCTCCTCTGGATTTAAGTCGTGGACAGCTGCAGGCTAAAAGCGACAAATAACTAATGAAGCATGTGGCTGGATATGCGATGGATGAAATGTTGCAGTCTCCATGATTGGCTCTCCATCTTTCAGACACATTCTTTGCACAGGCAACAGAAGACCTCAGGTAAACATCATTTGCAAGCTATCTAGCCTTAGCTGTGCTTACCGGAAGAAAGTTTGTGGGGTGGCGCGGAAAAGCAATATGACGAGTATGTAACAAGTTACTGTTGGCAGGGAGTAGTAAGTTAGGTAATAAACGTTACTTTGGAAAACAGTGATAGGTGATAAATTACAGTTTTCGAGTAACAAGTACAACACTGTTGAGAAGAGACAAGACCAAACTTCGTCTGAATGGCTGCGCGAGCAATTTATTCCATGTCCACATCGAGGTCACTCTTAAGACACCTACTGCCTCACCCCGGGTCTCTGATATCTAATCAATAAATAATCTGCGAGTGGATCTGCTCCACCAATCCCCCATCTATCACCCACTGATCTCCCTTTGTATCATTCCGTGAATTTATCAGCCACTGTCTGCATGCTAAACCAGTCAGCAGCTGTGAAATTTCCCCTCGAATCCTCATACTCGCTTTCACCGATTCATTTCGGCGATGTCTTGGAGGCATGTTCTCTCCGTGCTGCCTCGCATTTTTGGTCAACGGTGAACTTTCTCTCGTCTTTTGTTTAAAAGTCTCACTGTTCTGCATCATCTGCTTGTCTCTTGACCTTATCTCTGCTCTTGCCAAATGGACAAAGCAACAGTACAGCCATGCATTCTGTCACAGAGTGCCACACATAATTGGATTGTAAGACCCAACACCCCAAGATCGAGCACAGAGATCTTATTTGGTTTACTGTGTTCTTTCTATCTCTATCTCTCACATTGTTATCACTTGTTCTCCTTCTTTTTAAGCACGTCCTCTCTCATTGCCCTAACCCCTCTGTCTAATCTCTCCCTTTCTCTCCCCTGCTCTGATCGGCTCTCTGTATATAGACCTGTGTCGCTAGGCAGTGGGAGGTACAGGCAGAGGCAGGATTCAGAGGTCATTTTACAAGTGTGGCTGCTAATTAACAGAAATGGAATGAATCATTTCAAAGGGAGACGAACAATTCAGCCCTCCATTTCATGTTGTGTGTGTTTCTCCCCTCTTGCCTGGTGTCGCTTCCCTTTCGATAGTACTCCAAAAACACTCGATCGCTTCTATCTCCATGGACACGGACAGCGCTGCCTGCTCGGATTAGCACCATTTCGAAGAGTGAACGCCACTTGGACAAATCCAACCAATTTCTCATTCTTAGGATGACATTTAATCCATGGATAACTTCCGATTCATCAGTTCTCAACATTAATTGAACTTCTTGATCTTAAATTAACGTACCTGAGGATGAAAAACCTTCACACGTGTTGAGTAGCAAGTATGCATCTCTGTAGAATCTCTTGTAGGGCACAAAGACATTATGAAAACCTCCTGCGTTTTCCAACTGATTAACATCTTGGAACATGCACTGTCCAACCTAACATTGTTTCCCCATTGGCTAACTTGGTCAGCTCCAGCTGGCACTGGACATCAGCATGACCTCAGAAAGACATTGGATTCTTATGTCAGACAGATGTCGGATTTTGGTTGGAATGGACATTGTGTTGATGATATTTTAAATGTCTAACAACTTCATAATTTCACGTTGTGTGGACGTTAACGTTATGACATTTTGCAGACGTTGAGTTTTGTTCTCCATACCTTATGACTAAATGCCATTATTCAAACGTAAAGATGACATTAGTATGACACACATTTTGGTCACTCATTCACAGCATTCTCAGCAGAACAAATTTATGTGTAAACTATTCACAGAAGTCGGTCAAGATTCTCAGCCAACCAGGTCATGGTAATCGTAAGTGCTAATAGGCAACTGGACTTGCTTGCTACTTACTTTCCCACACAGGGTTTAAAGCCTGCAACTTTGTACCAGTCATTAGAACTGCTGAAGCTTCTTGGATGAGAGGTGAAACGTCTTCAAGAAACAGAAGCAAGTCCAGTTGCCTACAATATTAGCACTTACGATGTTCACAGAAGGAAATTACTTGTATGTTGGCATTCATCGATATGTTTGTAGCTCCTATCTTTTCATAGGTACTAACAAAATCTACACCTGCTTCTGACTGCTCATAGTGCTTGTGTAAATAAGGAATGCATATATATTGCTTGCTTATTTAGAAATTACAATTTTAATTTGTATTGTGCTTTATGTTCACAATATGCAGATTTAAAACTTGTACATTAAACATGACAAGAGATTAGAAATATAACATATTTAGTTAAAGTAGTTGGCATTTAGCAGATGTAAGCTTCAGATTAGGTTTCTTAAACATGAGAATGGGTTATTTAAATCGACTTTATAAGTGTGTTTTCTACATTTCTGGCTTCCCGTTCCCACTCGATTTAATCAGGAGAGAACTCCGAAGATGTATCTTCTGTTTGAGTGGTGAGACTGTGAGGCCCACGTTACTGATCAAACACTGTCAGTGATGGCTGTCAGAATGTATAGCTATTTAACACTTCATATAACACATACATCACTGTTGTTGTGCTGTTGACTGGTCCAGTGGCGGCATATCATTGTCTCCGTCAGGAATAATTCCTGACAGAGAGGTCTTTCAGATTATGCAAGCAATGCACCCATCTGCAGCTGTAACTGGGAAGAGCCACCTGCTGTAGCTGTTGTGTTTTTGTGTGTGAGTGTGTGCTTTTTTGCATCAACATTCATATCGAACTATTTTCGTTAAACTTCTCGGATGGTTCTTACAGCAGAGGACAGAGGGTTAATGGCACCAGTTACCTCCTTCCACAGCATCAAGTTTAAGTTCAAGTTTTCTTTCTTCTTTGCCTTTAATTACTGATATATAATGGTGATTTGCAAAAGTGTACAAATCATAAACGTAACTGCTTTCCACCTAAAAGGCAGGCTAAAAGCAGTTCACCTTCCCCTTGTGTATTACAGTGAATCACGGTGCATTTCATCGGTCAGGTGGTTTTAAATTCATGACATCTTCTAAAACGCACTAATCGCAGACTCTGATTACTTTTAAACTTTTAAACCTTTACTCTTTTACTGGCCCTGGGCCCCGTGCTGTTGGTCATGTCGGACCCTCACATATTTCATATTAAAGTTGGACAGTACAAGAATTACTTTGGTACAGTACT
This sequence comes from Epinephelus cyanopodus, assembly GCA_026686955.1. Lineage (NCBI taxonomy): Eukaryota > Metazoa > Chordata > Actinopteri > Perciformes > Serranidae > Epinephelus > Epinephelus cyanopodus. The sequence continues at coordinate 10,832,949 of CM048926.1, read as the reverse complement.
TATTGTTTTGTGAGACTATAATTTTCCTGCTCTACATTTCAAAGAAGGTATTAAAGTTTTACTTTACTTTTATATGAAGGCTGCAGCCATATGCATATGATGAGCTCTTAAAATTTGATGCTCTGTTACAGTATAAACCATCCATCCGTTTTCTGCAACCATTAATGCTGGTGAAAGCTGGACCAGCTGGTTTTAAAAAGCTGACAGACAGGGGCCAGTGGTCGATGGCCTTAGACCACTGGCCCCTGTCTGTCAGCTGGTTTGTGATAACTTGATTAATTGCTCATTACTGCCTGTTTTTTTTTACCTCTCTTGCACAGAGGTTCTCTGTCAAAATGAACCTGGTGCATGTTCTTTAAGAAGAGAATATTTAGACGTATTTTGTATGTACACTTGTATTTCCTTCTTTTTGATCAGTGACTGTCTTTTGTGGTGAATTGCGATTTTAAATTGCAGTACCTTGATGTTGTTGTTTTGTATTTTATCTTTGGTATTTTATTTAATGTTATTTAGTATAGAATAGAATATGTCTTTATTGTCCACCATGGTGTCACCAAACAGAAAGACAACATCGTAAAAAGCAGACAAATAGTCAGTAAAGCAAACTACAAAGTCATTGCAAAACACTTAACACATTAAATCAGCTCACTGTCTGTGATTTAAAACTCATCAGTCACGTTATTGAGTTAAGGACACTGATGGCACTTGTGATGAAGGACTTCTTAAATACATTTTTGGTTGCCAGAGGGGCTCTATAGCGCCTCCCGGAGCTCAGGAGCTCAAACTGGCTGAAGAGAAGGTGGGAGCTATGTGCCAAGATACTCCTTGCTTTCTTCCTTGTCCTGTCTATAAAGAGTTAGGTCAAGGGCTTTTGTGGCTTGCCACCTATTTTACTTGCCATTGTCACAACCCTAGAAAGTTTTTTCTTGGATGTACAGTTAAGGTGACCGTACCCGGCAGTCGCTATCAGCATGTCTTGAAAAGATATTCAGTATTTCCAGAGAAGCTCACATGGGAGTCCAGAAGCGTACCAAGGTATTTAAAATTTTTCATAGTTTCAACACGTTGGCGATCGAGTGAAACTGGCTTTGTCTTCAGATCTTGTTTCAAGCACATAATTAATTCTTTAGTCTTGGCCACAGTAATTTCTTGCTGATGTGACACCATGTTTGAAGGACCTTAGTTTGGACCACGTAGGCGGATTCACCCAATGGGTTTGTTTGCTGTAAAATACCAACTAAGGCCACGTCATCAGCATACTCAAACAATCTTAAGCTCGTCATTGATCAGAAATTCAGTAGTGAACAGAGAGCACGGGGGAAAGAACACATCCTTGTGGGTAATATTGTTTCTTTTATTTATATATCTCTGAATGACCTGACTGAAGATGCATTTTTATTGTCTGAGACAAAGACAAGCGCTTTTGATTCTCTTGAGCAACTGAGGCATCAGAAGCTCATTTTTACCCCAGTGGCCCACAGTTAAGCTAATCCAGGGACCGTTATGTTTAAACATAAGTAGTTTGTCAGATGTGTTGTCGGATTTCATTGAAATGAAAGTGTTTATAGTTGTTTTCAATGGAAGGTGCAGTGAAAAGCTGGCCATCATAGAGACGAGGGAGACGTGATGTAATTTAAAATGTGGATGTATTTTCAGGCAGTCACTCCTGGAAAGACTTTGTGGTTTAGATTTGTTTTACACATGTAATGTGCCACAAACAGGCCTAGAGAGAGTAGTTCAAACCCTGCTTCTTTTCTACCCGGTCACACAGGTCTGTTTTTGTCAAGCAGCCAGATGTTATGGTGTAATTAAATCTCCCACAAAGCTACAATGCATCTTAAAGGTTACAGCCATGTTAACATAGGGTGTGATTTTGCTCCAGTGCATGATACAGGTTTAAGAGTTAGCACTGATTTCTCATGTACAGTACAAAATTAGTGGAACACTGTGGAAGATCGGCAAGCTGAGGCTTTCACAAATGAAAAAAGAAGACATTTCAGTGAATAAGGAGGGGAAATTTATTCCTTCTACAGCTTCTACTCTATAAATGTACCTTTGTAACACTGGGGCTTCTGTCATGGGCTAACATAACCTACAGCTAAAATGTTCAACTGAACTTCTAATCAATAATTCAAGCATGCAAGCAACCATCCTCATCACATGCCTTTCAATTCAGACTTCTTTGAATGACAGTAAGTGTGTGTGTGTGTGTGTGTGTGTGTGTGTGTGTGTGTGTGTGTAAGGCAGACAGTGCATATGAAAGCAGTAAAAGCAGAGGTGTCTCGTTACAGGTGATGATATTGCAGCCTAGATTGATGCCGTAGTTCTGCCTCTGCCAAGGAATCAATGACATGGCTGCCGGTACGAATCAAGCTCACAGCTGTCACGAAGGTGAAGTGTGAGCTCGGCTCAGATTGGAGACGGGTGGATGGATTGTTTTAAACAAAATTAAACAACAACGGGATGGAAGCTATATATTGGAAATGTTTATTTGTTTGAGTGTGCGGGAGAAAAAGTTGAGAAAAAGAGAAGGAAGGTTAAGCTTTTATGAGTTTCTGTGAGAAGGATATAAGCAAGGAGCATTTTGGTGAGGAATGAGAAGGGTTGGCAACACAAAAGAAGTTTGTCCAACTGAAATTAAATTGCACTTTTTTGGTCTACTATGGCCTACACATCTGCTCTGTAAATCACTTGTCCTGTGTTCTCCTGTGAGGAAAAAAAAAATCATAAACCAAAAAGGACACATTACTATTTCATATTTTGTAGTTTCATGATGATGCCAAAAAGGGGTGACAAAATTTAATTTCAGTTGGACTTTGGACTTTTTAATGTACCACCAAACTGGGTAGCAGCACACCAACACTTTCAGGAGGAAACTTTCACCATGGGAAAAATACAGAACATAACATGCAGGATTAAGGAGTATATATTGTCAGGAATGGAATATAATGTCCGTCTGTTTTCTTTAGTGTATAATCACCTGAAAATAGGAGTGGTTGTGTTTTCATTACCTTAAAATGAGCTGTTTATATCTACATAAGGAGCATGACCGTGTCCACAGAGTCCACCGTGTTGCACTGCCATGTTTCTACAGTGGCCCAGAGTGGACAAACCAAACACTGGCTCTAGATAGGGACATTTGTGTTTCCACGTTTTGCATTGTCCACCAAAAACACGTGTTTTTCTTTTTTATTGCGAAACTGATATGAAAAGTTTATATCATGATACTTTGAATATTTGGACTTGTTGAGATATTGATATCATACTGTTACCCACGGCAACAACAAGCATGGCTGAAAGCGAAATTATTACTGACTCCACGGTGGTTCCAAAAAGAGGAGCAGCTTCAGTAGTGTGGAATGAACTGTGGCGTCCTGAATGTTTTTTGAACAGCCCCGGACTTCTCGCACTCTTTTAGCATCTTACCGTTTAAAGGGAACTCATTCAGCGGCTCCTCTGGCAGCAGCACAGTGTCTCTCCATCTCCTCTCTCGCCGTGCACACACTGGAGTCGGTGTCGTCAAGTGACTTTGTCACAAACCTTTGGTAATGTAAACCTACGTGGCGCTCGCAGCTCGACAAAAAACTACATTAATGTGAATGTGTGATATGTTGTGGTATCACAACAGCCTGTCACAGGTTACAGCGTGATGATTAGAGGAGAAATGGCAGAGCATAAAGGTCCAGATGGAAAAAAAACAACTCAGTGATTTAGGATCTTTCTTACTATATAACGACGAAAACTTTGTCTGTGTGTCTGTTCCACGTTTTTCTCTTCACTGACTTGGTCAATCCATGTGAAATGTGGCACAGTGGTAGAGGGTCATGGATGGATGCGAATGAAGCAGTATTACATCAATTGGCCAAAGAGGGCGCTATAGCAACCGATTGAAATTGCAAACTTTGAATGGGCATATCTCATGAAACTCTGCACAGAGATGCTTCTCTTATGAGGAACAAACTTTCCTTGAGAACCAATAACTTCCGGTTATATAGATTTTCTGCCATTTTGAATTTTTTGAAAAACACTTAAAATCGATCTCTTCTTAGGAAGTTTGAGCGATCTGCATGAAACTGGGTGAACATAATCTAGGGACCAATATCTCAAATTCCCTCTTGGCAAAAGTTGGAAAACTGACTAAAGCTGAGCTTCTATAAGGCAATGAATATTGCGGAGGGCGTGGCTCATCACATAAAGGTGTATAACATCTCAAGGGTTTCACCATCACCACGCAACTTTGTAGGCATATGACCACACATAATCTGAGGGGACCCCTCCATTATTGACCCCATCAAACAAAATGGGGGCGCTAGAGAGCTAATTTCTTATCTAGGCCTAACTGCCATATCGATTTTTACTAAACTTGGTAGATATGTAGAACAGGATGCCTCAAGGTGACTGGAGAAATTTAACTCTAATTGGCAACTGGGTGGTGCTATAACAACAGAAAAATGCTTGAAAATGGTTAAAATGTCACTGATCGCTATGGCTCTGTGGACCAATGGTTTTTTGTTTTTCTAATTTTTGGTATGACTAAGTCATGGTATGGTAGGCTGTACTTTATCACAGAAACTGTCAGTGTGTCATTTTGTCTGTCCCACGTTTTTCTACTCACTGACGTGGTCAATCTATGTGAAACTGCACATAGGCATTGAGGATTGGCTTAGGTAGAAGGTGACAAAGCTGCCAATGGGTATGGACTAGTTTTACTAAAAGAAGGAAATCACCTGTTGATTTATATATACTGTATGTAGATCAAAGGTACATTTTTTTGTATTTAGGAGCTGTTTAAATGTATAATTGGTGGTCGATTTTATTTTGTTGAATTATCAATACTGTATACAGAATCTGAATCTCTCTCAGTTACTGCTGTTGTTTCTTTTGGAGAGGAAGAGGCCTCTGCGGATAATTTGGCTCTTGGTAAAACCCTCCTGAGCAATGAACACTGGAGGAGGAGGAGAAGAAGAAGTTTTAGCTGGTCGCAGTCTGCAATCCTTGCTGCTAGATGCCACTACATCCCCCTAAATCTTACACATCGAGCCTTTAAATCAGCTTGTTGTATGGTTTGTGCTTTTCACTGGCTTTCTTCATTACATCATGTGGCACAACAACTCTAATGTACTACAAGCCTGGATTTCATCAGCAGCACTCTTACACTTTCTGAAGGAAACACTAAACATGAGAAAACCACAGTCATAAAGCAGTCTATTTTCTCCCATCACACACTAGCTCGCGCTCTCACAGGTCACCACAAAATGGGTGTAGGACACTGTTAATGGCATCAAGAGGTAAAAATGGTGTCTTTTGTTATTTCAAGGAATATTCACTTACTTCCACCTCAGGCTGCATCTCATCAGTCCCATCAGCGAGGTAATTCAGAGTAAAATGTGAAGAAGGAATTACAGTGCGTGGGAAGACTAGTATGTAATCACAATGCCGACATATCTGCCTCACTTGAGGAGTGGTTAATGAAGAAAATGAGACACTGTCAAATGAAAAGTATGAATTTATTTTTCTTTTTTTGAAGCACAAAGTGAAATGTGGGAACATTTCAAAGGCAGTTTTATCTAACCTAGAATTATCACCAGAAAGACTTTTTCCTTTGATATTTCAATCACATGTGCCAACACTAAACAGTTTTGTCTAAGCTGATGGTCAGAGCTACAAATACAATAGATGCTTAAAGGCACATGCTTTGATGCAACTCTACGTCAGTAGTTTATCAGATCAGCAAGTGTATTAGTCATCTGTCACTGACATCTAACACATTGAACCTCCTCACATCTGAGGTATCAGTATGGGTTCAGAGAAACAAAGCCACCCTTACATGTATCAAATAGGGAAGCTCTGGAATCAAATTTGCCTCGTTAGCTTTGTACAAAACATAGCCTTTAACTTCAGCTCATACATGTATCTGAGAGTGGGTGTACAGGGCGGTAATTGTGAGGTGCAAACGTATATATGAGGTCAAAAAGTCTATACTGTAGTTGAAGCATCACATCACTGCAAAGGCTCCAGCTTTCATTTCACTCTGGTTCACAGGGATGATGGATAGCATGGGTTCTGCTGTGTCTCCCAGGGTGAATCAAATTGAATACACTCACTGGAATAAAACACAGGGATTCACTGGTTTGCGACTGTCAAATAACGTGCCAACTGTATCTGTGTACCTGCGTCGTGAGGAGGGGGCTCCATGAGGCAGAGGCACAGATAAACTGCTAGATCATCAGATATTACAAATGGAAATATAATGAGGAAACAACAGGGACAGAGATGAAGAGCAGGTGGAGTCAATTAAAGAAAACAAGACATTTCTTTTAAATTTTTAATTAAAAATCCCCTCCAATCAAAAATGTCTCATATGTTTGTCCCCTACAATGTCTCACCTTGACTATACCAACAGTATTTGAGCAAAGTATGTCACTAGAGAGGTGTTTTCATATTCCGCTACTGAAGGGGGCGATGTCTGTGAGCTGCCCTAAAATCTGAGATTTAAATGTACTTATGTCCAGCAAAGTTACGCACGTCACAAAGTCAAAAGCCTGCCGCTGTCTAGTATGCTAGCTAACACTTTAAGGTGGGGGAACAGACTTCAACACAGCACCAGCAAAGAAACCTTAAACCTCCAGCACTGAGTGGACTTGTCAGTACAGAGAGGAGAGTTTGTATTAGCATTGGGAAAGTAATGACAGCCATGCTTGTTGTTGCCGTGGGTAACAGTACGACATCAAAATAGCGGGCGTGTCATGATATGAATTTTTCACATCATATTAAAATGTTTTACTGGTGAAGGAGGCCACTATAACAGTCATACCCAAAGAAGGAAAAGATAAATTAGAATGCGGATCGTTCAGACCAATCTCAATTCTCAATATCGACTACAAACTATACACATCGATTCTCGCAAGATGAATTCAAAAAGTTCTCCCCCAGCTCATTCATACAGACCAGACCGGATTTGTTCCACAGAGACAAACACACGATAATATAAGACGATCATTACATGTACTAAGCCATATTCAAGAACAAAATTACACCTACTGATCAGTTTGGACGCAGAGAAGGCTTTCGACTCAGTGAGCTGGGGGTTCCTATACCTGGTCCTTGAGAAATTCGGATTCCACAAAAATTTTATTAACGCAATTAATTCATTATACAACAACCCTACTGCCAGAGTTAAAATAAACGGACATCTATCAAAGATCATTAATTTAGAAAGAGGTACAAGACAAGGTTGTGGGATGTCTCCGCTTCTTTTTGCTCTCTTCATAGAGCCGCTAGCCCAATGGATCAGGCAGACAGACAACATCAAAGGAATTAACATAAATAATGACAAACAAGGTGGCGCTGTATGCAGACGACATCTTGGTATATCTAACTGAACCAACTAAATCTCTCCCTGAATTATTTAAATTACTAGAACAGTATGGTAAATACGCAGGATACAAGTTAAATATCCAAAAGACGCAAATTTAAAACTTAACTACAACCCACCAATAGAACTCAAAAAGAAATTCCATATGAAATGGGCCAGGAAGCAATAAAATATCTCGGAATACTACTACCAAAAGATATAACCACAACTAAAAAAATAAATTACGACCCACTTATAAGCAAACTAAAAACAGATATTGCAAGATGGAACTCAAATCCATTTCCCTTATGAGTTTAACGCAAAGAATAGAATCAATTAAAATGAACATACTTCCTAGGATTTTGTACCTGTTTCAGGCTCTCCCAGTCGAAATAAATTCCCAACAATTCAATGAGTGGGACAAAATTCTCTCAAGATTCATCTGGCAAGGGAAAAAACCAAGAGTAAGATTTAAAACGTTGCAACTCCCCAAAAAAGAGGGTGGAATGGCAGTCCCACATTTAAGAAATTACTTCTACTCAACTCAAATTAAGCCACTACTAAATTTATGTAATCCAGAGTATAACGCAAGATGGAAGGATATAGAAAAGACCTTAATTAAGGATTCCCCAATCCAAGCAGTGTTAGGTAATAAGGAAATAAAACAAATAATAAGTAAACTAAAAAACCCATGGCTGAAGTTCCAACTTAAAATCTGGAACACAATCAAAACAGACTACAAACTACTGGATAAATTATGGCCCATCAGATGGATTGCATATGATCCTGACTTCAAACCAAACCAACTAGATCTCAGATTCAAAACCTGGACAAGCAAAGGGATTTCAACATTCTACTCACTTACAAACAAAGGAACACTAAAAGACTTCCAAACGCTAAAAAGAGAATTCTCCTTAGAACAGCAAGACTTTTACAGATTCTTGCAACTTCGTAATTATTTTGATAAATGCAATAAAAACGCTTCTCGTAGACCTAGAAGATGCAATATTAAAAGAATTTTTGAGGTCATACTCAAATGAACCAATTAAAGGCGCCATCTCTAGGTTGTACAAAGGTCTCCTAAAAAAAATCCACACACAACCGAATATATCAAAAATAGATGGGAAAAAGAGGGACAGCTTGACATAACCAAAGAAGAATGGCTTAACTATTGTGAAAATTCTGTGGAGATGCACAAGTGCACATACATGGAGGGAATTCGTGTGGAAGTGCCTGATGAGATTCTTCACTACTCCAAAGAAGAAATCTCATTACACAGGGGAAGACCCTAAATGCTGGAGAGGATGTGGAGATCAAGATGCAAATCATTGGCATGTGTTCTGGAATTGCCCAAGGTTGCAGAATTTCTGGTTAGGGGTCCATAAAACAATGGAGGAGATATTCATAAGGATACCCATCCAATTTGAAATCTTTATCTTAGGAAAATCAGACTTTATTACTAGAAACACTAATAGATATCTTTTCATAATTATGGTTATTGTAGCTAAGAAAAATATCACTAGACACTGGCTACACCCTGAACCTCCCACAGTGAGTGAATGGATGGACACGATTGACGACATATATCGAATGGAAAAAATAACACACTCACTAAATTTACAGATGGACAGATTTAATAAAATATGGTCAAAGTGGATCTCCTTTGTTGAAAAAAGACGACCTAACTGAAAGGACAGAAAAGATTGAGCCATAATTAACAACAAAATATTGGGGTTTTCCCATATCTGAACACACAGAAAGAATGTAGTCCTATCACTGGTAGCCTAATCTCCCATATGTGTTGATATTCTCTAATTAACCTGTGTTTTTTTTTTTTTCTCTTTCTTTCTTTTTCTCTGTTTTTCCTAATGCACATCCCAGTTCGTATGTTTCATTCGTTCTACTGAAGTTAATTATCACCCATCCCTACCTCCTGTTGGAAGGTGGGGAGGGGAAGGGGAAAAAAAAAAAAAAAAAAAAAAAAGTGTTTAAGGTCGTCCCTTTAGTACTCTCATTATTTTTTTCATTGCCGATATTGTGCAATACCCTAACTAAATATAATACTGTCTGGGGGGTAAAGAAGGTAAATAAATAATTAAATAAAGTAAAAGTAAAAATAGGAAAATAAAAAAGTACTACAGAGTTAAGATTACAATATTAGACAGTTGGTCATTAAATGTCAACTATTCGGATTTTGTTTTTGTCACTTAGTTTAAAAAATCATACTTGCAAGATTGTCTTCATCTGTTTATTTGTTTATTTTTTAATCTTCTTATTGAAGGTACTACGCCACATCTTGGCTATATATATATATATATATATATATATATATATATATATATATTTTTTTATTATTATTTATGTATTTATTTTTTATTTTTTATTTTTTTGCTCTATTTTGGAAAGTGAGAAATTGTTCTGACATTACTCAGTTGACTGACTGTTAGACTCTGTTCTGTTTCCTGTGACACTTACTCCCTATAACAAATGTACGGGATGTTGTAAAAGTGTACTGTACTTTGCTTTGAATAAAAACTGTAAATAAAAAAAATAAAATAAAATGTTTTACTGGTATTTTCGTGAACAAGATGATATGGTACACCCCCACGTGCTAGTCACCGATTATGGTGCATAACTTACTCCTCATCTGAGTCTGGGTCCAACTGCAGGTTTAACATGTGTGGCTGAATCTCTCCGATGTTTCTTCTAATGCTAACGCTAGCCATCTTGATATCCACCGCTCTTTAAGCGTCCAACCTAGTGCTAGCAGCACTGTGCCTGCCCCTGAGAAAGCAGAAAGCGAAATCTAGCAGCGTTGCTGGGCTGGGTGAGGGCCAGCATTTCTCAGTGAAGGAGGAACAAGTAGATCTGCCTCCAACCCCCCTTTCAGAGGGGTTTTTTTATGTGAGAAAACAATAGCTAGACAAATAATAATAATGATAAGTATTTTTTTACATACTTTAAAACATGTTAAGACAGGAAAAATAGAAATACTGTTTGAAGAAAACCTTGTATCTTCCTCTATCCAAAATTGTCTTACTATACTTTTGTAAACTTTGTTATTTGAAATGTTATTTAATCCAGTTACTGTTTTTCAACCGCAAGTTAAAATCCAGCTTACTGTGTATCTTGTTGAGGAAAGGCTGCCGAGAGCTGTAGTGCAAATCTGTGGCAGCAGAGTTAAAAGTTCTGCAGCGGTTATCAGGTGAATAGGAGGGAAAGCCACAGAGGGAAGGTAGTCATGGGAGCGAGATCTGCAAAAGTCATTTTGGCAGGTAGTGAACACTTTGTGCTGAGTAAGGCCAAAAAGTTTTGGATGAGAAAGAGACGAGCAGACATGCATCATAATGTTGTACAATTCTATGGGGAGAAAGACTAATCTTTCCTCTAACTTGTGGTCCAGCACCATCTGAGGTGCGGTGGATTATAATGAATGATACAAGCAGTGGGTTTGACTGAAGGACACTCAGCTTGCTGGTGGTACAGGCAACTTTTGATACTTTCTGTCGATGAATGGATGGTTTTTACTTTTTTTTTTTAATGGAAAAAAATGACATGGCTTACAATTAACCAAAATACTGGGCCAAAACAAAATGGCTCAGTGTAAATGATGTATACAGATTTTGCTGAAGGGTTATAGCTTCAGCAATTTAATATTACAGCTCCATAAGGTTAGGTTCACAAGAGACATATTAAAAAAAGAATGTTAAAAATCGATGCAGCAGATATCCTGACTGTCTCCAGTCAAGCTGCTGAAACATTGGACCATTTTGCAGAGTGCAACCAGATAGCATTTTTCATCAGATCCCCACTGTCCTCTAAATGCCAACTTCTCTCAAACCCCACACCTGAGAAGTAAGACGAGTAAACTGGAGTTCATGTGTTAAATTGAAGTAGTGCTTCCTTTAAAATGGTATAAAAATACACACCTTTTTTTTTTTCGGTGGAAGTTGATGTGTTAAGCAGATTTATCACAGTGCTAGCTAGGGCTGCAACTAATGATTATTTGTATTGTTGATTAATCTGTTGATTATTAGTAAATTTCAAAAACAGTGGAAAATGTCAGTCGGTGTTTCTAAAGCCCATGATGACATCCTCACATTTCTCGTTTTGTCCAGAACACAAAGATATTCAGTTTGTTGTCGTAGAGGAGTAAAGAAACCAGACACTATTCGCATTTCAAGGTTTAGTATATGACGTCAAGAGCTAAAATATTGTAGCAAACCACTATTTGCTATGTAAATATGTAGTGGAGTAATGGTGTTCTGAACAGAGAATGAAGTTACGTTTCCTCTGTGTGTGTGTGTTGTAATCTGAGCTTTGTTTGTGGTAAGCCAGTGTTTTCCCCGGATTTTTTCGAGACCAAGGTGGCAAAGGCCTGTGGGGGGGGGGGCATCTTGACAGACGTACTTTTAGATACGGCCCCCCCTCCCCCCCTCTATTAAATATGAAAGGAGGCCCCCACATGCTTGAGCTTTACACTGCTGACTTGTATAATCAGAACAGACATGTCCTGTGATTTTCAGCCTTCTATGATTATATTTACCCTTTACAGCAGGCACATCCTGACGGCTGAGAATATTACTGTCAGGTATTGCCCCCCCTCTATTAAATATGAAAGGAAAGGAGGCTGAATGTATGTGTCACTGGTTAGCTCAGGGGTAGGCAACCTGAGGGTCCGGATCCACATGCAACTCCTAAACCATTCTCCAGTGGCTCCCTGTGGCTTTGACAAAAAAAAAAAAAAGATTTGGAAATGAACAAAAGTTGTTGTTTTTTTTAACATATTATTATTTTTTCATGTACTGCCTGGGAACTTGTCCTTGAAATTCTGCCGAGCCTTGACAGCAGTGGCTAGTCTTGAGTCTTCTGGTTAGCTATTTTAGCATTTTATAAATCCAAAAAAGCTGAAGTCTCAGAGTAAAATAGAGAATTTAGTAGTTCATGGACAGATTTGTTTGCTTTTACTGCCAGCTCTTAAAAGTTAAAGTGCCAAATAATCATAAATATTGCCCTCCACAGTGGCCACCTTGTGCTAAAACATACAGTATTAATGAATGCTAATTTAGACTGTTAGATGGTCTAATGTAGACATAATAGGCTGTTTTACCTTCATTTTAATGCTCAAATATGTTTTGTGTCAAAAATGGCTCGCACCTTCAGGTCTCCTCTGGTCGACACCATTACCTCTGTCAGCACTGTTGCCTTTGTAATACGCGGTTTATGGAGTTAGCACCCTTAGCTGCTGGCCGCCAGCTCACCCACCTCCATGTTGAGGATGCTGTGCAGACAAATTATGCACTTTGAATTTTGCATAGAGCCCCTTTAATCAGCTAAATTCAGAGATTTTTGACTTTTTTTTTTCATAAAAAAATACTCAACCTGATAAATGAATCTATCATCTATCAGATTAAATGCTGATTAAATTAATATTTGACAACTAAAAGTTAATTGTTGCATCTCTACATAGTGCTCTACAGAGCACATTGCTGTTGTCAAATCAGTGTGTTTAAAATCACAGATACTGCACATGACATTCATAAAATGGTGCAGATTACATCAATGTATTCATAAAACACACAGCACATTGTCACATAACTGTTTCACTGCTAACAGTCACAGCTGGAAATGTTTAGTGTAATCGTGTCCGATCCTCAACTGGCTGCTCGGCTCCCACCGAGGGGGGATGTTGACATCCAACAGCATATGAAAGAGATGTAACTACATGATTATAATCTCAGCATTTAGACAATATTTGTTATTGTTTTTGGTTCCTCAGTTAGAGCGAGCTGCAGCAGCGTTGTGTTTTCTTCAGTCAAATGCTGACCCTCGGCTCAGAGGGTAGGAAGCACAGTAAAAACATGCAGTCTGCTAATAGAAACTGAAGTCTTTGATATTGTTCCCCATGGGCGGAATCTGCTTGAATTCAGCGGTGAGGTTGTGTGAATCCTCGTAGAGGGCTCCTACTGCAGGGTCAGAGCTATGCTGGGACACAACACGTGCTGAATACATTTGAAAAAAACACTGCGCTTTAATATTCAGATCAGCCAGCGCTCTGTTGGGAAGAGCTGTCGTTTTATCATCCAAAGGGAGTACATCTATGAAAATGCATGTTGACTTTTTGCTCCGGTTACAAGCACACAAGGATGTTGCATACCAACAGCTCCACTCTCTGTTAATGACTGTGTGTAGCTAGATCTATCATTCCAATGAGACACATGTAGAAATTACATGAATATAGAAATTAACTTGGTAATATAGAAGCAAAGAGATGCACAATTTATTCTTGTCTTTAAAACAAATTAGTCAATTTGCAGCAATATCCAGCGCAGAAACCAGTCAAGCGTCGTTAGAGCGGGAGCTTTTAAACATTTCCATGATTAAGAAAATAATGAGCTGGTGTCACGTCTGTGTTTCACATCAATCCAGGCTCATGCAGGAAAAAAAAAATCCTACTGGTATTTTTCAGTGCTTTGAATAGGAACCTTACTTAGCAATGAATAAAATAAACGAGATAAAACATTCTGGACTCGACCTTTAATTATATTACTTCCTATCTCATCTTGAGATTTAATCATTGCACAAAATTAATTTTTCCACTGAAGCAAGAATATTGTAACCCTAAGGTTATATGGGTTCTGTCCTCTTATCTAATCACCAGATAAAACACCAGTGGTTTTAATTATTGATAATTAACCTTATAAAATGTGATTCATGCACCCGTCCTCTGTCTTTTTCTCTCTTTGTCTTTCTCATTAAAATATCTCTATATTCTGTGCGTAGCTCTTCTCATTCATCCTGTAGTTTGAAATACAGTTATTGTTTATTGCTGCCTGAAATGGAGAAAACCAGATGACCCCGGACCTTATCAAGAGCACTTAATCTAATCGTCAAATACACGTTCTGGCCATGATCTCATGCGGTCCAAGCCAGCTGCATAATCTGATCCATGTTATATTGAGTTGAGAGGCATCTTCCCTCAGTGATGGCTCTGCCTCTGCATACAGTCCGGTAATGTCAGCTCATATCAGTCATATCATGCCCTACCTCTCATGTTGCCAGTCTAATTTCCATTGTCTGACCCAACCGCCCTCCACTTGAAAGGCTGATCGTGGAAAATGTTGCTCTCTCCGCCCTAGGATCTCATTAGAATCCTCTTCAGCCACTCTGTCACTAGACCATCATCAGTGATAAGCCTGTGTCATCTGCACACCAGCGAAGACAAGAATCGAACTGACAGCTCCTTTATATACGTTTCTGTATGTGCATTTAAGTGTTATGGCCGTGCGTGTGTAGGCGCACAGAATAAACAAACAGTGAATTCTTTAAGCTACACACACACACACACACACACACATGCACACGTATGTTCTTGCTCTCAGCACTGTCTTTCCCCACATGCGTAATATCATGCGTGCCGAATTTATAAGCAAAGTGATCAGGCCTCCAGGGCTCATCAGCTGGCTTAGTGCCTCTTCATACACCCTTAGCCGCCGTGGACGGCAGAGGCTTTGCGATTGCCTTGACAGCTCCATTAAAAAAGAGAAGGTGATTGCATTCTGTTCCATTCCCATAGCATGCATGACTAACCAGGCTCAGCAGTAAGTGGGAGGCACCCACTTGAGCACCGTTCCATTGGGTTTGTGTCAGTTTCAATACAAAGCTTTCGTCTAAGGATGGCTTTACCTTTCACCACTGTCCTGTGAGCCAAGTTTGTTAACAAAGGGATTCACTGTTTAACATGCGACAGAAAGGAACCAGGTTACTTGGAGGAATGAAATGCAGATGGTCATTAATCAGATGGTTTTCCTGTTATGTGTGACTAACGCAGTGATATATTTAATGTAGCTTAGCAATGCACATGAACATTTTTTTTTCTGTTACAGGCCGTATAGTGAGAAAGCACACTGATCACAAGCTGGTTAACCCCTCCCTCAAACTATGAACTAAATGAAAGTGATAGCAGGGTGGTGTCTATGTGTAAAACTAGATGTCAGGAATGGATTAAACAGTGCGTTTAACTTAAGCTGCAAATGGTAGCATCCAGCTAACTAGTTTATATCAGAGTTTAAGAGACCTGACCTGCTCTTTACTGATTTTATGCTCTACGTCCATAAAAGTGTTTTTTCCTGAGGCCGGCCTGCACATTTAGACTCTGCTGTAGCTACACATTTAGACAAATAAAGGCCCGTCTCAATTAGAAGCCTGATCTGGTTGCCAAGCTGTTCATTCTTCTAGAGGCTCTTTTGGATGTACAGTATTAAACTGGATTGTAACAATATTCATAACTGGAATTTATGTTTTGCTAAATAAAGTGGTGGTGTGTTGTGTGGGTATGCCAGGTGCTGTTATCATTGGGTGCTGTGAAACAAGTGTCATAACATAATTTATATGTTATTCAAAGCCTATTTTTTATACAAGTAATATTCATACTGGTTTGGGACTTTTACAATCCAGCAACCTAAGCCAAATGCTACACAAAATAGCGCCATGTTTACCAAATACTGTTGTCTTTATCCTCAACAGTAATGCATAAATGTATGTTTTTTAATAGAATGCTCAGTATCCAAACAGGGATTATATTAGAGTAAAGTCAAAGTCTGATCTTTTATTTTTTCTCGCTATACAATGCAATATAACACTGCTGTTTCTGCAGGAGGGATAATGCTGTACTGTACATGTATTTCTGTGTATAATATATATAATGCTGCACTATCATCTCCTGCAACATTTTCCATTCCTCCGGGAAGCTTTTGAATTACGAGAATGTGTGTGAGTGTGTGTGTGTGTGTGTGTGGGAATTAGTGAGAGGGAGAACAAAGTACACTTGCTGTGATAATATCAGGAGTAGGGGAAAGGGAGTTATTATGTAAACAGAAATATTTAACAAATTATTTACTCTAATTATAGCTGCCACCGTAGCCAGGAACAACATGAAGTAAAGCACTGCTGTTAGGAACACAAGAGTTTCTATGTTTGAACAAGGAAAGCCTTTGTTACCTCGTCTAGACCTACTAATTTCAGCTACCCCGATATTTCAGCCACGCTTACATACTGCTAGGCTGCGGACATGATTACATGCAAAGAAATAACAGGGTATTCCATTAGCACAGGATGTTGGCCAGAAAGGTGGATGTTAAAACATTTCCAGCTACTATTTTCTAAATTTTTCAAGTAATGTCGCCGTCTTTTTTTAGGTTTTGGTTGTTTTTAATTAATAAATTTTAATCAGGAGGATTGCAGCCATTGGACGTCTGGATCTAAAGGCAATCAGATCACTGGGAAAATCCCAACATAATGACGTAAAGTATACATTGTTATGATGGTGATCTGGAAAGTCATTTACTGCTTTTCCACTCTATTTCAGTAGCAGAAAGAGTCTGGCATTACTTTTAGTGTTTATATGTAACATAGTTGAGTAGTTTCTACTAGCTACTATTTTCCCCCAGCTCGACATTGCATGCACTTGTGGTGGGGGCCTAAATACAGACAGTGCAGGCAGTGTGGTTGCCTCTTTATTAGTCTGCACCTTGTTTATCGTCCACAGAACGAGGCTGCACGCTACACTGACATTTTCAGAACAAAATAAAACAGGGTGCAGTGAGAGTTTCGCCTGATGAGATATTTACAAATAGCAGGTTTTTGCATTTAGTCCTTTTAAGGCAAGCTCTGGGGTTTAGTGTTGCCAAAGCCCACAGGAACAACACTCCGCGACGCTTTTCTTTTTCCTCCAAGTGAGGATTAAGATAAACGCAGTTCACATATTCCTGTCGAAATAAATATATATATTTTAAACGCCTGAAGATCCACCCATTACTAAAAGTCTGTGTCTTCCAAGAGAGACGATAAAAAACTAAACTAATAGTCAAAGCTGTCACAGTGAAATTTAAGGTGTGTTGATGGATTGACGTCATCAACTCATTGAGTAACATACAAGTAAACGCTCCACCTTAAAAGTCGCCAGCAGTCGGCCCAGTGAATTAAATTATTTTTTTCTCTGACTACAGCTGCTCCGAGAGGCAGCAAAACATCCTTTCACTTTAGTCATAGTTTACTGATGTGGATAAAATTCTCCATGGTATGAACAGTGGTTACATGAGCCTCTAAACCAGCCACAACTCAGCCCTGAGCACAGTGACCGTCTTCTACTGACCAATCAGACTGCAGTGTTCACAGCCCCACCTTTTAGTACCAGATCTGTGTGCTAGGTACCCCAACAGAGGGGGGACCAAAAAGGGGAACAGTGCGGAAAAGTTGGTACCATCCAAAACTTTTCACAGTGGAAAACAAAAATAGTGTACCGAACTGAACTGTACCGTACCATACTGCTCGGTGGAAACAGGGCGAACGGGCCTTTACAAGTGATTGCCTGTGTTCAAAGAAGAACTCTCATTAAATTAAAAACTGGGGCCCATCGTAACGACCATACACCTGACCTGTGGAAAACAATGGACTAAGGCTTCTTTGCTTATTCTTTTCAAGTTGCAGATATTTTTCATACTCTCAGACTTATTTTGACTTGTTTTAGTTTCAGTTTCACTTTTTAGTCTGACTCTGGACTCAATTTGGATAAAAGCATGCAGCGCTATAAACAATGTGTCTTTTCATTCCACAACAGTGAAAACGTCCTTGTTTGAAGTCTTTGTCATACACATGCAGCCTCGTAAAAAAAAAAAAGTCTTAAAGCCTAGTTAAGCACATGTACATGACCAAGATTCTCTTGTAAAAATAGAGCTTGTTAACAGGGCTGCTATCCTTACTCTGATTAAGGAAACTAGGTTTCTCGTTTACATGTTAAAGAAATCAGGTTACAGCAGAAAGCTGAAATGTCTCTCAGCAGCACCAGTAGTTATTTTATGGGGCAGCATCCTGTGTTGAAATTTAAAAATACATAAAATCAGTAGAACATTTGTGAATAAGTGCAGATGGTTACAGAATATGAACACATTGGGCTGTAGCTCCAAAAAGAGCAAGACTTTTATATGTGTAAATGCTTCCTCTGGTATTCTTGCAGAGAACACTGTACACAAGAGGAATCATTAACATAGCATTAAAATTGATCCAACCAGCCCAGTTCACCCGTGCTATATTTGATGAAAATTGTTTCGGAGGGCTATTTATTCTAATCTGGGTGCTGAACGCATAGTGTCAACATCAGGATTAAACCCAAACAAGACAGATGGAAATCTCCCCACCATCCCCAAACGCAAAGGGCTCAGAGTAAGCACTGACACTGTGTGACATCTACATTTAATCATAATGTCTTTGATCTAGCCTGTGGAATGGAGCTGTTGCTTTACTGTCTGCAAAAGTTGTCAGAGTTTATCAGAGGGACAGTGTCAATGTGTCCGACCTTCTTACCTTTCTAAAGGTTTTCAATCTTTTTGTACATGAATAGCAATCTTTCTTTTGTTTTGTTCTGGCCATTGAATGACCTCTATTGTGATGCATTTGACGTACATTGATACAGTATCTTAGCACACGACAGCAGAGTTCAGACAAGAACAAAGCGACTATGTTTGTGTGCGGTGGACAGGAATATGAATGTACAGTTACTGATGGGAATTGAGAACCAGTTCCATTTGAGAGCTGGTTCCAAATTGTCCAATCTGTCGTAATCGTGTCCCTCTGAGCTCATCAATTCCATTTATCGATGCCGGCGTTTTTTTTTTCTGACAGTTGCGCATTGCAAAACAGTGACGTCTGTTGCAGCCTGTGCCTGTCCTGTGCAGAGAACAGGCTGAATAATTGCTGTGTGGAAGTGGATCAGCAGCTCCTGAGGCAGGTTGAACTTCCTGAGCTGGCGTAGGAAGCACATCCTCTGCTGGGCTTTTTTTCTGATGGTGTTTATGTTGGACCTCCACTGCAGGTCCTGGGAGATGGTGGATGAGATGGTGGAAATAACCTGAAGTTTCCCACAGCAGACACAGTGTTGTTCAGTGTGGTGATGGGGGGGCAGTGTTGGGGGGGCTCCTGCTAGAGCCAACTGTTACCTCTACAGTGTAGCATGTTTAGCTCCAGGTTGTTAGGACATCAGAGGGCCAGCTGTTTGAAGATTTAAGAGGAAACGCTTTGATTCCCAGCTTGACAGATGAATTTAACTGAATAAACAGATCACATTAGATTGCATTTGTATTCCTCTTTTTTTTTATTAATGGCACTACAATAGTACTTAGCTGCAAATTGTTTATTTGGATTATTCGGCCTCATTCACCAACAGTTTTTAAGTTGTTTCTTTTAAAACCCACTTACGCTGGGACGAAAAGTGACAAAGCAGAATTCTAATTTTCTCTCTTTTTTTTCTCATTTTTAATGCTGATTATTTATCATTCTCTTCATTTTTTTCCAATTTTTTGCATTGAGAGGTGGAGCTTGGTCTAAGCAGGTGGTGAATACATGCAGCACAACCAACACACAAACAAACAGCATCACTCCATCACCAAAACAGAAACACAAAAAACCCCTAAACAATGAGCCTCATACAACACAGGGACAAATAGTCATAAAATAGAAATTTCACACTGGCAT
The DNA here is from genome assembly GCA_026686955.1 of Epinephelus cyanopodus. Lineage (NCBI taxonomy): Eukaryota > Metazoa > Chordata > Actinopteri > Perciformes > Serranidae > Epinephelus > Epinephelus cyanopodus. The sequence continues at coordinate 10,813,067 of CM048926.1, read as the reverse complement.
AACAATATTACAAACTAGTTTAACTGCAAGAAGTACAAGTTGACAAAAGAAAAAAATATATATATAATGTATAAAGTAGGCTTGTGCCGATTTCCAGTTTAACCGGTTCGGTCTGGTTTAAGAGCTCCACCCTGGGGGGGAGACTTTTCACATCTGCAGCGTGTCAAGGGACTGTATTCAACTTATCTTGCATTGAAACATGCATTATGACAACTTAATAAGGTTTATGTATCTTTATAAATGAAGTGGAGGAGTCTACAAGTGTTTTGTTCAGTTTGTCTCGGAGGCTCCGCTCAGCTGTCTGCTGCGAGAGAAGTGTCCTTCTGCTTCTTCTTCTTCTTCTTCTTGTGTAACCATTGGTGGTTAATACAGCATCATCGCCACCTAGTGGATTGGAAGCACCTATAATAGGCTTTTATTGGGAAAAATAGCTCAAATGCAACCCCCAGTGGTAATATTAGGTATATAATTCGATATATCGGTTTGGTTAGATACTTGGCTTTAAATCAAACCGGTAGGAAAATTTTCAAACCGGCACAAGCCTAGTGTAAAGTTTTTGGTTTGTGGGTGGGGCTGTTGAAGTATTTTTACCATCCATGTCTGGAGTCTGGTGCTCCGCCCTCTTTAGACTTTCAGTTGGGCATTTTTGACTGAATTCTCTCAACTTCTTTCTCTCCTGCAGTTTCTGTGTGCACACACGGCCCTGCAGTCTCATGCCCTTTTATAGGTTTTGCAGGGGTGTTTTCAGATGCTAATTAGGATCAACTAGCACTCTTTCACCTTACGAGGACAATGGGATTCATCGTGATAAAAATACAAGTGCAAACAATTCTGCCGTACAAGAACACATCGTGAATTTGATGCAGACTTCTCTTAGGACCTTTCTTGAGAATAATTTTAAGAAAAAGTTAGAAAGATAGAAAGATATCTGTGAATGAGGGCCAGTGTGATGACAACTAAAATGGCATATTATTACACACAGAAAACAAGTCAATCATTACAGCTTCAACAAGTCTAAAAAGGGGAATTCTACAGCATATTGAGCTGCTGTATTTATGTTGGAAGCTCTGCATGTCACATTCAACAAGTTTCCTTTGGGGGCAGTTCTCTAAAGGTGTCTCTCAGTATATCATAAAAGCCCTGTGTCTGAAGTTAATGAAATGTATTATGGTGAATTCTTTCAAGCAACACCCTGGATCCAAGTGTGCCACAAATGCACCAGGTAATTTTGGCCACTTTAATTACTGATTGCTATCCTATCAAATCTAATTTATCTAAATGCATATAGTTGCCAGAACCCGAAGAACCTCGAATTACTTATACTGTAAAACACAAATTACATCTTAGAATACAAAAAAAGAAGAAATAAAACACATTTTCAGCTGTGTGTGTGTGTGTGTGTGTGTTTGTAACAAGTAAATGCTTTCATATCTTAAATAAAAATTATATAAATAAATGACTGACTAATATTTAAAATTGTCATGAGTTCATTTACTGTTGATCAACTAATCGATTTATTTAATTATGAGACCTTCTTCAACTAAAACATTTTTAATTTGTTTTTTGTTTGTTTGTTTATAGGGCAATACATGTGATCAGCAATAAGACACTTTTACTTTTTTTTTTAAAATAATATTTGTTTCCAAGCATAATTTTAAATACACAGTATAAAACCTGAAAACTGAATTAGAGACCAAATTTATTTTAATTCATTACACCCTATAATTGAATATAGACATTATTTTTTTGGTGCCTTTGTGACTTGTCCTGACATTGCCCATCGAATAACACCATTTATAATTCCCACCTTTTGGAGGCAATTACACGGCTGCCCTAATCTCATCAGTTAGGGAGACAGTCAGAGAGACAGCTGTTGGAGTGTTTCATTCTTATCTCTTGTGCTCGCTCCCTTTCCCTCTCTGTCTTTCTCTCCTCCCTTCTCCTCCATCTTCCTCAGGCTGGGTGGCTGGCACGTCTGGTGACAGCAAGTCCTTGGCTCTGTCTCACACTGGCTCTTCCTTTCATAGCACGGAGCGCGTGCTGACAATTATCAGAGCTGCGTCTGCACCGGCTCCTTGTTTTGACATTATTTGTCCTTCCCTCTGTCCTTCCTCCATTTCCGTCTTGCTTACAGTAAGAGCAGTTGGTCAATTTAAGTAATCTGCTTCGTGACCGCAATAGGACAAGCCACAAACAAGTGAGTTAGATGTAAATCTGCATCCCAAGTGGGCAGCCATTAAAATCAATACCAGCTCATCTCCATATCTAAAGCAGTGGCTGCTGTGGTAAAGCATTTGTCCTCTCAATTCTCCACTGAACTACATGATGTAACATAGTGTAAACATTAGAAAACCATATGTTAACTGAGACACTCATGTGACACCGGCAAACTGCAAATATCTCCCAAAAATCTCACCCTTCAAAAACAACAAATTGCTCCCAATAGAATCCACGTTCAGCTTCACCTTTGTGTACTGAGCAAAAAATGACTTCTGTCCCGGTTTTTTCTATCCGAGTGACAGTTCCTTGGCTGTGTACTGTCCGTCCTATGAGTGGTGTGCCTGCCATGTTTATTTTGGATGACAGATGCAATCTTTCCCTGTATCAGATGACGGGTCAATCTATATCTCATTACTCTTTCCAAACAATATCATCTTGGCTGAGATTCACAAGGCATCGTAATAGATTCAATCCCAGTGATATCATGTGTGGCTACTTTAGTGTAGCATCTCTCGACTACAATGTAACAGCAAATATAGCAAATCTGGTTTTTCCCTCTAATGCAACAACTTTAAAAGATATTTAATTCTATTTCACACCCTTCTACGTTTACTCTTCATTTTCATTTCATCCTCTACCCCAAAATCTTTCTCCCTCCTGCTCGCTCTCTCCCTCTCCTTGCTATTATTTGCTTCTTTTTGCAGGGCAGCGCTAAAGCAGGCTTTGCTAGTGTGATTTACTTTCTATTAGGGGATTAAAAATCAATTATGCAGGAAGCCATGCGTAGGCGTGATTATAGCTGCACTTGACGGCGCCATTCATCACAGGACCACTCATCTCAACAGCCGTTAGTTACACAACACACACCAGGACAGCCGTCTTTTACCATGAACTCTGCCCTCATCTTTTGCACATTGTAAATGGAGTAGGTCCACCACAATGCTTTTGCGGTTTTGTAAAGCACAGTAAAAATGGTGAGAATATAAAGGGTCCAAAAACACTGCATGTAATGTCTACAGTACAAACAAAAAAGAATAATTTATGAAGGGAATTCGTTAACATCCATCCCAGTTGAATGTAGCCAATTATAACAATTACAGACCCATTTACTGAGAGCAGATTAATGCGGTAACAAGCTTGACAAGGCCCTGAAACAGTGATGAAATGGCATCAATAGTAATCTATCAAAAAAGAAATATTGTCAAGGAGGTCAAAGTATATAAACAAAGTACAATGCATGCCCCCAGTGACATGAGCGTTCAGGAAATTGTCAGGCCAATCAGAGGCCGCCCCATGACGCAGTCTGGAACATGTTCCAGGACTCCATTGTTGATGTCACCAATAAGGCATGCAGCCTTGTTCTGTGGACAGTAAACAAGGTGCAGACTGATAAAGGAGGAAATACAGTGAATGCTGGATGGAGCAGTGAATGACAACAACCCACATGTAAGAGTACAGTTTGCCGTGGAAACGCTAATCAGACGTAAGGTCTAGCTGCCATGTCTGAAGGGTTACTTTTGGTTCCATAGGTACCATACTGAAAGTTTTTGGTGAAAACAGGGCTTTAGGGCTGCAGTCTGCAAACGTGGACAATTATAAAGCAGCAGCCTGCAGTATAAGAAAAGCAGTAGAAGAAGAAAACAACACTATGGCATGAAAGTGGAACCGCAAATTCAGGAGGGCAATCCCAGAAGCATGTGGCAAGTGCTAATGCATCTTAACAAGTGAGCTAAACAGCTTTTATGCTCGCTTTGAGGCCATCTGCAGCCAACACGGAGAAACAGTAGAAGCAGAGGTTAATGGACGGGTCGGTTCACCTTTCACACCCTTAACCTTTTTCTGAACATGACATCAGGAGGGTTTCTGAGCATGTAAGCACCAAGAAAGCAGCAGAACCAGACGGTATCAGTGGCTGGGTCCTCAAACTCTGAGCTGACCAACTAGCATCAGTGTTTGTAATATTCATCTGGTCACTGTCAGTCTGTCATACCCGCAAGAAGTCCACTATCATTCCTGTGCCCAGGAAAACAAGACCAGCCTGCTTGAATGACTACTGTATCATCCCAACATATCAGCATAAAATGCCATAGCACAATCCTCCACATCACTCTATCTCACCTGGAAAAGGAAAGGAGCTATGTGAGATTGCTGTTCATTGTCTACAGTTTAGGTTTTACCACCATAGTTTCCTCAAGGTTTGTCACAAAGCTCAAGGAGGTGGAATTAAACACCGTACTGTGCATGTGGATCCTTGACTTCCTGACCGACAGACCCCAGGACCCTTCATCCTTAACACCGGAGCACCCCAGGGATGCGTTTTGAGCCCAGTGATATACTACCTGTACAGGCACAATTGCGTAGCAACTGTCGATTCCAAAACCATCATCAAGTTTGCTGACGACACAGATGTGGTGGGCCTGATCACAGATATGAGAAAAGCCTACCTGAAGGAAGTGGAGAACAACCCACTCCTGAACATCAGCAAAACTAAGAAGATGAGTGGATATTGGAAATTAGTGTTTTAATTAGTGTTTTTTGTCCTTAGTGTTTTAAGAACATTGGTGTCTACATCACCAAGGTGCAATGCAGGGCTTGTTTTGCCACGAGAAAATGATGGATATCCCCTTAAATACTACTCCTGCACTAGGAAGAGCATCCTAATGGAGAATGTCACTGCCTGGCATGGAAACAGCATTGAATAGGATTGTAAGGCCCCGCAAAGAGTGTTTCTTTCGGCTGAAGATATAATAGGAGCTGCTCGACCCTGCCTAAAGGATGTTTACACCAGGTACTGCAAAAATAAGGCCAGGAGAGTCATTAATGATCTGAACTGCCCTGATAATGGCCTTTTCTCCCTGTTAAAGTCAGGAAAAATATGCTGGATACATCAGGCCAGCACAGAGAGGTTCAGGAAGGGCTACTACCCTCAGGCTGCTGGGATACTAAATACACACACCACACACACACACACACACACACATACACATACATACATACTATATGTATATATATATATATATATATATATATATATATAATATATATATATACATATATATATTACTCTTCCTTTTCTTGTTAAACTCTTTTAAATGAACGAGTGGGATTTTATTTCACCGGAACTGTACTTTGTGTGATTACATGTGACAAATTCAATTACGCTCTTGCGAATAGTGACTTAACCTTGGTGAGCTGATCTGACCTCAGAGACCTCATAGATCCTTCTCTCAAAATGTCTGATGATAGGATGAGAGAAAATACCTTCTGTAGAATTCAGACTTTTCGATTCCCAGTTTATTTCAAAGGAGAGACTCTCTAAAGCAAATTCCACTTTCCCTAAACTTTATAAAATGTCATTGCTGTACCTTAATTGACTGACCTGCAGGTGAGCCACTAAGTCCTTGTCACATGTTATAGTAGTAGTAGTTTCACATGAGTGGACACGTGGGCCGTGATTATAGTGTTTTGAATTAATTTATGCATTGCTCTATCTTGATTAGTGTTTTTTGTCTGCTACTGATAGTTGACCTTATCATACAGCCCTTAAACCTGTTGAATTTCAGCACTGGTCTGATAAGTCTGAATTATAACCCCTGTTGAATCCCACTTATCCATATTCTATACAACCACAATATAAAATGGTGGATGTCCTGGAACATTTGTCTGTTTATTTCAGAACATTTCTGGACAACACAGATAACATGGAGGCACTGTGCACTGTGCACACTGTGAGTGTCTTCTCAAAGAGGCTGAGGTTTTTCAGAATACTCATCTGTGTGGCTAGCACACTGTTGTGTGCAGTGGTGTGCTGGGGCAAAGACATCAATGCATGGGATGCAGACAGGACAAACAGGCTGGTGATAAAGGCAGTCTTTGTTGCAGGGCTGAGTCTGAACACCCCGGAGGCCTTGGCATAGGAGGAGGAGGACTAAACTCAACTCCATCTTAGAAAACTGCTCTCGTCCCCCCTTCTATCATGCACTGACACAACCACAGAGGATCTTCTGCCTTGTCCCTCCGAGGTGCAACATAGAAACACAGATATTTTTTTTTTATTTTGTGCTCGCCAACATCAGACTTCTTCCTGTTCAAATGGATCTTGCAGCCACCTAGGAGAGAGCCAGAGTGGGAAGACTGCACTGTGCTGTGTTGTGCTGGCCTAATAAGCTACCCTGCCCTGCTCTCTGCATTCACTGCAGTATTCTATAAATACAGCATTATTTGCTTTACTGTTTTCTCTGGACATTTTTCAGCACATTCCTTTTTAATAAATTCCTGTGTACAAAACTTTCCCACATAACAGTATGCTACCTCTTTTGTTTTTGTCTCACATTCTCATTCTTCTCTTTATTATTTTTCCCCCAAATGCATCTGTGCTGCCCGTGGACTTAATCGAATTTGATGTGAACTTGCATAACATGCATTTTCAGATCTGTTCATATGATAAATCCATGTAGGGTAAAAGATAATCCAAACTATTTAAAACAGAACACTAAGCATTCCAGACTATTTCATTCTGTTTTTAATGCCAACCAAAGAATAACCCTTGAAGGGATAGTTTGGATCTTTTGACCTAAAGTAGATGTCAGTCTGCGCAACCCCAATTTGGAGAAGCAGGTGGGAGTACTGCCACACAAGTTAAGCAGTGTACTGCTGTGTCTGGGTCAGCAACAAAACATACTCTATATTCAGAGTATTTTCACCGCTACTTTGCTGTCAGACAGCGATTTCCAACGGGGACCTGAAGTTGTTATATTGTTCCCCTGAAAGCCAGACTTCATCAAGAAAAAATGTATTTTTAACATGACTGAACAAAGGAGCTGCTGGGTTACTGCTGCCTCAATCAGCTAGTTTGTAACTTTGGCACTTTAAGTGGTAAGCTCAAATTTGTTGAAGTCACACGATAAACAAACTAACTGGTTTAGGCAGTGGTAGACCAGCAGTTACCATGTTCAGAGAGCTGAAATGACTGTTTTTCTCAATGGGGTCTGGTGGCCTTGACGAGAAAATAGGTGGAGAGCTAAAGCTGTTATTGGCTCAAGCAGGATTTATACTACTGCGTCAAATCGATGCCGTACCCTATGCTGTAGCCTGATGTGCACCTCCCTAGAAATGTAACACGTCATGGTGACGCAGACCTCCTGTCTATTTTTGTAAGCTGAAACCGTTTCCCTCAGTGGAAACAAAGCTTTTATTTACTTTAATTTCAAAGAGAAGAAAATAAATTATGAAGACAATAAAGCCTCCACAAAATAGCATTTTAAATCTTGTGTGTGATTTATCCTGGCTTCATATGAGCAGAGGAAATCTCTGCTTGTCGCTAGGCTAATTTATACAATATAAAGTGCCATAGGCTTGTTCTAATATGTTAGCATGTTGTATTTGTTTGAAAAAACGTGTTTAGTTTAGGTCAGTTGTTTTGTCAGTGAACCTTGTGAGGTGTAATTTGTAATGTTACCTTTGTTAAATGTTGCTGTTGCTGGCTTCATGAGAGAAGAGGAAAAGTCTGCTAGCTGCTAGGCTAATTTATACAATGTAAAATGTCATAGGCTTGTGCTAAACTTATGAGCTTATGTTGTATTTGTGGGGAAAATGTGTCGAGATAAAGACAAGTGCTTCGTCTGTGAATGCTGCGGTTATAGTGAAGCCGATTTGCGCACTTGTGTTTGACATTGTTGCTATTAAGCCATGTTAAATGTGTGTTTTGAATCAACTAAACTTTACAGCACTTCACAGAAATCTCCGCCGCCGACTAGTGTTATGGAGGTGTAACTGCAGAGTGACACAGACACACCACCGCACAAGTATAAATGCTCATAATGGCATAGGCCACGTGTTTAGGCAACAGCATAGGCTCTGCGCACAAGTATGTGCTTTAAGCATCAGGACGGGCTGTCTGACGGCAAGGTAAAGCAGTGAAAATATTCTTAATATAGCATACGCTTTAAATGTTGTTGCTTCCCTTGGGGGAGACTCTTTTTAGGTGGCTAAAATACATTTTGTTGCTGGCCCGCATCCACAGCAGAACATTGCTTAGCTTCTGTGGCGATACTCCTGCCTGCCTCTATAAACTGGGTGCCTGCCAGCCAGCATCTACTGTAGGTTACACACTGACTACAGATAAGTACCTCATACAACCCCACTTCAAAAGATCTCAACTATCCCTTTAGGTGAGGTCAGGTGAGGAGGGAGCTGTCAGAGGTTATAATGGCCGTGTTGTATGCCTTTGTTGATGTGACTGGATAGCTGGTCATCTGGTAGCCAAACAGCTGATGAATAAGCCTGTGATTATGAAGCATGACTGAAGCAGCAGATGCCAATCAGCCAATGTAATTCATTATTTCAGTGAACAGATAGACATAGCTTTGTTTTACACCTCCACTAAACCCCAGACTTTACCGACAAGATTTGCTAGATTATTCATCTACAACTGAAGGAGTTTTAGCTATTATCTGCAAGCAGACCTTTAAAATTTCAGTCTCATCCTTTGGAGTGCTGAACATTTGCCAGCAGCACACAGGAAAGGCTTTCAGTTTTTCCTCTGAATTACTGGCCAACATTTTCACATCAATAGCGTTGGTACATGCACAGTCAATGTTTGTGTCTCTACAGTTTCTTATGTGATGCACATGTATGCATGTACGCACACATGCACACCCACGCTCCCCACCCTTTTCATGCTGCGAAGAGTCCAGACTTCTGGAGAATGACACGTCTGTTTACTCTGAAAGGTTCAAAGATAATTTACCTGGATTAGAGGAGCCATCTGTGCCTGCCATCCCAGATTGCTTTGGAGGTGTCTCAATAAATACTGAGCAGGCTGCGTGGCAGGCAGTGCAATGGAAAAGCAGTGTAGGGTTTGCTCTAAAGCAGGGCTTAATACCCCTTTTACATCAATTACTACTGGGTGCACTGGTGACACCCCATGACCTCTGTTTGCCGCTGGTCTTTGGAAACTAGGTCTGGCCCACAGCAACAGTGCACAGTAACAGCCTGCATTGTGCATAGAGAGAATTTCGCTCTTAATCAAACACACAGTGAGGTGTGAGTATTAGAGCAGTGATATGTTTTTCATTGTTTTGTTTTTTTCCTCCAGCACACTGAATTTCAAATCAAATAAAGAGGTTAAAGTGCTGAATTTCAGCTCTGACTGTGTTTGAGGGTGTTCTCATCCATATTATAGGCAAACAGTGGGTGGGTGGGTGTGGGCTATGTACAAAAAAAGGGCTCCAATTTTCACAGAGTTCATCAAATGTCAACGTAAACACCCTCAAATTACAGCTAAAGGTCAGCACTTTAACATCACAGTTTCAGTTTCATTTCAAACCCACTGTGCTCGAATACAGAGCCAAAACAAGAGAAAATGGCTCACTGTCCTAATACCTTCTGACTGCACTGATGATGCGCTCCATAGAGATTTATCAAGTTTGTGACAAAATCTTTACCTTTCTGGACAGCTCTGTCAAACAGACAGATGTAATGAGGCTGCCATGCAGACAGGAGCCTGAGAAGCAAACTGATCGACCCTACTGACAACTTTAACATGCACAAAATATTCCAGGTTTTGCCTTTATTCCGAAAAAAGACACTATTCCCACTAAGCTGTTGAAATAGCCAATGAAAATGAATATTCTACTAATATTCAGGTTTACAAGCAGCCTTGCATACTCCAATTAATGTGAGCTAACATGTCTTTATTATGCCAAATGTGGAAAAGTGGAACATCTGGAGCCTCTTGCTTTTATGCATCACAATAAGATTTTTTTTTATTTATTTTTTTTTTAATTTATTTTTTCTTTGTTTAACTGTGTGGACACAGCTTCCCTCTTTCATAATATGAATCACCTTGAAAATATTGGTGATGCAATATTTGCACATATCCAAAAACCTATGATATCCAAGTCTTTCATAATGTTAAAAAGTAAGTGTGGCAATGTAGGCTTTTCTTTTGGCCATGCATCTCTACCCCAGCCTGCAAGGTCACAAATACTGTGTTTATGTTAGCCATCTATTTAGAACACTAAAGACAAATTCATGTTGTGATTTGGCATAAAAACTGTTCTCTGATTTCTGCAAGAATTGCATTTTTTGTTGACGGATGACGAGCACTTCTGTTCTGGAAACTGCTGAGAAACTCGCTTTGTTGTCAATATACCAATGAAACCTATCCACCCTCTGAATGCCTAAGGTCTCCAGCTTGTGGTTATAAAGTTTCACAAGACTGTGATTATCCAAGAAGTCACAATAGGCCATTTTATACAGTGATGTCTACTTTAAAAACATGGTCTCACTACAGTGAAATGGCTACTGTGGTAAATGGTAAATGGACTGCACTTGTATAGTGCCTTTCTAGTTCGTCTGACCACTCAAAGTGCTCTTACACTATGTCACATTCACACACACTCACACACTGGTGGCCAAGGCTACCGCACATGGAGTCTCAGTTTTCCAGTTATACCCAAATTTAATGTAATTCCAGGGCTGTTTATAGACCCCAGTATGCAGAAATACTCAAATACAATAGGAGTAACCCATTTGTACTGCATGCAAAAAACTGCATGGTTTTTACCTCAAAATGCATGGGATTAGCATGAAGTGGGGATGTCTATAAAGGGGAGACTCATGAGTGTCTATAGAATACATTTTCATTTAGATATCTTGAGGTCAAGGGACCGCTGTGAAAATGTCTAAAAAATATGGAGCATCATTTATCGCTCTTCCTGACAAGCGTGTTGACACAGTATCACTGGATTCGGTACGTAGGTATTCTGGTTTTGTATGATACCAGTGTCATCACTCTAGCTTTAAATGTTAGCCTGCTAACCTCTTTAAAGTTGGGATATTGGAAAATGCTTCCTTTCCCCCATCTAATTCAGAATCTTGTCATGTTTTGGGTAATAGTGGAATATTTGTGTGCACTTAGTCAGTGTGGCTTCAAGGTTATTCTGGCCTGTTTGTTTATCTTGCAGCACTGTCACCATTTGGCATTGCAGAGTTTATGAATTTGCCACTTCTCATTTCATGCTCATCTGTAGTGGCGCGAGTGAGAGCTGAAGCGTTTGTAGATTTTATAAGCCTACATAGCAACTCCCTCATGTAAACCTTTGTGTTGGGGCTTATTTGATGTAAACTTAGACAGTCTTAGACAGTTGTAGCCACTGGGAAAGTGGTAGGCTTGTAAAAAGACAAGAAGAAGCATAAAACCTGCCTAAGGTGAAGGTATTGATTTTTAAAAAGGCTGCATCTGGTGGTTTCTCGAAACATGCTGAGGTGCAGAAACACCTCCCCTCTTTATCTCTGAAACTCACAACCCCTAGCACATTACCCTCTTGCAGCCCCCTCTCCCCTCCATACACACACACACACACACACATTTAATGGAGACACCATTTCAGACGACAGTTAGTTGCACAGTCATTAGATTCTATGTAGGAGTTCGAGGAAGTTATCACTAAATTAAGTCAGGAGGCTGCACATGCCTGGGGGCACACCTGGGGCTGAAGTGGGTAGAGATCCCACCAAGTAGTACACAAGCGGTCAAACTGACTGCACTACGCTCCTGGCGTGGTTCAGATTTAGATACTCGCCCACGTCAGGTTTTGTCTTATTCAGTCGCCTTTTCCGAGGTGAAGTATCAGGAGAGCAGAGGTGGCAGCTGAGTAAAACCTTACGTTCAGGAAATAAATTGTTGCTGCCATCCTTGCTGTGATTAGAGTGGGGAAGTTTGGATCCAAGCAGCCATATCCGGATTATTTCCCAACTGCTGCAAACAAGAAAATATAACGGCTGCATTCATTTTTAGGGATGTGGGGGAAAAACTGCAATTTTGGATGTCAGATGCAGCATCCGTACCATGCATACATGTGAACTCGAGCATGTTTTTGTGTCTTTCTTAGTCACACATGCCACAAACTTGCTTTCTTGCCTACAAAAGTTATGGCACAGAGCGTGTGTGGTGAGACTGTAAAGAATGCAGCTCATGCATCTGTGCCACTGATAAAGCTGCCTTTACAGGGGAGGCAGGGGATCTATATTCTGCTGATGCTGCGTATGGCGAGGGGTGCACACATCTTTCTCTCTTACTCTCTCTCTCTCACACACACACACACACACACACACACACACACACACACACACACACACACACATAAGCGCATGTGGCACATACCACCACATCACGCACACGCACAAACGTGAAACAAGCTCAGGATATCCTACTCTAGGAGTCAGGGATACGGCCCAAATCTTATGTCATCATATATGTAATTTTATACAACAGTAACAGTATATATCACGATACAGTAATAGTTGTGTTAGTCCATTTCAGAAATTGAATCTTCATCATGTTCGATTTTCTTTTTCTTTTCTTTGGAACTTTCATACAAACAATAAAACAACTGCCTCACATGTGACAACACTTACGTTATTAACAAAAGACACAAAACACTGAAACTGAAATTCTCAAAGGAAGCTTCAAGGATCAACAATGCGCTCAATAATTTAAAGTGTCACAGGTTTCTGTATTTACTTTACTCTTTCTCCATGTCTGACCAAACAACGTACCTTCATACAATGATTTGTATGACATCTTAGAAAATGCGCAAACAAGGCTTCTATGATTTCTAACAAATTTGTGCCTCAAACTAGCACCCTTACCAGTTAGGCTAGGTAAGGTTTGGGAAAAGAATCGTGGTTGTGTGTCGTCACCTTATGCACTTAATGTTAAATTACGTACTAAATATAGAGTATGTTCTGAAGCTTAGTTAAGAAAAGCAAAGTTACACAGGTTAGGTTGAGAAAAGTAAAGTTATGTAGCTTAGGATTGGGAAAACAATCATGGTTGGGTGTCATCGGGGTGAGTACTTAATGTAAAGTTAGCAGGTTAGGTCTGGAAAAGTAAAGTTAGCGTATGTTAGGTTTAGGAATATAAAGTTATGTAGGTTGGGTGTTGTCATGTTATGTACTTAATGTTTAGTTTTACAGTAGGTTTGGATGAGTAAAATTACGTCGGTTAGGTTTAGGAAAGTAAAGTTACGTAGGTTAGGTTTAGGAAAGTAAAGTTACGTAGGTTATGTTTAGGAAAGTAGGGTTATGTAGGTTAGGATTAGGAAAGTAAATTTGTGGTTTACTCACCGCCAGGCCACCCCTTGCTCCTCGTGACTAGCCTGCTCAGACTGGACGACTCCGCTGGGCAGTCTTCAGGCGCCGTTCTGTCGCACCAGTCAACCAGCCAGCTCACTCTTCTTCATGTTTGTTCAGAGTGAATGTGTATTACATGGATAATTCTTGATGGCGTGTCAAACACTTTCTCGGTCTCTTTTGTTTTCAGAATGTCTTGCCTGCGGCATCTCCCTCGTGGTGTGCCTGCTCAGCTCAAAGTCCTCTCCAGCTTTCTCTCCAGGTAAGATGCTGACCCTGCCTGTTGTCACCTGTCTAAACCACACCCACATCTACAAGACATTCAGGTTGGGTTAAGGAAAGCAATCATAGTTCGGCTTCGTCAACTTACAACTTAATGTAAAATTAAGTAGGTTAGGTTAAGGAAAGGAAACATGGTGAAGACTTACCTTAGAATAACTCAAAGTTCACTTGGTTTCACACATGAACAGTGGTCACCTGGGGGAAAGTCATGTGATTGAGTCAACATCCATCACCCCAACCTGCCTCCTTACGCAGACTTTTGCTCTTTGTACTACCTCCTTCTTTACTCCTATCAGCGCATTTCTCCATGATCACAGCCTTGAAAGTTACTGGCCTGTGGTTGTGTGGGTTATATGTAGGATATTGCCAAACCTCTACCAGCAGACACAGTTCTACTTCGCATAGTATATACTGTCATATCATCCAACCGTAGCTCATGCCAAGTGCAATCTGTATTGTTGAGAGGGTGAACACTAGAATAAATTGAAGAGCTTAGACTTCCTGCCTGGTGTCATCAATAAGAGAAGAATGCAACATTATTAGGCTGTGTGAGCACTTAAAAGACTAATATCCTGTCGTGACAATACACTGTAGCACTACAGGATATCATTTCCACTCAGCGGTCCTTTGTACATGGCCATTATACTGTACTGATGTTTGGCAAATTGTCGACTTTTGGTATGAAACCAGAAAGTTAGAACGAGAATGCCTTTTCCACTCTGCTCGAGTGTGATGATGAAATACACTTTATTCTACATCAAAAGCATTGTACCCTTTTAACAGCAGAGTTGATCTTAAAGAAGGCATTTTCAGACCTCGCTGTCAGGTAGGTGCTGAAAGATCTGAATGATTCATGAATCAATTTGCCGTGTGTGAATGTAGTGCTTATAGGAACGGAGCGTTTCACTCCTAGGTGAGGCTTGGGGCTGCTGCTGTGCAGCACTTGTCTGAAGCACAGTCAGTGGCTTTGAGTCTGTAGGTTTACCTCTCAGGCCACACAGATGTCATTACCTGAAAGCATTTAGAGAGGGGAAAATGAGGTCATATGCAGCCTGGCTACAGCGAGGTCACACAACCAGAGGCTCCTGCTCTCCCTGTCTTGCTCCCCTGAACACATTTCACAGTATCTGCTCTGTAACTAAGGTTATGAATCAGTTGCAGGGTCCTCTGTCATGTTTTGGTCATTACAGCACTCGTCCCATCTTACACTGGGAACCTCCACACCCCGACCCTTTTAGAGTCACATTACTGAGCACACAAGCTGAAACATACTTGCGCAAGCTATTTTTTCTCTCTGTCTCATGAAGCACCTTTTCTCTATTTTCTCTCCCGCACATTCTGACAGAGGCAGATAGTGAGAGGGAAGAGGATGGATGACACGTTTCCTGAGGAGAGGCAGCCAACGTTATTTGTTATAAATTCAGCTCTAATTTCAATATTTTCAAACCTTCCTAGAGATTTATATGTGCTGCCTGAAAGAGCATCCATCTTGACCGAGCCCCGGCCGGCCTCAACTGTGCTGATGTCACATGATCGATGTTTTCCCCGGCCTCCCACATCTTCTAGGGGTCACATGGGCCTCTGTCAAGCTTGGTTAATTTTGCACTCTCAGCTCCACAGCTATTAGCATATGAATATCCTCATAGCCATACATATTCTACAGCCATGCATGGGGATTTCAAAAAGTGGTCCTTTTTAAGGGGGAATCTGAAAAGACCGGAGGGGACGAAGAGGAGGAAGGAGTGGATGGGGGTTTGGCAGGATGTTTTCACAGCTGTCATGGTGATGAATTGGGCTCTTATGATTAATCTGTATTTAAATGTAACGTAACCATCTCCAGACAGTCAGACCCAGCCCATTTTCAGCGGACCGTAGCCATCCAACAGCAAAACATGTTGATTATATTGAACACCGCCGAACGGAGCAAATCAAACACTGACTACATTATTAGCCCTATTAGAGGAAAATCATTATTTATAGCCAACACATGGGCACTTTTGAAAGTTAAAAATTAGTAAAGCTATCAAGATGTTCAGGATACACATAGCAGTGAAGTGGGGTGAAGTTCATCTTGATAATCCCAGTGTTGTTGTGAACTGGAGAGACTGAATGGCTATAAAAGCTTCCTCATCCATTGACTCCGTGAGGACAAACTCTCCTCCCATCTCCATTGTGTGTCTACATGCCAGCTTTTTGGAGCCAAGTTAGCGTTAAAGTCACATTTGGGCTCCACCCCTGCCATTTAGTTCTCACACACGACCTTGCGGAGATGCGAAAGCGGCCGTGCCGAACAGCTGCCCACTGGGGCGACAGATTTATGTGGGCCAAATCAAACCTCTAAAACTCCCAACAGCTGACCTGAGCGGCAAAGAGGAATAAAAATCACAATGTGCATATTATTGCTCGTCTGAGGCTCTCGTCCTCTCCAGTTCAAGGCTTCAGCTGTCATTAGTGTTCATAATAAGAGCTTTCCCATATGCTTCTGTCCACAGATGTTATGATTGGGACATAACATGTTATGACTGCACATTCCCAAACAGTGTTACAGGTCAAGCGAGGGACAGCCTTAGCAGGAGTGCCAAAGGGAATGAGTTGCCAGAGAGCTGTGGTTACCGGTGCTGACAGAAATCAAACATGATCTGATGTTAACTGAGCTTGGCAGGCTGAAGTGACTGAGTGTACGCTGACTCTGCTTTCTTACTTTCTATCAGGTCAGTTGATTCAGAAGATAAAAAAAACCCCCAAAGCTTACATTGGGGTGTGTTCGTTAAGTTCTTGCCGGTCACAGTGGTGTATATCTTGGGAAATATGCTTATTTGCTTTCTGTTGAGAGACAGATGAGAAGGTTGATACCGCTCTTATGTCTGTATAGCATTTATAAAGCGCAAGCCAGCAGCTGGTTAGAACGACTGTAAATCACTAGTTTCATGATAGGATATTGCTTATAGTGGCAAGGATACAATATTTGCTGATATCTTAAGTCCGCCAAATCACAATTTTGATTAATTTCAGAGGCCTGTGATTAATATGACAATAGATAATACTGTATTGTAGTGGCCGTTTCAACATACCACAATTTCTAGGCCACTCAGTTTGTGTGGTGTCTCGGTTTTGACTCTGGTTTTTGTTCCTTTTCTGGAGATCCACAGTATTCACGAGGCAGCGAAAGGTTGAACGAGGTTCATTGAGAATACAAGAAAGAAAAAGAAAAAGGCAGGCAAGTCCTTCCAAAATTACATCTTGTAAGGTCCACTACCAACTTGATGTCCTATTTCTATATATTATTCACGTATTATCCGTTATATTTAAACACTGCATAACACGGTCAAAAATGTAAAATCCAAAACAACACAAACTACGCACTGTTTTTTTTTACGCACAACATTGTCCACAATCTCTTTTTGTCATGTGCACTAAACTGTTTTACAGCACCATACCTGGCGTAAATAACTTGTACCTGCATTGTAACACATAAATAAGGTAAATATAAACATTACTTTAGTATAGTCCACTACCGTACACTATTCAACATATACAGAAACGGTTGTTAAACTTAAATATCGTCAGAACCAAATTCTGACAGGATATTAATATGTGCTTAAGTGGCTTTTACTTATGCCCATTTAACACTGTTGGTTACAGAAGAAGTTTCTACACCTTTCTCTTTTGCTTTTGGCCATAAAGAAAAAAACAACAGTTGTAAATCCTTCTCTTTCTGGTAAATGCAGTATCTCAAGAACGCCTGGGGCCATTTCCTCAAATTTGGCAGAAACGTTGACTCAGACTTAACAATGAACATATACGACTTTGGTGGTCAAAGGTCACTGTGACTTTACGTCAGTCTCATTCTTGAGGCCATATCTTACGAACACCTTGAGGAAATTTCTTCAAATTTGGCACAAATGTCCACTCGGATGCAAGGATGAACTGATTAAAATCTAGTGGTCAAAGGCCAAGGTCACTGTGACCTCACAAAACATGTTTTGGCCGTAACTCAGTTATTCATACCCTAATTGTGACAACATTATCACACACATGTATAATAGAATAAAATAACTTAGTGATAAGAGTTTATATCCAAAAGCTCAAAGGTCAGCTTCACTGTGACATCATAATGTTTTGCAAAAACACTTTTCTGGCCATTATTCAACGCCATATCTCAGAAACAGAAGGGATGACATTTGGTCAGATATGAAACTGGTGACACTGATCTTGGGTGTCCACCTTGACTCTGTGCTGATTGTATAGATCTTCTGTGCTGCAGGCTGAAGATGTGTGTGAAGCATCCACACTGTAACTGCAATTTGACTTGTTCACAAAGGCATACAGCTGCAAGTCAGTAATTCTAGTTTGCTAGTCATCATTAGCTTTAGGCACTTTGACACTGCATAAATTAGCCTTGCAGCTTGTGAACTTTTACTCTTGTTCATGGCTTATTACATGTATTATTTAAAGTTTTTTTTACTTAGTGTTAGTTGAAGTCACGGCATCTCGCAACAGAACAGCACAGTTGAATCTCAGCTGTCATTGTTGAAACAGAGCTAAACTACAGTAAAAGCAACAAGTTAGCGGAGTGAGATGCCCGGCCAGGTTTGTTATGTTGACTGAGTATTTCATCTCATAATGACATTGTTTGCATTTTGGCATGTGCTGTGTCTGTTTGTCCATCTTTTCTCTGAAATCTAAAAATGTCCACTCTGCTGATTTATCTCTTCCATCTCTTCAAGAAGGTTTTGGCGCGGTTGTTTTGGTGTACACCCCAGTGCGATTGCTATATTCACACCTGCCCAAACGAACTGCACTTAGGGGGCAAACCAACTTGAGTTCGTTTGAACCGAACCAAATAGGGCAGGTGTGAAAGCGCCCTAAGATAAGCTAAGCAGCTGCTGGCTGTAGCTTCATATTTACCACACAGACACCTGAGCAGTCTTAACCTTCTTGGCAAATGCTTGGCAAGATAGCAAAAATTAACTGTATTTCCCAAAATGTCAAACTATTCTTTTATGGAGACATTGTTTTTCCTAATATTGTACCAAATCAAATAAGAGGCATCCAGTTCCCTAAGGCTGTGTCCTGCTAATAACTGCCAGTGCCATAAATATGTCCCTTCAACACAAATATAGTGCATATAGCCTTTAATCTGATGCCAAACTAATCCACAGGCCATTTTTATTGGCATTATTTATTTCCCCTCTGCTGTGTGTTCGTCTGACAATCGCTTGTTGCCAAACACCATGAAAAACATCTGTTTTGAAGAGATCCAGAACCGCTGTGGCATTGTTTATCACCTCGGGGAGTATTTTAATGTTGAAAAAGCTGCTGCTGTTCACTGTATTTGTGAAATGAGATGGTCAGACCCAGCTCTCAATTTACGTCCATGAATTTATTTTAAGATTTAATTCAAAGAACCATCTAAAGGTGGCTGATTGAAAGGTCCGTGGAGATGGTCTTAGTTCCTCTTGGCTGAGCTGATGGGAGACGGGGAGATAAGAACGCCAGACCTGACTATGATTAATGGGTTGGTATTGCTACCCGTCTCATGCAAAGCACCAGACACTGTGTAAATTATGCTTAAAATAACGTCTGAAAGCACTTTGTACATTTTCCACTCGAGGCCCCTGTGTTTTACCGTGTATTCGTGACATCTGAACAGAGAGAGTAGGAATAATTTGACAAGTGTTTGGCAGGTGGAGGGTTTTTAAAGGACAGGAGCAAGGAATAGGATAGGCATTCTGATAGTGAAGCCACAAAGCCTGTATAATGTGTCTTAAAGAAAAAAAAGAATCTGATTTAAATTCACACATACCACCATCATCTCCCCACCTTGAATTTTCTTTCACCCAAAGTGAATGCCAGCATTTCTTGACCTTGCCTTTAATGCTGCATGCTAATTTATACAAATGTAAGCATTTCTCTCCCCTTCATGCTCTATAGCTGGAGTTTGTTGGCTTTTTCTGGGTGGGTGAGGTCCTGCCTTGAAAACACCCAAATCTCTTCCTCTCTCTGTCGCTCCCTCGGGAATAAGGAGTGTGTGAAAACAGATGAGGGAGGGGGGGTGCTGGTGGTAAGAAACTGAAATTAAAGCTTTGCAGCGGTTCACTGCCTCTTCACTTAAATTAAAGACATTCATGCATTTTGAAAAGGGATGAAGCAATTTTAATGAAAATGTATACAGTGTGGCAAATGCCTTTGTGATGCTCCGGTAATAAAAAATTGGAGATGGGCATGGTAAGAAAAAACAGGGTAATGTATTTTGGAGGATAAACAGAAAGGGTAAACATTACAGAGGTAAATAGTTTGGATATGTGGCTCCCTCATCAAAGCTAATGCCCTGCTGTGTAAATTTGCCAAAGTCTTTGTGCGTAATTGATTCGCGTAGAGGATGATAAGCTGTGTTTTGTGATAAGAGGATGGTTCGAGGACAATGTTGTTTGAGGAAAAATTGGAATTTCAATCCAAGTATTTCACGCAGAGGACAAAAGTAACTGAATTATCACAAAGAATGGGTTGAACATCAAAATAATCAGACTTAATTTTAGCCAGTAATACTGAATCCAATTATTCTATTCATTTTCTCTCCGCACTGTAATAAAGTGCATCTGAAATCCCTGCAGAATATGAATTAGCCGTGTTTCTAACATCTAGAGGTTAATGATATGAAGGGCTGCATGTGTACTTCATACTTGATGACTAAGTGCTCTTGCAATCAACCCCTTCAGGCATATGGTGCAATCCCAGGCAAGTCCAATGAGAAACACCATGCGAGTTCCTATATATAATAAGGAACAGTCACAGTCGGTGACAGCCGTTTGAATTTTCAGCAGCATCTTCTTATCTGAGAAGTAAATATGTTGAAAAGGAAATTTCTGCACTCCTCTCCTCGCCTCATTCCACTCTGCTGCTGGAGAAAATTCCTCATGGTGCTCTCCTCTGATGGAAACTTTATTGAAGCATATAACAAAGAGAAAGACAATAACCCAACGCGGCAGATGTTAACGCGAATGAAAAACATCACAGGATCTCCTTTACTGAGCTTTAGTGCTCGCCCTAATATGCACCCTCCTGTAAACAAGCACATATCTGTACAAACACAGCCAGGTGCCACTTTATCAAGCAAGGCGAAGCGGCAGCTATTCTTTCCTGTCATTTTAATTTGTTCTCAGCTGCAACAGTCGGGACGGAGCAATAAAATGCTAGTTTAACACAGTCCGCCTTTCAATTCATCACAATGATTTTTTCTTTACCTTGTAGTAGGGCCAGGCGATACGGACAAATATTCATATCTTGGTATTTTCAGGCTGACTGGCGATACACAATATATATCTCTGTATTTTCTACAAAATGGACGACATGTTTTCTAGTTGAAAGTCAAAACTAGATTTGAGATGTCGCACACACTTTTGTAAAAACACACTACTGTGATCAAAATATAATACAAAGGATTTTATTCCCATGTGAAAATATACAGGCGCACAACATGTAAATGAAAAAGTATATCAGGGCTGTACGTTAACATTTTTGCACACAGCACTGGAGCTACAGAGGTTTAAAGGTTTGCAGCACAGGACACAAAACTATAACATGTGTATAGAAGTATCAAGTAAGTTTGGAACAATTAAAAAATCTTGGGGGGAGTCGTCTTCCATGGTTACATCTTGCCTTTCCGAAACCCCGCCTTTCCAAAAATAGACCTCCATTCCTCCCATTTTTTTCTAAAGGCCCGCTATTCCGAATATTGGGGACAACGCCCACAGTTCGTCAACATGTGCGTGGGGATTTCAGCACTACGGACAGCGCGCGTAAAGAGACTTGGCAAGCGTCTCATTTTAAATGTGTTTGCTGCTAGTAAATTATACATACTAAATGAAGACAGTGACATATTTTTAATAAAAAACAATGAGTTGAATGCTCATTTCAAGCTTTTGTAGTACAACGAATTTCGGAATTGTGCCAGTGCGGCCGGAGAGTGGGTGGCAGTGTTTGATGCAGGAAACTTGATATGGACTTGAAAATATTGCGTCCAACTTGAGGCATGTTTAATACGTCACTTTAACATTAATGTTTGACTCCACACCGCTAGATCAAAGACAAAGGTTTTTGATCCACATCTGCTGCAGTTTTTTTTGCTTTCACTTGTCTCACTTCACGTCCGACTATGTTCAGGACTTAAGTGGCCTTTATTTTTCCCCGATTTGATTGATTGGAACAGCCGTAAACAGTGCAAATCAAAGGCATTTCTGCAGTATGGGCAGTCTTTGCCATCCTGCTCTCCATGTGGACAGCGCACAATGATGATATGGTATGCAAAGAAGCTCCTGGTGTGTTGAGCTCTCCCTCTGTCCGTCTTTTGTGATTCTGTCCATTAACTACCTTAGCCTCTGCATGCTATCTTTAGCTCTCCCTCTATTTATGTCCTCGGTTTCTTCTCTCAGCGTGCGGCATTGAGAGGATGTGAAGGCTGAATCATCGTGCTGTGATGTTAAACAGGGGTACTCCCAAGAATAATTCAACAAAAGTAATAAAGAGCGAGTGGCCTGTTGTGAAAACTGAAAAGGCCGGAGGCCACACACACAGCTATCGATACACAACAGAGCACATTTTATGCCAATCAACACACATGTAAAATGTATCATCCCTTCCTTGGCTTTCCTTTTCATGTCCATCATCTCTAAGCAGCCCTCTGCCCCCAGTGTAATTACAAAGTTAGCAAAATCAACCTCTGTGCCTCTCAAATTGCTAAATGATGAAGTCACTCACATAAATTATAGCCTGCATGCTTATTGTCACCAAAGGATCAACATATTTGATTGCAGGGACACAAGGCTTTGTGTATCAGTTCTCATAATAGCCTTTACTGAAACAGCAGAGTTATTGTGCCTCTTACAGCTTGTGTGTAATCACGACATGGATCTCTCCTCGTGAGAGGAACCTGATAGTTAAGAGAATATGGATAATTTCTGTTTTCTCCGGTGCAGCAGAGGTTTCGTAACAACCTTGACAAACAGAGTAAAATATGGCAAACATTTTCATCTGGGGTGTTTATCTGACAGGTGCAGATACACACACACAAGCACATGAATGCAGATGGTATGAGATACCACGCATATACAGGCAGGGCTTGGCTAGCAGCAGAGTATGTTTCTTGTTATAAATTTGATGCACAAACAAACAAAATATATAAAAATATTCCAGTTCTCCAGCATTACAGATTTTTGAAACTGTGGCTATTACTTAAAATTTCAAACTCGAAGTTAGTGTAATACTAAGCAGCTGAGAGCTTACAGGACTAGTGAAAGAGGAGCTAAAGTGCTGTGGCTCTGCTTTCAGTGTTAGACTTTCAGGCCATGTCTACACCAGGCTGGCTGGCTGTGACACTTTGGACCAGGCAGCAGCAGATGGCAGTGACATGTTTGCATTGGTCTGAGGCCGCAGAGAAAAACAAAACAAGCGGCTGTTCAGTAACAGGAGACAGGAGAGACTGTGGAGAATGCTTCCTAATGAAAGGCAGATGATGGTACTCACCCAGGAGGAAGTCAAAATAAAGACTCAGAAACTGGGGAGAATGGAGGCCACAAACAAGGAGTTTACAGACAGTAAGGGTAGGCTGACCCAACCATTAAGGATTGATTACTGTGGACATATCAATCCAAAGGTGGCCCAAGTATTGTCAGGCCTAGTCCACACAAAGAACAATGCAGCCAGGAGAAATTGTTGTCACATGTACATCCTAATCAAATACTGAGCAATTCTGCAGTCACTGTTTTTCTTGTCCTGTCCCTTAAGTAAAAATCACAGTTTATACTTTTTAGTGGCCAATTAAGGACCAAAAAGTTTGCATTTGAAGTGACAGATTTTTAAAAGCTTAGCATTGCTGACTAAAGGCTGGTTGTGATTTGGTCTTCATTTAGACCTCTTGACCGCTGTTATTTCTTTACAGATTGGGGAGTTGGTTGTAATGTTAAAAGACTTTATGATACAGGAAGTTATTCGGTTAGGACTCACACAGCAAGTATTTTGTAAGAGATTCTATTAAATTGGCCACTTAGGAGCTGCTTCAAGCCTTAGACTATTTATTGTGACAGGACTTCCTGACAGAATATGTTTGTGGGTCAAATAAACCAATTAAAACCAATTTAATTTCACATATATTTATACTGTACTAGAGGGGATTATGATGTCACCTATTAGAGGTCCAGAGTGTAGGATTTAGGGGCGTCTATTAGCAGAAATGGAACATAATATGGTACATAATATTCACAACTATGTTTTCATTAGTTTATAATCACCGGAAAATAGGAATAATTGTGTTTTTATTACCTTAGAATGAGTCATATGTTTACCTATAAAGCCGGTCCTCTTCCACAGAGTCCACCATGTTGTTCTACAGAAGCCCAAAAAGAATCACAATTCTAGAGGAAGACAACAGGATGGCGCCGAGGGTCTGATGTCCGACTGCCTGACTCGGGTTAAACACAGATGCAGCAGTTTACATCCAACACCAAGCTTCTGAAAGGCTTGACTCTGTTGTTAACCTTATTAATAACTGCTAGCCGTGTGATGCTACAGTTAGCGATTATTTGTATCGTTAACTCTCTGGCTGCGTGTGTGTATGAGCTGAGTTGAGTGTTTGAGGTGGTAGTTGTAGGCTAGTCTGTCGTGGGACGGCACCTGGGTGTGTCTATAAAACTGCAGTGCGAAGATATAAACATTTCATACACCAGATGTACCGCGGACCTGCCGATGCACATTAAATCTGTTCATATGAGTCAGCTGTCACTGTTTGTCTCCGTTATTGGAGAGTCCACTCTGCAGTGTAATCCATACTGAGAATTACCCAGTAACATTGGGCCTCATCATTTCCCTCGCTCTTATTGTTAACTATAAAATTGACGAAAGGTTATACACTTCTTTTTTGAAATACAAAAATGTGAAATAATTGGTTATTGTATCAGTTATTGACCATGAGAAGCAGGTAATTAAAGGTTATTGGTATTGGTTGAAAGATGGATATGTACGATCGGTACCTCTGCAACCTTACTACTAGATTCCAGTGAATCCTACACAGTAAACCTTTAATTGCATGTGGCGTGTGAAAAGAGTGATTGACAAATAAAGACCAATAAAAAAACACACTGTAACTATTTTATCCACTCTGTCATGAAATCACACAGTGAAGGAAATGACTGTAGGAGGATGCTGCTCTTATTATGGGCTAAATGACTATGTTTACGGTCTGGTCAGACACTGCAGTGTAATTTCAATCAGCCAAACTTCCCCCACATACAAAGCGCAGCTCATTACCACTCACCTCTGTGGACGCGCTGTTTTGTTCCCTTGATTGGAGAGCCTCAGCTCCAATTAATATCTCAGAAGGCTGACATTTCAAACGAGGCTCCGTCCTCTCTTGTTTGGAGCACATCGTCTCATGTAATGAAGGTGCACAAATAGGAATTTCTGGTGTGGATGACTGGAGGTGTTTGCCTTTGATCTTTTTTAACGTTGGCATATTTTATTTGTATCAGCAGGTGTTCCCTTTGGAGAATATCATCACCTGGTATTTTTTGCTTTTTTTTTTTTTTTGCATTAGAGTCAGGTTATGCATGAATGGGATTCATAGCACTGACTTAATGACCATGCGTTAGCTAAAGCTGCATGTGTATGTGTGCACCAGGCTTGTGGTGACCAAATGTTAGACTCACACTACACACGCTGCTGCAGCTCAGGCTCTGTTACCTCATTCCTCAAACCTCATCTTTTCCTTTAATGAACTATTATTGATCACAATATTCATTTTTTCCTGAGCCACAAATTACCGTCTCAAAGGCGATGGTGTAATAGTTGTTTTCTTCATTGCTAATAAATAGTGAAACAAACTCAGACAGTTTACATGAGCGAATAGAAAACACATTGGCATTTTGTCCAAACTGATTTAAGATCCATTTAACAATTGTTCAGGAGGGGAAAAAGAGAGAATATGTGAAAAGAGGAGAAATAATGTCGTACCCTGTTTCATATGCAGAGCGACATCCTCTCCGCCATCAGTCCACATAACCTCTCTTCCCTTTTTGAGATACGGTGGATTTCAAGCCAGCGGCCAATTTCTTTCTCTCTCTCCCACATAATGTAGCTCCAGCTGGCCATGCCGCTTTAGAGATGTCACGGCGGGTCACATTTCCCTTCCCCCTCGCGCCAGGCCCTACAGGTTGTTTAGCATTTCAGACAGGGCTCTTGTGTTGCCTCGCAGCCGAGCACAAGGGCGCTTAGGGATGTCATCTCCTCAAAGCTAATTGGTGTGCCCTTCTCTTAACGAAACAAGCCCAGGAAATAAATAACTAATGTGCCCCTTGGTACGCTCATTAGCTAACTGCAAATTCGCTGTTCCACAACTTTTCTCGCTCTCACCATCTCACTCCGTCTCACTCCATCTCACTCAGCTTTCACTTCACACTCCCAAGCCACCTACCACACACACACACACACACACACACACCCACACACACACACACCAACACACATATTTCTTCTCTTCTTAATTCAACTTTAGTCTCTTCCATTTTTCCTCTGTCACATTATCTCTCCCACTGCCAGGAGAGATCAGCGTAATGAGGATGTTAAAGATTCTGCAATCCCTTTGAAGAATTCTGAACTGGTTAAAACAAACAGGTCTAGTCAGGAAGAAATAAGAGATCTTGTTATCATTCCTGACATAAAAGCCACTGAAGGCCCTGAAACTTGACACATTACTTTATATGAAATTCACTGATGGGTGGAGGTAGAGGAATTGTAAGAGCAGTGTTACAATTAATGATGTAGCTCGTTGTTTTATGGTTTTTAACTTGCTGAATGAAGTAGCGTGTTCAAAAAAAGTGTTACATTCTGTAATAATTGTCATCTCTACAAAACACACAGCGCGGTAGAGAATAATTTTCAGGGTCAGTAGTTTAAATATGAAATATCCTTTGTGATCTTAATGGAGTGTGGGAACATTCAACCACACATTTTCTCATAGTATGCCCAATTTCTTTTTGGAAGTTTGACACTGGAAGCCAAAAGGCAAGGCTCTCGATTTAGCAGTCCATCTACGCTCTGTCCCTCACCTATGGTCATGAGCTGTGGGTAGTGAGCGAAGTAATGGGATTGAAGATACAAGAGGCTGAAATAAATCAGCCATATAGATAGGGTGAGGACCTCGGACATCTGGAGGGAGCTTGGAATAGCGCCGCTCCTCCATCATGTTAAAAGGGGCCAGTTGAGGTGGTTCGGGCATTTGATCAGGATGCCTCCTGGGTGCCTCCCGTTTGAGGTTTTAAGGGCACATTCACTGGTAGGAGGCCCCAGGATAGAACAAGAACACGCTGGAGGGATTATATATCTCAACTGGCCTGCGAATGCCCTGGAATCCCTCTGGAAGTGCTGGAAAATTTCGCTGGGGGGTGGGACCTTTGGAAAGTCTTGCTTAGCCTGTTGCCCCCACGACCGGCCCTGGATAAGCCAAACATAATGGATCAATGGATGGATGGATCGTTTGACAAAGGACAATAATTCAGTTACCCACAAAACATGTGGTGATATATAAAGCAGAGATTAGCTGTATAGTGCAACACCTTGGATGCAAACTGCCGTAAAAACCCAAGGAAGAAGAAGTATTTTAGGCAGAGATCTTAACGCATGTCTGTGTTCAAAGATGGCCGTCAAATCAGTAATGCTTTTGGCTTGTCTGTAGTATGTGAGGCCTGCACTATGAACACAAAAGTCTGTCCGTGAGTGAGTGAGCAATGAAGTTACACCATTGGTCAGAGTGAGTGATGTTGTAAGTGTTGGTGTTTCCCAATCGGTCATTGCCATTTTGAATTGGATAGGCACTGACAGAACCGTGGACGCTGACAGTGGATCGAGGCAGGAGGATCACCTCATCATTTTGTCTGAGGAAGACCTGTGTCTATATGACACAAGCCTGAAAATTCTATGCATAAAATCAATCCAGCCTTATACTAGGTTTCGACCTCGTCTTGTTTTATGCCAAACAACCAAGGTTTGCAGGATAAATGACAAGTACCTATGTTGACTTTACCGCCCACAAGAAGGCCACTTCTTCTGGGATACACAAGCAATTTGGAAATACTGTACTACCATAGAATCAAATCCGGAGACTGCGTTTCCAGGACCATCTTGACCTGCAATAGATTGAGGGAACCCCGACAAAAAATGGTTGTATAGATAAAGTTAAGTTTGGAACTGGAAGTTCAGAAGTATTTTTATAATCAAGATTTAGAAAGGTCTCTGACTTCCGTTGCTGCTTTTACCTTGTAAAGATGTGTCAGCTCCCTCTCTGAAATATGAATTGCTTGATAAATTATTGCTTCTGGCAGGGCAATGTATTCTGCTAAAATGGATCTGGGTAACCCCTCTGCTACCTTGTGGTATAGAGAGATATTTAATACATTTCCATATGAAAGGATACATTTTGTACTTAACGGTAATGATGTGTCATTTCTGAATGGAAGGAGCTCACATCTGATTCTGTCTTCAAGCTCCAAATCCAGAGATTTATAACAAATTGCTGAATGGACATTTCTGTGGAATAGAAACCTTCAGGGTATGATGCCGGCATTGATTTAAAACAGTGAAAGGACTATGATGATATGGCTATCAGTGGGTGGCCTATGGGATATGATATTGTGGGTTGGTGGTGGGAAATGGGTGTTTTGTTCACGTTTGTTAAAATATTAAAACATGAAATAGTCCTGGGATCGGCAGGATATCCCCCCGCGTCACATCCATGGCTGCCTCTCATACATCCTTAAGTACATTTTCCACCCTTACAAGAAGTTCAACAGATTGATTATGAAAATCATGAATCTTTGGAGTAAAGGCTGGCTTATTGAGCTTAATTTTAAGGCTAGGGGATATGTGGACACACAGCTCAAAACTAAGCCCACAGATAATCAAAGGATCTATCAGGAATACACCTTGGTAGAAAGTGAGTCTCCAGGCTTTCACAAAGAAAATATTTGAATTCCACTACAATATCAACACAAGTTGTTCTTATTCGCGGCAGTCCACTCCAAAGGCAAACTGTCCTTGACTAAGCACAGGCCTGAGCTTGTTGACACATTAGATTTCAGTTCTCCATTAGTGAACTCTGACTGAGACATACCTATCATTAAATGGAGACGCTCATAAGTGTAACTTGATAAAAATGAATAACACAATGTCACCTTTTCATAGTTATCTCTAACCTTTTTATGGATCTGTCCGTTTGTAGAACACAGCTGCATTCTTGTACTACCCGGATACGAAAAGCAAATGAAAATGTCACCCCACATGCCATCACAAAGGGTAAAAGGAGATAAGAGAGAATTGCTAAAAGCACAAGTCCCATTGGAGCTTGTGTTCAAGTACAAAGGAGCGTGTCAATCTCAAACCCAGCTCCTGTGGGGAAATGAGATGTAAATATGTCACTGCGTGCCAAAGCACTAGAGCATATATGCTTACATGCAGAGTATATACAAATGCAGGCATACGTTCACCCAGTCGCACACAGCTCTCAGGTGGGCTTGGCTAATAAATGACTGGCAGAGAGACATAAATACCTATTAGTCCCAAATGACTAACTTTTAAAACATATAACCTCGGACTACAATCAAGCTATTTATTGATTTCTTAAAGGAGAAAATGCCTGTAGAATGAATTCTCCTCTTTGGACCTGCTCACTAATGCCTGAGTAATGTCCCTTTTTAGCTGTACAGCATGTAACCTGCATTCAGAGACGGTGGCAATGAGGAATGTTCCTCATGACACAGCTATGGATGTTAATTACTTCACATACCAGAACTTAATATTAATCGTGTGCTAGCAACCAAGAGAAAGCCTGTATCAGCTTAGTTTAGATGAAACGTGGACGTGGTGGGGCTGAGCAGCTATTTCTTAACTTAATGGCTCTGCCTCAGGTAATGGTAGAGAGCCGGAGCATCTTCCAAATTAATTTTGATTTCTGAGCTCAGCTCAAACCTAATCAGGTTTCTCCAGAGTGCCATTGCTTTGCTTTTATAGATTTCCCATAAATACACGCATATATACCAAACACACCTACACACATACACACAGGTTAGTATTACAGTATTTGTGAGGACCTGCAATGACTACTTTTATTTCCAGTGTGTAACCTAACCTGTAATCCAAATCCTCTCAAAGCCCCAGGAACAGTGCTGGGCTGTGACATGATTTTGGTGTAATGGCCACTCTTGCTGTTACAGTATGTCAATGTTACATCATTCATTACAGAAAGTAAGGCTGTAAAAATGAAGAGTACAT